>JALGBA010000441.1:0-600000 GCA_023970755.1 Azemiops feae
ACAATTCCGGACTGGTCCATAATGTGTCATCAAGAGGCCTCACTGATGAGGAAACCAGGCTACTACAATGGGATACGGGCCTTAATCTGATGGATGCCCAACCCATTGATTTCATCGCAGCCGTGGAACCTACAATACAAAACATGGTTACTAACGACGCAGAAAAAAACTCTATAAGGCAGCGGGTCACGGGGCTACTCATGAACCACAAACAACACCACATCTTACCAGCAGGGGAGAGGAAGGCCCTAGAGGAGCTACGGAAGGACAAATCCATTGTGATCCTACCGGCAGATAAGGGCAGGGCCACGGTTGTCATGGACAGGGCCACATATAACAGCAAGGCCCAGTCCCTACTAAATGACACCAGTGCGTATAGAGTGACCAAGATAGACCCTACAACGTCCATGAAGAATCAGCTCAATAAAATCATGGATAGGCTTAAAAGACGGGGGGGAATGAATGAAGAAGAGCTGAGGGCCATACGGCCTAGGGACTCGGCAATGGCGAGAGTCTACGGCTTGCCAAAAATACACAAAGAGGGGATCCCTTTAAGACCCATTGTGGCGTTTAGGGGTACACCAATGTTTGGCCTGGCTAGATGGCTAAGTCAGCGGCTACAGCATCTAGTAGAGGATGGTACAACCACGGTAAAATCGTCGCAGGAGTTCCTACAGAGACTCAAAGCAGTGAGAATACAAGATGATGAGACCATGATTTCATTTGATGTGACGTCGTTGTTCACATCTATCCCACAAGAGCTGGCTGTTTCAACTATAAAAGATCTATTACAGCTAAAGGGATTGCAAAGTCATGGTTCCCTTAAGATGGAAGACGTCATCAAACTGCTGCAGTTGTGTCTGAGAACACATTTCACGTTCCAGGACACGATGTATGAACAAATCAAGGGCACGCCGATGGGGTCTCCCATCTCGGGTGTTATCGCTGAGGCGGTCCTACAGTGCCTGGAGGCTAAGGCAATGGCCGTTTACCACCCAGAATTTTGGGCCAGATATGTGGACGATACGTTCGCTATCGTTAAACGGACTGAAAAAGCTGCCTTTATGGAAAGATTGAATGCGGTGTTACCGGACATACAATTTACAGCGGAGGAGGAAGCCAACGGTAGTTTGGCCTTTCTGGACGTATTAGTCACGCGCCAAGCCAACGGCACCCTCCACACAACTGTATACAGGAAAGCGACCCATACCGACAGGATGCTGCATTACACGAGCAACCACCCGGCAGCCCACAAGATCGCATGCATTCGGACGTTATTTGCACGTATAGATACGCATTGCAGTACCAAAAAGGCCAAGCAAGTGGAACGTGCCCATCTCCACCAGGGATGCAGGTGGAACGGCTACCCGGCCAGTTTTGTCCAAAGATATAGTAAGCGCCAGGAACCCCGTAGAGCACCAGAGGACCTAGAGACAATATCCTGGACAACGATACCTTACGTCCAGGGGGTGTCAGAGGCAACGGCTCGCATATTAGCGCCGCATAACATCAGGGTGGCCCACCGACCCAACCAAACACTCCGTATGAAAACGATGCGCCCTAAGGAACCACTGCCAGAGGAGGAAAAATCATCGGTGGTCTATAGGGTGCACTGCAAGGATTGCCAGTGTAATTACACGGGAGAGACGGCCAAACGGATAAAAACCAGGGTACATGAACACAAATTGGCCGTCAAAAGGCAGGAGCAGTATTCCCAAATATGGACGCATAGGGTGAATAATGGACACTCATTTGACTTCATGGGGGCAAAAGCCATCGCCCAGGATGCCTCCAAAGGAGGGCGCCTACTGAAGGAGGCCTGGTTCTCAGATGCGGGCTCGATTAATCGACACGTAGAATTGCCCCCGGCATATCAGACATTAAAAGCATATCTGGACGTGCGGCCCGGAATGGCCAATGGGGGGGCAGTGAGGATGCCAGACCTAGCCGCGCGACCCAAAACGCGTGTGGGGGTGGGGTGGAAGGCGCATCAGGTGCGATGACACCAGGAAGGATAAGATCGGTAAGGAAGGGAGAGGGTGGAACTGAGGGCGAGGCAGCAGGTGGCTCAGCTGAGCTTAGGCAGATGAGGCAGAAGGATAGGATGCGGCTGTGCATGCGCACACCCAGGCATGCAGAAAGATTGGAAGGAATAGGACCCAGGGGGATAGATAATGGAAGGCAGGTACAGCGGATGGTTCAAAGGGATAAGAAGGAGGGGGGGAAGGTGAGGCAGTTGGCTAACGCACCAACGGCAGAAACATTAGGAAGGATAGGATCTGCAAGGATGAGAGGAGGTGAATTCAGGAGTGAGCCGGCAGATAGCCCAGCTGATCGTAGGCAGACGAGGCAGAGGGACGGGATACAGCTGTGCGCACGCACATCCAAGCGCGGAAGGAAATCGGAGGAAATAGCACTAATAGGGATAGATAGTGGAAGACAGGAACAACGGGCAGACAAACGGGATGGAAAGGAGGGGAGCGGCAATGGGAAGGCATCTAAGACACCGGATCTGGGTGTAAGGCCCAGAACGAGTACGGGGAGCAGCTGGAAAGCAAGCCAACGGCGGCAACGCCAGGAAGGAGGGGATTGACAAGGATGGGAGGGAGGAAGGTTGGAGAACTGGAGTGCAAAAAAGAGGAGGCGGGACAATTAAGGCAATTACGGTCAGCCAGGACGGATGGCCCTATCACACGGTCAAAGAGTAAGCAGTTAGGCTAGCAAGGTTTATAAAAGTAATTTCCACCCCAAAACTTTACTCTGAGGACGCTGGCAGAGGACCAGCGAAAGCTAAGTTGTTTTAATATTGTAAATAGTTGTTTTTATTGTTTTAAACTTTTTAACAATAAACAGCTGGTTTATATTTCTCCCGGAGATCGAGGACTGTGTTATTGAATATATATATATATATATATATATATATATATATATATATATATATATATATATATATATATATATATATATATATATATTTGTTTTCTGAGGTTTTCACGGGTGTTTGTATGTAGGTCTTTGGTAATTAGGGTTTTCTCCCGCGTAAAATTGGAAGTGTCTTGGCGACGTTTCGACGAAGTCCCATTCGTCATCTTCAGGCTGGCGTCTTCGGCTTCGTGCTTCTAGGAGCAATGTGTCATCGCAGCTGTTTCTTCCTTTTAACTGCCAGTGGGGGTATGAACTGATTGGGTGGGAGCTTGGCTGTGTTCTGATTGGTTGGAGGTGTGTTCTTATTGAAGAACACAAGAACTCAGTCAGAAAAGAGGAACCAACTTCTTCCCTGGTCCAACACCTTAAAGCCACAGGACATAAAATTGACTTTAAAAATACCAGACCTATCGCCAAAACTGAACACTTTAACAACAGAATAATCAGAGAAGCCATCGAGATAGAAAAACGCTCACACAGCATGAATAAACGAGATGATACCTCCCGCTTACCAGCCATTTGGAAACCCACCCTTATTGACAAATGAGTCCCTAACACAAAGAATGACACTAGACCCACACTCACGAAAACCACACAGGATGTCACCACCACACATCCACGCAAAAAGCAAACCCAAACCCACACCGATGATGAGGCACGACCACAAACCAGAAACCAGACCACAGCTGCATCATTAGCCATTTTAAACCCCTCCAATCCATACATGAAGCAAACTGAAACCCACCTTGAAGATGAAGTATGTGTTGGATAGGCACATCCTTTCCAAAGGATTCAACTTTGCAGTCGCTCCCAAACACATCCCCACTGAAACCATTATATGAGGAGTTGAAACCAGCCTGACCAAAATCAACCCCGATGACGCTAACAGAATCAGGCTCGAAATCACCAACATCCTCTGCACCAGCAAACCCCCCAAAAGCAACTTACACAAAGAGGAACAGACAGCACTAATTAACCTGAAAGAAGACACC
Source organism: Azemiops feae (assembly GCA_023970755.1). Lineage (NCBI taxonomy): Eukaryota > Metazoa > Chordata > Lepidosauria > Squamata > Viperidae > Azemiops > Azemiops feae. The sequence goes on from JALGBA010000441.1 coordinate 3,918, forward strand.
AGCATAATAATCCTACCAGCAGACAAGGGCAACGCCACGGTGGTTATGAACACATCTGACTACCAAACCAAATTAACCAACCTGCTCCAGGACTCCACATACAAACCCCTAATCACAGATCCCACCACCTATCTGGAAAAAACCACTAGATCCAAAATAAAAGCCTCCCCCATCAGCGAAGAGATCCAGCAAAGAATCATTCCCAGAGAAAAATCATCCAGATGCCCTAAGCTCTATGGTCTCCCCAAGATACACAAAGAAGGAACCCCACTTAGACCCATAGTCAGCTCCATAGGATCACCTCTACAAAACCTAGCCAAATTTCTCGCCAAACAACTACAGCCCTATTCAGAATCCATCACCTCACACGTAAAAATTCATTCCAATTCATAGAGATCATAAAGAAACAAAACTTACAGCCCAGCGACCTACTCGTGAGCTTTGATGTCATTTCCCTCTTCACCCAAGTGCCAATCCAAGAAGCCTTGACAGCTATCCAAAACAAATATAACCCCCCCAAGCACATCCTAGATCTGACCAACCATTGCCTATCCAACACATACTTCATCTATAACGGACAAAAATACAAACAAATAGAAGGAGCACCCATGGGGTCACCCCTTTCACCTGTCATTGCAAACCTCTACATGGAACACTTTGAAACCCAAGCTCTAGAAAAATCTGATCACAAACCCAAACTCTGGCTCAGATACGTAGACGACACCTTCATAATCTGGCCACATGGGAAAGAAAAACTAGACAACTTCCTCACACACCTCAACAGCCTACACCCCAAAATACAGTTCACCATGGAAACAGAAGCTAACAACCAACTTCCCTTCCTGGATGTCTTCGTCTACAAGAAATCCAATGGCTCCCTAGGACACACCATCTACCAGAAGAAAAAACACACAAACTGCTATCTGCACGCACTCTCACACCACCACCCAGCACAGATCAACTCCGTAGCCAAGACACTCATCTCGAGAACAAAACGCTTAGCTGACGAACAACACCTAAAAACCGAACTACACACTCTCACTAATGTACTAACATACAACGGATTCCAAAGAAATAAGATTACCAACTTAATCCAAAAAGAAACCCCCACCAAAATCCAAGACATAGAACAAGAAAACGGCAAAGCCCTCCTCCCATACATAAAAGGCACCACAGACAAAATCAGCAAGATCCTCCACAAACACAACATCAAGACAGCATTCTGCACAAACCAAAAAATATCTACCATCCTAAGAAACCCCAAAGACAAAATTGAGTTAGAAAATCAAGGAGTATATGAAATCCCATGCACCGCCTGCCCCACCACATACATCAGACAAACCAACAGAAGAATAAGCGCACGCATTGAAGAACACAAGAACTCAGTCAGAAAAGAGGAACCAACTTCCTCCCTGGTCCAAAACCTCAAAGCCACAGGACATAAAATTGACTTTAAAAATACCAGAACTATTGCCAAAACTGAACACTTTAACAACAGAATAATCAGAGAAGCCATCGAGATAGAAAAACGCCCACACAGCATGAATAAACGAGATGATACCTCCCGCCTACCAGCCATTTGGAAACCCAGCCTTATTGACAGACGAATCCCTAGCACAAGGAGCAACACTGGACCCACACTCACGAAGACCACACATGATGTCACCACCACACATCCCCGCAAAAAGCAGACTCAAACCCGCACCGATGATGAGGCACGACCGCGGACCAGAAACCAGACCACAGCTGCATCATTGGCCATTTTAAACCCCGCCATTCCATACGTGAAGCAAACTGACACCCACCTTGAAGATGTGGCACGACCACGAACGCGAAGCCAAACTACAGCAATGCAGCTCTCCATCTCAAATTCCCCTGCAACTCAGACTAATCCTAGCACAACAGGGCCCCCACCCAAGCAGAGCACACCCCCATCCAATCAGAGCATAGCCAACTCCCCATCCAATCAGAGCACAGCCAACCCCCCATCCAATCAGAGCACAGCCAAGCCCCTAACCAATCAGAACACACCTCCACCCAATCAGAACACAGCCAAGCTCCCATCCAATCAGTTCATACCTCCACTGGCAGTTAAAAGGAAGAAACGGCTGCGATCACACATTGCTCCTAGAAGCACGAAGCCGAAGACACCAGCCTGAAGATGACGAATGGGACTTCGTCGAAACGTTGCCAAGACACTTTCAATTTTACACGGGAGAAAACCCGAATTACCAAAGACCTACATATATATATATATATATATATATACACACACCTATAATAAAGGTAAAAAAGGATATATGCAGTGTTATCTTCATTTTAGATATCAAAAGGGTTTTGCGGCTCCCAGTGTTTTGTTTTCGGTGGGAAACTGGTCCAAGTGGCTCTTTGAGTGTTTTGGGTTGCCTACCCCTGATCTAGTTGAAAACAATCTCTTTCCACCTGAGCAGAAAGGAAACCACCCCAATAGCAGAGGAACAAAAGATCAACTTCTAATTGACAAAAGGATCTTGGAAAACTGCAAGAGAAGGAAGACCAACGAAATGTAGCATGGATTGACTACAAAAAGGAATTTGACTCTCTGCCACATGACTGGATAATCAAGTGCCTAGAAATAACAGGAATCAGTAGAAACATCAGAAAATTTGTGCAAAGATTGATGGCACAATGGAAGACACAGTTGCAGATCAATGGTGAGAGACTGGGAGAGGTTAACATCAAGAGAGGAATATTTCAAGGAGATTCATTATCACCACTAATATTTGTTATTGCACTGTTTCCTGTCAACAATACTGAATAACTCAGGACATGGCTATCAAACATCAAAAACATCTGCCAGACTATCCCACCTCCTTTACATGGATGATCTGAAGCTGTATGGAAAAACATCGTCTGAAATAGAATTGCTGCTCAACATTGTCCGTATATATAGCCAAGATATTGCAATGGAGTTTGGCTTGGACAAATGTGCCACACTTATTATCAAACAAGGAAAAATAGTGTGAAAACTGAAGGAATCAAGATGCCCCACGAAAATAACATCAAGAGTCTGGATGAGGAAGATTACTACAAATACTTGGGTATGCTTCAAGCTGACAACATCAAGCACACTGAAGTCAAGAAAAAGATTAGAGGTGAATAGATCAAGAGAGTGAAGAAGATCTTAAAGTCCAAACTCAATGGAGGAAATACCATGAAGGCAATCAACACCTGGGCAATTCCAGTCATTAGATACACAGCTGGAATAGTGGACTGGACTCAAGCAGAACTAAAAGCAATGGATAGGAAGACCAGATGCATACAAAGTCAAAATTGAGAAGACAGCAACAGACAGTAAGTGCTGCCTATGCAAAGAAGCTGAAGAAACAGTGGACCACCTGGTAAGCTGCTGAAAGAAGATCGCAGAGACTGACTGACCAATAGTAACAGGCGCCTTGGGTGCAATCCCAAAACAACTGGAGCACCACTTGGACACCATTGGCATTGACAAATTCGCCATCAGTCAATTGCAAAAGGCGGCCTTACTAGGAACAGCTTCCATCCTGCGACAATATCTGTAATACCATGAATTCAAACATCCACATCTGCCTATCCCAGGTTCTTGGTAAGGACTCGATAGGTAGACAAAAATGCCAAATCCAGTCTGAACATCTGGCTGACTTTGCGATTAATAATAATAATAATAATAATAATAATAATAATAATAATAATAATAATAATAACAACAACAACAACAATAACAATAATAGAAGAGTTGGAAGGGACCGTGGAGGTCTTCTAGTCCAACCCCCTGCTCAAGCAGGAAACCCTATATTGTACCTGTGCATTTGGTTTTTCTTGCCTAAATGTAGAACCTTACTTTTTTCACCATTGAATTTCATTTTGTTAGATAACGCCCAGTGTTCAAGTCTGTCAAGATCCTTCTGTATCTTAAGCCTATCTTCTGGATTGTTGGCTATTCCTGCCAGCTTGGTGTTGTCTGCAAATTTGATGAGTTCCCCATCTATCCCCTCATCCAAATCATTGATGAAGATGTTGAAGAGCACTGGGCCCAAAACAGAGTCCTGGGGCAGGCACCCCATTGCACACTTCCCTCCATGTAGATGCAGTTCCATTGAGGACCACACCCTGAGTATGGCCGGTCAGCCAGCTACAAATCCATCTGGTGATGATGCTGTCTAACCCACATTTTTCTATCTTATCAAGTAGTAGGTTGTGGTCTACTTCAATAAGGACTTCAAGAGATTCACCAAAACAGCCTATAAAAATAGAATTTTCCAGCAATTCTGCCAGATGCCTAACCACTACATCCTTATGTAAACAACATTCTCTCCTACCTAACCCAATAATGAATTAAATTAAATACTGATGCAAGTCAAGAACTCTAGAGGTAGTCCTAAAAATCTACTGAGAACTTTAGATCAGTCATTTTTGTCTACTTTCAAGGGAAGACCTAAAGGATGAATCTCAGAAAACTGGCACAGCTAAAAACATACTCCTAAGACAGTTTTTGTTCATAAACATGACACTATATCACATTTCTTTTATATTGTATACTATACCTAGTTCTCCTGATCATAAAAAACAACTGTTTGAGATTGAGAGTGCAGAACATTCATTGCTGGAATACTATTTGTAATCCACACCTCAATTTTGCTCTTTTCTTTGGGATTAATATAAAACTCAATTGCCTGATAATTTGATCTAACCCATTAACAAACGTTAGGCAAAACCTATTTCTCACAATCTGCAGAACAATCTGCACAGTTTTCAAGGATGCCTTTGTCTAGCTTCAGCTGATGCACCAGTTACAACCATACCTGATCCAGGAAGTTTATCTCCATCACCATACATCTGGACTACTTCAACTTTTGAAAACAACCCTGAAGCTTCAGTTGGTACAGAATGTGACAGCCAAACAACTGGTTTGTCAAACCTGCTATTGCAGAATGGCACCTATTTTGCACAGGTTACCATAGACTTCTAAGCAGTAACTGTGAGAGGGATCTAGGAGTCCTAGTGGACAACCACTTAAGTATAAGCCAGCACTGTGCTGCAGCTGCCAAAAAAGCCAATGCAGTCCTGGGCTGCTTCAACAGAGGGATAGTATCAAGATCACAAGAAGTGATAGTGCCACTTTATACTGTACTAGTGAGGCCACACTTGGAATACTGTGTCCAGTTTTGGTCACTATGATACAAAAAAGATGTTGAGACTCTAGAAAGAGTGCAGAGAAGAGCAACAAAGATGATTTAGGCCGGGACTGGAGGATAAAATATACAATGAATGGTTGCAGGACCTGGGTATGTCTAGTCTAATGAAGAGAAGGACTAGGGGTGACTTGATATTAGTCTTCCAATATTTGAGGGGCTGTCACAGAGAGGAGGGCAAAGCACCTGAGGGCAGAACAAGAAGTAGCGGATAAAACTTATCAAAGTGAGATCCAAGCTAGAAGTAAGGAGAAATTTCCTGACAGTGAGAACAATTAATCAGTGGAAAGGCTTACTTCCAGAAGTTGTGGGTACTCCATCACTGGTGATTTTTTAAAAAGACATTGGACAGCCATTTGTCTAAAATGGAATAGGGTCTCCTGCTTCAGCAGGGGGTTGGACTAGAAGACCACCAAGGTCCCTTCCAACTTTGTTATACTGCTACTGTTACATTTATAAAAATACAAGTAAGTGTCCATGATATATGTGTGTATAAAAAGCAATAAAATAAATATAAATTACATATAAAAATAAATAATTGATGGCATCAATTAACACCCACAAAGGCTCTCCAAAATGTTTTAATAGCTAATGGAAAGCCCTTAGTGGGGAGGTTGACTGAATTACTGGAGGAAGGCTATTCGAAAGTACAGGCACCTCTGCAGTAGATAAGATGGATATACAGTAGACCAGAAAACTGGTCTTCTTAGTGGTAGCCTCCACACTGCAGAACATGGTGCCCACACAGTTGTACCTGGCACTCTTACTTCTGGTATTTCAAAAGATATTTTAAAAAGAACTCCTCCAACAGGCTTTTCACTCCTAGCAAAGAATACCTGGCATCTTATTTCTTTGGGTTTGTTAGGTCAACTGGAAATAAAGATGATTCTGGAGCCAATCTCTCTTTTTTTTCCTTAGTGAAATATCTCTAGAAGAGGAGAACAAATAGTAAGATAAGATCTTAAAGTCCAAACTCAATGGAGGAAATACCATGAAGGCAATCAACACCTGGGCAATTCCAGTCATTAGATACACAGCTGGAATAGTGGACTGGACTCAAGCAGAACTAAAAGCAATGGATAGGAAGACCAGAAAAATAATGACAATGAATCATGCCCTTCATCCACGGAGTGACATTGACAGACTCTATCTACCAAGGCAAATAGGTGGGTGTGGAATGTTGCAAGTACATCAGATGGTTGAAGAAGAAAAAATGGCTTTGGAAGAATATCTGAAGGACAATGATGAAGATGCACTGAAATTAGTATATCAGGAAGGCTTACTGACTACTGGAGAGACCAAACTGGCCTACAAGAAAGACCAAATGAAGAACAGAATGGAGGCATGGGAAGACAAAGCACTACATGGCCAGTACATTAAAAAAATAGCTGGGAAAGCAGATAATAACAAGACCTGGCAACGGCTAAGAGCAGGAAAGTTGAAGAAAGAGACAGAGGGACTAATTCTGGCTGCACAAGACCAAGCCTTAAGGACAAATGCATACAAAGTCAAAATTGAGAAGACAGCAACAGACAGTAAGTGCCGCCTATGCAAAGAAGCTGAAGAAACAGTGGACCACCTGGTAAGCTGCTGCAAGAAGATGGCACAGACTGACTACAAGCAGCGGCATGACAAAGTAGCAACAATGGTGCATTGGAAGATCTGCAAGAAATATCGTTTGCCTGCTGCAAGCAAGAACTGGTGGGATCATAAAACAGAGAAAGTCATAGAAAATGAAAATGTTAAATTGCTCTGGGACTTTAGAATTTGAACAGACAAGCACCAGCCACATAACACCCCGGACTTAACAATTGTCAATAAGAAAGACAAAAAAGTCTGGATAGTGGACGTGGCAGTGCCTGGAGACAGCAGAATAGACGAGAAAGAACTGGAGAAGATAACAAAATACAAAGACCTACAAATAGAAATAGAACAACTGTGGCAACGGCAAACAAGGGTAGTACCAATAGTAATAGGTGCCTTAGGTGCAATCCCAAAACAACTGGACCACCACTTGAACACCATTGGCATTGACAAATTCGCCATTAGTCAATTGCAAAAGGCGGCCTTACTAGGAACTGCTTCCATCCTGCGACGTATCTGTAATACCATCAATTCAAACATCCACATCTGCCTATCCCAGGTCCTTGGTAAGGACTTGATAGGTAGACAAAAATGTCAAATCCAGTCTGAACATCTGGCTGACTGTGCGATGAATAATAATAATAATAATAATAATAATAATAATAATAATAATAATAATAATAATAATAATAATAATAATAATAAAATAATAATAATAATATTGTTGTTGTTGTTGAGAATGAGAGGGTGAAGATCTTGTGGGACTTTCGAATACAGACAGATCGCCATTTGGAACACAATACGCCGGATATCGCAGTTGTAGAGAACCGAAGCGTACAGCTGATTGATATTGCTGTACCAGGAGATGCCAGAGTCGAAGAAAAAGAACTGGAAAAAATTACGAAATATCACGACCTGGCCATTGAAACTGCGCGATTATGGATGAAAGGTGTAACAGTGGTACCCATTGTCATCGGGGCACTGGGATCTATGTCCAAAAACTTTGCAAAATACATCAAGAAACTGCAGCTTCCTGCAATAACTCCAGCAATGTTACAAAAAACTGCGCTACTCGGAACATCTTATATTTTAAGAAGGTACCTGGTTGACACCTAGGATGCTGGTAGCAACCCGTGTCAACCATCAGCGCCAGCCAATTTGAATGTTCAGTTGACTGAGGTTCATGTTTAATGAATAAAATAATAATAATAATAATAATAATAATAATATAATATAATAATAATAATAATAATAATAAAATAATAATAATAATAATTTAATTAAGTTGGAAGGGACCTTGGAGGTATCTAGTCCAACCCCTGCTCAGGCAGGAAACCCTATACCAGGGCTTTTCAACCTTTTTACAATGTACCACTTTTAGGATATGGCAATATTTGAGTACCACCTAGCAAGGTGTCAAAAACTTGGTGACAAAAAAAAAACCTGTTCAAAGTTGCAATTGCACTGAAATGACTTATGACCATTTTTCACACTTATGACCATTGCAGCAACAGGGTCATGTGATTTATATTTGGATGCTTGGCAACTGATTCATATTTATGATGGTCACAGTGTCCCAGGGTCATGTGATCCCCTTTTGCAACCTTTTGACAAGCAAAGTCAATGGCAGAGCTGCTGGTGGCCAAGTACTAAGGCGGGACTTCCCTCCCTCCTTCCTTCCCTGCCTCCCTCTTTCTCATGCCCACCTCCTTCTGAAGGAAGAATTTGAAACACCGCCCCCATATTTTCCCTCTTCCATATATTGATCAAACAAGGAAAGGCCTCCAGAGACAGAAAAGACAAGTGCTGAGTGAACTAGCTTAAAAAGGCACTTCCCCTTTAAGAATTAGCTACTGGCTAGAAAGGAAAGTAAGGAGCCCAGCTGGCACTTAAGGAAGAAAAAAAAATGTAAATACTGGCTGCCCGCTAAGGCAGCCTCCCCAAATGGCTCCATTCATAAGTAAAATCCATTCAGGAGAAAAATACTTCAAAATCCCTTGCAGCAAAACTTACAGCTAACAACAGCAGAGCAATAGAAGCTAAAACGAGCCATCAGCCAAATAGAAATTGCCAAACACTCCTTAAGAACACAAAGCCCACATTGCACAAATCCCAGAACTTCAGTCACAAAAGCACATAAGAATCCTTCCACTCTCCATCTCCCTCCCTCCATGCCTCACCTCCAGCCATTGCTGCTTTTCATTCCTCGTGGAGGGCGACCCCTCCCCCATTGCATTTCTTGCCTGTTTGCTGCTGCCAGCACAGGTGGCTGCCACAGCAGTTGTAGATTGGCTCATGGCCGCCCGGCCTGCTTGATCTCCTCTCCCCCCACCCTCCTCCTCCTTCTTCTTCTTCCCCTTCGGTGCAGCTAGAGCCGATTCTGCCTCCTCCCAAGGCTGCTGCTTTTTCTCTCTCTCCCTCTCCCTCCCAAACTGCCTCCTTTTATAGTCTCCACCCCCCTCCTCCTTTCTCATGGGGGAGGGTGAGCCAGAAGTGAGCCTGGGGCCTTTGCAGCTCCAGAGGACTCTCTCACTGTAAGTCTTTGCCTGTGTTGGCTCTTTCCCTTCCCCACTACACTTGGCTAGGCAGGGCTGCGTACCACCTGCCACTCATTAATGTACCACAAGTGGTACGCGTACCACAGGTTGAAAAGCCCTGCCCTATACCACAGGTCGGCAACCTGCGGCTCCGGAGCCGCATGCGGCTCTTTCAGCCGTCTCCTGCAGCTCCCAGCCATGTGCAGTGCCAAAAAAAAAAAAAAGTGGGACTAAAATAGTTGAACCAATCAATTCAAACTTCTCACGAAAAAAACTCGCTAAGTTTGAATTGATTAGTTCAACTTCTTTGGTTTGTGGGACACCGTCCGCCTGTCAAGCCCCGTGGGCTCGACATAGACGGGAGGGGGGAAAGACAGCTCCGGAGGGAGGCAGCCCCGCAGCCAGAAGCCGGCGGTCCGAGCGGAGCGGCACGGAAAACCTACCGGTCGGCGTGGGAAGCTCCAGCGTTGCCGGTGAGCAAGGCCTGCCATCCGCGGCCCGGTTCCGCACCCCGACGACCAGCTGGACCGGCTTTCAATGCTCCAGCCCGGGGACGCCAGTGGCATAGAAGGCGGTTTGGCGGCGCTGCCGTGGGCGGGTCGTCCTTGCAGCGGACAACTCGGGCCCGGATATTTCCCGCGGCTCGGGACCGGAGACGCCGGTGGCGCACGGCCCGGACTGATGGCGTTGCCGTGGGACCACCCCCTGCGGTGCCAGCTAATGCGGCGTGCTCCTGGGGACCCTCGAACCGCGCTGGCTTCCTCCCGCGGATCTCCCCCCCCGGCGCGACCTATCAAAGGAAGCGGGAATGGCTGCAGCCGGGACACGCTTACCTGGCCAGAGTACTTTTGCCCGACCCGGGCAGGCCGCGGAGCAAATAGAGGCTTTTGCTGAAGCGGCGAGCGGGGGGCCTGTCTCAAGCACGGCGGGGCTGCTGGAGGCTGAGGCCCCCGAAGGCGCGGACCAGGCTATCTTACATAGCGGCGGGACGGCGACCGCGGGAGCGACAGCCTGCTCATCTCCGGCAGTGGTGGCGGCGGCGGAGCCATCCAGAGCAGAGTTGGGGCCGCTGCCTATCTCAGTCACGCGGACGAAGGGCCGTGTAAACACCACCAGATGGCTCCGCCGCAGCCGGATATGAGCAGGCTGTTGCTCCCGTAGTCGCCGTCCCGCTGCTATGGAAGATAGCCTGGTCCGCGCCTTCGGGGGCCTCAGCCTCCAGCAGCCCTGCCGTGCCCGAGACAGGCCCCCCGCTCACCGCTACTTCCTCGTCCTCCCAGCGAAAGAACCCCGGAGAGCTGGAAGACGTCCTTTCTCCCACTTTCCGCTTCTCATCCTCTCTTTTCCGAGCACCCCTGCCAGAGCGAGCCAGAAGCCTCAACTCCGGCCTCCCGCAGCAGGCTGAGATAGGCGAGCCCGAGCGGCTGTCTGCTGCTGCCTCGGAAGATTTGCCACAGCAGCTCCTTCTCCCCGTCGGTCTCCTCCTCCGCTCCCTCGGAATCTTCGCGCCAAAAGGCGGAAAGAAGAAAGTCCCAGAGAGGGAGAGAGCGGGGCGGGGGGAGAGCAGTCTTTTCCGAGGGGAGGAGAAGCCAGGACGGCAGAGCCGTCCATACCAGAGCTGGACGGGGGCAGGGCCGGTGCATGTCTCGCCTTAGGCTCCACTCTTCAATCAAGCCCCCTGTTGCGCGCACATGCGCACGCGCATTTTGCGGCTCCCAGTTTTTTCTTTTGTAAGGGAAACGGGTCCAAGTGGCTCTTTCAGTGTTTCAGGTTGCCGACCCCTGCCCTATACCATTTCAGACAAATGGCTATCCAGTCTGTTCTTAAAAACTTCCAGTGTTGGAGCATTCACAACTTCTGGAGGCAGGTTGTTCCACTGATTAATTGTTCTAACTGTCAGGAAATTTCTTCTTAGTTCTAGGTTGCTTCTCTCTTTGATTAGTTTCCATCCATTGCTTCTGCCTTCAGGTGCTTTGGAGAATAGCTTGACTCCCTCTTCTTTGTGGCAACCCCTCAGATATTGGAACACTGCTATCATGTCACCCCTAGTCCTTCTCTTCATTAAACTAGACATACCCAATTCCAGCAACCGTTCCTTATATGTTTTAGCCTCCAGTCCCCTAATCATCTTTGTTGCTCTTCTCTGCACTCTTTCTAGAGTCTCAACATCTCTTTTACATCGTGGTGACCAAAACTGGATGCAGTATTCCAAGTGTGGCCTTACCAAGGCATTATAAAGTGGTATTGACACTTCACGTGATCTTGATTCTATCCCTCTGTTAATGCAGCCTAGCACTGTTGGCTTTTTTGGCAGCTGCAGCACACTGCTGGCTCATATTTAAGTGATTGTCCACTAGGACTCCAAAATCCCTTTCACAGTTACTGCTACTATTGAGCCAGGTACCACCTAAACTGTACCTGTGCGTTGGGTTTTTCTTGCCTAAATGTAGAACCTTACTTTTTTCACCACTGAATTTCATTTTGTTAGATAGCGCCCAATGTTCAAGTCTGTCAAGATCCTTCTGTATCTTAAGCCTATCTTCTGGAGTGTTGGCTGTTCCTGCCAGCTTGGTATCATCTGCAAATTTGATGAGTTCCCTCATCCAAATAATTGATGAAGATCTTGAGTACTGGGCCTAAAACAGAGCCTTGGGGTACCCCACTGCATACTTCCCTCCATGTAGATGCAGTTCTATTAAGGACTACACATTGAGTGTGGTTGGTCAGCCAGCTACGAATCCACTTGGTGGTGATGCTGTCTAACCCACATTTTTCTATTTATCAAATAGTAGGTTGTGGTCTACTTTATCAAATGCCTTACTGAAGTCCAAGTAAATGATATCCACAGCATTCCTCTGGTCCACTAATTTTGTCACCTGGTCAAAGAATGCAATAAGATTTGTCTGGCATGATCTGTTTTTGACAAACCCATGTTGGCTTTTGGTAATGACTTTGTTTGCCTCTAGGTGTTCGCTGATTCGTTGCTTGATTATCTTTTCCAGAATCTTCCCAGGTATTGAGGTCAGGCTGATAGGTCTGTAGTTTCCTGGATCCATTTTTTCCCTTTTTTGAAGATGGGAACTACATCAGCTCTTTTCCAGTCGTCTGGTAGTTCCCCGGTGCTCCAGGATCTTTGAAAGATATAGTTCAGTGGTTGTGAGATCACATCTGCCAGTTCCTTCAGAAACTCGGGGTGTAATCCATCTGGTCCTGGTGATTTGAACTCGTCTAGGGTGGACAGGTGCTCACTTACCATTTTCTTGCCTATCTTAACTTGTGTTTCTAATCTGTTTTTTATGGCACTGTTTTTGATAGGTTGGACTATTTTTTCCCTTTGTGTAAAGACAGATGCAAAAAACGAGTTAAGTAGTTCTGCTTTCTCCTTGTTGCTTGTCACCTTCTTGCCACTTTCTCCCACTAATGGACCAATCATTTCCTTAACTTTTTTCTTGTTTTTTCATGTTGAAAGAAGCTTTTTTTGTTATTTTTGACTTCTGTTGCAAGCCTTATTTCATTTTGAGCCTTAGCTTTCCTCACTTCATCTTTGCAGGCTCAGGCTATTTGCTGATATTCTGCCTTAGTTATGTGCCCCTCTTTCCACTTTTTATACTTGTCCTTTTTGTCTTTCAATTTATCAGAGTTCTTTATGCAGCCATGCTGGTTTCTTTTGAGAGCTGTTATTTTTCTTCTTCGTTGGTATTGTGCTAGACTGGGCTTTTATAATCTCACTTTTCAAAATTTCCCAAACTTCTTGAGTTGTTTTCCCCTTGAGCAGGCATGTCAAACTCGCGACGTTACACGATATATTGCAACTTTTTCCCCATTGTCGGCAATGGGGTGGGCGCGGTTTCGGTGTGACGCATCCGGCCCGCGGGCCGGCAGTTTGACATGCCTGCCCTTGAGGATTCTCATCCATGGAATTCTTCCCAAGCCCTCTCTTAGTTTATTGAAATTTGCTCTCTTAAAGTCCAAGACTCTAGTTTGACTATGTTCTATTGCTTGTGCTTGCATAATGTTGAATTCCAATATTCACTCCCCTCCCAAAGTTCCTGTGGCTTCAACACCTTCTATCATTTCATCTCTGTTAGTGAGAATTAAGTCCAATATGGCTGATCCCCTAGTTCCCTTCTCTACTTTTTGGGAGACAAAGTTGTCTGCTAGGTTTTCCTGTCTAGTGAGTATCAACAACTGTTTTTCAGAGGTTCTCAGAAATGTCCTTTGTTTGAGCCATGACATGCCTATTTTGAAGATCAGACTTTGATAGTAAATACCCATAATTCTGTTCCTTAAATAAGGCAGGACCTCCCACCCTCACACCTGATTGTCACCCCATTGATTGAAACACTTGACTCTAATTTCTCCTCCAAATGAACTGATAATCCTAAAGGTTCACGCTACTTCTACCACACATAGATATGTAGCTTTGGATCATTTTCTTCAATAAACAGGTATACTGTTCTTGACTCATTTAATTGGGGTTTCTTTATCTAATTTTAGGACTTGTATGGAGAACAGATCATAGAAGAGAATATTTGTAGCTCAGGGTTGAACTGTGGGGTCCTTAGTGCTCTCCGACCTTGGTGGCTTTCTTGCAGACGTTTCATTACCAAACTAGATAACATCATCAGTGCTAGACAGAAACATCTGCAAGAAAACCACCAAGGTCGGAGAGCACCAAGGACCCCACAGAACAGATTTTAGGTCGTATTTATGCAGAAATATTGAAAATTCAAAGGGGTTCACAAACTGTTAAGCACCAGTGCACATGAAACAAAAAGCTGCTGAGACATCTTTTCTCTATCCCAACTTCCATTTCCCATTTTTTTCTACTGCTGTTGTCCTTCACTGAAGTTCAGACTGTAAACTTCTTGGGACAGGGATCCATCCTATTATACTTCATAGCAGATGGGATTCCCAAGTTATGTAAGATTGTAAAGCTTCTGAACTATTCCTGGAAAACAATGCCCCCAGATGTAAGTGGCACTCATAGAGATGCAGATCAACTTCATTTACTGAATGATGTCTTGCTCACCAGCCCAAGCAACTTTAACACCAGGAAATGCTTCTCTGCAACCTCCCATTATTCATGCCCAAATGAACTTTGGAACACTTCACAACTCAACAGGGATATTGTCTTTGTGGCAATGCTGCTGAAAAGTTAACAGCAGGTGCTTAACATGGAAGCATTTGGGCTGCTAAGCACTCTGCTGCTGAAGCAGCAGGAAACCTTACCTGCTACCTCGCCGCTGTGGTGGCATATTTGTGTTCCATAGCCACCTGGCTCGCTCCATTTCCTCACACCTAGCATGGAGAGTGGCAAAGGCTGCATCAGACATATTCTCTATCTGGAAAAGCAATGAAAGAAGATTAGGACTGGAATAGTCACTGAAGCTTTGCTGACTTGTCCTAGTGAAGCACTCCATAAAGAGGTCAGACAGCTCTCCAAGAACAGCAGTTGTTTTTTTCATCACAGGCCTGCCTTATTCACTTCCGAAACATGTATAACTGAAGGACTCTGAATTATCCAGTTACCCACCTTTACATGTAACGAACTTGAAATGCATGACTAGCCATAAAGCAAACATTATTTTCTTTCTTGAGGAATTAATGAAGTACAGGGCAAGAAGACTCTCCCAGCCATATCCTCTGGTTCTGCCTGTAGGTAATCCTTGACTTACGACTACTACTGAGGCCACAATTTGGGTCACAAGTTGTTGCAGTTGTTAAGCGTGGCACCCACATGTCCACCTCGCTCAACAACCGCAATCCCAGCTTGCCCCATTGAGGTTAAGTGACTATGCAGGGGTACCTCGGGGAGGGGGGGGGGAGGCCCAGGGAGGCTTACCAGCATGTAGGTCTTCCCCCCGCCCAATCGCACAGGTCAGCTTACCTTCCCTTTTCCATGCAGCTGCTGACAAGCACACCCAGCCAATGCGAGGCACAGTTAATGTAGAAAGCTAGCCAATGCGATGTTTCCAAAGTTAGAGCGTCAGAACATAGCAGGATGACTGCCAGCCCTTGCAATGTTCTGACGCTCTTTCTAACTTTGGAAACATCGCGTTGGCTAGCTTTCTACAGTAACTGCACCTCGCATTGGCTGGGTGTGCTTGTCAGCAGCTGCTTCATAGCAGATGGGATTACCAAGTTATGTAAGATTGTAAAGCTTCTGAAAGAGCATCAGAACATAGCGAGATGAGTGCCAGCCCTTGCAATGTTTTGAGGCTCTTTCTTCCTTTGGAAATATAGCATTAACTAGCTTTCTACAGTAGCTGAGCCTCACATCGGCTGGGCACGCTTGTCAGCAGCTGGAGTTTGAACAGTTGTTGAACGAACGGCCATTAAGTCAAGGACTCCCTGTGTTATACAGATGAGCTTATCCCGCCTTTACCTGGCTGAGATAGGTTACAACCAAAAAATAAAAAATTCAGGACTGTAATCCTTTGGATTCCACCCCACAGGAGTGCTTTGCAGCATTCATGGACATGTGTCTGCAACTACCTTCAAGCAACTTTGTGATCACAAAAAAAGACACAGCTGCTTTAAGGAGTTGCAAACAGGAGCCACATTTGTGCCACCACATACTCTGAAGCATCTTTTTGGAATTTGCAAGTCTTTAAAGGAAGTGTTTCAGTGTGTATCCCCTATGAATAACTATATCAAGTTTGAGTACCAAAAGGTAACAAAATTGAGATTTTAGACTTCAATTCTCTACCAGCAGAAGAGAATGATAAAAATTCAATTTGGTTACAACTAAACTATTAAGAGAACTCAAGGAGAAGGTATTTTATACATTTCTGGTTCAAATAAATCTCCATGCAACTACAGTAGCCTTCTCCAACCTGGCACCCTCTGCCTATGTGGATTTTTAACTCCCACGTATCTCAGTGACAGCCAGCTGAGAATTGGTATGATTTCCTGAGGAAGGTTCAATTTCCTAAGATGTGGATAAAACTGAGCTTTTGTGATAGCCCCTTCGGAAGCCTGTTTGGAGGAGGAGGAGGAGGAGCTGGAACCAAGACCATCCAATGGGGATGGGATGTCTCCCCAGGAATAGTCTGGAGAGCCCCAACACAGCCCCAGGCCCGTCCAGCATTGGAGGAAGCGGTCAACCGGACAGGGAGCTGCCTGGCCAAAAGCAGAGGAGGATCGACTGCTGACAAGTCAGTGGTGATGAAAGGCAACAGATCCCCTCTGACAAGGAACAGCTGACTTGCCCACCTGATCCACAGGCATGGAGAGCAGAGCGAAGGGAAGCACACAGGTGGTCTGTGAGGCTGCTTAGGAGGAAGCAGCTCCGCCCCTACTCACAAGGAACACCTGGCTTGGGGTGATTTAGCCAGCTGTAGGGTGCGTTTGTCAGGAACAAACATTTGTTTCAGCGTGCACTTCCCCAGCCCTCGTAAACCCTGCTTCGTGGACTTCGGATTGTGTTTCAGCCTTGTGGATTTCAGACCTTGCTTTGTGGACTCTGAACCTCCTCCTTGCCTTGTGGATCAGCTCTGGTGACTGTTGGACCTAGTTTGTGGGACTGGGTTGCACTGACTGTGGGTGGCTGCCTTTGGGGAATATTGGGGTGGAGCTTTACTGGCATCGTTGGAGAGCGTCTATCGTGGTATACAGGTAGTCCTTGACTTACAATAGTTCATTTAGTGACCATTCAAAGTTACATCGGCACTTGAAAAATGTGACTTATGACCGTTGTTCACAGTTCCGATCTTTGCAGCAGCCCCATAATCACGTGATCAAAATTCAGACGCTTGACAACTGGTTCATATTTATGACCGTTGTTGTGTCCCAGGGTCATGTGATCCCCTTTTGTGACAAGTAAAGTCAATGGGGAAGCCAGTTTCTTTTAACAACCGGGTTATTAACTTATCAACTGCAGCAATTCATTTAACAACTGTGGCAAGGAAAGGCCATAAATTGGGACAAAACTCAATTAACAAATGTCTCCCTTAACAACAGAAATTTTGGGCTCAATTGTGGTCATAAGTCGAGGACTACCTATAGCTGTGCAATAAACAGACTTTATTGGTATCTGCACCTGCCAGTGTGACCTGGGTTGGAACAGCTTCTGATGGCATAGTCACATGAACTGTCAAAGAATAATGGCAAAGTCCAATGCATGGACAACTTTGTCATGATCAGTCTACCATTATATAAACAACACAATCACCTTTTTCCAGGGAAAAACTGTAATTGCTTTGAGAGTGGCTATTTCAGTTGTAGTCTGAATTCGATTTTTTTCTTCCATTCAATCGTGTTGGGAGACTACCTGGACAAGTCCCTGCAATTCCCTTGGCAAGGTTTTTGAGAAGTGATTTGCCATTGCCTCCTTCGTAGGGCTGAAAGTGACTGGCCAAAGATCACCCAGCTGGCTTTGGGCCCAAGATGGGACTAGAACTCGCCGTCACCTGGTTTCTAGCCTGATGCCTTAACCACTACACCAAACTGGCTCTCTGAATTCTAATTACCCTCTAAGCAATGCTGGAACTATGGTTTCCTCAACAGAGAAGACCCATTTAAATTATATGATAGCACAAAAAGGCCAACTCAGATCAGCTTCTTATAATCTGATATTGGAGCACATGACAAGCTCTTCTGTGTAAGAGGAGAGCAGAAAATCCTCCACATCAAAATGCTCTGGCTACTTTCATGCCATCTTGATTTAGAACACAACTTTCCACAGAGTCAGAGAGAAGAACAGATCACAACACAGCTCTTACAAATAATCTACTCATATGATTCCCATTTGTTGAAACATGGAGGGTCTTTGCTCTCTAATCTAATAAGTAGGAACCTCCAATGGGCAATGCTAACCTAGCCTTACCGATACCAAGGTTCCAAAAACTGGGTCTGTCAATCTTCCTCATTAGCCACTTAGATACAGCTCAGTAGCAGGCTGAAAATCCTTCCAGGGATAACTGATGCAGCAATTTTTTAAAGTTTGCTTATTAACTGCAGTAGGAAAATTGCCTGTGACAGAGGTTGGGCAAGGAAAAAGAAAACAGATCTGTTCACTGCTTAGCTCAAGTAAAGAAACATTGGTCCATGGTGATCTCAACTTGTCTGGGTTTGCATAAAGCAAAACAAATGTCACCTAACGTCACTGATCCATCAGCCCTGGAGAATATAAATATGCTGCTGAGCTCTACACCAAATAAACAAGATTTCCGTTTCCAAGTGTGAGGCAGCCTCCCACCTTGATATAGTTATTGAGAGGTACTTAGGTGTTGCCTAGAAACCCACTAATACCTGTAAAATAGGATGTAGCAGAGTATGAGATTTTCATTTAAAAGCATGGTGAGATGTAACACTAATTTGACAGCTGTTTTATTCTTAGTGCATAACAAGCAACAGCTTGTTGCCTTCTCCATTGAAGGTTACCCCTCTCTCAACTCTGGCCTTACTAGAAAGACAGCTAACATAGCCAAACTCATCATGATGCTAATGCCACAATCCTACTTTTGCAACTTATAGTATGCCTGGTTGCATGCCTCAGCCCACATAACTCTCTTCTGGTAGTACTTTTGAAAAACACAGTCACACTTTCTCCAAGCTAAATATTACAAAATCCCAGGGTCTCTCTCTGCCCTTCCCTCCCCATTTGTCAAGCATTATTTGCTGGATGTAAAGAAACCTGGACCTTGAATGCCATTTCAGATATTGGGGATTTAAAATTATTTTTGGCGTGCCCTTTCTGAGACAACTGGCAGGACTCTCACTTGGGACTTTTTTTGGCTATTGTATAGTGGCAAGCAGTATATCCCCAAATATCTCACCAGATTCCAAAGAAATGGTTATCACTTTCCAGTGCATTACTTTTAATAGAGAATTTTTTGGTGCATTCTTGACATAGCTGAAAAAGCCCCTACTCTGTGAGCTGCACTGGTTGTCAGTGAGCTTCCAGGCACAATTCAAGGTGCTGGTTATTACCTATACAGGTATTTCTCAATTTACAATGGTAACTGGGACCAGAATTTCCATCACTAAGCAATGTGGTCATTAGGTGAAACATTACATGACCACATCACCTAGCGATGGCAACCCTAGCACTCCCCATTACTGTTAATTGAATCCCACCTTTGTTAGGCACTCCTCAGAGGTAGCCCCAGGGCTCAAATAGAGGCCCAGAGCTTTCAGCTGTCCCGCTCCGCCCCTGGGCCTCAACTTCAACCACAGCATAGCCACAGAATGCTGCTTCAAGTCCTATGCCATGGCCAGCCACTCCAATGCTACAGCATAAAGCACCCACCAATCTGCATTCTGCAGGCCCTGCTGTGCCCAGCTGACCTTAGCCATCTTCCTGCTGCTGCTGCTGCTAAGGTACACCTGGTCTGGCCCTAGGTGAGGCAGTTGCTGGCCATTCCAGGCCTTCTTCCCAAGGCTGTTTGTGTTGTTCTAATAGTGGTCCGTGCTCTCGTGCTACTTTGGAAAATCTCCAGAAAGCTTCTGAGGCCTTCTGAAGGATTGCAAGAAAGGGGCATGCTAATTGGAGAACAGTGCATGTGGCCTCAAGAAATAGAACTGGGGCTTCCGGTTCCGGATCGCGGCAGACGCAGTCGCACGGAGAGCCTCGTCTCTCCATCGGGTGTTTTTCCCTCCGCCGGTAGACCCTTAATCAGGTCGAAAAGTCGCCCTGGAGGGGCGACCACCGTTGAGGAGGCCCTCGTCGATGGGGGAAGGGAGGCAGCTCCTTCCTTGGTCCGAGCCAGCTCCTTAGGGCCGTCGGAGAAAAGATCGCCCAGTAAAATGGACGATCACTTCGCTGCGCCAGCCAAAAGCCAGAAGAACAGCTAAGCACAAAGAACCCCCGTGGAGAATCCGGGTGAGACCTTTCCTTCCCCTTCTTTCCCTAATTACTCTCCTGCAAAAAACTTTTGAATTTGAATTACTTCCCTGCTGTGAGAGAGCAGCGTTTCGGCACTGTGGGAAAAACAGCTTTGGAAACTGAAAAAAATAAAACAGCTAATTTTTTATTGACTATTTAACTCTTGGAATACTGAGGGATCTTGAAAACATTTCTACTTTTGAACATTACTATTATAACCATGCTATTTATTATCCTGGAGATGCCTTTCTTTTTTACTTTTTTAATGTGAAAAACAAAAAATCTATTAATTTGGAAAGAAAGACTTTACAGCCTACTGAGGACATCTTGTGACGAAGTGTTACTGCAACTGTATATTTTTTTTGCTGGAGGATGGCTCTGACCTTCAAAGGATGATAAGGGTAAAGATAACTTGAAACAGCTGGGTGGTGATTTTGTCTACTAGGAATTGGAGGTGAATATTTGTTGACTTTTACTAAATATAGCCTTCACTAAAAGATTAAAAGATCTTTCACCACTGAAATGGAGGAATCTTACCCACAGCTTGATTATGAACTTATACTGGAAAAAATCCTGGAAGCTACGGAGTACATGAAATCTTACTCTCAAATTTTAATGGATCAAGTTATAGGCTGAAGAACAATAGAGAAGGAACAGAGTAACTCCAAAGAGGCCTTTAAACAACATATACAACCTAAAGAGATGGAGGAACCATACCTACAACCCAACTATGAACTTATACTGGGAGAAATTGTGGAAACTATTGAACAAATCAATTTTACACAACCCCATATACAATTTATGGAGAAGCCTGATGATCAAAGAATAACTTTAATTGAGATGTCTGAATTGTCAAAAACAATAGAGACTGACACCCATATACAAGTTATTGAAAATTGTGATAACGTGGACAATCAACTAGTAATTACAACATGGAATAAAACTGACTACACCATTCAAAGGCCACTAGAAGAAAGGGAAGAGAACCTTGACCAGTCTGAAGTGTTGAGAAATACCTCTTTTCAAATATTGAGGTTTGATGACGTAAAAGCCTTACTATGGAAACTGGTGTGGCACAGAAAGAAACCTAGAGTTAGATTTAAAAATGTGTTTTAAAATTTTATTCAATGGGTTAAAAAGGCTTTAGAGATTTTGACTCATTCAATAACGGAGTACGTGAATTCTGTAAGAGGATATCCTTTGTAATAATATTTTGTTTCAGATATAATTATTTGGAGGGGTAAACTTTACTTAATGGGTTAAAAAGACTTTCTATAGATATAGATTGATTGAGTGATAGAATATATATTTAAAATAGATAGAAATGTATCTTTTGGACTGATATTCAAGGGGGCCAAGATGGAGGACAGGCAGCAAAGGCTGTAAAGAGCTCCTCCAAGGCAAAAGCTTTCTTTTATTTTCTTTTATTTTTATTTTAACTTTTAACTTTTAAACTTTTAATCTTTTTAACCTCTTTTAACATTGCATTTTAAACCTGTTTTAAACCTTGTTTGATATATACCGGAGAGGCCAGTATATATTGGAAACAGAAGCCACCGGAGAAAGACGGAGGAATGGGTAAAAGAAAAAAACAAGGCACCAGCCCGGGTTCTCTCCTACCAGTGAAGAATGCAAAACAACCAAAAATTGAGGAGCACTTTGCTGGCAAGAGACTTGTAAGTAAAACTATCCCCCCCCCTTCATTACCAACAAGCCGGAGAGATTAGAACGGGACCTGCCAAGAGATCTGATAAAACAGCAGATACTGGACTTTCCTGATCTGGGGGGAGGGGAGCAAAATGACAGCCAGCTATTTTCACAAATAACGAGTCCAGTTACAGCCGGCATGGAGACTAAGATAAAGACTAAAAAGGTTAATAACAACAATCTAACTCAGAGTGGGGAGAGCTTACCATGGGAGAATACAACAGAGTTCATGGCAAAGCAATGTCTTCTCACAGCACAAATGGTAGTCTCAATATTTGAACAACTAATAACCATTCAACATGATGTAGAGACATTGAAAAAAGATATAGCTGTTCTGCTCCAGGCACAGCATTGGGCTATGGGCGCCCCCACTGAAAATGAGCACAGACCCTGGGAAACAGACAGAGAGCCTGCTGTAAAGTGGCAGCCCACTCAGAAAAACAGTCCTTCTACTGCTAAGGCAACAAGAGGAGGAGATATTAATAGAGAAGTTTCATGGGAAGACAATAAAGCACCCCACCTACAAGCACACCAATCACAGCAATCACATCGCTCACTACAAACACACCAGGTTGTGCTGAGAATCCACATGAATAGGCTTAATCATGGTCGTTGGAATTCCAAGAGGGCTATACTAAATTCCCTAAGCCAGCTTCTTCACTGTCACTGGGGGCAGATTGATCTACATACTGCTGAGTGGCTCCCTGAGGCCCCTAATTGGAAGCGGATATTTCTCTCCTTTAAACAGCCCACCATACCGCTGATGCTATTTAAAATGAAGGCTCATCTAGCCTCCTTTCAAATCTCTCCCATCAGAGTTTTCTGCGAGGAAAGGGTTAAACCCTTAATTGTTAACATGCGAGCTCCCAAGGTTGTCGTTTCTTCCGCATTCTCAACCCTGGGAAAGGGAGAGGGAAAAAAAGGGAGTAAGTCAGCCCCGTTTGGAGAAGATGTACTTAACAGCACAGAAACAGAAACAGGACTTATTAATGCTTTTGGCGCTCTCCCAAGGAGTGAACAAGATAACATACTAATCAAGTT
This sequence comes from Azemiops feae, assembly GCA_023970755.1. NCBI lineage: Eukaryota > Metazoa > Chordata > Lepidosauria > Squamata > Viperidae > Azemiops > Azemiops feae. Next base: position 26,828 of record JALGBA010000441.1, read on the forward strand.
AGAAAACCTAAAGAAATCCTTATTGGTCACAATGGATACGGCTGAACCGCTTATTGATTTGGTTTCCCCTATAATTGAGCCTCTTACTTTTCCCCCAGGGGGCAAGAGTTTGCAAGAATATGAGTTCATGGAAAGCAGAAGCCAAGATACACAGGGGCCAGTAGAGGCCCCAATAGAGAAGGAGATGCTAGCATCCTTAAGTGACTTTCTGATGATACCTTCTGCAACACATCAATCTCTCGAGAGGACTCACATCAGTGCCATCATTTCAAACCCGAATGGAACATGACCTAATAACCCCCTGCTCTACACCTAGAGAAGAGGCTCCGGAACGGCAAGCCTTGTTAGCTGGGGCTAAATCTTCTTACCTCGAACAAAGTCCCCAGGAGCCTCCACAGAATTTTGATGGGGCTCCTCTACTTTTAGAGAAGGCCAATTTCGTGCGGGACAACACTTCAAGCCATTGCAACAATTCTACAACTTCCCTTTGTATAAATCAAATCTCCTGACGAGCTGCAAAAGAGGATCCCCTCTCCATTATAACCTGGAATATAGCGGGCTGGTCTGTGCCATCAAAAGACCAACATTTTCTGGACTATATATCGCAATTTGACATTCTTTTTTTACAGGAAACCTGGGCCCCTACAGAGATACAGTTAGATGGTTACTGGGGTAACTCTATCCCAGCAGTTCCAAGTAAGGTGGGTGGGAGAGCTAAAGGGGGCATTGTGACATTAGTGAACATATCTTTGTATTTTAAATGTGTACCGTTGCCACCTCTTCAGCCATGGGTTGTAACTACCCTACTTTTATTTAAACAGGTGGAGATCTTGCTTTTTAATATCTATATTCCCCCACTCAACAAGAATAATCTGATCAATAAGATCTGGGAGGGTATAGAAGATTTTATCCTGGGCTGCTTAGACAAATATCCCACAGCAGCAATAATTATTGGGGGGGACTTAAACGCTAGGATGGGCCCAAGCGATCAAGCATTATTCAATCAATTTAAGATCTATTATGAAGACAATGTACCAGGAGAACCCCTGTTTGCCAGACAATTTAAAGACACCAAGGCAAATCGGGCAGGTTTGTGTGTAAGACAGATGACTGTACGCTTGGATCTTTGTATCCTTAATGGTTCCACATGGGGTGACTACCCAGCAGATTATACACATCGGGGAGCAGGAAGAACATGCACAGTGGATTATTGGATAGTATCATACGGCCTCCTGAAGTTCCTCCAGAAAATGGAGGTAGACTCGCGACTGGAAAGCGATCACGATCCACTAACCCTTACTTTTACATTACACCAGAAACTGCTAAACCTATCTACCCAGGTTAGAGAAACACAATACCCAGATAAAAATTAAATGGACAGAGAAAAATGCAATGGAAGTTACTAAATGGATGTTAGCCCCAGAAACCATAGAACTACATACATCTTTATTAACGAATAAGTTTGAAGGATCATACTTAAAGGGGTATGAAACTTTAATTTTAAATTTGAAATCGGTCCTCACTAATAGAATACCGGCTCACCCCCAAAAGCCGGTTTTAAAGAATAAAAAATGGTTTGACAGGGATTGCGTGCAACTAAAAAAACCATATAATAAGGAATACAGGAAAAGTAAAAATGCCCCTTCTGAGGATCACACTCACTGCTTAAAGCAGTTGAAGGCACAATATAAGACTCTTCTAAAAGAAAAGAAAAGGGCGACTCAGATGGAGTCTTGGCATAGACTAATTGCATCAGTCGGGACAAAAAATACATCCCTTTTTTGGCACATCACCAGAGGATTGGGGAAATCCACCCTACCTCCAACTAATCAGGTACCGATTCATGCCTGGGAAGAATATTTTAGAAAGCTTTATGCAAACCCCGACTATGTAACTTATGAGAGCCAAATTAATTTGGACCAAACCCCTTATTGGCCCCGTTACACCAGGCGAGATATCCCGATTGATTGGAGCCCTCAAGGCTAATAAGGCACCTGGTGCTGACAATGTCCTGCCAGAAATAATAAAAAATAATCCCAGTTGGTGGGCTCCACTTTTAGCATCTCTGTTTACATATATAGATAGAACGGGCCATATGCCAAGAGATTGGGGATTAGCAATTATCATACCAATCTATAAAAAAGGTAGTAGAAATGACCCTGGCAATTATAGACCCATTAGTCTTCTGAGTGTTATTAGTAAAATGTATGCCAAACACTTAAACTATAAACTTCAGGATTGGCTAATTTCGGGGGGGATAATTAAAGATGAACAAGCCGGTTTTAGAGAAGGAAGATCAACAGTGGATCATATCTTGGTACTTCACCATCTAGTACAAAAATACACACATAAAAAAAAATCCTCTCTTTTTGTGGCCTTCCTTGATTTTAAGCAGGCCTTCGACTCAATATCTAGGAACTCCCTATGGGAGAAATTAGAAGGCACTACTATCGATAAACGCCTCCTTTTCCTCATACAAAAATTGTATACCAATTCCACCTTGAAAGTGAGGTGTAATCCTCAAGGGACCTTAACCGGCTCAGTAAGGGTACAAAAAGGGGTACGGCAGGGTTGCATCCTGTCCCCCTCCCTTTTTAACTTCTATATCAACCCCCTGATCGATCTCTTACAGAACCCTGATCTGCATCCGCCCAACTTAGCACATCGTAAAATCTCGATCCTTCTATATGCCGACGATGCGGTCATTATTTCTCAAACTCCTGTAGGACTGAAGAGAGCAATTAGGGCAACACTCGGCTACTGCAAACAGAATAAGTTGGTCCTTAACTTTGATAAATCAAAAATTTTAGTTTTTGCTAAAAGACCCAGCCAATACTCCTGGAAAATAGAAGGACACAGTCTGGAACAGGTTAGAACATTTAGATACCTTGGGGTGGTTTTCCACTTCGCAGGGGACATGGAGGGCACACCTGGATCATGCATTGCAAGCAGCCAATAGGTCCTTGAATGCAATCAGGCATTACTTTTACACAGGTGGAGGTCAATTGGTACCGGCTGCCTTAAAACTTTTCGAGGCCAAAACATTGGCGCAAATTCTATATGGGGCACAAACAGGAATCCTTGCAAAGAAAAACTTGCTTGAAACCATACAAACGAAATTCCTGCGAGCCATCTTAGCTGCACCCAAAGGAACCCCAAATGCCCAATTAAGAATTGAGACAGGCATGCCCCAAATTCAGGTAAGAGCCTGGAAGATGATGATCATTCACTGGCTTAAAATGTATTTCTTTCCAGAGGGACTATCCCCATTAGTGCTGACTGACAACTTCCCCTCCCCCTGGAAGCAGGCGATAGATCATAAACTGGGCTCTTATGGGCTCTCTTCGGTATTCCTAATGTCCCTAGGCTTTGATCAAGCAAAGCAAGTAGTATCCAATAGAATAAAGGACATGGAGTTCCAAGAACTAAATAGGTTACCTCGCCACATTAGGGATAGAATCAAACAGGGTGTGTGGGAATCGGCAAGATATCTGAATGATCTGACCTTCCCAAAACAAAGAATAGCTTTCTTCAGAGCCAGATTTAACATTCTTCCCTCAGCACTCCTCCAGGGCAGGTATAAGAGAACACCAATAGCAGAACGAGTATGTATATGTGGTAAAGGAGAAGTCGAAGACATCTCACATGTTTTATTGTACTGTGAGTTATACCAAGTTTATAGGTCAGCATATATTCTTCCCTTATTAGAGAGATTGCCAGGGAGGGCAGACAATTTTTATGTAGGCTTTCTCCTCCAGGACTCAAACCCTTCCATCACACATGCAGTGGCAAAATACTGTGTTGCAGCAATGTCCACAAGAAAAAAATTGGTTACAGATTTATAGCCGTCAACTTGTGCCAATTTTTTGGAGATATCTCTAATAATTTTTGGAACATTACATTTACTCACACACTTATCGACTTTCCACTCACGTAAACTAGGGAGTGATCCTAACAGTTTGAGAACATGTATCTTTTTAACAGGGATGTTATTATTTATTATTAATGTCAGTACTATTTTTATTTTATATTTTTCTTAATATATTGTAAAATGTGATATCTATTGCTGGTCTATGACCGTAATAAAGTTATTATTATTATTATTTGGACTGATATTTTTATTTCAAATAAGATAATTATTTTGTAATAGAAGGAGAATAAGAGGGATTGGTGATAAGAGAAGAAATGGTATTAATAAATAAAACATAAGAATGTTATTGTGGGAATAATATATTCATTTTAGATATAATTACTATGTTAGGGAAAAGGGAAATGAGGGATACCCGAAGTGTTAATAATATGTTTATTTAAGGCTAATTGGAATATGGTAACTGTAAATTAGTAAAGCTTAAAAACAGGATTTGGACCTTTATAACTGAAATGTGATTGATGTTTGACTGAATTGCTTGAACTCTATTTAGAAATGTATTAATTTCAATATGTAATATTATATGAGGGAAATAGAGAGGGAACTTGTAATGAATTAATTTGAGCTATATACTTATGATTTTCCTTTTGGATGTTTGATGTACCCATCTCCACGTTGTTTCCTAAGCACCTTGATGTAACCTGCCCATCCTTATAAAAATCTAATAAAATATATTAAAAAAAAGAAAAAAAGAAATAGAACTGGAACAGCCAGCAGCTGCCTCGTATATGGCCAGACTGGGCATGTGTCAGCAGTGGAAGATAGGTAATATCAGCTGAGGGTGGCAGGGCCTGTGGAGTGCAGGGGGACGATTTTGCACTGTGGCACTCAGAGAATTGAGGCAGCATTTGTTAGTGGTTAGCGCTGCTGTAACTTCAAACAGTTGCTGAAGAAATGGTCATAATTCAAGGACTACCTATAAAACCCTTAATGGTACAGGGCTGGGTTATTTGAAGGACTGTCATGATCTCTCCCTATCTGGTAGCTTTGGGCAGAATTGGTATGCTATGGGTCCCATAAAATGCTACCTAGAGGGACCCCAAAATTTGACTTTTCATGGTACTTGCCTCTGGCATAGCATCCTACTAGAAATCCATGTGTCTCCCATTCTAGCATGGAATGGGACAATTGATTGCGGTGACATTGCTGCGCCCACTTCATGCTGGGCCCCCCATCGCAGCCAACCTATTGCGGGCATTCATTCTCAGCTGGTCCTCCACCAGCCCTCCTGCCCTGCCACTTGTCCCCCATCCTCTTCCCCCTGCTGCATGGCCATGGGCTATAAGGGGAAGGGGAGAGGGTGAACTGGGAAGGAAGAGGAGGAAGGGGTAGAGAAAGAAAGCTGGGCTGGGCTGCCCACCTCTGCAGCCGTGGAAGGGAGAAAGAGGCGGGTGTCCTAGTGTCTGCTGCCTCTCCCCCCCTCCCTGGTGCTCCACTGCCTTCTGTGGCTTTACCGCCCAAGCATTCTATTAAAACAAAATATTATCGTATTTTATTTGAGTTATGTTTACACGATCCACAAGCAACGCCCTGTAAGCGACTTGGTTAAAGGCGAAGGCTCCTATCTGGGCAAGCGGCAACCCTGAAGGAGACGCCCACACACACTCCAGGCTTCCTTGAGCTGAGCGCTGCACCTTGGCAAGTCACATCACATGTGGCAGTGGCCCAATTAGCCATTAACCGGAGCAGAGTCAGTTCCAGCGGCAGACAGGGGTAGTATCTCTGTTGGAGTTCCCCCATGCCTCTTTCTCCTTCCGCAGCTGCAGAGGCGGCCAGCGCAGCCCAGCTTTCTTTCCCTTTCTCTCTTTCCCCCTTCCTCCTCCCCAGCTCGCCCCCTCCCCTTCCCCTTATCAGCAATTCAGATCGCATGCAAATTGCTCCCCCCACTGGAGCACTTTGCATGATTCCCGAAACACGCAGGCCAGTTGGGGGCTCTGTATGCAGACCCTCGGCTCTGTCCCCTGCCTCCCCAGCGCCCGAAGCTGCTGCCATCCAATGGGAAGGCAGAGGCCCATCGCTCAGCGTGTGGATTGGTTGGCGGATAGTTGTCCCACAATACAAATTGGCTAGGGATAAGCGTCCCTGGGTGACTCGCCCATGGCCATTCGGCGGGGGGGGGGGGAGAGGACAAGGGACCAGTGGCGAGGCAGGAATGCTGGTGGAGGGCCAGCTGAAAATGAACATCTGCAACAGGTCGGCTGCAACGGGGGGCCTGGGAATGTTGCCACGATCAATTGTCCTACACCCATTTAAGCAGTGCTCTAGAAGTCTTTAAAAACATAGCTCTTCTCCCAAGGTGTGGAGTAGGGTGGTTGTTGACCCGTCAAATATTTGTGAAATATTTATAATGTGTAATTGTACATGTAGTGTATCTGTTTTTACTATTTTTTTTTAAAAAACATATAGTGTAAGCCTCCCAGAGGGAGTTGGATAGCCTTCAGTCAATCAAATTTAAAGCAACGTTTACTCTAGCTGCAAGCTGATAGCTGAGAGGAGGACGGCTGCCCACCCAAGCGGCAGCCCAGCTGAGAGGGAGCCCGGAGGCCCAGCTGAGAGAAGGAGTGGCGGCCCGACAGCCAAGCCCGTCAGCCCAGGGATTCCAGGATGGGTATTGAGGCAGCCAGAGGTCAGCTGAGCTGCGGCAGCACGGTGCAAACGGCCAGTTAAGCAGCAGTGGCAGAATGGAGCTGGGTGGCAGCGGACCAGCGGTGGAGAGCTGCACGGCAGAACAGCAGTGGCACAGAGCTAAGTGGCAGCGGAGCGGAGCACCCAGAGTAGCACATTGTACCCGAAAACCTTGGCAATGGCCAGGCAACCAAAGGGCAAGAAGGCAAGAAGGAAAGGGATAAGTACAAAACACTTCAAGACAGGGAGGAAAGGGACAAATTTTCAGGGCAGGGAGTAGAGGGCTAAGAGCAAAGCATCTCCTAGAAAGCAGCCAGAGATTTATTGCAAAAAGAAGTGCTGTTGCAAATCCCAGGTCCCTGTTCAGGATTCTTTGTTGGGGAGAAAGCCCTTCCCTTTGTTATGCTGAAGAGAGAAAGAGGAGACAAATCACAGCAACTCAGCATTTATTATCTCTTCCTTTGTATTATATCAACTGTACTCTTTTTAACTTTTCAATATAAACTGCATAATTTTTTTCTTCTTTTTCCATTATCATCTTCTAAATTTTAAAAAAAGTTTTAAAATTTTAAATAAATTTAAATTTAAATAAACTGAAAATTTTAAAATCAACTTTTAGAATTTTTAAATTTTATTTTTTTTAAAAAAAATGGAAAAGTCTTTTACATTTTTTTGAACATTTTGTAAACTTTAAAAAATTTTAATCCTTCAATGAACTAGAGAAAAAAAACATAGTCATGGAAATAGAGACTGACACTGTTGTGATTTGCAAAATATGTTCCATGTATGTGCTTATGCCCATGGAGGACCCAAATTACACATGTACCAAATGTAGACTAAACAAATTACTGCAAGAAAAAGTAAAGGGTCTAGAGGCAACTCTAGCCACTGAGACTCAACCTACAAAACTAGAAACTCCAATCTAAGGAAGAAGACTATATCCAAATTGAACATAATAAGGAACAAACAACTACTAGAAGAAATGAATCTGTACATGAACCTTTAGAGATAGACCGATGGAAACATGTCACTCATAGAAGAAAATAAAAACCAAGAGCAATGCCCTTGCTGTCTAGTTCAGCCCAGTCCAGTGAAGCCCCACTGGAGCTGAGAAATCGATTTCATAGCCTCCCCCTGGAAGAAAGCATGCAGACACCTGGAAAAGGGACATTGTCAAGTGTTCCTGTGACAGGAACAAAAGTAGCCCAGACTTTCCCAAGGAAAAAAATGGCGAGTGTTGGTGATAGGAGACTCAATCTCAGGGGAACAGAATCAGCCATCGGTAGACCAGTCAATCAATCTAGGGAGGTATGTTGTCTCCCTGGAGCAAAAATCAAAGATGTGGCTGAGAACCTTACTAAAATAACCAACCCCACGGATTACTACCCCTTTCTTCCCCTACATGTGGGGACCAATAACACAACAATGAATCTAAAAACAATAACAAGAGTTTATGAACAGCTAGGGAAGAAACTACAATTTAATACAAAAAAAATATATGCAAAACCTCACTATAATAAAGAAGACAAAAAAGATGATTTATCCTCCAGGACTTCAAAACAAATTTGAGGATAAAAAAGAAGAACTAATAAAATGGATTAAAGAACTGTCAGAAGAATCATTAAAATGTGGGAGACAAAAACCTGATACTTTATTTGATTTGTCTTTTTTGTCCCCAACAACACTTACAAAAATACAACCTGGCAAGCCAAACTTACTGATTTGGAAAGCAACCTGGCAAAAGAAGAAGATTAAAGTTGGAGTCAAGAAAGTTTGGATATAAAGGGGCCCTAGAGAAAGATTATTAGATGGTGTATTATAGGATTAAATATTGTTGGAATATGGCCAAAAGAATAGATAAAGCTTGTAAAGGGGCCCTATAGTAAGAGGAATAAGATATATAAGTAGTATAATATTTTTAGAATATATGAAATGTTAAAACATTGAGAGGGTGTTATGGTCCGAAGGAGGATACAATCCTTGAAAACTGAGACATTATTCTCTGTTTTAGTTTCTTTATTTTGCATTCCTTGCCAGGAGTTTTGATACAACCCTTCGGTACATTACAAAGTGGATGCCAGAATCTGGATTTCTCTGGCTGGCGTCTGTCTTATCTTGCTAACTCCTCCCTTACTTTATTGTCATGATTTACGTCTTCCAATTAGGCTGGAGGCCAAAGATTCCCTTCCCTTCCCAATCTCCCGCTTTCTTCACAATTCTCCTCCCTCTGTCTTGTCATCTGATTTAACTCCAAAAATACCAAACAGTTCTGCATATCTTGTCAATGCAATAATATCCCATATTAACAGCGTTGACAGAGGGTCTATTTAAATGAAAAGTTTGGATATATAAAGGTAATGAATTTTGAGAAAAGTATGACTGATAAGAGTGGTCTGAATACTGAGGGTAAACTAAGCTTCAATAAGAATCTTGAAAACAGGACATATAATGATTCAGTAAGATGACTTTTATAAATACAATGGAAACAAGCTGATTAAAAACATGTTATATGTTGATGTTATTACTATATGCATAAATACTAAAAAAATGTTTATATTCAACTTGGTATATACTGAAAATATTAAGAATTATATTTGTTTAATGTAGACAAAAGGAGAATATTACAGGAAGAAGAGAGGATCAAGAAATATATTACCAACATATTAATTGTAGAAATTAATTATCATTGTTTTAAATATATGAACCCAGACAACACACTGTTCATGAAGCACTAAATATTGTTATTGTAAAAAATCAGTAAAATATATTTTAAAAAAAGAAGAAGAAGAAATGATAGAGGGGGTTGAAGTTGCAGGAACATTGGGGGAGAGTGACCATGTCGTATTAGAATTCAATATAATGCAGACACAAGCAATAGAACATAATCAAACCAGTGTCTTAAGACTTTAAAAGAGCTGATTTCAGCAAACTTAGAGCTTGGGAAGGATTCCATGGATGAAAATCTTAAAGGGGAAAACAACACAAGAAGCTTGGGAAACTCTGAAAAATATGATTATAAAAGCCCAGTCCAGCACAATACCACTGAAAAAGAAAAATAAGAAATCCAAGAAAAAACCAGCATGGTTACACAAAGAATTCTCTGATAACATTGGTCTACAAATTTTGGGAAATTACCGACCTCCAAGATAAAATGTGTTAATTCTTACATATTTTGATTAGATGAATTAGTAAACAGGTGACTTCCGGTTCCGGATCGCGGTGCTGGTGGTCGCGCGGAGAGAATCCTCTCTTCGCCGGCCAGTTTCCCTCCGCCGGTAGACCCTAAATAGGGGCGAAAGTCGCCCTGGAGGGGCGACTACCATTGAGGAGGACCCTCGTCTGACCGCGGAAGGGCGGCAGCTCCTTCCGCGGTCCGAGGCAGCTCCTTAGGGCCGACGGAGAAAAGATCGGCCATTAACATGGCCGATCACTTAGCCGTTCCAGCCGAAAGTCAGAACATCTAAGCGTAAAGAACCACCGTGGAAGATCTGGGTGAGACCCTTCCTTTCCTCTCCCTACCCTAACTCTCTCCCTGTGAAAAGCCCCTGGAATTATTTCCCTGCTTTGATAGAGCAGCGTTTGCTCACTTGGGAAAACAAGCTTTGGAAACAAAAGAAAAAAAATAATTAATTTTTAATGACTATTTCTATTCTTGGATACTCTGGGGTCCCGAAAAAATCCCTACTATAGAATTTCACTATTCTTTCTACTTATTAAACTGGAGAATATTGTTTTTTTCTACTTTTTTTTACTGGATAAAACTTTATTGGTATCTGGGAAAAGATTTTACAGCCTACTGGGGACATCTTGTGGCGAAAGCTGACATTGCAATTGCATTTTGTCTTTGAGTTTGAGGCTGGGTTTGACCTTCAAATTATCATAAAAGGGAAAAGATAAAGAATTTGAAACAGCTGGTTGGTGAAATTAACTGCTAGAAATTCTGGAGGTGGATATTGGCTGACTGTTATTAAACATAGCCTCCACTAAAAGACTAAAAGATTATTTCACCACTGAAATGGAGGAACCCTACCCACAGCTTAACTATAATCTCATACTGGAAAAAATCTTGGAAGTTACTGAGCAAATGAACTTTAGGATGAAAACTAAAGATGATATTCCAGAACTACAAACTGAACCTCAAACTTTAACCGATCAACTTATAGGCCAAGGAATAGCAGAGGAGGAACAGATCAACATCAAAGAGGCCTGTGTTCAACATCACGTACAACATAATGAGATGGAGGAACCTTATCCACAACTTAACTATAAACTTATACTGGAAATTCTTTTTGAAGCTCCTGAGCAAGTGAACTCTAGAATGAAAGCCCTTGTCCCAAAACTTCAAACTGATTTCCAGACTCCAATTGACTATTTCATAAGTCAAAAAACAACACAAGAGGAACAAATCAACATCAAAGAGGACACTACACAATCCTACGTACAATCCACTGAGAATTTTGATGACCAAAGAGTGATTTTAATTAAAACACCTATAACGTCAAAAGCAACAGGAATTGATCTGCAAATCCGAGCTATTGAGAACTGTGATAACTTGGATAACCAACCAGCAATCATAACACTGGACAAAATTGATTACGCTACTCAGATGACAGTGGAAGAAGAAGAGAAGTACGACCAGACTGAATTGATGATAAACATGTCTAACCAAACATTGAGATTCGATGATATAGAGGCTCTCTTATGGAAACCTGCCTGGCACAAAAAGAAAGCCAGAGTCAGATTTAAAAATGGGATTTAAAACTTTACTTAATGGGTAAAAAAGGTTTTTTTAGAGATATTGACTGATTTAATACTAACTGAGATGAAAACTAAAGGCTCTTTAGAGATATGGACTGATTTAATGTTTAGGATTTAGATCTATAACTGAGATGAAAATTATTGGTTAGATTATAGTTTGGAATTGTAATATGAAAAAGGTTTTAAATGAGGAGCTATTAGGATAAGAAATAGAATATATACCTGAAATAGAGTAAGAATGTATTTTTTGGAATAATATGTTTATTTTAGGTATGATAATCACCTTGTAATGGAATGAGAACAAGGAAATGGATTGTGACAATGGAAGATATGGTATTAGTAAATGAGGACTTATATGAATAAGAAATAGAATACATTTGGGAAATGTAAGAATGTAATTGTTGGAATAAGATGCTTATTTTAGACATTATAATTATTATGTTATGAAATGAGGGAAATTAGGGATACCCGAAGTGTAAACAATATGCTTATTTAAGGCTAAATTGGAATATGGTAATTGGAATTTAGTAAAGCTTAAAAACAGGATTTGGACTTGTATAGGTAAAATGTTATTGATAAATCCTATTCATTGATTGAATTTTGTTCAGAAATATATTAATTTGAATATGTTATATTAATTGAGGGAAATAGAGAGGGAATTTTTAAGGAGTTAACCTGAGCTATACATGTATGACTTTGTTTTTGGATAATTGATTACCCCATCACCACGTTGTTTCCTAAGCACCTTGATGTAAAAATTGAAAAATTAATAAAACTTGTTTCAAAAAAAATTAGTAAACAGGTGATAAAGGTGCTGGTTGGCTCAAGTTTTCAAGATATTACACAATAAAGATCTATACACAGGTGAGTATATTTGCCTACAAGGGAGGGAGGTGTCTAATGATCATGATGCCTCGTAAATTCGACAAATTACAGTAGAACAATGAAAATGGTACCACATGGATGTGTATAAATTTATCTTCACTTTGAGACTAAAGATTATTACCTAACTGTAATTTATTGTTCTTTTATTGCAAGGTACATTTGTCTTGGTCAGATCTACGCATCATACAGTTACATTTGGTGGCTTGTGAAAGTGTCATTGCCTAACATTTCCAAGGAACAGTTGTGTGATATTTTCCCTCAGAAGCCAAGATACCTCGAAACTGTGTAAAACAATGCAGATAACTTCTGTTACATTTGTGGCAAGGTTACATTTGCATCTCAAAAGTGCAGTATGACGGCAGTGGTAAAAAAGGTAAAAAAAAAAAAAAGGGGGATCAGGACAAGAGTTGGGCCCCTCATTGTTGTTGTGTTACATGTGCAATTTATTTGCGTCATTGGCTAAACAAGAAGAAAAAGTCCATGCCTTTCACAGTCCCAATGGTCTGGAGGGAACCCACCAATCATAGTAGCGACTGCTATTTTTGCATGGTTCCCCCAATTGCAAAAGGGATCTCAAGAAAGAAGAAGTGGACCGTGGAACATCCAAACATTCCATCCGCACTGCATCCTGTACCCCATGGTGAGGACTTGCCAATTCCAGATCCACCAGAATCCTATTCTCTAGACTCAGATGATGATAAAGACAATGATCCAGGGCCGTTGATGTCAGAGGACCCAAACTTTAGCCCACCGTATGCTCCTCCGGAACCACATCTAATTTCACAGAGTGAACTAAATAACCTGGTCAGGGATTTAATAATAATAATAATAATAATAATAATAATAATAATAATAATAATAATAATAATAATAATAATAATAATAATAATAAAATAATAATAATAATAATAAAGTTGGAAGGGACCTTGGAGGTTATCTAGTCCAACCCCCTGCTCAGGCAGGAAACCCTATACCATTTCAGACAAATGGCTGTCCAGTCTCTTCTTAAAAACTTCCAGTGTTGGAGCATTCACCGCTTCTGGAGGCAGGTTGTTCCACTGGTTAATTGTTCTAACTGTCAGGAAGTTTCTCCTTAGTTCTAGGTTGCTTCTCTCCTTGATTAGTTTCCATCCATTGCTTCTTGTCCTCCCTTCAGGCGCTTTGGAGAATAGCTTGACTCCCTCTTCTTTGTGGCGGCCCCTGAGATATTGGAACACTGCTATCATGTCCCCCCTCGCCCTTCTCTTCATTAAACTAGACATACCCAATTCCAGCAACCGTTCCTTATATGTTTTAGCCTCCAGACCTCTAATCATCTTTGTTGCTCTTCTCTGCACTCTTTCTAGAGTCTCAAAATCTCTTTTACATCGTGGTGACCAAAACTGGATGCAGTATTCCAAGTGTGGCCTTACCAAGGCGTTATAAAGTAGTAATGACACTTCACGTGATCTTGATTCTATCCCTCTGTTAATGCAGCCTAACACTGTGTTGGCTTTTTTGGCAGCTGCAGCACACTGCTGGCTCATATCTAAGTGATTGTCCACTAGGACTCCGAGATCCCTCTCACAGTTGCTACTATTGAGCAAGGTACCACCTATACTATACCTGTACATTTGGTTTTTCTTGCCTAAATGTAGGCAAGAAAAATTGCCTAAATTGCCTAAATTTGGATTTGCCTAAGCGTAAGGCAGAGCTACTGGGCTCCAGATTACAACAGTCGAACCTCTTACAGAGTGATGTCAGGATCTCCATTTTCCGTGATCGCCAAAAAGATCTGGTTCAGTATTTCTTAGTGGAAGGTGATTTGGTTTATTGCAATGATATCAATGGTTTAATGACAGCCCTTAACATTACCCACAATCCAGATGAATGGTGATTGTTCATAGATTCATCTAAAACGAATCTAAAAGCTGTTTTATTGCACAATGGCAATGTTTTGCCATCCATTCCTGTCGGGCATGCAGTCCACATGAAAGAAACATATGAGAATTTGAAACAGCTGCTGAGGTGTATAAAGTACGAGGAACATCAGTGGCTGCTCTGTGGTGATTTGAAAGTTGTTGCCCTGTTGCTTGGCCTGCAGGGTAGATAAACGAAGTAGTGCTGTTTCCTCTGTGAATGGGACAGTCGAGCCAGAGAGTCTCATTATGTCAAGAAAGACTGGCTGGCCATCACGACAGTTCTGGGAGCCAGGAAAGAAAAATGTTCAAAATCCAGCTCTTGTTGACTCTCAGAAAATTTTGTTACCACCGTTGCATATAAAGCTGGGGCTGATGAAAAACTTTGTAAAGGCTATGGACAAAACAAAACCAGGTTTCCAAGACTTAGTGAAGCCAAAATCAATGAAGGCGTCTTTGTCGGTCCACAGATTCGAGAACTTCTCCGAGATGACAAGTTTGATCATCTGTTGCGCGGCAAGGAAAAGAAGGCATGGAAAGCCTTCAAGTTCGTGGCAACAGAGTTTCTCGGGAACAGCAAGGCAGATGACTATGAAAAGCACGTAGAAAATTTGCTTAGGTCTATAAAGCACTTGGTGCAAACATGTCACTGAAAATTCACTTCTTACACTCGCATTTAGACTATTTCCCTTTGAACTGTGGGGCAGTGAGTGATGAGCATGGAGAGAGATTCCACCAGGATATCGCAGGCATGGAGAAAAGATACCAAGGGAAATGAAGTCCATCCGTGCTTGCCGATTACTGCTGGAATCTCCCCAGGGATGATCCTACTGCAGTTCACAAGAGAAAAGCCAAAAAGCACAGTTTAGATACCATTTAATCTGATGTTAGAGATTGTCAGTTTTTCATGCAAAAAGCATGAAAATGTTACATGAAAAACCAATAAATGAATGGAAAGTTATGTTATTGGTATCAATAAAAAGATAAATTTATAATCATTGGTGTGGCACCATTCTCATTGCTATATCACATTTTGCAGAAAAGTTATGGAGCATAATCACACATCCCCCTCGTAATTTTGAATTATTTTGATGCAATTTTGACCTGAAGCTGTATCTTGGAAACTGGAGCCAATTAATTCTCAGGACTTAATTTTCCTTTATTAGTGACCCAATTCTGGTAAAATTTAGCTACTTTCATTTCCGAGGCTTTCTCCTTGTAGACCAGTGTAAACTGAAAGACAAAAAGGATAAGTGCAAAAAATGGATAGAGGGACACATAACTAAGGCAGAATACCAGCATATAGCCCTAATCTGCAAAGATGAAGTCAGGAAAGCTAAGGCTCAGAATGAACTAAGACTTGCAACAAATGTTAAAAATAATTTTAAAAAGTTTCTTTCAAAATGTTTAAAAAAGAAAAAATTCAAAGAAACAATCAGTCTACTAATGGGACAAGATGGCAAGGAAGTGACGGGTAGCAGGTAGAAAGCAGAGCTGCTTTATTCCTTCATCTGTCTTCACACAAAAAGAAAAATAGCCCAATCTACCAAAAACAGAACTGTAAAAGACAGAGTAGGAATTCAAATTAAAATAGGCAAGAATCTGGTAAGAGAACACCTGTCCACTCTAGAGGACTTCAAACCACCAGGACCTGATGGGTTACATCCCAGAGTTCTGAAGGAGCTGGCAGATGTGATCTCGGAACCATTGAACCATATCTTTCAAAGATCATGGAGCACCGGGGAACCACCAGAGGACTCGAAAAGAGCTGATGTGGTCCCCATCTTCAAAAAAGGGGAAAAAAACAGATCCAGGAAACTACAGGCCAATCAGCCTGACATCAATACCTGAGAAGATCCTGGAAAAGATAATCAAGCAACAGATCTGCAAGCACCTAGAAGCAAGTGAAGTTATAACCAGAAGCCAACATCGGTTTGTCAAAACAGATCATGCCAAACCAATCTTATTTCATTCTTTGACAAAGTGAGTATATTAGTGTACCAGCGAAATGCTGTGGACATAGTATACTTGGATTTCAGTAAGGCATTTGACAAAGTAGACCACAACCTACTTCTTGGTAAGCTAGAAAAATGTGGGACAGACAGCATCACCACCAGATGGATTCATAACTGGCTGACAAACTGCACTCAATGTGTAGTCCTTAATGGAACTACATCTACGTGGACGGAAGTAAGCAGTGGGATACACCCAAGGTTCTGTTTTAGGCCCTGTACTCTTCAATATCTTCATAAACCATCTAGATGAGAGAATAGAAGGGGAACTCATCAAATTTGCAGAGAGCACCAAGCTGGCAGGAATAGCCAACACCCAAGAAGATAGGCTCAAGATCCAGATGGATCTTGACAGTCTTGAACACTGGGCCCTATCTAACACAATGAAATTCAAGGTTTTATACTTTGGCAAGAAAAACCAAATGTACAGGTACAGATTAGGTGAAACTTGGCTCAACAGCAGTAACTGCGAGAGGGATCTTGGAGTCCTAGTGGACAATCACTTAAATATGAGCCAGCAGTGTGCTGCAGCCACCAAAAAAGCCAATGCAATCCTAGGCTGCATTAACAGAGGGATAGAATAAAGATCACGTGAAGTGACAGTACCACTTTATAATGCCTTGGTAAGACCACACTTGGAATACTGCATCTAGTTTTGGTCACCACAATATAGAAAAGATGATGAGACTCTGGAAAGAGTACAGAGAAAAGGAACAAACATGATTAGGGGGCTGGAAGCTAAAACATATGAAGAACGGTTGCAGGGATTGGGTATGTCTAGTCTAGTGAAAAGATGGACTAGGGGTGACATGATCACAGTGTTCCGATATTTGAGGGGCTGCCACAAAGGGGTCAACCTATTCTCCAAAGCACCAGAAGGCAAGAGAAGAAACGATGGAAACTAATCAAGGAGAGAAGCAACCTAGAACTAAGGAGAAATTTACTGACAGTGAGAACAATAAACCAGTGGAACAGCTTGCCTCCAGAAGTTGTGGGTGCTTCATCACTGGAGGCTTTTAAAAAGAGACTGGACAGCCATTTGACTGAAATGGTATAGGGTCTCCTGCTTGAGTAGAGGATTGGACTAGAAGACCTCAAAGGTCTCTTCCAACTCTGTTATTCTGTTATATAAATAACAAACCTTCACAAGATAGTCTCCACAGCCTGATCTTGTGCCTTTCAAGGATTATCCAGGCACAATTATTAATATTGGCTGGGAATGGCAGTTCCACAAAATTAGTGGGTGCTAGGGTGGGGAAACCTATGTCCAGAAAATCAGCTGGCTCTCCACTTTTAGTTTCTTAACAGTGACAGCAGCCACACTGAAGTATAATTCTATTTTTTCGTCCAAAAATGCCCTGTAGGCAGTTACTTCCATTGCTATCAGCCATTCAACATGCCCAAATAATGGCTCTGGACTGCTTCAAAAAGTATTCTTCCTTGGAAAAAGTCAACATGTGTTGATGACATGGTCATTTTAGGATGGAAAGAAAGTGATTCATGTTGCAGGTTTTGCCATCTCCTTTGGTAAAGTTATTTGCACTGAAGGAATGAGGATAAAAAGTATGTAAATACATTTGGAAGTCAACATATGTCAATATAATATACAGCATGGGTGTCAAACTCACAACGTCATGCAACGTGTCGCGATGTATCGCGACTTTTTTTCCATTGGCGGCAATGGGGTGTGCGCAGTTTCGGCATGACGCATCCGGCCCATGGGCCGGCAGTTTGATACCCCTGATATACAGCATCAGAATTTGCACAGAATCCCATGCATGGAGATTAAGCACAGACAACGAAGGAAAGTAATTACAATTACCTCTTCAGTGTCTTCATCTGGATTCACCTTCAGAGCACCAACATCCACAACACGCCAGCTGAAACAATTGTTCAAAACAAAGAAGAGTCGATAAGGAAAGACACCCCCCCCCCCCCCATTGTCACCTGGATACAACAGCAAAGGGAATTCTCCTACTCTTGCCTTTGGCCTTTCCTCCATGGAGCTTATGGAGATATTTTCATTGAGGAACAAAGCAACTCAAGAAGGTAGCTGAAAACTGAGCTTAAACCTTTCTAGGGAATGTCAGAGCCATGGAGGACCCTGAGCTTTATGATGGCATTTTAGACTACCTGCCTCTTCTTGCCCTCAGTGGCCCTGATTTTCAACCACGCCTTTCTAACTCTTCAGTCTTTCCCCACTCACAGTAAAGCAAATAATAGAAATGACTGCTTCAAAAGCTTCGTTCCAGAGTTCACAAATGTTCTTAAGCAGCCTTATCTCAATCTGCCCTTTTAATATGCAGTGGCATAATTTTAGGTGTAGACTAAACAGTTCATACCAACTCATTCCTCCTGCTCTCTGTATGTACTAGGCTGCAACTCCACCCACACTTTGCAAAATCTCTTGTGAGATCTGCCATTTTTAAAAAAATCACTATTTGGAGAGTGTGTGAGCGTTATTAAGGGGGAATGCCTGCTGATTGCCAATTGCCATATAACATTCTATTATAACAATAAACATATGTTGCTTCTCTAAGGATTAACTGAAAGTCTTTCACTTCCAACAGCAAACTGGTGGAGTGGATGGCTGAAGATGATGAAACAGATCCAAGGAATATAGCTACAGATACATACAGTAGCTATTCATCTCCACTGTGTAACGTTATGGCAGCCACTAAAAGGGATTGCTGTTGCCATGATAGCATGAAAATTTCTGGCCAAACAATAGAGAACATTTAAACTGGTGACTGAAATGTTGGATCTTTTAAATTAAAAGAATGCTGAGCTGTGGCTCTTCCTAGAAAAGTACAGACCCATGCTCCAGTCACATGACGATTTATGATATTTTTGCCCAAAATGAATGTTTACTTCTGGTTTCCAGCAAAAAAAAATGCCCATAGAGAACAATGGGTTTGCTTAACAACTGCAACATCTGCTTTACAACCACTGCAAAAAGGTTGCAAAATCAGGTCTGGTCACATGTTTTATGACTCTCATGACTTACAACCAAAATTGTGGGTTCAATTATGGTCATTAAGTCAAGGACTACAGTGAATATAGAAAGTCTACACTTGCCTGTTAAAATGCCAGGTATTTAAGATATTAAAAAATCAGACCAAGATAAATCACTTCAGAATTTTTCCTACATTTAATATACTATAAGCTGTGCAATTCAATTAAAAAACAAACTGAAATCTTTTAGGGGGAAAAATAAAAATAAAGTGGTTGCGTAAGTGTGCACACCCTCTTATAAGTAGTGATGTGGCTGTGTTCAGAATTAACCAATCACATTCAAACTGAAGTTAAATAGTAGTCAGTACACTCCTGCCATCAATTAAAGTTACTCTGTATCAAGCCCATATAAAGTTCAGCTGTTCTAGTAGGTGTTTCCTGACATTTACTCAGTTGCCTCTAACAGCAAATCCATGGCTGGAAACAGCTTAGCATAAAAAGGATCTCACTGTTGAAAGGTATTAGTCAAGAAAAGAGTACAAAAAAAAATATATCCCAAGGCATTGGATACACCATGGAACACAGTGAAGACAGTCATCAACAAGTGGAGAAAATATGACACAATTGTGACATTACCAAGAACTGGATGTCCCTCCAAAATTGATGAAAAAACAACACAGGCTCAAGAGCCTGCCAACAGGCCTACAGCAACATTAAAGGAAGCTGCAGGAATTTCTGGCAAGTGCTGGTTGTGTACTACATGTGACAACAATCTCCCGTATTCTTCATATGTCTGGGCTGTGGGGTAGGGTGGCAAAATGGAAGCCTTTTCTTTTAAAAAAAAAATCCAAGCCTGGCTACATTTTGCAAAAGTCTACATAAAATCTGACAAAAGCATGTGAGAAAATATGTTATGGTCTGATGAGACCAAGGTTGAACTTTTTGGCCATAATTCTAAAAAGGTTGTTCGGCACAAAAACAACACTGCATCACCCAAAGTACACCATACCCACAGTGAAGCGTGGTGGCAGCAGCATTATGCTTTGGGACTGCTTTTTGTCAGCTGGAACTGGAGCTTTAATCAAGGTGAAGTAAATTATCAACAGTTCCAAATATCAGTCAATTTTGGTACAAAACCCTCAGGCCTCTGCTTACAATGCTGAAGATGAAGAGGAATTTCACCCTTCAACATGACAACTCAAAACATTCCTCCCAATCAACAAAGCAATGTCTTTACCAGAAGATCGAAGTTTTGGAAAGGCCCCGCCAAAGCCCAGACCTGAATCCAATTGAAAATCTGTGGGGTGACCCGAAGAGGGCTGTGCACAGGAGATGCCCTCACAATCTGACAGATTTGGAGCACTTTTGCAAGGAAGAGCGGGCAAAGATTCCCAAGGCAAGATGTGCCATGCTGATAGGCTCCTACCCCAAAAGACTGAATGCTGTCATAAAATCAAAAGGTGTTTCAACAAAGTATTAGTTTAAGGGTGTGCACACTTATGCAACCACGGTCTTGTAAGTTTTTATTTTTATTTCCCCTCCAAAAGTTCTGAGTTTTTTTTCAATTGAAATTGTAAAGGTGATATATTAAAAGTGGAAAAAATTCTGAAGTGATTTATCTTGGTCTGATTTTTTTAAGCATCTCAAAAGCCTGGCATTGTAACAAGTGTGTGTAGGCTTTCTATATTCACTGTACCTGTAATAAGGAAATTCCATCAAGGTCACAGGTAAGACCCAGCCTTCCTCATTCCCAACTATAATCTGCTAAAACATGGGTGTCCAACCTTTTGGCTTGCCTAGGCTGCACTGAGTGAAGAGGCATATAAAATAATGTTAATGTTAAAAGTTTATGATCTTGTGGGGCCACATTACTAGCTGACCAGGGCCGCATGCAGCCTGTGAGCCACAGGTTAGACACACCTACTCTAAAGCCTACAATAAAGAAAATATTTTCTATCGGGTCTAGGACTATTAGGAGCTGACCCTTGGCCGTGCCCACTTCTCTCCTGGCCCCCTGCCATAGCCAACCCACAGCAGCCTTTCATCCTCGGCTGGCCTTCTGCCAGTGCTCCTCTCCTGCCAATTCCGCCCCCCCTCCCGGTTCTTCATCCCAGCCAATTCCCTGAGGCATGTTTTTACCCGGGTGATTTGCTGCACAGGACAAGTAGCCACACCTCCCAGCAGCCAATTGCGCGGTGGGTGGTGGCTGTGGGTGGCAGTGATGCGGAGGCGCTGGGGGGGAGCAGGCAGTTGGTGATTGCAGAAGCACCAGAGAAAGCTGTGTGTGTCTGTGTGTGTGTGTACTTTTAATTTTTCTTTGCCTCTTGGTGGTGTTTCTCTCCTTGTCCAACCTGCCCCAAATTCTCAGTTTCCTCAATTGAAGGATGGCTGTGATGCAGGGACCAGGGTTTTAGGCTCTGGCACATTGATTGCTGCGGCAGGACAGGAAAAAGTTCTTCCCACTTG
This sequence comes from Azemiops feae, assembly GCA_023970755.1. Taxonomy (NCBI): domain Eukaryota; kingdom Metazoa; phylum Chordata; class Lepidosauria; order Squamata; family Viperidae; genus Azemiops; species Azemiops feae. Next base: position 48,355 of record JALGBA010000441.1, read on the forward strand.
GAATAAAAAGTTGGGGGCGGGAAGGATCATGAAACACCTTGACTGTTATTTCAAGATGTCTTGGAGAACAGAATCTTAGACTCCCTTCTTTCTTCCTTCCTGTGTCTCTCCCTCCCTGCCGCTCTTCCTTTCTTTCTTCCTCTCTTTTCCTTCCTTCTAACTTTTCTTTCCTTCCTCTTTCTCCCTTCCTTCCTTGGAAAACAGGAAAAGGGAGGGAGGGAGGGTGAGAGGGAAGGAAGGAAGGAAGGAAGGAAGGAAGGAAGGAAGGAAGGAAGGAAGGAAGGAAGGAAGGAAGGAAGGAAGGAAAAGAGAGGAGGGAGGGAGCGAGGGGGGAGAGAAACAGAGGAAGGAAGGAAGGAAAAGAGAAGGAAGAAGGAAAGAAGAGAGTCTAAGATTCTGCTCTCAAAGACATCTTGAAATAACAGTCAAGGCGTTTTATGATCCTCCCCTCCTTCCTGCCCCCAACCTTTTATCCCAAGTGGGAAGATCTTTTTCCTGTCCTGCTGCAGCGATCAATGTGCCAGAGCCTAAAACCCTGGTCCCTGCATCACAGCCATCCTTCAATTGAGGAAACTGAGAATTTGGGATGGCTTGGAGGAGGAGAGGCAAAGAAAAATTAAAAGTGCACCCCCGTCCCAGCTTTCTCCACAGCCGATATTGCCCGCTGCCCAGCCACCCGCCGTGTCCCCCAGCCACCCGCCACCCCCTCAGCGCCTCTGCATCACTGCTGCCTGCAGCTGCCTGCCATCCAATTGGCTGCCAGGAGGCACGACTACTTGTCCCATGCAGCGAATCGCCTGGGTAAAAACATGTCTCGGGGAATTGGCCAGTATGAAGGGCTGGGGGTGGAGGGCCAGGGGAGGTGTCATTGGCGGGAGAGGAGTGCCGGTGGAAGGCCAGCAGAGGATGAAAGGCCACTGCACGTCGGCTGTGGCGGGGAGCCGGGAGAGAAGTGGGCGCGGCCAAGGGTCGGTGCCTAAGTCCCATTCCATTTTCTATCAAGCTGCTAGACCTTATGAAATTTCACTCCCAATGGAAGTGTGGCCTCCATAACGGAAAAACAAAATTTTGTAAGGCCGGCAGTGTAAGGAACATACTAGCTCTATTTCCTTTTCCTGGGAAGTCCTTGACCCCCCCAAATTTGACTGGAGACCTATTCTGTAACTTATTTAGCAGAATGCTTAACCTGATCTTAAGAGAGTTGCTTTGTTTCTAGACCACTGAGGGAGCATTGGTGGTCTTGTAGATATTATTTAGTTGTTTAACTGGCATCCTTTATTACTGAGCATGCTAGCAGCTGAAAAATATAGATCAGCAACATCATGGGGCCCAGAGGTTCTTCCACACGTGTCCCTATTTATCAGAGGTTCTCTGTAGTCTGCAAACCACTGGTGGTCTACAAGCTTCATTCAGATGGTCTGTGCAATGGGAAAAAAAACAAGATTCTAATGCTTGTATTGTTAGTGTTGTGGAGCAAAAAAAAGTTTTATCAAGTAGTTCCCCAGTAATTTTCAAGCAGTCTACAGAGGAAAGATTTGAACAATGAGACATTACACCATTCAATTGGTTTAGATGAACAGGAAGATAGATCATGGAAGTTTAAGGTGCTAACTAAACCTGTGGATATACCTTGGTGTAAGAATTTCTTTGTATTGAAGTTTTTCTACCCTGGTCGTTGCAGCAACAGACATTGGTATGACAATGTTGTTAATGTCAAAAGAGCTTTCCCCTCTTCTCCTCCTTGGTTGCTGCTGCAAAACAATGCAGAAAACAAAAGTGAAAATCAGACAGTGATATGAAGAGGGAAAAATTTCAAAACTAACTTATAGCGCCAAGAAAGAAAGGACAAATGTTATTGTCTTTTAATCTAGTGATTTAACAGGAAAGTGGCTGCTGCAAGAGCTCAACCTTTGACATCATGGGACTTCTTGTCATCTTCTCACCCCTCCTGTTGGGGGAATAGTAAGGATAGTGAAGAGAAGAATGAGGGTACCTATTTTTTTGTATATTGATTACATTCACGTCCTGCAGAAAATTTAGGCCAATGTCTTTGGATAGTTCATTCTCAGCCAAGATCTTAAGTACAGGCATGTAAATATGGGTTTGCAAATACAATTGGAGGGGATTTATATAAGTTCTAATTTGTTTAAATATTCCGGGGAATCAACTACTAATGGAAAATTTAGAACTTCTGATGTAAATTCCAAGTTAAGCAACCTTGTAAAACTTAAGCAAAGCTACTCTTCTGGGCTGCAAAATTCACAGCTATGAAACAACCAAGGGCTAGAATATAAAGTCAACATACACTGAATTACTTGTTTATGCAAAGAAGGTAACAATCCTAGGATAATTTCTGAATCCTGATTAGATGAAGTTGGTTTTTCCATTTAGGATGATTGGAAGAAAAATCCTTGGGTATCTGAAGAAGCATGCAGCTTGAGGAAAAGGAGTAAATTAAGCATCTCTAGGCCATTCTAGAGAATCTGAATGGACAATGCCTTATATATACAGCTTTACATAGGTACAGTGAGGGAAAAAAATATTTGATCCCCTGCTGATTTTGTACGTTTGCCCACTGACAAAGAAATGATCAGTCTATCTTCAAGTTGCCACCATTGGGAAACACTGTCTTAAGGAGATTCTCAGACTCCGCTCTGTTGATATAGAAATTTATACCAAACTATTATACCCATTTAAGACAGTTATTCATTTACTTCGTTTTTATTGTACCGTTCACCTAAATTTCATACTCAAGATATCTTTATTACTGCTCTAAATGCTTGGTGCAGAATATACTTAGGTCTTTTTTTAGTATCAACAAGCTTAGAAGGGTTACTAACAGGCATTTATGAAAAAAAATAGCCTATTATGGGAAAATTTGAAACCAACCTTATTATATTTCAAACTTTTAAAATAGTATCCAACTTGGGAAACCTTAAAGTAGAGCAAATCAGACATGAAAATATACCATAAAATACTACCAATAAACATTTATAAAGACTGTATGATTTACTATTGTCTCAGTGCCCTCCCCCCCCAATGAATAAAGAGGATAAAAACCAAGCACATGCATCTACTGCTGTTAAAAGTGCACTTTAATCATGAGACAAGCAATTAGGAGCACTGCTACATAGAATTTTAATAGCCTCACTTCAACTGTTAATGTAGGAAAACAGGATTGTTACGCACACACAAATCTTGGCACTGAGTGGCCATGCAAAAGGCCCTTGGCCTGCACCAATGGACCTACTATTATGTAGGTACCTGAGAGGTCCAACGAAGTATGAACTAATAGGAGCTACTCAGGGCAGAGGTGCAAATTTCTTGACTCATACAAAGGTACTGATATGGAGACCAAAGTTAAAAGTGTGTGAGATTCCATTTGCCTCTGTCTCAATTAGTGACATTGAAGTTATTCATACACATATTTAGATATTTATACCCTAGACCAGACATGTCAAACTCGTGACGTCACGTGACATATCGGAGCTTTTTCTCCATTGCCGGCAATGGGGTGGGCACAGTTTCCTGGTGATGCGTCCGGCCCGCGGGCCGGCAGTTTAACACCCCTGCCCTAGACCAGCTTTTCCTAAATTGTTTCTTCTAGAAGTGTTGGGTCTGTAGCAGAGGTGGCCAGTAATGCTGAACATCTTGTCCCTATGCTATTCATCATTCTGGATGGGATTGCATTCTTAGTAAAAGAGTAGGATCACCATTTGGAAGAGCTCCTTGACACCTTCAACTATCTCTGGATTTTCAGGTGGCATGAGTGGTAAGGAGTATGGTCATGAAATCACATCTAATGCACAAGAGACTGTCTCTGAGCTGGCTAGATCTAGCAACAATCATCTACTTCATGGTTATACTACAATGTCTTCTATGTAGTTTTATTCTTGAGGAGTGTCTGGAGGCTGTAACTGGTACAAACTGCAACAGCTAGATTGCTAACTGATACACAATATCAAAAGCATATTATGCCTGTTTTGGAGAACTGACTGCACTGTCACTATTTACCATGCCCAATTTAAGGTATCGGTTTTAATCTTTAAAGCCCTAAATGTCTTAGGACCTCACTATCAAATGGACCACTTGCTTAAATCATAAGGTCAGTAAAAGAGGTTCTTTTAGAGATACCTTCACTTTCTGAGGTCTGTCTGCTAGATACATGAGAGATGGCTTTGTTCCCAAACTATGGAGTATGCTCCCTCAGGAACCACACCCAGTTCCCACTTTTTCCGCTTTCAGGAAAGGGATCAAAACCACCTCAATTCAGTCCTTTTCTAATTGTGTTAGCTTGATAGTTGTTTTAACAATTCTTAGTAAGATTTTTTTACAAAACAATTATTGTTACAAAACAATTGATTGTTCTATGTGCAAAAATGCACAAAAATAAATAACTGAAATTCCACCCTAACTAACAAACATAGCTACTGGTACAGTATGGTTGATGGGAGATGCAGACCAAAATAATTTGGAGAACCCAACCTGGTCCACAACTTCAAACATCTTCCAACCACAGCATTCCAATATATTTTGGATGTGCCAGATACATGCAAGTTTTTATTGAGTACTTAAAGTTTTCTTCTTTCTTTCTGCTCTCACAAGAAAAAAAATATTCAACTAGATTAACTTATCTTCCTGTTACTTCTAATTGTAGGAGCCTTCCTCATGAATGGAACTGGTTGACTGATTATGTGCCATTATGACCATGTCAATTCTTTATACTGATCAGCATTTTCCAGGATTAATAAAATGAATTAGCAATTGCAAATTCAAACAGTTTATTTATTAAACTTACATGCTGCCCATCTCGCCTAGAGGCAACTCTAGGCAGCTTACAATCATAAAAACAAGATAAAACATTAAAACAATAAATATTAACACTAAAATTGATTTAAAATTGACAAGATGGGAAGGGAGCAAGATGAACATGGGGAGGAGGTGGGGTCTTAGTCCATTAACCACATCCAGAATGACATGCCCTCATTGGGGCCCCAGGCCATTAGGCAGAGCCAGATTCTTCAGGCCCTTTTGGAAGGCCAAAAGGGTGGGGGCGGATCTCACCTGGGGGGGGGGCACAATGTTCCAGACAATGGGAGCCATGAAAGAAAAGGCTCTTCTCCTGCACCCCACCAGACGGAATTCCTTGACTAACGGGGTCTGCAGCATGCCCCTTCTTCCAGCGTGGGTGGGGCAGGCCAATCCCACTGGGGTGAGATGGTTTCTCAGATAACCTGGACCCATGCCATGAAGGGCTTTAAAGGTAAGAACCAACACCTTGAATTCTACCCAAAAGCAAACTGGCAACCAGTACAATTCGCAGAACAGCAGTGTAACATGGGCCAGTCTAGGGGTCCCAAGAACTGTCTGTGTGGCTGAATTCTGCACCAGCTGTAGCTCCCGAATACTCTTCAAGGGTAACCACATGTAGAGCATGTTACAATAGTCCAAGCATGAGATGACCAGGGCTTGAGTGACTGAGTGCAGGGATTCCCAGTCCAGGAGAGGACACCACTGGCGCACAACATGAAGTTGCGCAAAGGCTCTCCTAGCCATGACTGCCACCTTCTCTTCAAGCAGAAGTTGCAAGTCCAGGAGAATCCCCAAGTTGTGCACTGAGTCTGTCTGAGGTAGTGCAACCCCACCCAGAACTAAAGATGTTTAAAGTCCTGGATCCCAAAGTTCCATGCACCCAAAGCCATTTGGTCTTACCAGGGTTTAGCCAAAGCCTGTTGTCTTCCCATGGCCTCCAGGCAACGCAAGAGTGCAGCGACAGCATCACTTGGGTCACCATGATGTAGATGTAAAGTTGAGTATCATCAGTGTACTGATGGTACCTCATCCCATTGTGGCGGATGGTGTCACCCAGTGGCTTCATGTAGATGTTAAAAAGGAGTGGAGAGAGTACTGAGTTCTGGGGCATGCCACAAAGGAGTGGGTGCGGGCTGGACCTCTCATTCCCTATCAACACTGATTGGGACCGCCCTTGGAGAAAGGAGCTAAACCAGAGCAAAACTGCACCGCCCAGCCCCAAACCCCACAGGTGGCCCAAAAGTATACCATGGTCAATGGTAGCGAAGGCCACCGAGAGGTCAAAGAGAGCAAGGATGGATGCATTATCCTTATCTCGCTCTCTCCAGAGATCATGAACAAGTGCAACCAATGCTGTTTCTGTCCCATAACTGGGCCTGAAACATGACCGGAAGGGGTCCAGATAATCAGTTTCATTCAGGTCCTTCTGAAGCTGCCATACAACCATTTTTTCTACCATCTTCCCTAAAAAAGGGGAGGTGAGAGACTCCAAAAATTGTCCAGACAACTGGGATCAAGAGATGGTTTTTTTGAGGAGGGGGCAGACCAGGGTGTCCTTGAAAGGTCCCAGAAATGTCCCCTCCTGCAAGTGAAGAATTTAGCCCTGACTGAACCCACCTGGAGGACATTGTTCTGGAGGCTTTCACCTGCCAGGAGGGACAGGGATCTAACTGACAGGTGGTTGTGCTGACAGCATCCAGGACCTGTCCACTTCATCAGGTCCAACAGGATTGAAGTGTTCCCAGATAACCAGGTAAGACCTTTCCCCAGGCATCACTAATAGACTTGCACCATGCATGGATTCCTACTGGGAATGGATCCAAGAGACTCTGTCCATCAGGTATTCCACAAATTCCTCTGCACGGCCCTGAAGATGATTACCCAAGCCCTCCTATCCCGGGGGGACCAGGTGATTGTGAACAGGGCTGCCAGGTGACACTCTGTAGGAGCAATAAGGGCAGAGAAATAAAGCTGTTTCATCACTCTTACCATCACAAGATAGGCCTTAATAGCAACTCTAACTTGTGTCTGGTCAGATTCATCCTTCATTTTCCTCCAGCAGCGCTCTAGGTGTCTCTTGGCTCTTTTCAGAGCCCACAACTCCTCCATGTTGGGAGTGATGGGTCAAGAGAGGTCACACACATGTGTTCCTGTCCAAAGTCTTGGCTGCTCTTTGGTTCCAGGATGTAATCAGAGCTTTGGTAGGACTGTGCAGCAAAGACCCTGGGATATTCCCCAGTTCCCTCTGGAACCAATACAGTTCCATCAGTTGCTGAGGGCAGACCGCTTGAATGGATACGGTGTCCCTGCAGAGGGGGGGGTGGCATAAAAGAATCTCAAGGACACCAGGGCGTGATCTGACCATGACAGGGAGGATAACGACAGATCCCCCACCAGATCATGTTGCCATTGCTCCAACAAGAAAATCATATCTGGCATGTGACCACTGTCCCACGTCGTGCCTTGGATGATCTGGATAGGCCCATGGTCACCATAGTAGCCATGAACTCCTGGGCCGCTTCCAAGGATGGCAGATTGAAGTCCCCCAGGACCATAATCCTGAGGAACTCCATTGCCAACCCTGACATGGCCTCCAACAGCTCAGGCAGGGAGGTTGCTACACAGCAGGGAAGCTGGTACAGTAGCAACAATCCCAACTGATCCTTTGAACCCAGCTTCAGAAATAGGGTCTCACACCCAGAGACTTGGGGAGCATGGACCCTGAAGGCCAGAATAGATTCTCAGATGACCACTGCCATCCCACCTCCCCTTATGAAATATCATTTCCCTATTCAACTCAAATTTGGCCAAGAAAGTATGATTACTTCTTAGAAGAACATCTAGTGTTTTCTACATGAGTTCAAGGAAAGATACACCATATCTCTTTCTCTAATTTATCCTTGTAATAACCACCCTATATAGGAAGTTGCAGTTTTACAGCTTAATGTGGATTTCAATCCGTGGTGTTAGTCCAACACCCTAGCCACTATCCTGCACTAGCTAAAATGATACTTCAGCTGGTTCTGATAAACACTGTGTCAAGCCTCTGTGGGCTCGACACTGACGGGAGGGGGCAAGGACGGCGTCTGGGGGCGTCCTGATTCAGCAGAGGAGGCCAGCGAAAAGACCAACGGCGACAGCCCTTCCCTCTCCTGTTACCTGGACTATTGATGGGCAGAGCGTGGTGGCGTGGCCGTCGGCTCCACGGTCGTCCCGCCAAACAACTGACCGGCTCCATGGCCAGCCCAACGAACAACTGTTCGGCTCAGGGAAGCACCAGGACGCCGGAGGCCTGCAGCGCGGCCCAAGCAGCTGATTGGCGCAGGGAAGCTCACGGGGCTGGGAGCCTGCAGTGCGTCCTGCCTGGTTACTCTTATCACCTCACACACCGGATGCTGATTAGGTGGGTGGGGGGTGGGGCCCGGTTGGGAAACGCATATGTAAGGCGCTGGGAGGCGATTGCTCCCAGTGCTGACTTTCTGTCAGACGGACTGGGTTGACCTATTACCGTTCGCCGAAGTGGCATATAATAACGCGGTCCACAGCAGTACCAGATTCACCCCCTTCCGGGTGAAGTTTGTCCCGATTCCCGAGTGCCCACAGGGGGACCCCTCCCCCTGTCACCCCCAGGACTGGATAAATCACATACGGGGGGTCTGGGAGACCCTAAAAAGAGCCGTACTAAAAGCAGAGGAGGCCTCAAAGGCGCAGGCCGATAAGAAACGGGCGCCACAAAAGCCCTTTCGGGTGGGGGATATGGTGTACCTGTCAACCAAGTACCTGCGCCTGAAAATACCCTGTAAAAAGTTAGGGCCAAAATTCATAGGCCCGTTCCAGGTTACGCAGGTCATTAACCCAGTCGCTGTACGGCTGCAGCTACCTCGTCTCCTAGGAAAGGTGCACCCGGTCTTCCATTGCAGCCTACTGAAGCCGGTGGAGGGGTCCTCCTTTAGGTCCATGAAACAGATACCGGGTCCTTTCGCAGGGGACCATTATGAGATCCAAGAGGTGTTCCGACGGGGTCGTTTGCAGTACCTGGTATGGTGGAAGGGGTACCCTGTGACGGAGGCCTCCTGGGTGGGGGAAGCAGACATAAAAGCCCCCCAGTTGTTGCGGCGTTTCCACCGACGGTGTCCCCATAAGACAGGGGCGGGTTTGGCTGTATCATCCACCACAGCCCATGATTAATCACACGTTTCTCCTTGCCTTCCAGGTGGAGCCCTGGTAGAGGGGGCCGCCTGTCAAGCCTCTGTGGGCTCAACACTGACGGGAGGGGGGAGGGGGCAAGGACGGCGTCTGGGGGCGTCCTGATTCGGCGGAGGAGGCCAGCGATAAGACCAACGGTGACAGCCCTTCCCTCTTCCATTACCTGGACTATCGACGGGCAGAGCACGGCGGCGTGGCCGTCGGCTCCGCGGTCGTCCCGCTGAACAGCTGTTCGGCGCAGGGAAGCACCAGGACGCCGGAGGCCTGCAGCACGGCCCGACAAGCAGCTGATCGGCGCTCATGGGGCTGGGAGCCTGCAGCGCATCCTGCCTGGCTACTCTTATCACCTCGTACACCGGATGCTGGTTAGGTGGGTGGGGGGTGGGGCCCGGTTGGGAAACGCATATGTAAGGCGCTGGGAGGCGATTGCTCCCAGAGCTGACTTTGTTTGTTGTTTATATGACTAAAAGCATGCCAGAAGTTCCGTGATTAAAACCAGCCACCTGTGAACTCACCGACTTGTGTCTTGTTGGAGCCAGGGGTATGGTAAGGATTTCTGACAAACTGTGTCCAATCAAGGAAGTCTCTAGGTGGCTTTCGGTTCCGGGATCGCGGCAAACGCAATCGTGCGGAGAGCTTTGTCTCTCCCCCACTGTTTTTCCCTCCGCCGGTAGACCCTTAATCGGGTCGAAAAGTCGCCCTGGAGGGGCAACTACCGTTGAGGAGGCCCTCGTTGATGGGGGAAGGGCGGCAGCTCCTTCCACAGTCCGAGCCAGCTCCTTAGGGCCGTCGGAGAAAAGATCGCCCAGTAAAATGGACGATCACTTCGCTGCGCCAGCCGAAAGCCAGAAGAACAGCTAAGCACAAAGAACCCCCGTGGAGAATCCGGGTGAGACCTTTCCTTCCCCCTCTTTCCCTAATTACTCTCCTGTAAAAAGCTTTTGAATTTGAATTACTTCCCTGCTGTGAGAGAGCAGCGTTTTGGCACTGTGGGAAAAACAGCTTTGGAAACTGAAAAAAATAAAACAGCTAATTTTTTATTGACTATTTAACTCTTGGAATACTGAGGGATCCTGGAAATATTTCTACTTTTGAACATTACTATTATTACCACGCTATTTACTATGTTGGAGATGCCTTTCTTTTTTAATTTTTAATTTTTTTAATGTGAATTTATCAATTTGGAAAGAAAGACTTTACAGCTTACTGAGGGCATCTTGTGACGAAAAGTGTTACTTTTAATATTTTAATACTGGAGAATGGCTCTGACCTTCAAATGATGATAAGGGTAAAGATAACTTGAAACAGCTGGGTGGTGATCTTGTTTACGAGGAATTGGAGGTGAATATTTGGGGAATTTTATTGAATATAGCCTTCACTAAAAGAGTAAAAGACTTTTTTTTCACCACTGAGATGGAGGATCTTTACCCACAGCTTGATTATGAACTAATACTAGAAGCAATTTTGGAAGCAACAGAGTACATGAAATCTTGGAGAAAAATTAAAGAGAACTATTCAGAATTACAAATTGACTCTCAAAGTTTAATGGATCAAGATCGAGGTACAACTGAGAAAAAACAGTGTAACTCCAAAGAGGTTACTTTACAACAGATGCAACCTAAAGAAATGGAGGAAACAGATCTACAACCCAACTATGACTTTACTTTGGGAGAAATAGTGGAAACTATGGAACAAATTAACTTCTTACAAATCCACGTACAATCTATGGAGAATCTTGATGATCAAAAAACAACTTTAATTGAGAAATTTGAACTGTCAAAAACAACAGAGACTGACACCCAGTCACAACTCACTGGAAATTGTGATAATATGGATAAGCAATTAATACTTACAACATGGATTAAAACTGACTACATCATTCAGATGACATTGGAAGAAAAGAAAGAGATTTTTGACCAGTCTGAAATGTTAAGAAATATTTATTTTCAAATATTGAGGTTTGATGACGTAGAAGCTTTATTATGGGAACCGGTTTGGCACAGAAAGAAACCTAGAGTTAGGTTTAAAAATGGGTTCCAAAATTTTACTTAATGGATTAAAAAGGCTTTTGAGATTTTGATTGACCTAAACGTGATTTCTGTAAAAGATTATCCTTTGTAATCAATATTTTGTTTTAGATATAACTATTTAGATATAAGATTTTTGATTGATATAGATTGAATGATAAAATATATACTTAAAATAGACAGAAATGTTCTCTCTGGATTTATATTTTGATTTTAGATAAGACAATTATTTTGTAATAGAAGGAGAATAAGAGGGACTGGAGATAAGAGGAGAAATGGTATTAATAAATAATCTACTAGAACAAGAAATAGACTGTATCTGGAAAATATAAGAATGTTATAGTGGGAACAAGATATTTATGCTAGATATAATTATTTGTTAGGGAAAAGGGAAATGAGGGATACCTGAAGTGTTAATAATATGTTTATTTAAGGCTGATTTGAATATGGTAATTCTAAATTAGTAAAGCTTAAAACAGGATTGGATTTTTATAACTGAAATGTGATTGATGTCTGATTGGATTGATTTATTTTATTTAGAAATGTCTTAATTTGAATATGTAAGATTATAAGAGGGAAATAGAGAGGGAATTTGTAATGAATTAATTTGAGCTATATATTTATGACTATGTTCTATGATGTTTGATGTCCCCACCTCCACGTTGTGTCTTGAGCACCTTAATGTAAAAAAACAAAAACAATAAAACTTGTTTGGAAAAAAAAAAAAAAGGAAGTCTCCAGGTAAGCACTAGAATGCTATCTTGAACTTCTCTTCTAGAGATGTCACTGAAATTCCACTTTTATCTGGTATGCTATACAGCTTGAAATGCTCACTTACATTAAAAGATGGGCAGCATATACATTTAATAAATAAAACAAAATAAAGCAGTATTTCAAACAAATAAGCTTGTTTGGCATAGGGAAGGAAGGGAGATGAATATGGGGGTAGTGAACCCAAACACAGTGACTACACAGAGCACTATTGGTGGCCAAATAACAAGACGATAAACCACAAGAGGGCTCCCAGAAAGCAGTATTTTTCTAAATGCTTAACAAGTTTGGAAAACCAAATTCTGCCAAATGAAGCTCACCTATCACCAGCAATTGATGAAATATTCTCAGGTGCAAGCAACCAGAACCACTCATGAATAGTCTCAAGTAGAAGCTTTATTGTTAGTCACCCATGTTACAAGAACCTTGCCAGACTGACTGTAATCCTTTGGGAACACAGTCAGAAAAGGTTTCAGGGACTCTAGGGGAGGTCAAGCCTGTGCCGCTTTCTGCAGTGTAAGGACTCTAAGCTCAGCCCTCTCTTAACACCTCCCTCTAGTCTAGCTGGAGATTCCACCACAAATATTTCTGACATGATTAAGTACCCCACTACCTTGCTTTTCTAGAGCAGGGCTTTTCAACTGGTGGTACGTGTACCACTGGTGGTACATTGGCACATGGCAGGTGATACACAACCCTGCCTAGCCTAGCCAAGTATAGCGGGGGAGGGAACGAGCCAAAGCGGTGCGGTGCAGGACTTGCCCTGAGAGAGAGTCCTCAGGAGCTGCAGGGCTGCTGGGGCGAGACAAAGGCCCCAGGATCGGCACTTCCGGCACACCCGGAAGAGAAAGGAGGAGGAGGGCGGAGACAGAAAGGAATATAAAAGGAGGCAGTTTTGGCGGGAGAGGGGAAAAAAAGACGCTGGAGAAAGAGTCAGAAGAGAAAGGGCTTTTGTCAGAGAAGTGGTGAGAGAGAGAGACAGGAAAGACTTTGGGGGAGGTGTATGTGTGTGTGAGAGAGAGAGAGGCAGAGAGGAAAGGCTTTTGGGGGGAATTGTGTGTGTGTATGTGTGAGAGAGAGAGAGGCAGAGAGGAGAGGCTTTGGGGGAACTGTGTGTGTATGTGAGAGAGAGGCAGAGAGGAAAGGCTTTTGGGGTGAAGTGTGTGTGTGAGAGAGGCAGAGAGGAAAGGCTTTTGGTGTGTGTGTATGTGAGAGAGAGAGGGGGGCTTTCGAGAGGGTGAGGAGAAAGAGAGGAGAGGGAGAGAAGAAGAAGGGCCGACCAGCCACCTGACCATCAAGGTAGTGGTGCATATTAATAAATATAGAGAAATTCATCATACATTTGTCAGTGTAAAGCAAGGGTGTCAAACTGCCGGCCCATGGGCCGGATGCGTCACAAGGAAACCGCGCCCACCCCATTGCCGGCAATGGGGAAAAAGCTCCGATACGTCGCGCGACATCACATGACGTCGCGAGTTTGACATGTCTGGTGTAAAGGGAAAGTGATTCAGCAAAGGAACTGCCACAGAAGAAATTAAAACCGGTACTTTTTTCCTTTTTTTTTAGTTTTATTTTATTAGATTATAGAATAAAATACAAAAAATAAAATACAAAAGCAAATAGTAGGACACAGTGGGGAGGAAAAAGGGGAAAAAAGTGAGGGGGAGAAGGGAAAAAGAAAAGAAAAGGCTTTGATTTCTGACTTCCTCTGTTGCAGTACAAGGAAGCATTAACATTGAACCTCAACTTTTTACTTTTCCATAATATTATAAACTAGCCATTTCTATAACAACAAATGAATCTAACCAGTGAAACCCAACCCCCCCCCCTTTTTTTTAAGTCATCAAGTTTTTGATACCTTGCTAAGCACTGGTGGTACTCGAATATGGTCATGTCGTAAAAGTGGTACAATCTGTGAAAAGGTTGAAAAGCCCTGTTCTAGAGTCTCGGCACACAGTGCAAATGGTTATGGCCCTGTCCCAATCTAATACTCCAATCATCCTATTTACAGACTATTCCATATACAGGACAGGAAGTTCTGGGAAGTCGTGCCTGGATTAGAATATGCAGGTTTTTTTCTGAGTCCAAAACATGCACATTCCAGGCAGAGATGTTCTGCAGTGGGGAAAGTGGGAAAGCGGGAAAATCAGAGATGGTAACAAGAGGCAGCAGCTAAAAGTACACAGGAGGAGACTGGGGGAGGGATAGAAAGGCTGTTGGTTATGCATAGGGGGAACAGTGGTGTGCAGCCAAGGAGAGGTAAGGAGAAAGAGGGCATAGGTAGGTTGGGGAGGGCTGGGTGGACAGATAGGTAGGCTAAGCTTGAAAGAGTGGTGGTATACAGCTAAGGCAGATGAAGTCATGGGAAGACTGAGAGACGGAAGAGAGAGCAGGCTATGTGGAGCAGAGAGGTACACCAACTTTACCCCACTTCCTTTGTAAGATCCCTTCCAATTTGTCTGGGTCAAAACACAAAACAACCAAGAAGTTTTAGTTCAGCTGGAGTGCAATCCTGCCCAAAATGGTCCTATCCAAGGTGCAAGCCATAAAGGCCTCCTTCCATGCATGGAACTGAAGATACATTTCATTTCTTAACTGCCACCTCTCACCCCCACCTCTTCTGCTAGCATCCTTCACTAGGATTCATGACTTCCTTGTTTCCAAACCCAGAATATATTGTTCCCCAACTTCTGAAGCTTGATTTTTTTAACCCTTTCCTCCTATGTTGCAGTCTGGGACACTGTATCTAAAGCCAATTGCTCCTTTTCCATTTTATCTAATTCCATTTAACCCTAACCCTTGCATCCCATATCCTATAACTGAAAAAAAAATCAGCAACAGAAGTAATACATATGCTCATTCCTCCTTGCCCTAATTTTTCTTCTAAGTCAAGATTTGCTGTCAAGCACCTTGAGACATAGAATGGCAAGGTCATGCAGCGCACTGCATCTTGAAGGCACTGAAGAAATCGAACTTGAACTTAGCTGCAACTGCCAGGTAACCCCCTACACCCACCCAGGTACTTACAGCTGCAATGGAGCTTCCCAGGGAGTTTGTGGTGACAGGAGGGATGGAATTTTCAGAGGAAGCAGAGAGCTGTCGCATGAGTGGACTATGAGCTGTGGAGGCCATAGAGCTTGACAAATAACTTGGGCCTCCAATCTCTGGATGATGCTTCAACACTGCAAGGAAAGAGAACAGTGAGTGAACACAATGCCTGTATTATACCCAGAAGCATTACACCAGACAGACATCAAGTAATCAACATAGAAGAACTAGAGCACACTTAAGTGAGGGAAACTTCCTCAGGCTGGACTGCTTCTCTAGAGGAAGGAAGTTGTTAAAGTACACAAGAGACTATGGCAGGTGACACCACTACCCCTTTAATTTCCCAGAAGCAGAAAGCAACCATCTCCAAAGGGAGAGGGGGAGCAGAATGCAGAACCCAAGCTCTCCCCAGACAGACCTGGCTAGGGCCAGCCTACCTTCACTTCTCTTGGAGCTGTCCCGCAATTGCTTTCTTTCATGAACTGCCGTCAGGATAAGTGAGCGCTCTGGCGCTCTCTCGACCTTGGGGGCAGCCCTCACATCGTTTAAGGGCTGCCTGTGTGCCTTGTCTGGCTCGATTTTGTGATGTGAGCAAGCTGAGGAGTGGAACAGAAAGAGAGCCATGAAAACGCCCTGCTTTCACCTCTCTTTCCTGCCTTTCAGGACCCAGCCTAGACAAGATCCTAGAAGCCATACAAGCATGACTGCCAGAACAACACAAAGAGCCACTGGCAGCAACTGCCCTCCAGTGACAACCCCATTAATTCAGCAGTTGCTGTAAAAATCAATTCATCCATCCATCTTGTTTGCAAGGCCTGCTATAGTGCAGAACCTTTGAGCTGCACCCAGCCCTGCCATGGCTTCTAACAGGCTGGCTTCCATTGTGGCCCACACGTTTGGAACACTGTGTCAGATATATTCTCTAAAGAGACCCAAGATGCAATTATAGATGGTGCTACTTGACCACTACAGAACAATCTCAAAAACCAGGAGCAGCAGGATCTGTGTCTTGCTTTATTTTAAGTAATAAACCTACCTTTACAGTTTATCAATTATATACAATGTTCCTGACCCTCAAAGCAGATCATCCACTCAAAAAATAGGAATAGGCATATGTGTGCGTACACACATATTTTTTCTCGTGCTCATTTAGGGACACACAGCCAATGTTTACTTGTTTTCAGCTCTGGAACAACGATCATGAAACATTCAGAAGAGTGATTGCACTCTAGATATACTCAACATGGTTTTCCCATATCACTAGCCAACAATAAATATTCCACTCCTTCATGCTCCAACACAACTTCTAGATTCCTTGAAAAGTTTTTCCTAG
Organism: Azemiops feae; assembly: GCA_023970755.1. Lineage (NCBI taxonomy): Eukaryota > Metazoa > Chordata > Lepidosauria > Squamata > Viperidae > Azemiops > Azemiops feae. The sequence goes on from JALGBA010000441.1 coordinate 64,552, forward strand.
TCAAACAGTCTAGGACATGGGTGTCCAACTTTTTGGCTTGCCTGGGGCCATAATGAGTGAAGAGGAATTGTCTTGGGCCACACATAAAATATATAATATAGTTTTATAATATAAAATCACATAATGTGATTTTACGATCTTGTGGGGCTGCATTACAGGTAGTCCTTGAGAAACAACAGGCCATGTAATGACAATTCAAAGTTATGACTGACACCCCAAAACTATATGCAACCCTATTTCAAAGTTATGACAGCTGAAGTGCCACTGCGGTCATACACTCTTATGACCAACCACAGGGATGTTGCAGCACCCCTGTCATGGCCCTGTCGGATCCTGGTTCAGAGGAGGAGTTGGAATTTGGACCATCCAATGGGGATGGCACATCTCCCCTGGAATGTATGGAGAGTCCAGGGTCTGAGGACGATGCTGTCTCAGGCCCCTCCAGCATTGGGGGAGGTGGTCGACTGGACAGGGAGCTGCCTGCCTTCACAAACGCAGGGGAGGATTGCAGTGGTGATGAGAGACAACAGATCCACTCTGACGAGGAACAGCTGCCTCCCCTGCAGGGCAAGGAGAGTGGAACAGAAGGAAGCTCAGAGGAGGTCTGCGAGGCTGCTCTCGAGGACGCTGCCCCGCCCCTCCTCACAAGGAACACCTGACTTGGGCTGATTTAACCAGAGGCGGGGTGGGGTTTTGCCAACACCCCTGGAGAGCTGTCTGTTGTGGTTTAGCAGTGCAATGAAATACTTTATTGGTGCCTGCATCTGCCTACATGACCTGTGTCAGAACAACCCCTGCCTCTCTCTTCCCCCTTTATCCTGCCCCAACAGGACCTTGCAACGCTTGGACCTGCTCCCCATGCCTCCTGGAAGTGGCTGCCATTTTCAGTGCCCCAACAATTCTTTGCGGAAATGGTGGCTACTTTCAGGGCTTTCTGCACCGATCAGGTGGCCATTGGGAGGCTGCAAAGCTCTTCTGCTTCTGTATAAAAGGCAGCAGATTCAGGATGAGCTTCCCAAAACCTTTCCTTTGCTTAATCCCCTCCCTCCCCCAGAAAGCCACATTTCTTCAATAAACAAAACAAAACAAAAAGCTGGGAGGAACAGACTTGTTAATCTCCCCTCTTTTACTACTAAAACAGGACATACTGCCAGAAATTATACCTCTAAAGGCAGAAAGTGGTGCTGGGTCTCCAGGCTGTCTATAACCCTGGAAGCCCTGCCTAAATTCAGAGTCTGTGTACTGTTATTATGGGAGGGCCAAGTACTCAGTGTATTCTCAGAAGCAGTCTTTTATTATTTATTTATTATTTCCTTTTTCAGGCTGGGCATTGGCATTAATCACATTTCAAAATGAAATCCTGGTTCACTTTAATGTCTCTGCAGGACATTGTAATTTCTGCCAATTCGAGATTAAAACCAATGAAGGCACTTACTGGCTGCTGCTAAAAAGGTATTAACCAGCTTGTGACGGTGTTTGCATGCTGAGTCAGAGAGACTGCTGGGAGGCACAGTGGGTCGATGCTTCAATGTGAGCTTTTTGGGAGGTTTAATTTTCTCACAGGGCTTGTTCTGCAACTGGGATTTCAACATGCTCTGAAGGTGTAAGCTCATTGGTACATCTGCAGAAAAATGAACACACACATACACGAACAAAAAAAAACCAAAAGGAGGCAATTATCAGACATCGTTCAGAATAACGATGGCATATTCTGAATGAACGTTCCTCATCAAATCTATCTAACCATAAATTTGGAGATTTATACCTACCATGGACCAAAAATATATCCATTCAGAAGCAAAAAATAAGCCATATTTATGGAGTCCTCCACTTTCTCCCAGTAATGAAAACACCAATATTGGCTGAACTGCAGCTATCCTAACCCTGTATTCTCCAGATTTTTTGACTCAACTGGAATTCTGAGCCTTCAGCAACAACACAGCTAGGTGGCATGTTTTTTTTGTTTTGGACGGGGACCAAAAGAAAAGCCATCAGATGATTATTGATTATGATGCTGTTATATATTTTATAATATTTTGATCTTGCATTATTAGTATATTTTTTGTTCTTTTTATTTGCAATCTGCTTTAAGGTCATAGGGATTGAAAGGGTAGAAAGGAAATAGAGAAAGGAAAAATAGTCCCTCTCTTTGAGCATGCTTCACCTCCAGTGAGGACACAAGAGTTTTGTGTGTAAAGTCCCAACAACAGCAAGAGCAGCTGCTGCCACCCTACAACTGAAATACAAACAGCTTTCCCCTGAGAAAATTCAAAAGACCTAGGTTGCATTTTACTTGAGTGAATTAAAATGTCTTGTTAAAATCCAAAATAAGTTTCTTAAAATAATGTCACTATCAAGTGCTCCTTAAATTATAACTAGGATATTACTAAATAATATGAATGACAGCATGTTTGTCCTACAGTAAAATTTTGAAGGTGAATTGGTGTCTCTATAGAAACACTGAGTTAAAGGAAGTTTTTCCACATAAATGAAAAGTCAATTTGATCACTTCTCAAATACAACTTTGATTCATTATCTATCCAAAACAACTGCTTTATTTTCACCCAATGAACACACACAGCCCTAGACTATCCAGTAGCAAGTAGAACATACTTCCAATTACTTTGTCATTGGCAGTTCACTTTTTTGTTTGGTAGTTTTCTGTATGTGCGTGAAATGGAGGAACTGTGAAGAGAGAGAAAAATCACGAACATCACACATGACCAGGAGAAATGGGGCTGGGGGGTGCAGGCAACCTGGAAGGCAAGATACTAGACAATATGTGGTAAGTGTGTAGGCATCCTTCAATAGATAAAGGAAAGCATGAAAATGTATGAGGTATACACAAAAATACCCACACACACCTGGTTAAAAGCAATATGTGTACCTTTCTTTAGCGCATATACACAACTGAAGGATACAAGGCCATATCCTATTCACACATAACCCAAAGCTTTCTGTGCATTCTCTGGAGAGTTTCAAAATATTAAGCAAACAGTTTTTAATGTGAAGAAAAAAATCCATAGTATATGCCTAGACAGTAATCATGTTTAATGCTTAATGCAAATGCAAATGAAAGAAAATCCAATTTAGTTTTCACCCTGCCACTGCCTACCACATTTGGAGCGCAGCTCCCAGCATAGTACTTCAAAGCCAAGGACAGTCATAGCACAGTAGTTGCACCCACTTTGTTTGGAAAATAAGTTACCTGCCCAGAATATTCAAAAAATGGGCAATACACAAGCACTGTTAATAAAACTAAGGGCAGGGCTTAAGGTAGGAAAGGCAGTTGGATACTGAGAGAGCAGTTGATGAGAGAGTGTGAATTCAGATATTAATAAAAAGTAGTCTGGATAACAGGCTAAGGATGAGCTGAAAATTCAAACACACCCAGCAGAAAAATTCAAATTAATCTGTCAATCAAGTCTCCTGCCTTTACTCTAGCCACATGTTAATAAAGTACAAATGATGAAAATCATGAAAATGCAGATAACCTAAGAAGGCTGCACTGTAGCAGTAAAATGCTACCTGTGTGCATGGATACAGAAGAGAGAAGTGCACTGTTGAACAAATGCAAGCAATTTTTCTCTCTGATCAGCCCATCCAATTGATTATTCAGTTTACTTTTCCTCTCTGTTGTACTGCTAGTCAACATCTGACTGTGCCAAAACAGCATCATGACCTGCCAAGAGACAGCCTTTTCCCCAGACCAAATGCTTCAGAGCAGCAGCTTTCTCCCAAGAGCCCCAGATGGCGCTATCTTAGCTGTTTTTAAAGTCCTGATTAACATCCTTTTCACCAAGGTTGTTACGATGTTATTACATCATGTGGAAATTTCCAGTCACATATCAAATCATCAAGACGAGGGCAGAACATTAATTAACAATCTCACATATGGAAAAGAGAAGCAGACTGAGGACAGTGGAAAGATGAAGGGAAGAGATACCCAATTGTTTAAATTCTATCTACTAGGTCTCTAGCAGCACATGTCATGCAGTCATTGGCTAACTAGGTCAGGGACGCCTGACATTGGTGCCAAAGCGACTCAATGTCCTAGGAGAGCCAAATTAAATGCCTTTCCAGATCCTCTCTTATCCAAAATCGATCAACCTCTACAACCCCTGTGGCTGCCTGCCTCTCTCTATGGTCCAAGCAAAAAAAAAAAATGCTTCCAAAGGATCAACCTCAGGCCAGCATCCTATGCAGGACAGGATAAAAGTAGAGCTCTTACTGTTGCCTACATATGGCTTCCTAGCTAGCCTGGAATGAGGAGCTGACTTTTGTTCAGCTCTTTTTATTACTCACATCTGCTAATGGGGTCTTTCTTACCATCTGGGAATGAAAGTTCAGGGTGGATGCAGAAATCCAACTGTGAGAGATGCTCCATCAAAGGGGCTTCATACTGGATTTCTGGAGGCAATGAGCTTCGAGGAGCACAGAAAGCACTCAAAGGGTTCACATCACAGCCACACTGCCCCATGCTGTTACGATGAACCTAGACATAGGATGAAAAACGGAGAAGGGCTAAAATCCATTAATCTAGAAGAGGGCATCAATTTGCACTTTTTTTTCAATCTGAGGACCTAGTCGCCAATCACCTGCCATTTTCATTCTGCAGAGTTACTCCAGGTTTCACAACATGGGATATTAGGATGGCCAGAGACCAATGGTTTGCTTTGAGGTGCTCTTGACTGCCCAAAACATAAAGGGAAAGACATGTTTTATTGCCACTGCTTGGTAAGGAAGGAAACCTCAGAGTGGCACTGGGCAGCCAGGAAAGGATTGGGAGTGATCCAGGGAAATTTGAAGTTGACTTGATTGTTGAATCAATGTGATGGAGAGGAAGTATATGACTGGGGTTACTGGACATGGTGAAACTATAACAAAGCATTTAAAGAGCCATCAAGATGATCTGATGGGAGTGGAAAGGGAACAGGATGGGTGAGAGACTGACTCTGTGAATCTGCCTAAGAATGACAACTACATATGTAAAGAAGGGTTGAGCTACAGGGTTGAGTTTTCTCTGATGTTTGGGCAAACTACTTGTACTTTAGCTTTTGCAGTTGCCTCCCTCATTGCAGATTTCGTCCAGGACTAGGAAACTACCATTTACATCCAATAACAGAATATTTGCTATTTACAAGTTCCAAAGTATCCACTGAAACATGATTATGCATCATTGGTCCTTCACCCTACTAATGTTCCAGTTAAAACAAAGAAACAAGAAAACAAACCCTCTCCAATATCCATGATGATACAATAATCCCACATTAAGATATTTAAATGTTCATCTTCTTGGAAAAAAGTGTCTTCACTTTTTTCTGATTCAGCGAGAGAGCACTGCAACATGTGATCTTCAATACTGATATATTTAGAATGATTATCTAAAAATCTGGTTACTTTGGTTATACACTCTATGTACTGTGTCTTCTATTTATGCATACAAACTTAAATTTGTTGACTGCCAATACAACATTTGCCCTAAGCTGTTAGCCTGCCAGACTGTTCCAATGAAACAGATCAGTCTGGCTGAAAATGCATACTTCCTTAAATACTTACTGTAGATTGGCTACTTTTAAATGGGGGGGGGGGGGGGGAGAGCAAAGAACAAAAAATATTGTAGCCATTTAAACATTTTGTAATTTATAAGTGCCCACATTCAAAAGCACCAACATGGCTACCTAATAGAAACCATCATTTCTTTTAAAAATAAAAGAGTCAGGTACTTAAAAATGATTTGATATATTTTCTGTTAAGTGCACCTGTACAACATCCCTTCCTAAGTTACAGTATTCTACAACAGACATGCTTTTTTCTTCTTTTAAGAATGCCACTAGTCCACTGATCCAGCAATTAAACTTAAAAGAGTGTTTAAAATTGTGACTCTTACCTCCCAAAACATTATGCATAGTGGAAGAAGTGAAACCACTTTCCTCTGCCCATTTCTACAGTCAAATGATCAAGATTTAAAATGTAGCTCCCTCCCAGTTTTTCCTACTCAATGCCAAATTTGTTTAACAGGGACAGCCTAAAAAACTTCCACTGACATAAGGACTGATAAATCCACTTTATTTGAATATCAGAGGGACTCTAAGCAGAATTTATAATGATATGGGACAAAAAATCAATATGTAAGACCAACAATTTGTTACTTAGCTATGTCATATAACTCAGCTGCAATATCCCCCCACCCCATTTTTCTACTGCCCTAACTTATCAATTTACAGACCTTTTTGGATAGTGGAACCAGACTGTTGGGTTGAACAAGCTGCCGTTTCTTGCAGCTGATGACAGGGCGCGTGCGGGCTGCCACACAGGTTCCATTGAGAGCTGAAGACACGGCATTTAATCTCTGCTTTTTCTGCAACAGCTCCTCAGCATCTGAGCCATCTCCCTGACTATGTTCTGTCAAGCTTGTCTGTAGACTGTCCAAGAATGGAAATACAGCACATTAGACATTTCTACTTCTCTAACACTAATGGGAGCCAAATTTTAATTACCTAAAAACAGCAGCCCATTTGTCCAGGCAAACCAATAAATCCATGCATATAGTAAAATATGCAAAACTAAGGTCAGTACCCCCAAAATTCTTGTTTGATACCAGGTTAGGATAGATTGTGGTAAACATTACCTGTCAGCAGCTCTCTAGTTTTTCATTATTTGGAAATGTCAGCTACTGTTTTTCCTTTGTCCTTACTCATGTCTCTCAGGCTTACATTTTTCTCTTCCACACTTTTTCACCATTAGCCTATCATATTTTTCTGTACACAATGCCTGCTCCAAATCTCCACTAGATTTATCCTGTCAACTTTCCATCACCTTTTTACTTTAGGTCTTTGTCAATCCAATGCATTCTCCAGATTAGCTGGTATCTAGCTTCCAGAGCCAACTTCCTCATCCATGCTGGGAGTTATATCCTAATACATTTAGAGAACATCAGGTTGAGGAAGACCCTTTGACTCACTTCCACTCAGAACTTTTCACACTTCTCCAGTTTATTTATTTATAAGACTTTTAGAAAAGAAGAATTTTGCAAAAGCCTACATTAAGTCTGACAAAAGCATGTGGGAAAATGTGTTATGGTCTGATGAGACCAAGGCTGACTTTTTGGGCATAATTCCAAAAGGTTTGTTTGGTGCAAAAACAACACCGTGCACCACCAAAAGTACACCATACTCACAGTGAAGCATGGTGGTGGCAGCAGCATTATGCTTTGGGGCTGCTTTTTGTCAGCTGGAACTGGGGCTTTAGTCAAGGTGGAGAGAATTAGGAACAGTACCAAATATCAGTCAATTTGGGCACAAAACCTTCAGGCCCCTGCTAAAATGCTGCAGATGAAGAGGAATTTCACCCTTCAACACAACAGCCCAAAGCATTCCTCCCAATCAACAGAAGAACGGCTTCACCAAAAGAAGATCAAAGTTTTGGAATGGCCCGGCCAGAGCCCAGACCTAAATCCAACTGAAAATCCGTGCGGTGACCCAAAGAGGGCTGTGCACAGGAGATGCCCTTGTAATCTGACAGATTTGGAGCACTTTTGCAAGGAAGAGCGGGCAAAGATTCCGAAGGCAAGATGTGCCATGCTGATAGGCTCCTACCCCAGAAGACTGAATGCTGTCATAAAATCAAAAGGTGCTTCAACAAAGTATTTAAGGGTGTACACACTTATGTAATGTTAGTGTATATTTTTATTGATATTTTGCCCCTTAAAAGATTTCAGTTTGTTTTTAATTGAATTGTGCAGCTGGTATGTAATAATAATAATAATAATAATAATAATAATAATAATAATAATAATAATAATAAAGTTGGAAGGGACCTTGGAGGTCATCTAGTCCAACCCCCTGCTCAGGCAGGAAACCCTATACCATTTCGGACAAATGGCTGTCCAGTCTCTTCTTAAAAACTTCCAGTGTTGCGGAGCATTCACCGCTTCTGGAGGCAGGTTGTTCCATTGGTTAATTGTTCTGACTGTCAGGAAGTTTCTCCTTAGTTCTAGGTTGCTTCTCTCCTTGATCAGTTTCCATCCGTTGCTTCTTGTCCTGCCTTCAGGCGCTTTGGAGAATAGCTTCACTCCCTCTTCTTTGTGGCAGCCCCTGAGATATTGGAACACTGCTATCATGTCCCCCCTCATCCTTCTCTTCATTAAACTAGACATACCCAATTCCAGCAACCGTTCCTTATATGATTTAGCCTCCGGTTCCCTAATCATCTTTGTTGCTCTTCTCTGTACTCTTTCTAGAGTCTCAACATCTTTTTTACATCGCGGTGACCAAAACTCGATGCAGTATTCCAAGTGTGGCCTTACCAAGGCATTGTAAAGTGGTATTAACACTTCACGTGATCTTGATGTTATATTAAAGGTGCAAAGAAGTCTGAAGTGATTTATCTTGGTCTGATTTTTTTAACATCTCAAAAACCTGGCATTTTAACATGGGTGTGTAGACTTTCTATCTCCAATGTACCTTCAAGAGTGGCCTTTCAGAAGTACCTTTCTTAAAGTTATATTTTCTCAAGGAGAGACTTAGCAAGAACCTTACGTGTTAATGACTCCGTTGAATGGTCTTGGCACTCTATAGATTTTAGCAGGTAGACTCTCTTGGGTATTACTAATGGATATACAAAGTTTCTCTGATGGCTGGGAGATGTAAGTGCCCTGTACAAGAAATGGAGGGGTGGGGGGGGGGGGGGAAGAAAAAAAATCCTTGTTAAAATTATACAAATCTATGGTAGATGGCTTTTCTTTAACATGGCAAACTCTAACAATCACCCGCGGTATTTGTGAATCAGAGTATTTGAGAATATGAACTGTGTGATAACTGTTATACTGCTACTCAACAACAAACAGTACAACAGGCTGGAACATGGAGATGATTTCAAAGATCCATTAAGTCAGAAACAAAGAAACAGCTTTTTCTGCATCTTCACAGACTTTAAAACAGTTTTCCAAACCTGGAACTACTTTAATGATGAGCAGGGCAGTTTCTTTTTAAAGTTTGATTATCCATCATTTTCATATGGAAGGCAGTTTCCATTAGTGGAGACCCCTTCCTGTAGAAAACCTTCAAATATACAAATGCACACAGCAATACCCAAGCAAGACAAACATACCTCGTACATTTCCAAAATAGCCAACTAAACTTGATTCTGAGACTCTATATTCAGAATAAGTTAGAAGGGACCTTGGAGGTCTTCTAGCCCAACCCCCTGCTTAGGCAGGAAACCCTATACCATTTCAGACAAATGGTTGTCCAGTCTCTTCTTAAAAACTTCCAGTGTTGGAGCATTCACAACTTCTGGAGGCAGGTTGTTCCACTGATTAATTGTTCTAACTGTCAGGAAATTTCTCCGTACTTGCTTCTCTCTTTGGTTAGTTTCCATCTGTTACTTCTTGTCCTGCCCTCAGGTGCTTTGGAGAATAGCTTGATTCCCTCTTCTTTGTGGCAACCCCTCAGATATTGGAACACTGCTATCATGTCACCCCTAGTCCTTCTTTTCATTAAACTAGACATACACAATTCCAGCAACCGTTCTTTATATGTTTTAGCCTCCAGTCCCCTAATCATCTTTGTTGCTCTTCTCTGCACTTTCTAGAGTCTCAACATCTTTTTTACATGTTCTATGTTTAAATTTACACCCCAAAGCAGGGGTCTTCAAACTTGGCCCTTTTATGACTTGTGGACTTCAACTCCCAGAATTCCTCAGCCAAGCATGCTGGCTGAGGAATTCTGGGAGTTGAAGTCCACAAGCCATAAAAGGGCCAAGTTTGAAGACCCCTGCCGCAAAGTTTAGTGTTTCATAATTAACTTTTTCTTTTTTCTTTTTTTAAAATATATTTTATTAGATTTTATAGGGGTACAGGGGTTACATTAAGGTGCTTAGGAACCACCATGGAGGTGGGTATATTAAACATCCAAAAAAAAGAAAGACAATCATAGATATATAACTCAAATCAAATCATTTAAACTTCCCTCTCTAATTCCCTCATTTAGACTTACATATTCAAATTAATAAATTCTGTATAAGCTTCAAACAATCCTATCAAATATCAGTTACATTTCAATTCTAAAAATCCAGATCCTGTTTTTAAGCTTTACTAACTTACAGTTACTATATTTCAATTAGCCTTAAATAGACATATTATTAACACTTCGGGTGCCCTTTTTTTTTTTTTACATAATTATATCTGGTATATTGTTCTCGCAACAACATTCCCGTATCTTCTTCATTGATACCATTTTTTCTCTTATCACCCATCCCTCTTATTCTCCTTTTATTTCCAAATAATTCTCTTAAAATAAAAATATCAGGCCAACAAATAAATTTCTATCTAATTTAAATATATATTCTATCAATGCCTCTATATCTATAAAAGTCTTTTTAAACCAGTAGATAACATTTACTTCTCCAATACTTATCATATCTAAAACAAAGTAATATTACAAAGGGTATCCTCTTAAAAATTTCACGTGCTCCATTAGTTATTCAAAAAATCAAAGCCTTTTTAATCCCATTAAATAAAACTTTAAAATACATTTTTAAATCTAACTCTGGGCTTCTTTCTATGCCATAGTGGTTTCCATAGTAAGGTTCCTACATGATCAAACCAGAATATTAAGAGGTCCATATTCTTTAACGCTTCAAATTGGTCAAAGTTCTCTTTCCTTTCTTCTAATAGCCTTTGGATGGTAAAAGCTGTTTTATTCCATGTTATATTTGCCAGTTGTTTATCCATCTTTTCTCGATTTTCAATAAGTTGTATCTGAGTGTCAGTCTCTGTTGGTGTTGATGCTCCAGACATCTCTGTTAAAGTTATTGTGTAATCATCAGGCTTCTCGTTAGATTGTGTTTGAGGTTGAATAAAGTTAGTTTGTTTTGTGGTTTCCATGGTTTCTCTCAGTGTAGGGAAAAGGGATTGAAAGTGGGAATTCATATCCTCTCTAGCTTCCAAATTTTTTTCCAATATGAGTTCATAGTCCAGCTGTATATTAAATTCCATATCGATAGTAAAAAGGCTTTTTAATCTTTAAAGAAGGCTCTACTTCATAAGAATCAAGCAAGTATTCACCTCCAATTTTCAATAGGCCAGCTGCTTGTTATCTTGTGCTTATCACCCTTTGAAGGTCATAGCCATTCCCAGCCATAAAGAAATATAATTGCAGTACCACTTTTCGACACATGATGTCCTCAGCAAACCATAAAATCTTTTCTTTTTTTTTTTTCCTTTCCAAATAATAGATTTTTTATTTTCGTGTTGAAAAAGATGAAGAAAGGGCTCAAAATAATAAATGCGTAGTTGTAACAATAATAGTCAAGAATAAAATGTTTTCAGGTCCCCTCAGTATTCCAAAATTTAAATAGTCCATCAAAATTGACTGGTTTTTATTTATTTATTTATTTATTTTTTCCAAAGCTGTTTTTCCCAAATGCCCAAACGCTGCTTCCTCACGACAGGGAAATAGTTCAAAGAAAGCTTTTGACAGGAAAGTAGTTAGGGAAAAAAGGGGTAGGAAAGGTCTCACCCGGATTCTCCACGGGGGTTCTTTCGCTTAGATGTTCTTCTGGCTTTCAGCTGGTGCGACGAAGTGATCGTCCATTTTGAAGGGCGATCTTTTCCTCCGGCGGCCCTAAGGAGATAGCTCGAACTGGGGAGAGCCGCCGCTCTTCCCCAGTCGAGCAGGAGCCTCCTCTAACGGTGGTCGCCTCTACGGGGCGACTTTCGACCCGATTAAGGGTCTACCGGCGGAGGGAAAGCAGCCGGTGGGAGAGACAGATCTCTCCGTACGACTGCTGGTGCCGCGATCCGGAACCGGAAGCCTTAATGTTATAGCTTTACCTTTAACTCTATGTTACTATTACAAGTCTGTGACAAGGTCATTTGTAAACTCAAAATGAATATACTGAAGGAAGGCCAGGGTTTTAAGGGAGGATTTTAGCCTTTCCCCCAAAGAGCATTTTTAAAGGGGAGAGTTTAAATGGACCAAAGAAAAGAGCAGTCATATTAGTTTTTGCACATAACAAAGAATTGAGTGAGATTTTAAAGATGAATGCATGTATCACAAGCTTTTACCAATTACAGTCTGCTTTAACATATGAAGAAAAATGTAAGAACCTGATAGACCAATATTGTACATTTATGGACAAAGAGGAAACACATGAACATGAATAGAAAGACAAAAATGCATGTCAGCTGGATATATGTTTTGAAAGCTTTTACAAAAAGAAATCCAGGACATCTTAAGATGAGAAAAAAACTTAAAAATGTTTTCTGAGGAGCAGAAAAACCACATGCAATCTAGCAACCTAGTCCCCTATGAAGTGGATCTGCTGTTATTTCATGCACAGTATGTTATACCGGGCCAATACTATTTAGATGCTTTGCAAATGCAAGGCACAAAAACAAAATTTTGAATTCCTTGAGAGAGCTTTATCTTTTATGGCAATATTGCCAGCAGTGAATCAAATTATGGGGCCAAAGGTAAAAGGGATGGGGTGGAGACATAATTTTAAGCAAAGCAATCCTGCCCACTGCACAGTTTTCTTAAACTGCAGACAAGGAGAGCAGGCAATTGGCAAGCCTTTATACCCTGGAATATCACAGCTGATGTCTCAAGATGTTTCAAATATAGACTCAAGGGCATCACTGTATGATTCATGAAGTAATAGATTTCATCTGGCTCTATTACCAAATACAAGTTTACAGCCTCCCCTGTGTGTATTCTGCATCTGTAGTATTTATAATTCAAATGGCAATTAACATGCAATAATTTCTGATCAGAGGCATGAAAAATTAGCAATGTTTGACTGAGTTGCCCACTCTGCTCTAAACAAAAGGTCTTAGAAGAGTTTTTTTGTACACATTCAAGTTACATACCCAGGTAAAACTAAGAAAACTCTTATCCAAAAGTCTAGGAAGACACTGCCTGTCACTGTATGGTTCTGATCAAATGGACAACTCAACTAGTCAAGCAGCTTTCTGCTTCTATGACAGTTGTTCACACACACAATTTAACATGATTGCAATGGTGAAACCTGCCTAAATCAGATGCCACATGAAACAGTCTCTTTGGGTAAGCAATTGTGAAGCTTTACAGAATCAGGCCAATGGACAATTGCTGATTACCTTTATCTGACACTTACTTGTTTATTTTACTCAGCATGTTAATATTTATTTACTGTTCATGGTTTCAAGTAAATGTCTGTTACCAAAATAACCATGACTGAACTTGAGATCTTTTATATGCCAAGCAAATATAATCATTCCTTTAAAAACTGTGAATAACTGCTAAGCATTCCTAAGATATGCCAAGTTATGGATAGAAAACTCTCCATTACCTAGTCATCTATGAGTAAACCCTGGCTGCCAGAACCGAAGAATGTTGATATTTCAGCCCATAGACTGATCAAAAGCATCTGATGCCCCTTGAATCAGAACCAATCTGGGATTGGGTAATACCCAATTTGGAGTGCATTCACCTGTGTTCCTCCAGAAAAACAGGTGAACAACTGAATCTCATCCCTCTCACAATCATTTACTACAGTTGCTGTAAACCCTAGGTCTGGTGTTTTCCTTATTCAACCACTTTTTAAATTAATTTTGTCTGTTTTTCTTAATCAGCTGCATTGCTGATATTTGTTTCACAATGTCTTGATTTAAAAAAAATTAAAAAGTTGAAAGCCAGTATTAAATTTTGGCAGAATTTTTTAAAAAATTAAAAATTAAAATTAAATATTTTATTCTAGTGCTCAGGAATTTTGAAACTGCATCCCAACTTCTAATAAAGTATCAATCTGTTGCCTACAGTAATATGCCATCCTGGAAAAATGTCTTTGTGGATGCCAATTTAGGCAATAAGGTGATTCTGGGAGCATCTGCAGGGCAGAATGCTATTCCCTAATGCAGGGGTGTCAAACTGCCGGCCCATGGGCCGGATGCGTCATGGCAAAACCGTGCCCACCCCATTGCCGGCAATGGAAAAAAAGTCAAGATACGCCGTGACACGTCACATGACGTTGCGAGTTTGACACCCCTGCCCTAATGTATTACACTGGGAATTCTCCAAATACTAGGTCAAAAGAAAAAACAGCAACAGGATTTCCGGTTTTGCGCCTGTAGCACATGGGCCGCGCGAGAGCGGACCTCCGCTCCCCACGGCTAGTTTCGTCCTGCCAGGGGGACCCTAGATGGGTCCGAAGTCGCCCTGAAGAGGTGACCGTGAAGGAGGGGCACCCCGTTGATCACGAAGCGACGGCAATCGCTTCATTTGATCCGGGGGAAGCCCTCCGAACCCGACAGAAGAAAGGCTAGCTGCATGCCAGCGTCTAGCCCAAGCTACCTGCAGCCGAAGTCCAAGAGCACTAACCAGAACAACTATCAACAGTGTGCTTGGAATTGGTGAGAGTATTTGGTCTTCTCTCCCTTATTTTGCAACTAAGTCCCTGGGAAAGATCCCCAAAGCAAAAAACCTCCGAAAGTGAGGGGAGGGGACTACATTCCCATTCCCGCATAGACGGAAGCGGCAAATTAACCTTTAAGGAGGAAAGAAATATATTGAAATTAAGTTTAAAATACTACAATCTCATCAAACTTAGAAACTAAAACAAACTGCTAAGATTATATTCTCCTTCATGGATTACTGCCTTGTCGTGGCGAAGGGGCTTGCGTAACTCAATGAAGCTATGAGCTATACCATGCAGGGCCACCCAAGACGGACAGGTCATAGCAGAGAGTTCTGACAAAATGTGATCCACTGGAGAAGGAAATGGCAACCCACTCCAGTATCTTTGCCATGAAAACCCCATGGACAGTACCAAAAGGCAAAAAGATATAACACTGGAAGATGAGCCCCTCAGGTCAGAAGGTGTGCAATATGCAACTGGGGAAGAGCAGAGAGCTAGTACTAGTAGCGCCAGAAAGAGTGAAGCGACTGGGCCAAAGCCAAAAGGACGCTCAGCTGTGGATGCATCTGGTGGTGAAAGGAAAGTCCGATGCTGTAAAGATCTTTTCTCCATAGGAACCTGGAATGTAAGATCCATGAATCAAGGCAAGCTAGACGTGGTCAAACAAGAGATGAGAAGACTGAACATCGACATCTTAGGAATCAGCGAACTAAAATGGACAGGAATGGGTGAATTTAACTCAGATGACCATCAGGTATACTACTGCAGGCAAGAATATCTCAGAAGAAATGGAGTAGCCTTCATAGTCAATAAAAGAGTAGGAAAAGCAATACTGGGATACAATCCCCAAAATGACAGAATGATCTCAGTGTGAATCCAAGGCAAACCATTCAATATCACAGTAGTCCAAGTCTATGCCCCAACCACTGGTGCTGAAGAGGATGAAATTGACCGGTTCTATGAAGCACTACAGCACCTTATAGAATTAACACCAAAAAATGATGTCCTTATCATCATGGGGGATTGGAATGCTAAAGTAGGAAGCCAAAAGATAACCGGAATAACAGGCAAGTTTGGCCTTGGAGTACAAGATGAAGCAGGGTACAGGCTGATAGAATTTTGTCAAGAGAATACGATGGTCATAGCAAACACTCTTTTCCAACAACCCAAGAGACAGCTCTACACATGGACATCACCAGACGGTCAACACAGAAATCAGATTGACTATGTGCTTGCAGCAGATGGAGACGCTCTATACAGTCAGTAAAAAAACAAGGACCAGGAGGACGTGGCTCAGAATCATGAGCTTCTCGTTGCAAAATTTAGGCTAATGAACAAAGCAGAGAAAGCACGAGGCCCTCAGTATGACTAAATCATATCCCTGATGAAATACAGATCGCGTTGAACTGACAAATAGATTTAAGGAATAGATCTGTAGATAGAGTGCTGAAGAAACTAGGATGGAGGTTCGCAACATTGTACAAGAAGGTAGACACTAAAAACCATCCCAAAGAAAAAAGAAATGAAAAAGCCAAAAGGCTGTCTGAGGAAGCTTTGCAAATAGCTGAGGAAAGAAGGGAAGCGAAAGGCAAGGGAGAAAGAGAAAGATACACCCATTTGAATGCAGAATTCCAGCGAATAGCTAGAAGAGATAAGAATGCCTTCTTAAATGAACAGTGCAAAGAAATGGAAGAAAACAATAGAATAGGGAGGACCAGAGATCTCTTCAAGAAAATTGGAGATATGAAGAGAACGTTTCATGCAAAGATGGGCATGATAAAGGACCAAAATGGCAGGGACCTAACAGAGGCAGAAGAGATTAAGAAGAGGTGGCAAAACTAAACAGAAGAACTATACAAGAATGAGCTTAATGTCCCAGATAACCACGATGGAGTGGTCATTGACCTAGAGCCCAGGAATCCTAGAATGGAAGTGAAATGGGCTTTAGGAAAGCTGAGCAACAACAAAAAAGCTAGTGGAGGGTGACAGTATTCCAGCTGAGCTATTTCCAAAAATCTTAAAAGACGATGCAGTAAAGGTTACAATCAATTTCCAGCAAATTTGGGAAACTAAACAGTGCACAGGATTGGAAAGGTCAGTTTACATCAATTCCAAAGAAAGCAATGCCAAAGAATGTTCAAACTATCGCACCATTGCACTCATTTCACATGCAAGTAAAGTTATGCTTAAAATCCTACAAGCTAGACTCCAGCAGTATGTGGATCAAGAACTTCCAGAAGTACAGGCAGGATTTTGAAGAGGCAGAGGAACTAGAGATCAAATTGCCAACATACGCTGGATTATGGAGAAAGCTAGGGAGTTCCAGAAAAAACATCTACTTCTGCTTCATTGACTATGCTAAAGCCTTTGATTGTGTGGATCACAACAAATTGTGGCAAGTTCTTAAAGAGATGGGAGTACCAGACCATCTTATTTGTCTCTTGAGAAACCTATATGCAGGTCAAGAAGCAACAGTGAGAACTGGACACGGAACCACTGATTGGTTCAAAATTGGGAAAGGAGTCCGGCAAGGCTGTATTCTGTTGCCCTGCCTATTTAACTTATATGCAGAGCACATCATGAGAAAGGCAGGGCTAGATGAATCAAAAGTTGGAATTAAGATTGCCGGGAGAAACATCAACAACCTAAGATATGCAGATGATACCACTCTAATGGCAGAAAGTGAAGAGGAACTAAAGAGCCTCTTGATGCGGGTGAAGAAGGAGAGTGCAAAAGTTGGCTTGAAACTCAACATTAAGAAAACAAAAATCATGGCATCCGGCCCTCTCAATTCCTGGCAAAATAGATGGGGAAGAAATGGAGGGAAGTGACAGATTTATCACTGGGCTCCAAGATCACCGCGATGGGGGACTGTAGCCTAAGAAATTAAAAGACGCTTGCTCCTGCGGGAGGAAAGCTATGGCCAAATCTAGACAAGGCTTATAAAAGACAGGAGACATCCCTGCCAACAAAAGTGGCGTATAGTCAAGGCCATGGTTTTCCCAGTTGCAATGTATGGCCTGTGAAAGTTGGACCATAAGAAAGGCTGAGCTGAGCGCCAAAGAATTGAGGCCTTTGAACTATGGTGCTGGAGAAGACTCCTGCGAGTCCCTTGGACTGCAAGGCGTTCAAACCGGTCAGTCTTAGAAGAGATCAACCCCGACTGCTCTTTAGAAGGCCAGATCCTGAAGTTGAAACTCAAATACTTTGGCCACCTAATGAGAAGGAAGGACTCACTGGAGAAGAGCCTAATGTTGGGAAAGATTGAGGGCAATAGAAGAAGGGGACGACAGAGAATGAGGTGGCTGGATGGAGTCACTGAAGCAGTAGGAGTGAGCTTAAATGGACTCCAGAAGATGGTAGAGGACAGGAAGACCTGGAGGAACATTGTCCATGGGTCGCGATGGGTCGCAATGGGTCGGACACGACTTCGCAACTAACAACGAAGATTATATTCTAAAGGATTTTGATGAAATTATATAAAAAAAAGAAAAATAATAAGAACTTCTTGTCTGAAAGAGCTGGAAAACAAATATTTGCTGACATCTAGTGGACAATTAGAATATAGCACATTAAAGACAACGCCCAGAAACAAAGAAAAATCTGTTCCCATGAACTCTAATAACCTTTAAGAAGATAGTTGCTAGGGAACAAAGAAGAGATTGTATACTGGGCCAGCTATAAGATTGGAAAGTGTTTGAAGGAAAAGAAATACTTTGATTGTGGTCTAAATTTATGAACTGTTTAAAAACTTTGATCTATGACTAATCTTTGAGAGGGAAAGTTATAGGAAGGATTTAAGCTGGCTAAATATATTGAATTGCAGTTCTGACTGGTTGACAATTGACTCCTGAAAGAAAGAACTGTTATAAAACATTGATTTTACTGAAACCTTGACAATTGAAAATTACAGTGGATTATAAAAAATATATATAAAGACAAGAACTATACAGAATTGGACCGTTTGGATTTTGAGTTCTGGCCAGCTTGACAAGGCTAATTACAGAGACTATGGCATTTATGACGGATTACTCGAAAGGGGGAGATAACATGGATATCACATATTCATCAAAAAATGATAGAAAACCACACTTAATATCTACTCTTGAAGGATTCAGCCGGAAAGATCAAAGACCTCTAGAAGCAACATTTCAAAACAAGACAAATACTTTCCAAGAAGAAATTTATGCAATGCTACGACAGATACAAATCACAATAGCTCTAAACCACGAGATTAAACATAACTTTGATAACATAAAGGAATACACTTCTAACTTAAATTTACAATCAAAAAACATTCAAAGAATGATGGTAAAGAATGAACAAACAAATCAGATAACAGAATGTGAACTAGAAAAAAACGACTTAATTGGTGAAGTCACAAATGAAGGGAATTATAATTTAATACAAACAAGAAAAAACTCACAAGATTTGGATACAACAATAAATATGGAAAAGATACCTTATGCATTAGAACGTCAAAATAAACCTGAGAAGAAAGAAGATTTAACAAAATGGACACTGCTAGGAGAATCACTGTTTGGGAGACAAAAAGTATACACCTTACGTATTATGTATCCTCTACACCTAACAACAACTACAAAAATACAAGAACTGTTTGACAAGTCGAAAATATTAATTTGGAAAACAATTTGGCAAAGGAAGAAGATTAGAGATGGGCTTAAGAGACTTGACTCGCCCTACCAGATGGAATATTATACGAGCAAACACTTGTTTGAATATGGCTAAATAAACAAATAACTTTGGCTATAAAGGGGCTTTAGAATAAGTGGGATAAGAGATATAAGTAATATAGTATTTTTTGATAAGATACAAAATGTAAAAATATTGGGATGATGAAAGTGAAGGAAAAGTTTGAACTTTAAAGACAACTTAAGTTTGAAAAGATTTAGGATTAAGGAATGATTGAAATATTGAGGGAAAATTAGGCTTAATAAGAAATTTGAAAAAAGGATATATAGTGATTCAATCAATTTTTACAAATAGAAGTGAAATATAAATTGATTAGAAAAGATGTTATAGGTAGATGTTATGATAGATAAGTAGTATAGTATTTCTATAATATATGAAATATGAAAATACTGGGATGATATATTTAAGTGGAAAATTTGGATATTTAGATGTTAATTACTGAGAAAATTATGATTGATAAGAATTGTTTGAATATTATGGAGAAATTGAGCTTAAACAAGATTTATGAAAATAAGATATATGGTGAATCAATAAGATGACTTTTACGAAAATAACGTAAGTTGATAAGAAAAAAATGCTATATATAGACGCTATTATTGTTGGTATAAATATAGAAGAAAATGTTTTTATTTAATCATTTATATATGGAAAATATCAAATATCAAAAATTATATTTGTTTAATGCTGAAGGAGAATACTATTGGGAGAAGAGAGGATCAAGGAAATATATTATCAATTGATATACTAATTATGGAAATATAAAAATTAATTATTATTGACTGTTAATTAACTATTATTGATTGTATTATTTTTTTAAAAAAAAATCATGAACCAAGACAACACGCTGTACACCAGGCACTAAGGTTGTTATTGTAAAAAATCAATAAAACTCTTACAAAAAAAAAAGAAAAAACAGCAACAGGACAGTCTTTTCCCCCCATACAACTATGAAATACATATATAGAAGTCTAGTCTAGAAACAAGGTAATCAGTAAAACAAAATACAGCAATATAATGTCAGCAGGGAAGGAGAGGGGTAATGAAAGAAATAGTACTCCAAGGAATGCTCTCTCCACTCTTAATACGTACCAGTCTGTCAATTCCAGGCTCCAGCTTGAAGTCGACACTAAGACTATGGGTTGAATCACCAAATACATGGTCAGAAGGAGGCATCTCACCAAGTAATACCAGTCCCTAAATGGGAAAAGGAAAAAGACGGTTGCATTTTGCCAGGCCAAATTCTCCTTCAGACTATACCAAGAATAAAATTTACCATTACATTTCATTCATTGTATTTTGTTTCTTTGTACCTATCCTCCCTTTTCTCCTGCAAGATTCTTTAAGTTTTTTTTCTAATAGTTAGCAAGTTTATCTTCACTGTGCTGCATGATTTAAAATTCTTGCTCTGAAAAAGTCATTAAAGAAGAGACCCATTCTAGCATTAATCACATGCTAGAATGTATAGTTATAATATGGAGGACTGGAAAAGGAAAAATAAAATACTCATATTGAAAGTGTTAGAGCAAAAACTTTTCTTTTTTGTTTGCCAGGAGGCTGGGTCTGTAAGAAAGCTGATCCTGGCTGAGTACCTCTTTCAGAAGCTGCAAAAAACAGAAAAGTAAGTTGGGTGTTGTTGGGCCTTGGAGCAGGCTGAGTCCTGCAAGTCATTGGGTGGGAAGGAAGCTGGAGGCTTGCAAGCTTCATCTGGCCTGATCTCCCCTTGATCGCTGGGTGGGAAGGAAGCTGAAGGACTGCAGGGACCCCGAGAAGCGGAACATGGGCTGCCACAGGGGGTGGGGATAGCCTTGTAAGACCTGGGACAGGCGACTTTCCCAGGGCCTCCCCCACCTGAGGCACCCTGTACTCTATTTGATGACCCCTGTGTTCGTTTAACAGCTACATCAGGGAGAGCAGGGGGTGGGGTCATTAAGCAAGGCCATTTTGCTTAACAGCCATCACAACATAAAGATAAGATAAAATAAATAACCTTTATTGTCATTTTTATATTGTGGGCACAATGGCACACATAAAAAATGAAATTTAGTTGCCCGCTCTCAAAGTGAAACATATACATGACACAACATGCGTCCATAATGGGCAGGCTGCATTACAGTTGTATCTCAAGGACTACCTGTACCAAATCTTTACTTATATCATGTTTGCGGGCCCCATTAATCACAGTGTATGTGTGCATGTGTATGTACACAGAGAAAGAAACAATGTGCTGTAACAACAAATGTTAAGATGATGTACACTAAATACTAATACTACAAAACCTGAATATGAGACATTTTTACATTTCTCAAAGATTGATCTTATAACACAGGGGTGTCAAACTGCCGGCCCACGGGCCAGATGCATCATAGCGAAACCGCGCCCACCCCATTGCCGGCAATGGCAAAAAAGTCGCAATACATTGCGACACGTCACGTGATGTTGCGAGTTTGACACCCCTGTTATAACACTACTCAGCATTCTAACAGAGAACAATCAAGCTACGTGTTACGTGGGAGTTTCTCTTTTGTAAATCTAAAGTAGCTTCAAATTAAAGAAGATTATATACTGTATACATGATAGCTATGGTAAACTGTATTTCATAGATTGCAAGTCTTTAGACAACTTTTGTATCAAGATCAAATACTCCTGTTATCACAGAATACAAAACAAAGCTATTGGACAATGGCTTTAAAATATTTTTTGTCTGTTTATTCTTCCTTCCCCTGCTCCAAAAGCCTTCAAGTTACAGAGGACTCTGTCAAGCACCGGGGAAATCAGGAAATTCAGGAACTTCAAATGAATATAAAGATTTATTGCAAGCTTAAGCTCTCTACAAAAATCTGAAGTACTAACAGGCAAAGCAAATTGGCGGTAGATAAGAATGGAAATCAAGGTGGGCTTGAATTAGATCTCTTGCGGGCATGAAGGGACTTGAGACTGGTGATGCGTTTGACCCCTCCCTCGGGCTCAGCCTGATCATCTCCTACATCACCCACACCTCCACCTTGGCCCCCTTCCTCTTCCATGGGTTTTTTTAAAATAATATTTTATTGATTTTCTCATTTTACAATTGAATATTTAAAAAGCACCATGATAACTGGATTGATCAATAGTTCAATAGCGTACATAAGTCTTTAGTATAAATCTCATGTTACAACATCAAATATTTCCTCTCTTTTCCCATTAATATCTGCTATCTCATATTGGGCTAGTACAGTTCTTATTATTATCAACTAAATAAAAACATATTTGTTACAGTTATCAATAATTTTTAGCTTATACACATTTTAATTGCGTTTGCACTTAATCCTTGTATACAATCAATGTCCTGTTATTGCTTTTTTTTCAGGCTTTAATTTCCCATCAATATTCAAATTAACATTATTATTTATGATTTCCAAGTATTTTATATTTAGGTGACCAAAGTTTCCCTTATCTCAAATTCTCCCTTTTTCCCTTTTCATAGCAAAGTCTAATATTCTAGTTACACATCTTATCTATTTGATTATAGTATTGCTCTGTTTTTTAAAAGTTATCTATTTTCCACCATGTTAAACCATCTAATTAATAATACAGTATCCCCTCTAATAAGTCAAAACCATTATATGTGTTGTCTGGGTTAACCAATAGTTCAGTAATATACATAAAGTTTAGTTTAAGTCTAATATTAGAACATCAAATACTCCCTCTCTCTTTCCAATAATATCTGTTATCTCATATTGGGCAAACAGAATTCTTATTTTCAACTAAGTAGAAACATCCTTGTTACATTTATCAATACTTTTTAACCTATACATATGTTAATTTCGTTTGCACTTAATATCCTTATATAAACAATGTCCTATTATTGCTTTTTTTCCCTCCCAAACTTTAATTTCCCATCAATATTCAAGAAAACACTATTATTTATGATTTCCAAGTACTTTATGTTTAGGTGACCAAAAGTTTCCCTTATCTCAACTTCTCCCTTTTTCCCTTTTCATACCAAAGTCTAATAGTCTAGTTAGACATCTTACCTATTTAATTATAATGTTACTCTATTTTCTAAAAGTTATCTATTTTCCACCATATTCAACCATCTAATTAGTAATATAATATCCCCTCTAATAAGTCAAAGCCATTATTTTCTTCAGCCTTACTCTGGCTTTCTTCCTTTGCCAGCTAACCTTCCATGTCAGTGCCTTTGAATCATCAAATAGTTCTCCCTCTATTTTTATATATATTATTTGGAATAAGAAAGACCATTTGGTTGAAGTTTTTTTGGAAGAACAAGCCCATTGGTATTCATTAAACCGCCTCCCTGTTACTCCAATTTCCCATAATTGTCCTGATAACTTTATCTTCCATTCAATCTGTTCTTCTTCCTTTTCCTCAAATATATTCTGATTTCTTGATTTGTGAAAAGTCTTTTCCATTTTCAATGTTGTCACTCCATTTTCTGATTTTTCAGTTGGCTGGGTCTGTTGGTCAGTTGGGTCCTCTGTCTTACGTGTTTAGTTGTTCCAATTTTTCTTTTGTTTTCTGCGTTGTTACTTCTTTGCTTGTAATCAAGATCTGGGTTTGTATATTTAAGCTAGAACAGTGTTCCTTTGTGTTGCTTCTTATTTTATCACAAGCTGAAAGGATAGCTTCGTGTATTGATTTCAACATGGAAAGGATTTTTTCCTGATCTTCATCCATATTTTCTTAATAATATGTTAAGTTGAAGACTTTAGAATCAAACGTTAAAATAATTTTTTGTCTTTTGTAGCTGGGTATGGGACATCTATTTCACATTTTATAGGTGGTCTTTATAGTAGAAATTGTTTATCAAGTAAGAGTTTATAATCCAAGGTGTTCCATCATCTCGTGTAATAACATATGCTTCTCATGCAGGGAAATAGGAAAGCAATTCCCCAAGTATAGCTCTGAAAGTCAGTAAAAGTTTACATTCATAGTTCAAGCAGGCCAGATAAGCCGCCCAGAAATCCCTTCTTTGCAGCTGGGTTTTTCAAAGGTGGTAACTGTCAAGGTCAAATTTTATCTGAAGTCTGGGCTTCAAGCCAAGTCTCTTTTAGGCAATAAACAAGATGTCACCAACGCCATTTTAAGCTTTTTAAGTCCAAAACTGATATGGTGGTTTTTCAAGTCTTATTTTTAAAACAAAAACAAAAGTCTCCAATAAGAAAAAGAACACTTTTAGTCTCCAAGTTTCAAAAGAATATACATCCAATTAGATTAAAATTAATCTTATAGTTGCTCTGTTTCCCCTGGGTAGTTAGTCGCCGCTTTTCATAGAGGGTGGGGTAAAAATTCCCTTCCTTCTCTCCTCATAGGGGAAAAATGCTTTTACAGGAAAGAAAACTTAGAATCTTAAAGAGAGGATCAGGTCTCACCCAGTTTCATCCGTGTTGCTTGAAAGTTGCTTGGTGGTACTTTTGACTTCGGCTGTCAGCAGCTTAGTGACCGGCCATATCGATATGGCCGGTCATTCCCCCGCCGGTTTGGAGGGCTTCCCCGGATCAAACGGAAGGGCCGCCGCCCTCCCACGATCAAACGGGGGCCCCCTCCTTGCTCGTCGCCTCTACAGGGCGACTTTCAACCCTTTCCAGGGTCCCCCAGCGGAGCAAATTCAGACGCGAAAGACGGAGCCCGTCTTCCTGCGTCTGCAGCACCGCGATGCCCTTCCATGGGTTCTTCTATGCTGCTTTCCCCCTCCTGCATTGTCTTCGAAGTCTGAGTTCTCATGGGAACTTGGCAAAGGCAGAAGGGAAGCAGTATCAAAGGAATCCGCCTACCCCTTGTGTGAAGGAGTTGGCGAGTTCCCTCTCCTTCCCGGGAATTGAAGGCCAGATGTGGAAGGCCCATTGTAGGCAAGTGTCCCACCTCCCCCCAGAGGAATGCAGAGGGACTGGTTAAACTCTTCCTCGACAGGTTCCTCAGGTGAAAACCCCTGCCAGGGAGCTTGGTCGGGCATGCCTAGTCAGGGAAGCGCTGGTGAAACTGATGAACTAAATCAGTGGCGTGAACATACCATGCATTTTCCCAGGAGCGATCCGCAACAGGGTAGCCTTTCCAATGAATAAAATACTGAGTGTTTTTGCCTCTTTTCCTAGAGTCTAGAATCTCTTCCACCACGTATTCTGGTGCTCACTCCACTATGACTGGTGGTGGAGTGATGGAGGGGGGCGTTGGGATTGTATTATGCTTGAGGGCCCTTCTTCGGTGAGTAAAGCTCATTGAAATATTGGATGCACCTTCATTGATGGGGGTAATTGGAGGTGAAAGGCTACAGGGTTGTTTTGTCAGAGAACTTTCACTGGTCCCACAAATTTAACATCTAGCTTCTTGGAAGCTCTTGAAGTTCCTAAGAACTTGGTAGAGAGTCAAACTTGTCTCCTGCTGCTATGGGTGGTGCCTACCGCCAATGGGCATCTGCTGCCCATTGTGATAAGCCTCATTCTCAAAGTACACCAAAATGTTGTCCAGATAGAGTACCACAAATTTACCTACGAGGTCTGAGAATACTTGGTTCATAAACTGAAAAATACAGCCCATGCATGAACTAGTCCAAAAGGAACCACTGTGTATTCAAATTTGCCATATCTGATGTCAAAGACAGTTAACTATTTGTGGCCTTCTTTGATCCTAATGAGGTTGTAAGCATTGCGGAGGTCCTGTCTCATAAAAATGCATACTTTCTCCAGTCTATCTAATAGGTCTGGAATTAATGGCAGTGGATAATGGTCTCTCGTCACTGAGTTCAATGCTTTGTAATTATGGACCACTCTCAGTGGGGATTCCCCACTATTGTTAGAGCCACTGGGGTCCTGCTTCTTGGGTATGAAGGTGGGAGCTGAGGCAAAAGACTGGGAGGGTCGTACGAATCCCTTTTGCAAATTAGAGTCCAAATATTGTTTTAGAGTTTCTAGTTCTTTAGTAGACATTTGGTATTGTCTCTTGGCGGGAATCTTGGCACCAGGGACCAGATTTATGGCGCAGTCGCAGACTCTGTGTGGGGGGAGGACTGAGGCTTCTTCCTCCCTGAAAACATCAGCAAAGTTTACGTATTTACTTGGCAGATTGGGGATCTGTTAGCTTTGGGGGGGGGGGGTTGGAGGGCTGATCGCAGTGAGAAAGGCATTGAGGGCTATCATAGTCAATAGACCGTTTCTTCTGCTTAATAGTGGGGTCATGGTCTTGTAACCAAGCGGTTCCCAACAACAGCGGAAGATTGATGTGGTCAGCCATGAAAAGAGTTAACGTTTCTTGATGTTGATTTATTGTCAATTGCAAAGGCACTGTGGTGTTAGTGATGGGGCCTGCTTTTAAAATTTGGCTATTAGTAGTTATCACTGGCAATGGAGACTTCAGAGGAACAGTGGGGATCTTGAGTTTCTAGACTGTGGCTAGGCTTATGAAGTTGGCAGTTACCCCAGAATCTATCAAAACAGGGATGGTGGCTTCCTGACTGCTGGGAAGTGTCAGTATAGAATCAAATTTTATTAACTTACCTGAGCGTGGAAGTAATTGAGCCCTGTTCAGTGCTTGGGTGCCCCCCCCCAGTGAGCTTGTGGAGTGGGGGCATTTCTTTTTTCCCTGGCCTTGAAGCTTGTCGTCCAGGTGGTGAATAATGGAGGCATTGCTGTGCTGTCTGTTGCCTCTTCTGGGAGCTTTAGGGTTAGGGCTCTTCAGTGTCCAAGTCCAAGGGGGCAAGGAGGCTCGGGGTAGTGACAGGAAGAGGCAGCTTTGGAAGCAGCTGGCTGGGGCTGCTGAAAAGTGCTCTAAGTTCTGCGAGTTGAGTCTTATAGTGGCTAGGTAGAGGTCTTGTAGACTGCGGGGAATACCTTGTTGTATCAGTTGTGTGATTATGGCCTTGTTGAGCAAGCTCTTGAAGTGTGCTCTTAAGGCCGACTCGTTCCAATTGAGATTTGCTGCGAGGAGCTTAAAGTCTTCAACATATGTTCTTATGGAGTTGTTGCCCTGGCAGAGCTGGCAGATGTGTTGTTTGGCAGTTCCCATCCAAATAGGGTCTCCAAAGTGCTTTCTAAATCTGGTGAGGAAGTTTGGGAAATTATTCAGGACAGGGTCATTGCTTTCGATGAGTGGAAGTGCCCATCTGGCAGCGGAGTCGATTAAAAGATTGAGGATGAAGGAGACTCTCGATCTGTCTGTGGGAAACTCCCCTGGTCGGGTGCCGATGAATACTTTGCACTGGGCTAGGAATGTTCTCACCAGACTTCCAAGTGAATCTGTGCAGTAGGCAGCTGGGTGTCTTGGGGATAAGTGTGGCGGGAACTGGCAGTTGTGCCTGGGTGGGTGGAACAGGTGGTTGCGGTTGTGGCGGAACCCCTTGTTGAGCCAGGATCTATACTTGCTGTATCAGTTGTTGAAGACTAGCTGCAACATTCCTCATTTAGTCTTCTATGCCGTCTTGGTGTCTGCTCATAGAACGTATGTCTGAGTCGTCCACTGTTGTGGCAGTTCTGGGGTCTGAAGCCATGGCTTGGGTATTCCAGAGTCCATGAAAATTTTGGTGAAGAAGAATAGTTCAGATTAATGTCAAGCGCCAAGGAAATTTGGAAATCCAGGCAGTTCAAATGAATATAAAGGTTTATTGCAAGCTTAAGCTCTCTACAAGAATCTGAACTAACAGTAAAAGCAAATTGGCGGTGGAGTCAATGGAATTCAAGGTGGGCTGGACTTAGATCTCTTATGAACGCGAAGAGACTCGAGACTGATGATGTATTTGACCCCTCCCTCGGTCTCAGCCTGGTCATCTCCTATACTCTTCTCTTTCAACTAAAGAAAGAGGCAGTATCATTTCTGGAGCACTTTGTGCAAAGTTCTAAACTACCAAGCTTCACCACCACTTCCAGTGCAAGTTTCAGGCTTTGTGGAGTTTAAAGGCAAAAAGAATTCAATGGGCAGCCTTTGAACAGTTCACATCATTGTTACCATTGACAATGTGCCCACCGTTGAAAATGGAAGAACAAGGTTGTTCTTTTTGTTTTAGCTTAGAGGTAGCAACCACAACTGGGACCAGCAACTCAGTCACTAAGTGGAAAATCATGTGACCGTGTCTTTGGATTTTACTTTCACCTTCTCTATAAACTCTGCTAATCACAAGCTGGTTGTGAAGTCTGCATGTGGTGACCATGGAACACTGTGACTGTCATAAAAGTACACCAGTTGCAAAGTGCCCAAATGGCAATCACATGACCACAAAGGCACTGCAACGGTCATAAAGGCAAGGATTTTTTTTAAAAAAATACACTATTGTAACTTCAAACCATCACTAAATGAGGCAATCAGTAAGCAAGGACTACCTGTACTTTTATTCTCATAGAAAGCACACAAATGAGCAGTAAGAAGGGAGCTCTTTGGAGCCAGCAACGGGTGTTTTACCAAGGTATGAGCTTTGCGATATGCCCAATGATGCCAACACCAGGAATTGGCCCTTCTCATTTTATGTATTGGAGGTCAAATTGGTTCAGCTCATAAATCTAACTTCTAACTCATTTGTCTATTTGAAGGAGTAGAAGAGAGGGAAACAGCCTTTTTTCACTGTTGCTAATAAGAACAAAACTTTGCAGGTGCTACTCCTGGTGGAAGTTCTCATCTACATAATTAACATCTGCTTACATCACATTAGGATGTTGCACAAAATAGCAACCAGGCCACAAGATGCATAAAGAATCCATTTCATTATCTGTCTACAATAATTCATCATAAAGAAGTAGATTTATCCACTCTTTTTAAAGGAAAGAAAGCTTGAATTCTGTACAACATTCTGTAAACATCAGGATTCATATTAATGGCACTGCACTGGTGTGGCACTTACAATTTCAAAACAGGACTATTAATATCCAAAATGCCTCTGGATGTCTTTGCTTGGCACCAGTTACCAATGAAGGCAAATTTCCTTGAAAGCTTTTTAACATGTCATATCCCACTGTTGACAAGTCCTGTTCCTGTCCTATCTCCTTTAGGAAGGATAGTTTGGCTTCAAACCATGCAAGGCTTCAGTGGCCAGTATTAACATTTTGGATTAGATCTTGAAACCAATTGGAACCCAGTGGACTAAACAAAATGATACAGAGAATGACTGAAAAAAGCAAATTCCACTAAAAATAGCTGGCCACACCATTTATTACAAATACATGAATATTTAACAAAGGCTCCAAAGAGTCTATATAAAGATTTTATTCTTACTAGATTAAGAGTGTGGATATTTTAAAGCAGAGAAGTTTTCTGATACAAATATCAAATATATAAACTTTACAAATGCAAAACTAAGTTAGAATTGTCATCTGGCAGAAGATACTTCCATCATACATCATCATACATGTCTTGTTTGTCCGTTTACAGCATTGTGAATATTCCAGCTTGAAGTTATATTCAGTGAACTCACTGAAATCTACAGAACAAGTTTTCCATGGGGGGGGGGGGGGGAGGAGACAGGGGACTGTCAAATCTCCAGAGATCTATTTTAACTCAATTGGATTCAATCCTATATTTGAATAGGAAAGGATACAAGATTGATTTGTTCAAAGAATGATATTCTGCTTGCAGAGATGTCAAAAGTAATGTTTATTTGCTATACTGCATTCAGAAAAAACATAAACACTGCACTATTACCAAATTAGCTCCTTGCCCGTTGCTACTTCATTTATCTTTTAACATGCTCAGTCTCCACACAATTACCTTTGCTGTTTACTATAAGGGTAGTTACTTTGTAGGATAATAACTACTTTGCACATAAAAAGTTCTTGGTTCAACCTGTCATGTCCAGGAAAGTATCTTGTAAGAGGTGGGAATGAAAATTCAATTCATGGATCTCAATGAGTAGATGGTTTTAGCCAGAGGAACCAAGCATCTTATGGTATTAGGTCAGGTTCAAATGATTATTTGTTCTGACTACTGTATAATACTGGGCACAGCAACCTTTCTAGTGGCTCCAGTGGTTGTCTCAAAAAAACCCACAACCCTCTGTGAGTGAAAATTTTCACATTAAAAAGTAATCCTCATGTTTTTAGATTTTACATACCTTTTTTGTAATTTGAAAAAAGAGTGGCTAGATCCAATATCTATCTTACAAAATATGTTCCACATGAATATGTAAGCATATATACAGTACTGGGTGTATGGAAAGTTTATTAGCCAAAACACTGGCGTGCTTCCCAGGACAACATCTAAGAACTAGATAACATCATTGGATGGTGTTTATATCTTATTGAAGTTCCTCAAGGCTAGGTCCACATGCAAGATTTAAAATAGTCTGATTCTCAGAGGCAGAAGATTTGGGGAAGAGGGTGATCTTACTACAGTCTACATTTAACCACAGGACAAAGATTCTAAGACAACTGTAAACAGAGGAAAACCTAATGAGATTCTTTCGGAACAGAACAGAGTAACAGAGTTGGAAGGGACCTTGGAGGTCTTCTAGTGAAGACACTGGTTTGATTATGGTTCTATTGCTTGTGTCTGTTTTATATTGAATTCTAATATGACATGGTCACTCTCCCCTAAAGTTCCTGCAACTTCAATCCCCTCTATCACTTCTTCTCTGTTGGTAAGAATAAGGTCTAGTATAGCTGTCCCTCTAGTTGCCTCCTCTAGCTTTTGGGTGATGAAGCTGCGTAAGGACTTTATTTAGATGAGCCCAAACACACTGCAGCAACCTGGAACAGCAGAAAAAGGAAATAGAGCATCTATACAACATATTCCAACAAAAAGGATATTCACGCAACTTTATCATAAAGTCCCTGACCACTCAACCCAATACAGCACAACCAACACAAACCCTAAGAAGAATAACAGTGCCAATACATCAAGGACATCTCAGAAACCACCAACAGACTACTACAACCACATGGAATCAGCGTAGCACACAAGCCAACTAAAGCCCTTCAAAACATCCTAAGCAGACCAAAAGACCCAACAACCCCAGAAGAAAAGAAAAAACAGGAGTCATCTACAACAGGGCTTTTCAACCTTTTCACCCATTGTACCACTTTTGGGATATGGCAATATCCGAGTACCACCAGTCGCCTAGCAAGGTGTCAAAAAATTGACCCCCCCCCCCCAAAAAAAGGAAAAAAGTGATAGAGTACAGGTAGTCCTCGACTTATGACCGTTTCAGCATTCCCAGGGTCATGTGATTTACATTCAGATGCTTGGCCACTGAGTCATATTTATGATGGCTGCAGTGTCTCAAGGTCATGTGATCCCCTTTTGCAAACTTCTGACAAGCAAAGTCAATGGGGAAACCAGATTCACGTAACCTTTTATATCAGGGGTGTCAAACTCAATTTCATTGAGGGCTGCATTAACATTGTGGTTACCGTGGGGGGGGGGCTGTTCCTTCCTTCCTTTTTCCCTCCCTCCCTGCCTCCCTCCTTCTCATTCCCATCTCCTTCCTTCCTTCCTTCCTCCCCTCCTTCCTTCCGGCGCTGATCCTGGGCTTCTGCTGAGCCCTGACAGCTGATCGGCACTTCTGCAGGGCTGTCAGGGCTCAGCAGAAGCGCCAGGATCAGTGTTGAGCTCCAGCTGATCGGCGCTTCTGGGCGGCTCAGCAGAAGCGCCAGGATCAGCGCCAGGCTCCAGCTGATCGGTGCTTCTGGGCAGCTCAGCAGAAGCGCCAGGATCAGCGCCAGGCTCCAGCTGATCTGCACCCTTCCCCCGAAAACAGGCCACTTGCTCGCCCTTCCCCGAAAACAGGCCGCTTGCTCGCTCGCCCGCCCTTCCCCCGAAAACAGGCCGCTTGCTCTCTTTCCCCGAAAACAGGCCACTCGCTCGCTTGCCCTTCTCCCAAAAACAGGCCGCTCGCTCGCTCGCCCTTCCCCCGAAAACAGGCCACTCGCTCGCTCACCCTTCCTCTGAAAACAGGCTGCTCACTCTGACTCTCCTCACTGCTTTGCTAAGAAAAACCTCTTCACTTCTCGCTCTTTCTCTCCCTCTCCCGCCAAAACCTGCCCCTTTTATCCCTTCTCTTCTCTCCGCCCTCCTCCTCTTCTCTTCCGGGTGTGCCGGAAGCTCCAATTACCATGTCGCCACGTGCACCGATCCTGGGGCTTCTGCCAAGCTCTGCAGCTCCAGCTGATCTCCTCCAGGTCTGTGCAGCGCCGCTTTAGCTGGTTCCCTCCCCCGCTACACTTGGCTAGGGGTCACGTACCACCTGCCAGGTGCTAAAGTACCACTGGTGGTACACGTACCATCGGTTGAAAAGCCCTGTCTTAGACTTTAAAAGAGTTAATTTTAACAAAGTGAGAGAAAGCTTGGTAAGGATCACATGGATGAAAATCTTAAAGGGGAAATCAACTCAAGAAGGTTGGGAAACTCTGAAAAATATGATTGTAAAAGGCCAGTCCAGTTCAATACCACTAAAAAAGAAAAACAAGAAAACCAAGAAAGAAACAGCATGGTTGCACAAGTAACTCTCAGACGAACTGAGAGAAAAAAAAGGTAAGTATAAAAAATGGAAAGAAGGCAGAATACCAACAAATAGCCTGAACCTGCAAAGATGAAGTTAGGAAAGCTAAGGCTTTGAACGAAGTAAAGCTTGCAACAAATGTCAAAAACAATAAAAAAAGCTTCTTTCAACACATAAAAAAACAAGAAAAAATCAGTCCACTAATGCGAGAAGATGGCAAAGAAGTAACGGGCAATAAAGAGAAAGCAGAACTACTTCATTCATACTTTGGATGTGTCTTCACCCAAAAAGAAAACACAACTTACCAAAAACAGAACCGTAAATGACAGGTTAGGAATGCAAATTAAAATATGCAAAAATAAGGTAAGAGAACACCTGTCAGCCCTAGACAGATTCAATCATCGTGTCCTGACAGACTACATCCCAGAGTTCTGAAGGAGCTGGCAGATGTGATTTCAGAACCATTAAAACATATCTTTCAAAGTTCTTGAAGCACCAGGGAAATCCTGAGGACTGGAAGAGAGCTGATGTAGTTCCCATCTTCAGAAAAGGAAAAAAAAACCACATATGGGAAATTACAGACCAATCAGCCTGACATCAATACCTGGGAGGATCTTGGAAAAGATACTCAAGCAACAAATCTGCAACACCTAAGAAGCAAACAAAGTTATAACCAGAAGCCAACATGGGTTCGTCAAAAACAGATCGTGCAAAAGAAATCTTATTTCATTCTTCAACAAAGTGACAAAATTTTATCAGCGAAATGCTGTGTACATAGTATACTTAGATTTCAGTAAAGCATTCGATAAAGTAGACCACAACCAACTTCTTGGCAAGCTAGAAAAATGTGGGATAGACAGCACCACCACCAGATGGGTTTGTAACTGGCTGACAAATTGTACTCAATGTGTAGTCCTTAATGGTACTACATCTACACGGAGGGAAGTAAGCAGTGGGGTACCACAAGGTTCCGTCTTAGGCCCAGTACTCTTCAATATCTTCATAAATGACTTAGATGAGGGAATAGAAGGGGAACTCATCAAATTTGCAGATGATACTAAGCTGGCAAGAATAGCCAACACCCCAGAAGACAAGCTCAGGATCCAAAAAGATCTTGACAGACTTGAACAATGGGCCCTATCTAACAAAATGAAATTCAACGTAGCTAAAAGTAAGGTTTTAAACTTAGGCAAGAAAAAACAACTGTATAGGTACAGACTAGGTGAAACCTGGCTTAATGCCAGTTAACTGTGAGCGGGATCTTGGGAGTCCTAGTGGACAATCACATAAATATGAGTCAACAGTGTGCAGAGGCAGCCAAAAAAGTCAATGAAATGCTAGGCTGCGTTAACAGAGGGATAGAATTAAGCTTACTTGAAGTTCTAGTACAAAGCCTTAGTAAGACCACACTTGGAATACTGCATCCAGTTCTGGTTACCACAATACAAAAAAGATGTTGAGACTCTGGAAAGAGTGAAGAGAAGAGCAACAAGAATGATTAGGGGGCAGGTGGCTAAAACATACAACGAATGATTACAGAAATTGGGTATGTCTAGTCTAATGAAAAGAAGGACCAGGGGTGACATGATAGCAGTGTTCCAATAGAGAGGGGGGTCAAACTATTTTCCAAAGCACCAAAAGGCAAGACAAGAAACAATGGGTGAAAACTAACCAAGGAAAGAAACAACCTAGAACTGACAAGAAAATTCCTCAAGGTGAGAGCAATCAACCAATGGAACAGCTTG
Organism: Azemiops feae; assembly: GCA_023970755.1. NCBI lineage: Eukaryota > Metazoa > Chordata > Lepidosauria > Squamata > Viperidae > Azemiops > Azemiops feae. The sequence continues at coordinate 98,821 of JALGBA010000441.1, forward strand.
CTTTCAGAAGTTGTGGGTGCTCCATCACTGGAGGCTTTCAAAAAGAGACTGGACAACCATTTGTCTGAAATGGTATAGGGTGTCCTGCTTGAGCAGGGGGTTGGACTAGAAGACCTCCAAGGTCCCTTCTAACTCTATTATTCTATGTTCTATTATGAGGCAATAGGTTTTGTTTGCTGAACTTGGTTTTCAGCACAAAAACCTCTGGTTTACCCTGAATGTCAACTTGTACCAGGGAATGCAGCACCTGGATCTCTTTAAATCAGGGCAAGTAACTCCTGCATCAATCACATGGGCTGTGGTAGTGGGGAGCTGTAATTAGTTGTAGAGGAGTACAAGTCTGTTTGCCTTATCTAAACCATGCAAAAACATCAGAAACTAGAAGTGCTATAAGATTTACAACTACATCTCACCCTGGAAACCCACATTATGGCTTGCAAATGTGGTTTATGTTGGCCACTGAGCTATTTAACATCTGTAGCAACCCAACAGGATAGGAACAAACAGTTTGGCGCTCTCCACATTATTTGGACTATAATACATCCCTCAAAACTTGACCAATAGTCAGGAATTATGAAACTTCCTATCTCTCTATCTAGCTGAGGTAGGTATAGGATTCTATAATTATACTTGGGCTTGGTGGCTCATGATGGTTCATGGAACAGTAGTTTAGTAGGGTCCTGGCTGGAGTGTTCTGCTTCTGGAGTCAGTTGCGGTGGAGCCTGGGTTAACAGGGGAAGTAGCTATGGTGGTGGCCAGTGGAAATCAAAGCTCTATATGAGATCGGCTGGGTAGACAGATGATATGGCAACTGGTGGCCGAATTTGCTGCAGTTTCAGCTGGGATCATACCCCTTGCTGTGGAAAATCTTTGGAGAGCCAGTTTCAATTGCTGGGCTTTAGTGGCATCACAGATCAGGGTAGGGGTGAAGGTGTGGCTGTTGCCATCCAGCAACTCTTGGGGCCTTTATGGACACTGCCCCAGACATAGCCAGATGTAAGAACCTGTTTGTGAAACTGGACCACAAACTTCCGTTAGGGTTGTTTGCCTCCCTGTGGTCTAGTGGCATCCTTCGCTGAGTTGAGTCTGTTGCGGAGTTGGCAGTGAAATAGACCTAGGCTGATGGTCCTGGAGTATTTCAACCTCCTTTCTCTTGGCCCAGAGTCTGAGGTTGCTTGGGGATTTTGTCCACCATGGCAACTATGGACCTCATTCAGCTTCAAAACAACAAAGGTCACACTTTGGATCTGGTTTTTGTCTTGAGACAGTGGCAACATGATTGGGGGATGTTACTATCAGTCTCTTGCTATTGACAGTTCACTCCCTCTTGGCCCTGCAGTTCTCTGTAGCCACCTTCTGTTGCAGAGAAGAGCCTATTTGATCAGCCTGACCCAGGTGACCGATTGACCCAGTGGAGTTTCAGAGGGAATTTAGGATTACAGTGTATTCAGAAAAGTATTCAGACCCCCCTTCACTTTTGTCAATTTTGTTAAGCTGCAGCCTGATTCTACAATTGTTGAAATTCATTTTTTCCCTCATTAATCTACACTCGGTACCCCATAATGACAAAGTGAAAACAGAATTTTAGAAATGTCTTTAAATTTATTAAAAAGAAAAAAAAATATTGCATTGGCATAAGTATTCAGACCCTTTGCAGCAACACTTGAAATTGAGCTCTGATGCCTCCCATTTCTCTTGATCGTTGCTGACATGTTTCTACACCTTGATTGGAGTCTACCTGTGGTAAATTAAATTGATTGGACATGATTTGGAAAGCCACACACCTCTCTATAGAAGGCCTCACAGCTGACAATGCATACTGTAGCAGAGCAAAAGCCATGAGGTCAAAGGAACTGCCTGAAGAGCTCAGAAACAGGATTATTGCAAGGCACAGATCTGGGGAAGGCTACAATAAAAGCTCTGCTGCACTGAAGGTTCCTAAGAGCACAGTGGCCTCCATAATTCTCAAATGGAAGACGTTTGGCACAACCAGGACTCTTCCAAGAGCTGGTCACCTGGTGAAACTGAGCAATTGGGGGAGAAGGGCCTCAGTAAGAGAGGCGAACAAGAACCCGATGGTCACTCTGAGCTCCAGAGATCCTGTTTGGAGATGGGACAGAGTTCCAGAAGGACAACCATCACTGCAGCTCTCCACTGATCCGGGCTTTATGGCAGAGTGGCTACACGGAAGACTCTCCTCAGTGCAAAACACATGAAAGCCCACTTGGAGTTTGCAAAAAAGCACTTGAAGGACTCAGACTGTGAGGAACAAGATTCTCTGGTTTGATGAAACCAAGATTGAACTGTTTGGCCTCAATTTTAAATGTTGTGTCTGGAGGAAACCAGGCACCGCTCATCACCTGCCTAATATCATCCCAACAGTGAAGCGTGGTGGCAGCATCATGCTGTGGGGGTGTTTTTCAGCAGCAGGGACTGGGAGACTGGTCAGGGTTGAGGGAAAGCTGAATGGAGCAAAGTACAGGGATATCCTCAATGTAAACCTGTTCCACAGCGCTCAGGACCTCAGACTGGGCCCAAGGTTCACTTTCCAAAATGACAACAATCCTAAGCACACAGCCAAGACAGCACAAGAGTGGCTTAGGGACAACTCTGTGAATGTCCTAGAGTGGCCCAGCCAGAGCCCTGATTTGAACCCTAGTGAACATCTCTGGAGGGACCGGAAAATCAGTCGCCATCCAACCTGACTGAGCTTGAGAGGATTTGCAAGGAAGAATGGCAGAAAATCCCCCAATCCAGGTGTGCAAAGCTTGTCGTGTCATACCCCAAAGACTCGAGGCTGTAATTGCTGCCAAAGGTGCTTCAACAAAGTACTGAGTGAAGGGTCTGAATACTTATGCCAATGTGATATTTCAGTTTTTCTTTTTAATAAATTCACAGACATCTCTAAAATTATGCTTTCACTTTGTCATTATGGGGTACTGAGTGTAGATTAATGAGAAAAAAAATGAATTTCAACAGCTGTAGAATCAAGCTGCAGCATAACAAAATTGACAAAAGCGAAGGAGGTCTGAATACTTTCTGAATGCACTGTATATCCAAAGCTCTGGTGCATGGTTTGACTGAGGCCTTAACTATGGCCTGGAACAAGCATACAAGAACCTTGGATCAGATTGCACCTGTGTGGATTCTCTGTGCCCCCTAGTTTACCAAAGAGCTCTAGGAGATGAAGTGATGAAAGAGACACCTAGAGCATTGCTCGAGAAAAAGAGCAAATTCAACCAAGCACAGGCAACAGCCTTTATTAAGACTTACTTTGCGGAAGTAAGAGTGATGAAGCAAGCTTATTCATCTGTTTTTATTGTATCTGCAGATAGCCAGCTAGCAGTTGTTTCAGATGACCAGGTTCCTCCTTTTAAGAAGGGGCCAGAGGAGCCCCTGCATGGCCAGTGAGAACTATTCTAGGCATCTGTCATATAAAGTCACTCCGAGTTGGAACTCTTGCTGGGCAGATCCTGTGGAAGTGACCAAGACATGTCTTGTTTGGCCATCTGGGAAAACTTTCAACTAGCTGGTCCTAAGAAAATGGACAGGAACCTTGCTGCTGTTAAGCTCTGCCATTTGTGGTCTGGACACATATCACTCCTGGCTGGTCAAGGCCTCTCAGGATGTGGTATATGGTGAGGTCCAGGTGGTGGTTAATGACTCTTTGCAGGAGGGGGTGGTTCTGCTTTTCAAGAGATCATCCTTGGGTGCAACCATGTTGGAGAACTTTCATCCAGTCTCCAACCTTTGTTGAGAAGATGGTAGGCACTCAGTTGCAAAGAGCCCAGGAAGAAGATGATTAACTGAAACCTTTTCAGTAGGGGTTCAGGCCAAGTTCTAGCATCGAAGTGGCATCAGTCATGCTTGTAGATGAAATTTGGAGGGCTTGGGATAGGGGTGGAATGTCTGTCCAGGCCCTCTTGGTGGCTTTCAGTTCCATTGACCATGGTATCCTTCTGGACACTGTTTTGCAGTGGTTCTCCTTTCACACTACGGCAAGTTCCTGGTCTAGCCTTGGTGCCTTATGTGGGATGCCTCAAGGATTAGTCCTCTCACCCCGTAACTAACATCTGCATGTAGCTACCAGGTAAGATCATCATGCAATATGCTCACGATATTCAATTGTACATCTCTGCCCCAGGCTGGACAACTGATAGTGTTTACCCAGTGCCTAGAGGCTATGAGTATGAATAATGAGGAACCAGCTGTGACTCAACCCTAGCAAGATGGGGAAGGTTTGAATTTTGGGGGGACCTGGATTTTGGAGAGCTGCCATCTTAAATTTTCAATGGGGTAGCATTCTCCCAAGCAGAGTTGGTGCACAATTTTGGGGCCCTTTCTTGCAGGTCCTGTTTGAACAGCAGGTTCCAATTGTGGTTAAGGTCAGCTTTTGCACAGATCTTGTATACCAGTTGTGCCCATTCTTGGTCTAGGAGGCCCTGCTCATGGTCATTCAGGCCTTAGTCTCTTCCTGATTGGACTACTGCAATGTACTAGATATGGGGCTGCCCTTGAAGACTACTCAGAAGCTTCAACTGGACCAGAACACTGCAACGGGTGCAATTCTAGGTGCCCCACAGTTTGCCCATGTTACACTGTTACTGTGTGAGTTGCACTGGATCCCCCTTTCCTTCTGGGTGTAATTCAAGGTGCTGGTTATCATCTTTAAAGCCCTACATGCCACAGGGCCAGGTTATGTACGGGACTGCCTCTCTGAGGATATCTGCCTACCCCGCCAGATGATAATGGGAGGATGTCCTCTAGGACCTCTCAATATAATACGGCAAGACCTAGAAGGCAGGCTTTCTTTGTAGTGATGCCTGTGCTATGGAACAGCCTCCCCACTGATATCCAGAAGGCCCTTGCCCTACTGGCCTTCCAGAGGGTCTTTAAGACCTTGTTCTTCCCTCAGGTATTGGGCCAGGATGGCAGTTGAGCCCAGCACAGGTATATTTCGGATAGGAATGTTGTATCAATTATGTAAAATGATTTTCATTTTGTTTTTATGTGTTTTATTTTGTTGCAAGTTGCCCAGTGTTATATAAGATAGGTAGCCATATAAGTCACATACATACATACAAACTTTTGAAAGACATCTTTCAGTGCATGAGTGCAATGTTGTCCACTTCCTACAACCTTTAGGTGAGACTTATGATTTTAATTCTGCATTCCCTATTAACTTTGCTTGTCACAAGCCAGTTGAGAAGCACACAAATGGTGATCATGTGACTGTGGGATGTGGCAACAGTTGTAAATGTGCAAAGTGAAGCACCCAAATAGAAATCGTGTGACTGCAGACACTGTAACGATCATAAATGTGAGGACTGGTCTCAAAGCTTTTTTTTATACCATTGTAATGTCACTAAACAAGGCAGTCAGTAAGCAAGGTTACCTGTATACCACAACAAATATATTTGTCAAACAATAAAAAAAAATCAGACAGAAATTAAAACTGACTTTATTGTATTGAATAGACCACTTTTCTTTGATGTATATATTTAAGTTATATTGCTGCAGTCCCTTAGAAAAGCTACTCAGTTTTTTCCCTTTCAGTATGCTTTGCAAGAACTTGAAGAACTGAAGCAGATTGTTCCCAAAGAGTCTCTTGTTTACTTTTTGATAGGAAAGGTAAAAACAGTTTTGAGAATTATTTTCTGAATTGTTGCTGTAAAAAGATAAAAGGTTAATATTGATGATAATGTTACGCAATGCTCGCCAAGTGTACTGCACTGTGTTTCAGCAGTACTGTCCACTGTGGTGAGCAACCAGGTCTCCTCCTAACTTTGAAGGCACCTTCTTGCCCCATGTACAATTGTGGAGAAAGTCTGGGAATGGTTTGACAGCTATGCAGCCAAGGACAGACTGGTTGTGGAGACTTGCTTTGCAATTGCTTTACAAAAGGAAAGGCTGGGAGGTGAGGTTTGTTTGGAAAATTGACGCCATTGATTTTTGGGTTGGGACTACATATGGTAATAGACAATTCCTGAGACAGCCTGATTCTCTCAAGCTGGAAGGACTTTTAAAAATAAGCATTGGCATTTTAAATTGATCCCATAAATAGACTAGAACACAGTGATGTCGTTCAAGGACCTGTAGTGGGCTATGAGAATAACCTTGAGGAAGAGGAGAAAGAGTCGCAGCTACGGTCAGATAAGAGAAATCTCAGCCCAAAGCAGGAATGGAATTTAAGAAAGCATGTCAGATTGGACCCTCCCTCATTCTCTTTAGGGTACAGACAGGAAGGGGAGATGCATATTCAGACTTCCAAGATTCTGTTACTCTAACCCTATAATAAAAGTAGTTTTAATATTTATGACTTGGTGTTCAAGTCTGGTCTACCTTGAAGGTCTGACAGAACCAGTGAGGTATTTTCCTTCTTCAGCCCCACTTAGCAATGCAGCAGCTCTATTTTTTAATTAAATATGAGTTCACGACTGGACAGGGGAAACCTTTACCTTTATGAATAATATTTAAAGGCAATCTCATATATTATGTATCTAGTGCTGTTTCTTATTTTAGTGGGTTGGTGGGGAGTACCTCATCCAGAATTGAAGAGAAATTTGCAATCTGTCATGGCTGCATCTCACCTATCCAAGCTTCATAAGCTGACAGCCTGACATTAGCATGGAAGGAAAGGGGGGGGGGAGATGGAAGCCCAGCTGAGGTGTGTGAGAAGCTCCAGCCAGCCAAGGTCAAGTAACAATATGCAGAGCTGGGAACCAAGCACCTGTTTCCTGAACAATATACAAGCACCTGATTGGACATTTGCAGATAAGAGGGAACTTTCCTTTTTGTTGTTTGCACGGAACACCTCAGATTCAGCTTACGTTACTTCTGTAACCATTTAAGCTTCAGTAAAGTATACTCTTGGCAAAACAAATGGCCAGGGGTCTTTCTTTGCTAGATGACTGGGTGGGACGGTTGACACAATCTTTTCTGCTACTGGGTACCAGTGTCTAATACCATTATTCCTCATTAGATATAACAATCTCTTTCCATTTTTGACATGTTTGATTTTTAAAATACTTTTGTTTATAAACGTTGAGGGGAATGAGTACCATTTAGGGGTATGACAGATGTCCTGGTAGCCATGACCTCTACAGATGACAAACTGCCTACAAATAGCACTAGTAGATATAAAATATATGAAATAAAAATTCATACCAAGTTCATATAAGTACACCTTTTGGGGTTTTTTTGGTTAGGTTTATAAAAAGTTGGGGCAGACCCATCTTGCACTGATGAACTTTTCCTGGGCAATGGACTTGGATCCCAAAGGTGCCAACAACCAGATCAAAGAGGCCATTGACAAGCGGTACCTACCTGATGATGAAGAGCCTGTAACACAAAAAGAACAGATCAGTGAATGCTGTCCATATGATTCAGGTTGGTTTTTCCCATTGGTTGTTTTATTTGTTCTTCTCTTAAGGTAAACAGAGATACTTTCTACTTGGATAATTTGAAAAGAGTGTTGTAGCAACAGTCCTGAAGTTTACCACTGCTACTATTTTATATACAGTAGCATAGTTTTATGCAGTTTCTTAGAATTCTAAAAAAAATGTATTTTTTCCTTTTCTTATGGTCACTCTATCTTCTAACTGGAAATAGTTGAAAATGCTTTCTTATTTTTAACCAAGTTTGAAGAGAGCCTCGAACCTTAAATATCCCCATCGCGTAGATAGCAAGCAAATTTATTTGAATACCATAACATTGTTTTTCTTGTCATTCTTCTCTTTGCCACTCTTTATTTAAGCAAACTATAAAAGGTAAAGTTTTTTGAATAAAGCTCAATGGTGATTTCATGAACACATCCATGAGGTCATCTTGGAAATGATACAGAAATGGTTGCCACTGGAATGAATATTTTTTGACTTTCTAGTCTACCCTACAGCTCTGGTGTTTCCTGGGGTCTCCTCTCCATGTATTATCTACGATCAACTTTGTATAGCCTCTTGAGATCAGCCATGTTTGACTGGGTACAGCCATGTAGTTGGGCATGCAAATTATAACAGTGACATGAAATTAGACTTTGGGCTACTAAAGAGACCTGATCATTGCCTAATAGGAACCAAGCAAATAGGTTCAGCACCAGAACTATCTGAAGTATCAGAGTATAATCTTCTAAAAGGAACTTCCATCTTAAGTTTTTGTATAAGGCCTTAGCAATTAATACACAATATTCAAGCACAATACCATCAAGCCTGAGAAAGTTAGAATCACTTGTGCTTCCGCTTTAAAAATTGGCATCTGTAAAATTTGTGAATTTTGCCCCATTTTACAACCTTTCTTGTCACAATTGTCAAGTGAATCACTGCAGTTGTTAAGTTAGTAACATGGCTGTTACGTGAATCTGGCTTCCCCATTGACTTTGCTTGTCAGACGGTCACAAAAGGTGATCACATGACCCTGGGACACTGCAACTGTGACAAATATGAGTCAGTTGTCAAGCATCTGAATTTTGATCATGTGACAATGGGGATGCTGCAACGGTTGTAAGTGTGAAAAATGGTCATAACTCACTATTTTCAGTGCCATTGTAACTTTGAATGGTCACTAAATGAACTGCTGTAAGTCGAAGACTACCTGTATAGAATGTCGCCCTTATAGCTTGTGAAATGTGCAAATAATATAAATAAATTTTATTTTTGTGCATTGTTTCTTTCAAAAGTTGGCACAGATGAGTCTCAGACCAGTAGCATGACTGACACAGATGACACACAGCTCCATGCAGTAGAAAGTGATGAATTTTAACTCCCAAGTGGATTCTGAGTTCGGATGTTTGACTGACTCATTCTGTTGGATTCTTCCTTTCCCTTCCTGCCACAGAGCCAGCATTGATCTAATGCTCCACTGATAAACCAGGTGCATCATTTATTAGATTTTAATTAAAACTGAATTAATGGCAGTGTATTTGGGGTCATAATTTCAGTCTGAATTATTGACTTTATCTTTGTAAACATGATTCTTCAAGGAGGAAATACTTTTTTAAAAATCTTCCTTTTGTTGACAAACCTATCGGGGAAGATGAAATTTGCTATATAGGAACTGGGAGATACGGGGTAGTAACTGATGAAGCAGTTACTTGCTCTTTCCCTAGAAATGTGTCTCAGTTTGGCTCTTTTCCTTTCCAAGAAATAGAGACCTGCACTTCTCCATTCCACACTCTTCAGAGATAATTGTGGAAGTACAGGACTGGAATGTATTGAAAACATTTCTGAATATTTTTTGAGTGTAAATTAAATGTAAATGACCTTAAAGTGACTTTTTCTCTTGAAAATATAAAATCCAGTGTCCCTCCTTTAGATTTAATTTCCACAGAATACTATAGTATTCCACCAAGATGTTAACTTCATCAGGCTAACTTTCAAAGCATCAGTTGTTTGTATTTGCATATCATTTAACTCAATAACATGATGTTGCTCATCATGTGCTCCTTGCAATTGCACCTGACAGTTCAAAAATCAAAATGCTGTTGCAGTTATTAACTCAAAGAAAAAAAAAGTGTAGATTTGCAGTGCTGAAAAATGCAATGAAATAAATTCTCAGTAACAGAATGTCAAGAGAACAATGGAAGCCTTAATCCAATCAAATGTTACAATGATGGTGTATTCCCCATCTATTTACAGCTGTATCCCCTTCAAAAATATTTGGTAAAGTGTTGTCTGAATGAAGACATGCAAACAAATTGTGCAATTATATGTCTTTGGGTGTGTGTGTGTTAATCTTGTAAGTTTTGAGTACTTCCTCTATAATGTCTTGTAGGAATATAGACCCCGGATGGCTATTTCTCTGAGGAAGGATGCTAGGCTGTGTTAATGAAGCCAATTTTCTCCTCCTTTGTAGAATTCCTGCAACAAACGTGGTTCAGCTTTGTGCAGTGACCATCAAGAAAGTGTATGATAACATTACAGTTTTAAAGAGCAAATTATGCACAATAAAATGGTTTAAATTTCACAAAACTGTATTGTGTTAAGTTTTTACCTATTTTAATTTTAGTATATTTTACAAGGCCTTCACTATACACATTAATACAGACACAGTTCTCTGAATGCCAGTTCTTTGGTAGCTAAAATGCAACCGTCATGTGCTACAGAGGGTAACAACAGAGCTGCAGAAACCTCAGGGCTTCTGAATATTTTTTTTTTAAGGGGTCACTACAACCCACCCAAAACATAGCCTGTTGAAAGTTAAGATGCCATCTGGGGAATGGTGATGTGAAAACGGATGGAATGACTTGAAAGTCAGATAGTGAATACCTTTTATTGGAAAATAAACCTGTATTTCACTGCACTATCCCTATTTAACTGACATTTAAGTCCCATTCAACTACTATACAGGTAGTCCTTGACTTACATGGAATGGTCAGTTAACAACCATTCAAAGTTACATTGGACTTTTTAAAAACCCAGCCTCAAAATTATGACTGCCGCTCCCCTTTCCCATGGTCATGTGTTTGCATTTCGGGCATCCAAAATTTTCAACCGGTTCCATTGTCCCATGCTCACATGAACATGATCTACAACATTTTTTGCTGGTTTCCAGAAAAATATGCCCATTCAGAAGAATGGATTTGCTTAATGACCACATGATTTACTTAATGACTGTGGTGACTCACTTTATGACCATTATAAAAACGGTCGTAAAATAGTCTGGTGTTGCTTTGACTTACAATTGCAATGAATTACGACCAAAATTCTGGTCCCAGTTGTGGTCATAAGTTGAAGACTACCTGTAAGACTTAGAGTTGAATAATCATGTCTTTTTTTTTACACAGAGGTACAGCATATCACATCTGCCACCAGGTGTGATACCCAGAAAAACGAAATTCATCAAGAGAGATATTTCCATGAATGATGTGAGGTATATTGGGAAAGAGAACAGACTAAGACCAGCAGCCTAGTAATACAAGCATATTTTGGAACTGTGTACTCTGTATTATTTTTCTATAGCATTTATGCTGCAATTAAATACATTAACTGGGCCATATACTCATTGTATACTAGTAATTTACTTTCTGGAGAGAGTTTCCTAAGTAATAGATAATTAATCAGTTAATTCAGATAGTACTTACATTTCAAAATTTACCAGCATGGAAGGAGTCAGAAATTACCTGGAATTCATTTCAGCTTGGCCTACCAAGAAACTGAGTAGGTGATCTAGGGATGAGCTCACCTGGCTCCTTCAAGAAAAGTGTGTATAAGAAATTGGATCTTGGTGATTGTGGATAAGTGGGTGTTATGTCTGCAACCTCAAAAAAGGCAATGGTGCACCCATTCTTGAAGAGGCCCTCTTTGGATCCAGCAAATCTTGACAGCTACTGCCAACCTTCCTTTTTTTGTTCCCGATAGTGTGGTGGAACTACAATTATAGACTACCCTAGATGGAATGAATTATCCACATCCATTTCAGACAGGATTCAAAACCTGTGCCTAGGACAGAAACGTCTTTGATGGATTACCTGCATAGGGACATGGATAGGGGAATCTATCTTTCCTGGTCATTTCTGATATTCAATATCTTCATAAACGACTTAGATGAGGGAATAGAAGGGGAACTCATCAAATTTGCAGATGACACTAAGCTGGCAGGAATAGCCAACACCCTAGAAGACAGGCTCAGGATTCAAAAAGATCTTGACAGACTTGAACAATGAGTCCTATCCAACAACATGAAATTTAATGTGGAGAAAAGCAAGGTTTTACACTTAGGCAGGAATAACCAAAGTTACAAGTACAGATTAGGCGAAACCTGGCTCAAAAACAGTAACTGTGAGAGGGACCTTGGAGTCCTAGTGGACGATCACTTAAACATGAGCCAGCAGTGTGCAGCAGCAGCCAAAAAAGCTAATACAATCCTTGGTTGTATAAGCAGAGGCATAGAATCAAAAACACGTTAAGTATTAGTACCACTTTATAAATCCTTAGTAAGACCACACCTGGAATACTGCATCCACTTTTGGTCACATTACAAAAAAGATGTTGAGACTTTGGAAAAAGTACAAAGAAGAGCAACTAAGATGATTAAAGGCCTGGAGACAAAAACATATGAAGAACAGTTGCAGGAATTGGGTTGGACAGTCTAGAAAAAAGAAGGACTAGGGGTGACATGATAGCAGTATTCCAGTATTTGAGGGGCTGCCACAAAGAAGAGGGAGTCAACTTATTTTCCAAAGCACCAGAAGACAAGACAAGAAACAATGGATGGAAACTAATCAAGGAGAGAAGCAACCTAGAACTAAAGAGAAACTTCCTAACAGTAAGGACAATTAACCAGGGGAACAACTTGCCTTCAGAAGTTGTAGGTGCTTCATCACTGGAGGTTTTTAAGAAGAGACTGGACAACCACCTATCTGAAATGGTATAGGGTCTCCTGCTTGAGCAAGGGGTTGGACTAGAAGACCTCCAAGGTCCCTTCCAGCTCTATTCTGATTGATTGAGTCGAGAATTTGGACTAATCAGAGGACCTGTAGCAAGTTCATTATAGTTGGAGGGCAACAAATGGGAAAGCCTGTCAAACTTAAGGAAACTCTGTCAAAAGTGTTGTGATTTACTGTCATTTCCTCATTGAGACTTAAAAATATCATTGTCCAGCTATAATTCATTATTAACCATGCAGCTGAGCCAAACTGATTACAGCATTAGGGAATAAAAAAAATAATGCTTGTCCTAAATTATGAGATTTAGGCAATATATTTTAAAAGTCTAGTTTTTAAAAGTGCTGGTTCCAGTTTCATGTTTTCAGGTTTAATGTGTAACAGGCAACATTTGCTAATGTGTAATCTGACCTTCTTGAAATCACCTATAAAACCTGTCTACCCATTGGCTAACACACACTTGTGTTGGACTTGCCTGCCTCAAATCCCCACTGGCCCACAGTAAACATGAAGCACTCTCGGTGGCTGAGTGACAGCAATGGGCAGCCATAGACACTTCATTTTCTTGCCTTCACTCACTCACAGCCACTTAGGGGGACATTTTTATAGTGCCAAATGCAGCTGTATACAGTATACTGCAACCCCTTTAATAGAGGCCTGCAAAACATTGCTCACCCAGATGAAATCTTTATACTTGCCAAGTCCCTGGAGATTTTGTTTGCCTCAAATTGTGTGCTATGTCAAATATTTTTACATATCTTGAAGGGTATTAATGAGTTTAAAACACAGTTAAGCAATGAGTATTTACACTTCCATAGCTCTTGTGAAAAGATTCCAACATTTTCAGTTTTTATCTCCAAATGCAGTACAGGTAGTCTGCGAGTTTCAACTATAATTGAGCCCCGCAATTACAGTCTTAAGTCTTGATGGTCATAAAATAGGTCACCATTGGACCCGATTTTATGACTTTTTGCAGCAGCTGTTAAGCAAACGCCATGGTTGTTAAATGAACCCATTGTTCACAATGGGGCATTTTTTTTTGCTGGAAACCAGAAGTACTTACAACCATCTGTTTAGTGACCATTCAAAGTTACAAGGGTACTGAAAAAAGTGACTTACAACCAGTCCTTGCATTTATGACCATTGCAGCATCCCCATGGACATGTGATCAAAATTTGGGTGCTTGGCAACCGGCATGTATTGATGGTTGCAGCGTCCTTGGGGTCATGCGATCACCTTTTGCGGCCTTTTGAGGCAATGGGGGAAGCTAGATTCACTTAACAACCATATGATTCACTTAATAACTGCAGTGATTCAGTTAAAAAACATAGCAAAAAGAGCTGTAAAATTGGGCGCAACTCACTTAACTGCCTTGCTTAGCAACAGAAATTCTGCTCCCAGTTGTCGTAATTTGAGGACTACCTACTGTATAAACGCTGGTTTCTGGGAAAACCATTGATAATTCTGTAATATTCTATAGTGCCATTCAAATGCATCTGTCATTACATTATCCTATTTTAAGCAAAGAGAAGCAACAGATTTCCTAATTTTTCTCTCTCATACATTTCTTTTTAATTTTATGAACTATACCCAGTATTAGATTATGATAGGAAGCTAAAGTAAAAGGGTTGTACCCAAGTGAGTGTCCAACAGATATACTGAAGTTATCTGTTTGCAGAAAGAAAACAAGGAAAATGCATTTCAAATATAAAGAACATCTTTAATGAAGAGCATATCATGGAATATGAGTTATTTCATTCTCCAAGAATCAAATTTTCCAAGCAGGAACCCTACATTTGTTTTTAAAGACTTATTAAATAAGGGGAAAAATATATTATTAACTGATAACATTTGAATATCTGTGTATTAGATTCTGGCTACTAAACCATTATCTACTCTAGTCTCCCCTAAATCCAGAGATATATGGGAGCAAGCACTGGATTCTTGTACAGACTTTTGGTGCAAAGTCACACCTACAAGCATACATTTGCATATGACTAAAAAAAGCAATGGATGGGAAATGAATAAACTATTCATACAAAACCATGCAAGGATCTCTGAGAAAAGAAATTACGGCTCTGTACTCCACTATATAAATGTAACAGATACATCTTAATGAACTCTCCAATTTCTGTTTCATTCCTTTCTGATTCACATTTTCAAATTATTAAACATTTGTAGCGCAAGACAGGAAGGAAATACATATGTGTGTACATTGGTTATTACTTAATTTTACTTCCCAATTCTAAGATTTTGATCATACCTTTGATGTGGAAGTTTTTCAAGCCATGTCAATTAGCAGAAGGATGGTTTGGGGATGCACTGTATAAAATACTTTAGATAACGTGAACAATCTTATCTCAGTGACAACCACCAAATCATTTATTTAAAATAAAAGAGGGAAATCAATTGTATAAACACCATACATACAAACAAAATCTATCATGATCCATGAGAGGGGAAAAATCCAATATCAACAAATGCATAGTACATTTTTTTAAACAATTTAACACAGAGTATGTGCTACCTTGAGACTTCTGAGAGCTCTTCATCAAGCAGGAAATGAGATAGAGAGACAATGTGACTGAATGAATTAGACATTTGTAGATACTGTGTGTGTCAAATTTTACCTAGCACGTAAACTGTGTGTGTCAAATTTTACCTAGCACGTAAGACAAAGAAGCAAAGTCTGACCTCTGCATTTCTACATATATACTTATGCCAGCTGTAACTCAGATTTCCTTCTCTCTTGCCTTGAGCAAAATACTTAAGCTCCTGGAAAGTCAGAGAGCAGAAATAAAGAAAGGCACAATGATCATTATATTAGCAAGGCCAGTGGTTCAGGACTGGTGTACCTACCTGGCAAAATGTAAACTGAAACCAAATCCATATCTAGTATTTGAAATGAACAGACCTCTCAAATTACATTTTTTTCCTGGTAGTAGAAAAATAATGTTTGGCCTAATTTGGGGATATTTATTAAGGTATATTCTAAGATTTATATGTCACTTCAATCACAGATGTCGCTAAAAGGTATATGTTCCACTATGTTAACAAAAAATTAAATCAATTAAAAATTATAAAACAGTAATAATAGTAATAACGTTCACATTCATCATCATACTAGGAACAACACTTTCTGTAAGAACAAATCACCTACTGAAAGGTGGGAATTCGCCATTCTATCAGTCCCCAAAGGCTTTCCAAAATAGTCAGGCCTAAGAAGCTTTACTAAATGCCAGCAAGGTTGGTGCTGATCTGACCTGCTGATTTTACTTCTCTCCCTTTGTGTGCCACATAATTCTGGAGAATTTGAAGCTTGGCAAACTGGTGGTCCTAATAAAAATAAACCCACCAAGTTGCTCTGCAACTTCTGCTAAAATGTACTTCTAGCGACATTTATGTAGTTACACCTGGTAACAAAAATGCTAAGACAGATGAAGCCATAAAATTCTGCCCCCCCCCCCATATATGCAATACAACACTTACATGAAGGTATTTGCAGTACTGTAACAATGGGTAAAGTTCCGAAAGAAGTAACTTTTGCTTTCTTACCTTGTTGGCTCGAATTTGCTTGTATATATCTGTTTGCTGCCGGATTCGGTACTCTAAATCTGAGACATGAGCTTGAAGCCAGTTCCAGCGACTGACAATAGCAGCTCTGTCTGCTGCCCACTGCCATTCTGACCTTTGCCTCCTGGAAAGGGAGAAATGAGCATTCTGTTTAGATGACTGAACACATCCTGCCCCAATTCCAGAACCACCTGTCCTGACTACTTTACCATTTTTAGTAGCATAAAAAAGGGGGTATAATAAAAACTTGGTTCTACAAAGTTGGAATAAAAAAAAAATGCAAAGAATCCAATAGAGAAGAGCATCTAGATTTCTGCTTGATTATATCTGACTAAAGCACTCCTGACATATTTGCCTAATCTTTTCACAGATCTCTAAATTTTGCAAGTAATTGATTTCATTTATATACTTTTAACAATATTAGGAGACTTCCCTATTTCCTATAAATGTTCTTAAATAAATTAATTCTATACAGGTAGTCCTTGATTTACAACCACAACTGAGCCCAAAATTTCTGTTGCTGAGACATTTGTTAAGTGAATTTTGCCCCATTTTACGACCTTTCTTGCCACAGTTGTTAAGTGAACCACTGCAGTTGTTAAGTTAGTAACATGATTGTTAAGTAAATCTGGCTTCCCCACTGACTGCTTGTTAGAAGGTCACAAAATGTGATCACATGACCCCAGGACACTGCAACCGTCATAAATATGCGTCAGTTGCCAAGTGTCTGAATTTTGATCAAGTGACCATGGGAATGCTGTAACAGTTGTTAAGTGTGAAAACCGGTCACAAGTCACTTTTTTCAGTGCTATTTTCCAACAACCCAAGAGGCGACTCTACACATGGACATCACCAGATGGTCAATACCAAAATCAGATTGTGTACTTTGCAGCCAAAGATAGAGAAGCTCTATACAGTCAGTAAAAACATGACCTGGAGCTGACTTATTGCAAAATTCAGGCTTAAATTGAAGAAAGTAGGGAAAGCCACTAGGCCATTCAGGTATGAACTAAATCATATCCCTTATGAATATTACAGTGGAGGTGATGAATAGATTTAAGAGATTAGATCTGGTAGACAGAGTGCCTGAAGAACTATGGACGGAACCATCCCAAAGAAAAAGAAATGCAAGAAAGCGAAGTGGCTGTCTGATGAGGCCTTACAAACAACTGAGGAAAGAAGGAAAGGGAAAGGGAAAGGAGAAAGGGAAAGACATACCCAACTGAATGCAGAATTCCAGAAAATAGCAAGGAGAGATAAGAAGGTCTTCTTAAATGAACAATGCAAAGAAATAGAGGAAAACAATAGAATGGGAAAGACTAGAGATCTCTTCAAGAAAATTGGAGATATCAAGGGAATGTTTTGTGCAAAGATGGGCATGATAAAGGACAAAAATGGTACAGATCTAACAGAAGCAGAAGAGATTAAGAAGAGGTGGCAAGAATACACAGAAGAACTATACAAGAAAGATTTTAATGTCCCTGATAACCATGATAGTGTGATCGCTGACATCCTGGAGTGCAAAGTCAAGTGGGCCTTAGGAAGCATTACCAACAACAAAGCTAGCGGAGGTGACAGCATTCCAGCTGAGCTACCTAAAATCCTAAAAGATGATGCTGTTAAAAGTGCTGCACTCAATATGCCAGCAAATTTGGGAAACTCAACAATGGCCACATTCCAATCCGAAAGAAGGGCAATGCTACAAGCTAGGCATCAGCAATATATGAACCAAGAAGTAGCAGAAGTACAGTGAGGGAAAAAATTATTTGATCCTCTGTTGATTTTGTACATTTGCCCACTGACAAGGAAAAGATCAGTCTATAATTTTAATGGTAGGTTTATTTTAACAGTGAGACAGAATAACAACAAAGAAATCCAGGAAAATGCATTTCAAAAAAGTTATAAATTAATTTGCATTTTAATGAGTGAAATAAGTATTTTACCCCTTCCGAAAACATGACTTAGTACTTGGTGGCAAAACCCTTGTTGGCAATCACAGAGGTCAGACGTTTCTTGTAGTTGGCCACCAGGTTTGCACACATCTCAGGAGGGATTTTGTCCCACTCCTCTTTGCAGATCCTCTCCAAGTCATTAAGGTTTTGAGGCTGACGTTTGGCAGCTCGAACCTTCAGCTCCCTCCACAGATTTTCTACGGGATTAAGGTCTGGAGACTGGCTAGGCCACTCCAGGACCTTAATGTGCTTCCTCTTGAGCCACTCCTTTGTTGCCTTGGCTGTGTGTTTTGGGTCATTGCCATGCTGGAATACCCATCCACGACCCATTTTCCCTGGCTGAGGGAAGGAGGTTCTCACCCAAGATTTAACGGTACATGGCCCCGTCCATTGTCCCTTTGATGCGGTGAAGTCGTCCTGTCCCCTTAGCAGAAAAACACCCCAAAGCATAGTGTGTCCACCTCCATGTTTGACGGTGGGGATGGTTTTCTTGGGGTCATGGTTCTCCTCTGAATCATTCAGATGTTCATTGGCAAACTTCAGACGGGCCTGTACATGTGCTTCCTTGAGCAGGGTGACCTTGCGGGCACTGCAGGATTTCAGTCCTTCACAGCGTAGTGCGTTACCAATTGTTTTCTTGGTGACTATGGTCCCAGCTGCCTTGAGATCATTGACAAGATCCTCCCGTGTAGTTCTGGGCTGATTCCTCACCATTCTCATGATCATTGAAACTCCACGAGGTGAGATCTTGCATGGAGCCCCAGACCGAGGGAGATTGAGAGTTATTTTGTGTTTCTTCCATTTGTGAATAATCGCACCAACTGTTGTCACCTTCTCACCAAGCTGCTTGGCGATAGTCTTGTAGCCCATTCCAGCCTTGTGTAGGTCTACAATCTTGTCCCTGACATCCTTGGACAGCTCTTTGGTCTTGGCCATGGTGGAGAGTTTGGAATCTGATTGATTGATTGCCTCTGTGGACAGGTGTCTTTTATACAGGTAACAGGCTGAGATTAGGAGCACTCCCTTTAAGAGAGTGCTCCTAATCTCAGCTCGTTACCTGTATAAAAGACATCTGGGAGCCAGAAATCTTGCTGATTTATAGGGGATCAAATACTTATTTCACTCATTAAAATGCAAATCCATTTATAACTTTTTTGAAATGTGTTTTTCTGGATTTTTTTGTTATTCTGTCTCTCACTGTTAAAATGAACCTACCATTAAAATTATAGACTGATCATTTCCTTGTCAGTGGGCAAATGTACAAAATCAGCAGGGGATCAAATAATTTTCTCCCTCATTGTACAAGCTGCGATTTGAAGAGGCAGAGGAACTAGAGATCAAATTGCAACATTTGCTGGATTATGGCAAAAGCAAGGGAGTTCCCCCCCCCAAAAAAAACCTACTTCTGCTTCATTGACTATGCTAAACACTTTGATTGTGTAGATCACAACAAACTGTTGCAATTTCTTAAAGATATGGGAGTACCAGACCACCTTACCCGTCTCCTGAGAAACCTGTATGCCGGTCAAGAAGCAACAGTTAGAACCGGACAGTGGAACAACTCATTGGTTCAAAATAGGGAAAGGAGTACAAGAAGGCTGTATATTGTCACCCTGTTTATTTAACTTATATGCAGAGTACATCATGTGAAATGCTGGGCTGGATGAATCACAAGCCAGAATTAAAATTGCTGGGAGAAATATCAACAACCTCAGATATGCAGACGATACCACTCTAGTGGCAGAAAGCGAAAAGGAAGTGAAAAGCCTCTTGATGAGGGTGAAAGAGGAGGGTGCAAAGGTTGGCTTGAAACTCAACATTAAAGACCCTTCCCCAAGATGGCGTGCTAAGTGGCAGGGCAATCTCTTTCTCCTGCCAACGATCAGCAAATTTTGCCTCCAAAGCTGGCTCTTCTGTGGGGGGAGGGGGGGGCTCCCAGGATTTGAACGGGAGCACCTAGGAATGAGCCAACACGACTTTCGGATGACTGTGGGCCCTCTTGGGAAGAGGAATCTTGAAGATTGCAGTTCCCAGTAGGAGCAGACGGAAAGTCAGGTCTCATCTTTTCCTATCAGCTGATCAGTGTTTTTAAGCATGCCTTGGTTTTAACAGCACTTTTAAAAGTTTCTTTTCTACTTTGTTTCCTTTTTATTATTAAAAGTTAATGGACTGGTTAACCCCTTGCCAGATCATAACGTGATCTTTTTTTCTGTTGTTTCACTTTGCTGCTTTGAATAACTTTCGCTTTCTCCGTATGGAAGTCACAGCAATTTTCTGGGTAGTGAAAGTGATTTGACATTTATACTGGATTTTCACTACAGACACTTTGCATTTTATCACTCTCAAACAGCCCTGGTCTTATTTTTTTAATTGAAATTTTACCCTTTTTTCTTTACCTATTTTTGTGAGAAATATCACTTTAAGGTTCTCAGCAGCTATCCTGTTACATTACATTTAACTCCCCTGTCCTTGAAGAACTGTTTATTTTTGGTTGTTAAGCTATAGGAGAGTAAACAATGCAACAACTTAAAGGTAAAGCCCTTTGGGAAGCCTTTGAAAAAAAATGCTTTTTAACCTACAAGTTCAAATTGAAAACTTTGGTTAAAAGTTTCATAAAATAACAATGGTTTTAAGTCAACCTAAAGAAGATACCCAGATACAGACTTACAACAGGAGCTTGGTTTGTAAATGGTAGATGTCTTTGAGAAGGCTGAAAGGGATATGGACTTTACAGAACTGGAAATGACAGAATCAATGAGTGATAAATTGGATTTTCCTAAGATGATTAATGGAGATTGGGGAATGGTCTTATTATCTTAAGAGACATGGTGGTGCAGTGGTTAGAATGCAGTATTGCAGGCTAATTCTGCTGACTGCTGACTGCCAGCAATTCAGCAGTTCGAGTCTCACCGGCTCAAGGTTGATTCAGCCTTCCAAGGATGGTAAAATGAGGACCCAGATTGTTGGGGGCAATATGCTGACTCTGTATTTGATTTAAATCAAGTAGATTTAAATCATGATTTAAATCGTGATTTAAATCACTAGTAAAAAGGCTTGATTTAAATCAACTCGATTTAAATCATAATTTTTAAAGAGCAACTGTCATCTCTGTCCCGCAGCAGCTCCTCCTCTGACCCGCTGTTGACTCAACGACAGTCCCATTCACTTTAATGGGACGGCTGGTGATGCGGCAGTGACACAACAAGGCGAGGGACGTGGCAGGCAGCAGATGAGTGGATGCCCACTAACAGGCGCTGCCATGATGGATCTGAAATGACAGGTGCTCTTTAAATGTAAGGACTCATTCTTGCTGGTACTTAGAATCTTTAAGAATTTTTATTTGCAAACAAAAAGAAGGTTTCCTATTTAGAATAATAAGCTGTCAGGTTAGTAAAACAGCGATATCAGAACCGATTTTAGGTTAATAGGTTAATCACACATAGTTGGAGAACTACTCAAATTCTTTTATTTAATTAAAACAACATTATATTACATATTCTTGTATTTGCTTAAACATCAATGTTTAGTAACTGAAGTCCATAAACAAAATATCTTTGAAAAAACAAACAAAAGAACTTAAACTGAATATATCAGCTGGGTCCACATTAAAAAAAAAACTTTAAACATGGTCTTCTGCAGCTCACTCATTTTCATCTTCGTTGTCTTTGTTCATGATCTGGAAAAAAAAAACAAGCTTTCCTGCTTTATCAGGCCCCAGATGATTTCTCAATTTAGAGTGAACAAGTCCAAAGGAAGAGAATATTCTTTCAATGCCAGCAGAAGAGGCCACTTAAAAGTGAAATCATTACTTCAACACTTTCTGAATCCAAGTGCTTAAGTGACTTCCACCAGTTCACTGGTGAAACTTTCTTTAAAACCTCATCAGCAAACATATATTTCTTGAATGGATCCCCCTTAGTTCTGAAGTTCATTATTGTTGGCACTAGAGATGGATGATTGCTGAATACCCATGTCATGGCTAACTCCTCTTCTTCAGCACTTAAGGTTTGATCCTGGTACTGGATATTGACAATGTTTCCGAGAAAATGAGCTGGAGACAGTGCTTGTCCCATTTGCTTTTTTAAATCTTGTAATTTCTGTTCGTCAGTGTGTAGTTGTTTTTAAATGCTCACTCAGTTCCTTCCAAATTTCAACAGCATCAGCAATAAAACAACTATTTTTCTGGAATTTGTTTAAAGCTTCAGAAACGGGTTTCAGGATGCTCAGCATGTGTTCAACATTTCTCTTAAGCCCAATGTTGAGGATTTTGGCTGTGATAGTGCCATCTATTTTTTCTCGATTTTGCTCACAAACGGTCATCAGAATAGGCCAGTTTTTTATATATTGTTCAAAACAGTCCACTACAGAGTTCCATCTAACATCTTGTGGGAGCGTTAGCTTGGTTCCACCCATTATTTTCAGAGCTGATGCTGCAAAATGATTGTTACGGAAGTATTTAGCAATTTCAACAACATTACTCTTTATTTCTGGGACACAGAAATCTTTGGCTAGGAGGTGCATCAAATGAGCACTACAACCATATGTTATTAGCTTGGTAGTTTCTTCATGTTGTTCTAAATTTCTTCTCATTTTGGATACATTTACAGCATTGTCTGTGACCAAACTGCGTACTTGACATTTGAATTTTTCCCCGCATGTTATAACTTTTGCTGCTACTTCTTCTAAGTATGCTGCTGTGTGTGCATTTCCTGAAGTATCGTTTCTGCAAGGAATACATTCCCTTCTTCTGTAGGATCATTGTGGACATTACTCCACCCATCAAGACTTAGGTTAACAATTTTACCTTCTAGACTTGTTGCACATTGCATAATTTCTTCATCATATACTTTATCCAGCAGTTTCCCTGCAACATCTAATCTACTCTGTCCTGGGGCCAGTGCTCTTCAACATCTTCATCAACGATTTGGACGAGGGGATAGATGGGGAACTCATCAAATTTGCGGATGACACCAAGCTGGCAGGAATAGCCAACACTCCAGAAGACAGGCTTAAGATACAGGAGGACCTGGACAGACTTGAAGATTGGGCGCTATCTAACAAAATGAATTCATGGTGAAAAAAGTAAGGTTCTACATTTAGGCAAGAAAAACCAAATGTACAGGTATAGTATAGGGGGTACCTTGCTCAATAGTAGTAACTGTGAGAGGATCTCGGAGTCCTAGTGGACAATCACTAAATATGAGCCAGCAGTGTGCTGCAGCTGCCAAAAAAGCCAACACAGTGCTGGGCTGCATTAACAGAGGATAGAAATCAAGATCACGTGAAGTATTAATACCACTTTACAATGCCTTGGTAATGCCACCCTTGGAATAACGCATCCGTTTTGGTCACCACGATGTAAAAAAGATGTTGAGACTCTAGAAAGAGTGCAGAGAAGGCAACAAAATGATTAGGGGACTGGAGGCTAAAGCATATCAAGAACGTTTGCTGGAATTGGGTATGTCTAGTTTAAATGAAAAGAAGGACTATGGGTGACATGATAGCAGTATTCCAATATCTCAGGGGCTGCCACAAAGAAGAGGGAGTCAAGCTATTCTCCAAGGCGCCTGAGGGCAGGACAAGAATAATGGATGGAAACTAGTCAAGGAAAGAAGCAACCTGGAACTGAGGAGAAACTTCCTGACAGTTGAACAATTAACCAGTGGAACAACCTGCCTCCAGAGTGGTGAATGCTCCACACTGGAAGTTTTTAAGAAGAGACTGGACAGCCATTTGTCTGAAATGGTATAGGGTTTCCTGCCTGAGCAGGGGGTTGGACTCGATGACCTCCAAGGTCCCTTCCAACTTTATTATTATTATTATTATTATTATTACTTGGTGGACTGTATCCTGGTCTCAGTGACTGAATCATATTAACAAAGTGTGGGTTTTCAAGCAGATGGAAAGAAGAGTTTGTTGCATAAACAAACTGAGCAATTTTTTCATCAATTAACTCTTTTTCTAATCTGCTGGTTTTTATCACAAACTTATCTATGGTAGTAGTTCCAGATGGTTTCTTTCTTTTACGTGATATATTGCGGATATGTGTAAATGATGTGACTGATGCACTATCCTGGAGAGAGAACTCTGAAACTATAGAACAAGAGGATGGCGATTTAGAAAATGGATAGTTTCCAGTATCTTTTATGTTGATGGTGGTTTCACCTAAACAAAAAAGTCAATGCTGTTATTTTATTATTTAAACCATGTATGCTTATTGTGAATTTCTCATTGTATTCACACACAGTACAGCCTAAAAAGGAATATTTGCATATTTCAACTCATTATTTCTTTTTTTGGCAACTGTATAAAAATGCAGTGCAATGCAGTAACAATAGCAGATATATATTATTGCTTTAGCATAACAATACCTCATAGCAGTCTAAAACTATGGTGAAATAAAAACAGTTTACCAACCTGAAGGTCCTGCCTCTTCAAACATGGTCCTTTCATCACAGCAGTTCTCATGATGTTGTTTCATTTGGACCACCAGGCCTTGCATCTCTTTGTTGCATTGCTTGCATTTTGCACACATACCTGCTTTACCCGTCGGTAGAGGAATTTCATTAAAATATTCCCAAACTGGGTTTCTTTTACGGCCTGCTGCCATTTTGCTCCTCAAGGGAGGAATAAAGCACTTCAAGCTATGTGCAGAAAGATCACAAGGTTTATAAGCTGCTTAGAAGGTTTCACTTTCATTTTTACTGCTTGCCCTTCCTCCTCACACTTAGAGCCTGGTACAGATGCATTTCTCTTCAAACAATCATACAGTTTGTAGTGTACATAGATTGGCAAAACAATGGGATAAAGGAATATTCCTGAACTTTGTTTTATGATTTATCTCATGGTTACTGTGAAATTGTGTGAATGCATCAATGCAGTGCATGTTATCTCAGCTTGCAGAGCTTGGATTCATTGAATTTACCAAAAATGTAAATATTGCAGAATATACAGCCTCATGCTACATAACTAAGCTCCATTTCATGCTGAATAAATTATTAATGTATCTTAAATAGAAAACTATGTTTAGATAGATTTTTACTCCAAAAGCATTTTATTAAAATAAATTTGATAAAAATAAAAAAAATCCGATTTAAATAAAAAAAGTCTGATTTTTTTATTTTTTTAAAAAAATCATAGATTATTATCCACCCAGCTGTAAACTGCTTAGAGAGGGCTGTAAAGCACTGTGAAGTGGTATATAAGTCTAACTGCTATTGCTACCGTGTTTCCCCGGAAATAAGACCTACCCCGAAAATAAGACCTAGCTTGGGTTTTTGGGGTAGGCCTAATATAAGCCCTACCCCAAAAATAAGGCCTAGTGTCATGGTTCAGACAGATGAAACTCTTCAAAGAACTTCGAGGCATTGTTTACCTTAAAGAATCTTTATTTGAGAAGCATAGCATCGGCACTAACACAATCGAAGCCAAAAACTGGATTCCCCTCCCCTGAGCACATAGTATCAAAGCACAATTCCCTCCTCCAATTAACAGTCATAAATCACATTCTCCAATTAGTTTGAAATGCAGGCTTTCCCTCCAGTTCTCCAGCCCAATTCTTATCATCTCTTATTTCAATAACCTTGGTTCACACACTAGGTTCAGTATTATTATGTCTAGCTAAACTCTCATGCACATTCCTCCCCCCAGCATCATCTAACTCTAGCTCTAACTCTAAGAGTAAAACATAAGAAGAAAAGGGTTGCATCTCCATCTGTTGTCAAAGCAAAAACATCCGATGTTAGCAGCGTTGACATCCGGCCCCCCTTACAAAAAGGACAGATCCTGTAACGTAAACAAAAGCATATGTTAGGGACTGCCTCTCGGTTTGTTAGGGTGTTTCCTATAGAACCTTTTGATGAGTTTGTCAGCTTTCACATCGCTACACTTCACCCAAGTGGCTTCAGACAGCGAATATCCCTTCCATTGTACTAAGTACTGCAATTTCCCTTTAAAAATTCTAGAATCAAGAATATGCTTTACTTCATAGTGGGTCTGACCCGCCACCACGAGGGGTCCGGGTGCCTTCTTAGGGGGAGGTCTTAAAGTGGAACCCTGAAAAGGTTTCAGCAGGCTGCAATGGAAGACAGGGTGAACTCTCCCTAAAAGTCTAGGGAGTTTTAATTCTACGTTGACCGGGTTAATGATCTTTACAATGGGGAAAGGCCCCAAGAATTTCGGTCCTAATTTCTTGCTGGGTAATTTGAGGCGTAAATATTTAGTCGACAGATAAACCTTTTCCCCAACTTGGAATGTTCTTTGAGGAGCCCTTTTTTTTATCTGCCTGCTTTTTATAGGTCTCGGAAGTCTTTTTTAAAGTAGTCTTCGTGGTTTTCCAAACTTCTTCCCATCCCCTCACCCATTGCTCAAGTGTCTGAGAAGCGGAGGGTGCCTGGGGGTATTCAGGTATTGGGCTGAACTCTTTTCCTGTCGCTACTCTGAAAGGTGTGAAGCCGTTGCTGCTGTGGACAGAGTTATTGTAAGCCACCTCTGCGAAAGGGAGGAGGTCAGTCCAGTTGGTTTGTTGGTAGGAAACATAGCATCTGAGATATTGCTCCACCATTTTGTTAGCGGATTCCGCGGCTCCATTAGTAGATGGATGAAAAGCAAATATAGATCTTGAGATGATCCAATTAATTTAAGAAAGCTCCTCCAAAACTTAGCTGTGAACTGCACCCCCCTGTCCGAAATTATTCGTTTAGGGGTGCCATGCAGCCGGTAGATATGTTTCAAGAACAATTTAGTCAGTCGTTGGGCAGACGGGAGCCCTTTGCAGGCGATGAAGTGAGCCTGCTTTGAAAACAGATCTACCACCGTCCAGATGACTGTATTTCCTCTACTTTCAGGTAGGTCTACTATAAAATCCATAGCAATTTCTTCCCATGGTTGAGAAGGGTCTGCCACCGGCTGCAATAATTCAGGGGGTTTCCCTGGAATTCTTTTCATGGTGGCACATACAGTACAACTCCGGACATAATTTTCCACGTCCCGTTTTAATCCCGGCCACCAGAATTGCCGTTGGACGAGATGTAGAGTTTTTAAATACCCGAAGTGTCCAGCCTGTTTTATGTCATGGCCGTGTCGGAGAGCGTTAAGACGGAGGGTTTCTGGCAAGTATAACTTTCCCCCCTTGTAAGCCAAACCATCCCTGCAAGTTAGGGAGGTTTGATTGTCTTTGAACCATCGATCGGTGAGGAGCTCTTGTTTTATTTTCTTTGCCTGAGGGTCATCAGGATTAGGGGCTCTGCGAGGCGTGAGTTGAGCAGCTGTTTGTGGATTGGAGATAATTGCCTCATTAACCTCTTCGCGCTGGCTTTTGTACTGGGGCAGTCTGGATAGAGAATAAGCTAGGAGGTTTTTCCCTCCTGGTATGTACTTTAGAGTGAAGTTAAAATGGTTAAAGTACTGTGCCTATCGCACTTGTTTCGGGGACAATTTGCAGGGAGTTTTCAGTGCTTCTAGGTTTTTGTGATCAGTCCATACTTCAAAAGGCACCTTGCTCCCTTCTAGATAGTGCCTCCAGTTTAATAGAGACTAGCGGATTGCAAAAGCCTCCTTTTCCCACACAGCCCACCTCCTCTCGCTCTCAGTGAATTTTTTTGAGGTGTAGGTGCAGGGCTGTAAGGTCCCACTTTGGTTCTTTTGCAGTAATACAGCTCCGACGGCCACGTCGCTGGCGTTGCCTTGAATTACAAAGGGCTCACCCGGGCAACGGTGCTTTAAGACCGGTTCAACAGCAAATAGTCTTTTTAAATTCTCAAAAGCGGTTTGACAGCTCATGGTCCATGCTAGTGGTTGGCCCGGTCGTGGCTTCCCTCCCCCTTTCCCTGTTTTGAGTAGTTCCGTAAGGGGTAGGGCAATCTCGGCAAAGGAGGGGATGAATTGACGATAGAAGTTGGCGAAACCTAGGAAGCTATGGAGCTGTTTGCGAGTCTTTGGGGGCTGCCATTCAATTACGGCTTTCACTTTGGTCGGGTCCATTTCAATGCCCTCGTTGGAAATTCTATAGCCAAGATAATCCAATCGGGTCTGGTGAAATTCACATTTTGAGAGTTTGACGTAAAGCTTGGCATTCAATAGTTTCTTTAACACTTCTCTCACTAGTTTTACACGATCAGTCGTATTCGTGCTGTATATCAGGATGTCATCAAGATACATCAGAACCCCTTTGTATAAATGATCATGTAGGACCTCATTAATCAGCTGCATGAATATGGCTGGGGCCCCCTGTAGTCCAAATGGCATGACTTTGAATTGATAGCTCCCCATGGGACAGTTGAAAGCAGTCTTCCACTCGTCTCCCTCCTTTATTCTCACCCGGTAATATGCCTCTCTCAGGTCTAATTTAGTGAAGACACTCCCCTTAGCCAGATGGGTTAGTAAGTTCTTCAGGAGGGGGAGGGAGTATTTATTTTCCACACTCACTGCGTTCAGACCCTTATAATCCATGCAGAGATGAAGAGACCCATCTTTTTTTTTCTTTAAACAACACAGGGGCTCCCACAGCAGACTTGGCCCGTTTAATGAATCCCCTCACTAGGTTTTTGTCCACGTATTGCTGCATCTCCTCCATTTCAAGGGGCGACATGGCATACATTCTCGGTCGTGGGAGTTTGGCTCCCAGCAACAGTTCGATGGAGCAATCATTGGGTCGGTGGGGAGGCAGGGCATCGCATTCTTTCTCACTAAATGCCTCCGTTAGGTCCTGGTACTCGCTGGGGATGAGTGGCTCGCCTGGTTGTGGTGAGGCAGCCATGTGCGCTTGCTCATTGGGTGGGCTAAAGTTTCCTGTAACATCTGTTGGATCAATGGGGGGCTTGGGCCCTATAGGTAGCCTCACAGTTCTCATGCCCTTCTCCCACCAGATAAACGGCTTCCATTTTTCCAACCAGGCTAATCCTAGGATCACAGCTTCAGTCATTTTTGGAGCCACCAGGAAGTGAATGAACTCCCAGTGCTCACCTATTTCTAAGCGTAGGGGCTCAGTTAATTACGTGACTAAAGTCCCTCCCATTAGGGAGCCATCAGCTTGCTCAAACCTCATGGGTTTGGAGAGCAGTTTTGCTCGTATGCCCATTTTCATGGCAAATGGCAAGCTAATGACACACCGGGAGCATCCAGAATTGACTAGCACTTTTAAATCTACCTGTTCCCCCGTCTTGGGGATTATGAGTTTGGCAGGTAGTGAGAAAGGTGGGACGTGTCGACTCACCATTGGGTCGCTCTCTCCTTCGTCGTCGCTGTTGTAAGAGGGTAGAGCGGCGGCGGGTCCAGCCTGAGTCCTGGCATTCTCCTGCGTGGGGGATGTGACTTGGGCAACAGGTTCCTGTGTGATCCAGTTGGATTTCTCTCTCGTTGGCTGCTGGGCTGGTTTCTTTCTTGCTGCTGGTCCCAGTCTACTCTGCTGTTGGGGGTAGGGAACTGGGCAGTTCGCTGCTCGATGTCCCTGCTGTCCGCATCGGAAACACTTGATTGGTGGGCCTGCAGGTGGCCTGGGACTTTCCGTAGCCGCAGCAGTTGGAGGTTTTTTGGGGGGTGGCTGCCGACTCGGCTTCAGGTGGGGGTGGCTTCTTATAGCGGGTGAGCTGAACGTCTAGACGTACTGCTGTCTGGTACCATTCTTGCAGCTGATCAGGTACTGCTCGATAGATGCAGGCCTGAGAGAGGTGGTCGTCTAATCCCTCTTTGAAGTGATGGACTAGGGATTGCTCAGGCCACCTCTCTATCCGACCGGCTATCTTGCGAAACTCTTGTACGTATTCCAGTGCAGGCCTGCCAGCTTGCTTTATCTTATGGATTTGTTCTTCTGCTTTGAGGGCAATGGAGGGGTCCTCAAACCTTGCCCTCAGTCCTAGGAGGAAGAGATGGGGTCCTTCAATTCGGGGGCTTGCTCATTATATAAATTGTTCAGCCATTCAGATGCCTCTCCATCTAAGCTGGACGCAATCACGTCGACCATAGCGGCTGGGTCCGGATAGAGATAGGCACAGCGGTTCAAATGAGAGCGCACTTGGTTGAGGAAAAAAATCAGCTTCTCTGGATTCCCATCGAAGGTTGCTCTGAAAGACGGTGCAATCAATGGTTGCTGGCCTCCCTACTGTGGCTGTTGCACTCCCGGCTGCTGCTGGTCTTCCCCTGGCAGTTGCCGCATCCCCAGTGGCTGCACGTTCGGGGGCTGTTGCCACCCACCCCGGCTGTTGCTGCATTGCTGGCGGCTGTGGCATCCCAAGTTGCTGTAGGTCTCCCAATGGTTGCTGCCGGGGTGGGGGCTGTTGCCATCCCCCCTGCTGTTGGCCTGTAGGGAGCTGTGGCATCCTCAGTTGCTGTAGGCCCCCCTGCGGTCCCGGAGGAGGCTGTTGCTGGATCCCCATCGTTTGCAGGTCCCTCAGCGGTTGCTGTACATTCGGGGGCGGCAACCACCCTCAGTGCTGCTGCTGTCCTCCCATCGGTTGCTGGTCTCCTGGCATCTGCATCACCCCAAGTTGTTGCAAGGCCTCCATCAGCTGCTGCATACTCGGGGGCTGCGACCACCCCCACTGCTGTTGTACCGGCAGAGACTGCTGGCCTCCCACCTGTGGGGGTTGAGGTATCCCCCATTGCTGTATGGGGCCCGGGCTGGGTGGTCTATAAGCACGTCGGTCTGGGGATTGGCTGTCCCGGCGATGGCTCGGGCTCTTATCTCGCCGGTGGTGATCTGGGCTTTTGGAGGGATGACGACTGGAGCTGTCCCTCTCTGCGGGGCTGGAGGCCCTGGTAGGGGGCTTCGAGGGCAGGAAGGCTGCCTGATATGCAAAGGAGGGGCTGGGGGTTCCCCTTGGCAGGAGTTGGTGGCTGCCTCGTTGATCATCCTGATCACTGGCGTATGGGGAACGGGAAGGTTGCTGTCCGCTTCTCATCTCTAGCTCCTCGAACCTTTCCACCAACGTCTCCACTGACTGACTACGAGCTGCGGACAGGTACTTCCACTCACCCGAGTCCTCAGCGGCAGACGATTTTGTAGTTCTCCACCGGTCTGGGGAACGCGACATGTGGGAATCCCTTCGTGACAGCTCAACCTCGTCTGCCTTTGAAGCACTTGAGGGTGGCAAAGCCGTCTCGAGGTGTCTGGAGTCTCCGCTGGGCTGGGCCCAATCTGACGACCAGATCAGCTCTCCTAGCTGCTTTGGTTTTGCACCCAGCTGGGAGGCCTGAAAAAGCTCCTTCTCCACCGGCTCGCTGGCTGTCGCTCCCCCCACTGGGGTAGCAGGTGCTGCTGGGGTGCTGGTTTCAGGCATACTCTCTTTCTCCATGCTGAGATCTTCCCCGAATCTTTGTCGGCTTATCCCTCGATGCTAGGGACAGCGACTGGGGCTCAGGACCCCTTGACAGATAGGAAAAAATTGGAGTTTTTGGCTTAATGTCATGGTTCCGAAAGATGAAACTCTTCAAAGAACTTCGAGGCATTGTTTACCTTAAAGAATCTTTATTTGAGAAGCATAGCATCGGCACTAACACAATCGAAGCCAAAAACTGGATTCCCCTCCCCTGAGCACATAGTATTAAAGCACAATTCCCTCCTCCAATTAACAGTCATAAATCACATTCTCCAATTAGTTTGAAATGCAGGCTTTCCCTCCAGTTCTCCAGCCCAATTCTTATCATCTCTTATTTCAATAACCTTGGTTCACACACTAGGTTCAGTATTATTATGTCTAGCTAAACTCTCATGCACATTCCTCCCCCCAGCATCATCTAACTCTAGCTCTAACTCTAAGAGTAAAACATAAGAAGAAAAGGGTTGCATCTCCATCTGTTGTCAAAGCAAAAACATCCGATGTTAGCAGTGTTGACACCTAGTTTTAGGGCGAGGTGCACGCCTAAAAATCAAGCTAGGGCGGGGGTGGGGGGTGTGGAGCTGCCCCACGTGTCCCACACCTGCTTACCGTTGCAGCCGGGCCTCCCATCTATCGACACCTGCCTCACCTCGCTGGCCCACTTCTGCGGCACACCCCGGCCTGCATTTCTCCATCAGAGGCCTTTCCGGAAGGCCTCTGATGGCAAAATGTAGGACGGAGCTCCATTCTCAGCTGCAGAGGCATTTCCTTTAGCCGCAGAAGAAGTGGGCTGGCTGGGCGGGGCTGTCGGTGCCACCGCCACGAGGTGAGACTATGGAAAAGACACCCACCCCCCGAAAATAAGACCTGGTGCCACTTTTGGAGGAAAAAAAAAATAAGACTGGGTCTTATTTTCAGGGAAACACGGTATTATATCCATTTGGAAAACAACTTGGACTGGATTTTTGGGGGAAGACTTTGGAGAATGGACTTCTTATATTTGACCAGACAACAATTGACAAGAGATGTTATGTGTTTGTTTAGAGAGAAACATTTTGAACAACATAACCTGCAGAGACACTGGCAGCAGAGTTTTATGACTTTGGGGAATGAGATGCAATTGTTGGGAAACTCCCTGATCAAAATTTTAAGGAAAAGCTTTATTATTAAGAAGCAAACGAAGATATTTGATCCTGGATGGACCAGAAATAACGGCTGTGATTTGTGATAGATAAGAAGCCATAGTAGACTTTCTATGAGTTAAATACAATGATAGTTTGCTAACAGGATTTTGAAATTTAATTCTGCTGTTGCTTTATCTGTTAACTACCGTGTTAACAACAGGGTATTGGTCTAATAAGGTGACCGTAATTGCAAATAAAATTGAGTTACAAATTGGATAGAAAAGATGTTATAATTTAGAAGCATTGTCAGTAGATACAATATTAGAAAAATATGAAGAAGAAACATATATTTAATGTTGTATGTATGTTATATGTATTAATAGTAGAAAGAATTGCATTTGTTTAGTGTTTGAAAAGTGAAGAAACATCACTTGAAGAAGGAAGGATTAAGAAAATGCCAGAATGTGCAGAAACAAAGAAAAGGAAGATACAGAATAATTTTAATATGTATTGTTAAGTAGAAAATGAAGCCAGACAACACGTTGTTTATTAAGCACTTATGAGTTGTAAATATTAGAAAATCAATAAAATTTTATATATATATAAAAAAAAGAAAAATTAAATGAGCTAGCTAGAGAGTTTCAAGTTGCTCACAGCAAAGTAAGCCAAAATTTACTGGTTTCACAGTTCTGGCTTTACCATCAACAAACCAGAACAAATAATTAAACTGCTGGATCTCAGTTTATGCTTTACAAATGAAACACACATGACAATCTCTGGTTTTATTATTCTCAAGCAAGTCAGAATCAGAAGCCAAAAAACAATCCATGACTTCTCATTCTGGCCTGATGAGAAGGAATCAAGCTAGAGTTTGTGGTTTGCATGTCACAGTAAATATGGAAGGAAAAGAGCATGGCCTGTTTAAAGGGTTTTCATTAACATTGTAAAAATTCTATCAAATTCCAAACAGTAAGTATCTGATAAATCAATTCTTCCATACCAGAGCAGCAAGAGTATTTCTTACTTAAGCATTCATGATACTGAGTCCCAGTTGGATTTCCCCACAGTGTTGCAGTGTTGTTTTCTAAAGCCTGGTACTGGAAAGTGAATGCTAAAGAATTCTGCAGCTCGTTGTGTGTGTGTGTGTGTTTCAAGTCAGTGTTGACTCCTGATATGTGTCTGTGTGTTTCAAGTCAGTGTTGACTCCTGACTACTGATGAATCCCTGCAGTTTTCTTGGCAAGATTTTCAGATGTGGTTTGCCACTGCTTTCTGCCTAGGGCTGAGACAGAGTGACTGGCCCAGTTACCCAGCTGGCTTTGTGCCTAAGGCAGGACTAGAACTCAGTCTCCAGGTTTCTAGGTCTGGTGCCTTAACCACTACACCAAACTGGCTCTCTGTAGAAAGGACAGATTTCAAATGAGAAATCCAATTTTGGAGCCTTTCCCCATTTTTAAAAACAAAAACATAAGCCTTCTTGTAGAAAACCAACATATAGAATCATATCCCTCTCTTCCTAGTGTGCTAGGATTATGGTGTTATTGTTTTACACATGTAAATATTATTTCTCTAAACATGTATTACATCATTAAACTTTACCCATTCTGCATTTTTGAAGTGGAAACATCAATTCTACTAATCAAATAACTTTTTGTTGAGAAACAAGTTTATTAAACTTATCAGAATATAAAATAAATGAAAATGAATAATGTACTGTAAGAAACTGATGGAGATAGTGTTGGTTTTGCAAAAAGCATGTATCGTTTTGAGAAATGTATGTCTAGAAGTTCAATAGCATTGAAACCTTAGGGAAAAGGTCAAGACTGGAAAACAGGAAAAAGTCTGCGATTCTGATAAGCAAGTCATCTTGTACAGTTTTAACCACAGTCTGGCACATAGTAGAGAAATTAACCACTTGCCTCAATTTATTATGCTTATGCTGCTAATATTGTAAGGAAACAGGAACTGTAGGTTAAGAAATCAATTTAAAAAGGGGAGAAGGTAGTCTAGAAAAAGAGGGGAACTGGGCAAAAGGTGGGGAGTCAGATAAAATTTGGGGAAGTTCATGAAGAGGGGAATAGGCGTTCCGAGAAGATTGTGACCTTGTAGTCTTTGTCAAAGGGGGCTGCAAGGGAGGGACTTGTGCTTTGGGTGAAGGGAATAAATACTGCAGAAATCTATTTTTTGGGTGTGCCTACTTCGATAGCCACCCGCTCTTGAAAGAACGTATTTTATAATAAACTGTTTGCTGCTTCACTTCATGACTCTGTCAAATTTCTGACTGGTGAGTCTGTTTCTCACATGTACTACTTCATCATATTGCATATAGAGACTGAACCCAAAACTCCTCTGCAAGGAAATGCTCGGGGGGTTGGGGACATATAATAACTGCTTCCTGTAATATTACATATTATTTAAAGGAAGCATATAAGATCAGCATAGAAGAATCTAATTCATTTCTTCTGAAAGTAAAAACACTTGTGTACATTTTTCAAACAGGTAATTTTCTATAGTTTTTGAACCTCCCTCAAACACTTCAGAAGGTGTATTTAAATTATATAATGCTTGTCATACCATGCATTTCCAGCAATATAAAAAAAAGTTTATAAAGTGTAGAGAAACATGTAAAAGAATTATGTAACAACGATCAGAAGCAGTGGATCAGTTACCAACATGAAGTATAAAATGCCAAGGGAGCTATTTTCCCACATGATTACTTTTTTAAAAAAAAAAGTTTATCTAAGTCATAATATATCTCTGATAACCCCTTAATTTATATTTTGAAGTTTTGGTATTTTTAGAGCAACCTGAAAAGTAGTGTAATAGCTGTATTATTTGTATACTGCCTGATTTTTTTTACAAATAAGTCAAGCCAGCGAACATATCCAACACACCTTTCTCCTCTGATTTTCCCCACAATAACAACCCTGTGAGGTGAGTTGGGCTGAGACAGAGTGACTGGCCCAAAGTCACTCAGCTGGCTTTCATGGCTAAGGCAGTACTAGAACTCAGTCTCAGCCTTAACCACTAGACCAAACTGGTTTATCTTTATAAATATCTATAATTGTATTTATAAATATAAATATGCATTTATATATACTAAAGCAAGCCAAGCACCAAATCCCTGAGTTCACAGGTACTAACCTAAACCTTTACAGGTAGTCCTTTCTTAACAATCAGTCACTTAATGACCATTTGAAGTTACAACAGACTAAAAAAAAGTTACTTATGACCCATCCTCAAAGTTACAACTGACACACACACACACACACACACACACACACACACACACATTTCAGGTACTTGGCAACTGGCTTGCATTTACGAAAATGAAGAACAAAAACAAGTAAACTGAAATACAATAAAATAATCCAGAAAATAATTCAAAGACAGATACAAAATGGCAATCCAGGCAACACATCCATCCAGACAAATATCTCAAATTGGGGGTGGGGCATCTCCCATCCAAGGCCTGGAAACAGTGAGATTTTCAAGGCATTCTAGAATGCCTTCAAGGGGGGAAGTTATCTGGATCTCCAAGGAACTCCATTTAGAAGGCATTGCCACTACAGAGAAGGCACGTTTCTGGACTCAGAAAGATGACATTGGATGACATCTGGAGCATGCTCACTCTTTTGGATCATACTGACCAAGCAGTAAACACGGGAGATAGATGGTCCCTCAAATAAGTGGGTCCTATGTCATGGCAGAGGTATCACATTAGCATGCCAAGGTAAGCCCATCATTGCTTGTGCCACTGCATTCTAGACCATTTAAAGCTTCTGGGTGTCCTTCAAGGGCAGCCCCATATAGAGGGCATTGAGATAGTTGAACCATGAGGTGACAGGGGCATGAGTGATTGTTTGAAGGGCCACTCAATCCAGGAAGAGGAGCAGCTGAAGCACCATATGATGCTATGTAAAGGCCTTCTGGACCAAAGCTGCCACCTGCTCTTCAAGTAGGAGCCATGAGTCCAAGACAACATCCAAGTTGTGTACCATTCCAGAATGAGGAACTGCAATCCCATCCAGGAGTAAAGATGGAAAATTCCCAGACCAAGGTGCGTTAACTGCTACTTCCAGTTCCCAACTAGTGTGACTATTGCTGAACATTCTGGGCGCTTGTCCATAAATCTGGAGGCTACTTTTATCAGTCTTCTCCAACCTGATAAGACTCCAGAATCACAGTTCCTAGTAAGCCATTCTACAAAGGCATTTTTGGAGTTGTTGCTTCCATGCATCCGGAACATAACAGATTGGAGGAAGTGGTCCTAGTAGTTTAGTATTTCTTGTTGAACTGCTGTGGCAATCAAACTTTTAAGGAAAAAGAATCAGTGAAATAATGAAGCACATCTCTCTAACCTCAAAGAAAGCTTACTTCAAAATAAGCATGCTTTGAATTAAACTGGAAGTATAGAAATAGAGGTTCAAATTCTACTTAATTACTATGTGTAGCAAGAAAAAATATCAACTCAATATAGTATTTAAGTTATGCTATGGAATACTCTGCTTCACTCTGCATTGTTGCATAACTGTCAAGAAAAAACATAGGGGGAAAATGTATCTATTTTACATACACACACACACACGGCATACCAGTATGGAGTCAGCACATGAAACTTAACAGTTTTTATTCATTAAAATGATAAATGTTAGCTGTCACTTTTTAAAAATGGATCCATATTATACACCCAAGCAATTATGCATGCATATACTGTATACAGGTAGTCCTTGAGTTAGGAGTGTAATGGAGCCTGCACATTCCACCCTGAGGTATCTCAGGGTGGGGAAGGCCATGGAGGGCCTAGTGATGGAACAGGCCCCCAAGGCCTCCCCGACCCACTAAGATACCTCATGCTTCCCCCTCCCTTCCTGCCACGCTGTGGCCCAGGTGCGCAGCTCGCTGAGTGGGGAGGAGGACAAGGAGAAGAGCGGTCAGGATTTGTGCCACCGGCCAGTGAGGCAAGGAGTAGGTCGGGCAGCGTGGGTGGCTGGCTAGGGAGGGGAGATCGTGGCCACTCAGGTGGCTGTTGCCGCCGCTGCCAGCAGCTTGGACACAGGTGCAAGGGGACTCACCCCGCGATTCCTCCCCGCTCAGTTGAAGGCTTCGTTCCTACCCTCAAACCAAGGCCGGCGCATGCGAGCGAGCAGTGCACCCGGGTCACGGACGGCATTGGTTCCTGCGCCCGTCCGACTCCAATTCCACGCTTTGCCCCATAGGCATGCAAACAAAGCAAACACTTTCCCCTCCCTCAGAATGGAAGCTTCTGGGGGCCATGATCTCTTTTGCAGAGAATTTGTGTTTGAACTCAAGCAATATTAGGGCACCCAGGAGTTTCCATTGTCGGCGCAAAAAGCTTTTCCAAGCCGACTGACTCTCCTCTCCCTCAAAGGGAAAGAAACCGCGGTAGAGAGGAGACAGATTTTGCAATGTAAGTGAGTCCGGCGTGGCAGGAAGGGAGGGGGAAGCAGTTGTGGGGAGCGGGGGGGGGGAATAGGGTGAATGTTGCAGAGCCTCTGCTGTCGTTCGTAAGGGCGAACGACTACCGTGGTGCTGCAATATTCGTAATTGTGGGATTTGCTCGTAAACACTAGAGGGCGCTGGTCACGTAACTTCGAACGAACGTTAAGTGAATGCTCGGAACTTGGGGATTATCTGTATATATTAAACTGTATTTTGTACAACACTAACAGTCCTCTTTTCTGGAGAAGCTAATAAATGGTTTTGTATATATTAAACTCTCAATAAGAAAATAGATTTAGAATGTAGCTAACTACACCTACCCTCACAACTCAGTTATCTAATAAAAATTCCTGGTTACTACTTCTGAGTAATCACACTCCAAGTACTTATTTAACAAATTGTAAAACTCCTGTCAGTCTAACTGGTATAGATGGATGCAAGATTTCTGGTTGCTTTGGTAATGTCCATTAAGCAAGGGTCTGAATGGTCATTTCTTCTACTGAAGGAGGATACATATGTAGATGTGTACAAAGTAGATCAGTTTTACACCACAATAAGTTAGTTGTGTGTACATAAATAAAGGACACTACCATTTTTGCCTAGATACTTTAAAACAGAGGTCCCCAACCTTTTGGGCACCAGGGACTGGTTCCGTGGAGAGAGGTTTTTCCACGGACCAGAGGGGGTATGGTTTTGTGTGCTGCCTGCATCTCGTGGATGGGGCTTTGCTTGTTTGTGCGGACCGGTTGCTGGCATGCCGCGGCCCAGTACTGGTCCACGGACTGCGGGTTGGGGACCCCTGCTTTAAAATGCTTTCTATGAAAACAAGAAATCAATTTCTAGGTCAGCTCCTTAAGATCACAGTTCTGGCTCCAATGTATTCCTGTGGT
The DNA here is from genome assembly GCA_023970755.1 of Azemiops feae. Taxonomy (NCBI): domain Eukaryota; kingdom Metazoa; phylum Chordata; class Lepidosauria; order Squamata; family Viperidae; genus Azemiops; species Azemiops feae. The sequence goes on from JALGBA010000441.1 coordinate 137,511, forward strand.
GTCTGGACATTTTAGGAATCAAAACTAAACAGTGCTATTCCTCACAGCCTACAAATTGAAACAGCTTTGCTAGTGAAAGGAAAGCCCTGTTAAGAAAGTGTGCTCGCTCTCTCTCTCTCTCTCTCTCTCTCTCTCTCACACACACACACACACACACACACACGAGATTTGTTTTATTTGGATCCACTTTTTTTTTTACTTTGGGTCAACAGGTTTGATTTGCTTTCTAATAGCTTTACAATTTTTTAAATCTGACTTTATCTGGAATTAGCACCTCTAAATCCACTAACCTGATCATCTCTGAAATAGGTGCCTACCACACCTGTGTGAGGATTAGAAGACCATGCACTAGTTAGAAATGATAGACATTATTGGTGTATACCCAGAGAATAACAGGCTGAGGAAGGATGTATCCACTACTACTAGACTGAGAATGCTGTTGGGTGCACAATACCTGGTTAATTATTTCATTAAATTTGTTTGCCACTCATTTTGCCTTGGGGCGACTCTGGGCGGCTTACAACATTAAGAGCTATAAATCCGTAAAACATAAGTATTTCTAAAAACAATAAAAATATAATTACAATCAAAAATAAGATTACAGTTAAAAGATGGGGGTGTCAAGCTATGAAACCTACTGTCCACAGGTGTTCCTTATGAACGTGAGAGCCGAAGCAGTTGAAGAGTTGTTTTGACGAACTGAAGTTTCTTCTCATAACAATTACTGGAGGATATATTGGGCAATGTGACCTGAAATGTCAGAGAGGGGAGGGAAAGTCTCACTCTTTTAATTATCTGCTTCCCACCATTTTCTCAGAGCTAGCTTCCTTTCTATCTCACCGGTTTGCTAATGCCTAATAAAGTTTACATTAGAGAATGCAATGTCTCTGGTGTTTTGCTTTGTTGGGCTTCTCAGCCAGAACTTGACACTAAGCTAGCTCTGAGAAACAATTCCAATTCCATTGAGAGGTCTTGAGCCCCTACGCCCTTCTGGTAGACTCCAGAGGGGTGGTGAAGACTCAGGAGAAGATGCCTGAAACGGAGAAGCCGGCTGGAGCTGGGTTGGGATCAACCAGTGGGACTCCAGCTAGGGCCGAAAGCAGCTTTGTAACCCCACTGGCCTCAACACGACCCAAGGAGCATGTTGAACATAATGAGCCAACCCCGGAGTGGACCGGTGGAGCAGTGGCGTTCAACCGACCCGAGTTGGAGAAGTAGCGAGAGAAGCTACGCAAAGCCGCTGAAGCTGAATTCCCGTTGGACTGCCCTCGGCCCAAATGGAGCAGAGAGCTGTAGTGGTGGGAACGAGGACCCTCGGAGTGGACAGCACCCAGGGAGTGCTACTTGCCAAGGTGCGACAGCCAATCGGTAAGAGCAACTGAGGCAGAAGTTTAGCAGCCTGGAGGTCCATGGAGGAGAGCCGGTCCCATGGCTGGATCCTCGACCCCGAAGGGGCTCAGCTCCGCTCCTAGCTCAAGCACCGGCACCTTCACCCCAGCGCTCAACAGGAACAGCAGCAGCGATGGCTGGAGAAGCAGTTAGCCCACAGCCTGGACTACCTCCCCAGTCCGGGACAGAGAGCCCGCAATCTGCCACCGGCGCCTGCTCCTCAGCCTGGGGGGGCATATTGGCGACCACCACTGGCTCCTAGGTATGGAGTTCACCCGTGGATGTACCCATAAGGCGGGGCCTGGATGCCAGGGCCCTGGCCAGCACCAAGGCCACCTCTGCCCCCACCGCTGAGGGCAACATTTGACGGGAACCTTGAGAAGCTGGCGTTCTTCCTTAATCAGGTCTGGACCTAACTCGACTGACATGGAGAAGATTACCCTGACAACGAGGCCCGGGTGGATGTCATAGTGGCCAACCTCGAATGGCTGGTGGCGGAATGGGTGACAATTCTCCGTGATGAAGGTGCCCCCAAGCTGGCATATCCGGACGCACTTCTCTGTGGCCTCAGAGCCTGATTCGAGGACCCTGCGCAGACCCAACGAGCGGAGATGGAGGTCCGAAATGTCAGACAGGGAAGTAGACCCATGGCCAAGTACATTAGAGACTTCAGGAGGGTCGCGGGGAGGCTGAGGCACTGGCCAGAGCAGCTCTTGACCCAATACTTCTGAGAGGGGCTAAGCCGCAACCTATTTCACATGTGTCTGGCCCGAGGGATCCGAAACCGGCTTAGTGACTGGTACCAGCTAAAAACCACAATGGAGTTAGACCTGGCAGTATACAAGGGCCGCGGGGGCTTCAGACCGCAACCGAAGAAAAGCCAAGAGAAGCACGCTTTAGGGAGGAAGCAACCAGTGGCAGCGTCCCCGGTTCCTGCAGGGCCATCTGATCGCACCCCCATCATGTGCTTTCGCTGTGGCCAGGAAGGTCACAGGGCTGCGATGTGCCCGGGACCAACGCCTTGGATGGCTCCCACGGCACCAACTCCCTTGAAGCCAAAGAAGCCACCGAAAAAGGGGAAGGAGAAATCGTGGGCAGTAACCCAGGTCGTTGAGGTCTCACCCCCAGAGAGCAAAGGGGATGTAACTCCCACCAAGAGGGGCCGCCGATGATCCTCTATGACAGCAAGAGCGAGGGAGAGGACGACCCAATGGTGAGTGGACCTGTTAACCACCCTGAAGTTAGGGTAGACATCAAGGCATCCCGCGAGGGTGCGAGGGGGATGGTAAAGGCCCTCATAGACTCAGGCTGCTCCTGTTGCCTAATTAGTCAAGCCGCAGTGCAGAGGCTAGGATTACATGTGAGGAAGCTCAAGAAACCTGTGAAGTTTGAACAGGTTGATGGCACGCTGACAGGAGGCAAGGCCGCTTCCCATTTGATGGAACCGGTACAGCTAGAATTGGGGACCCATCAAGAGACTATTCGCTTCATGGTTGCCCCAAAGATGGCAGAGGACATGATCCTGGGCCTGGCTTGGTTAGCCAAGTGGGGCCCCCGGATCTATTGGGATAAAGCCTCTGAATAAGGGGAGAAAGCAGACAGAGAAGGCAGGGGCTGTGAGGAGAAACCCTGAGTACAGCAAGGGAGTGTCGGAGGAGGGGGAGGAGCAGCAACCCGTCCCGAGGGAGTACTGAGACCTCGTGGAGGCGTTCAGCAAGAAAGAGTACAATGTCCTACCCCCTCACCACCCCACAGACTGCGCTATAGAGATCCTGCCCGGGGCGAAACTTCCTAAGCCAAAAATGTACTCCATGACTCTGAAGGAGATGAAGGAGCTGAGGGAGTACATTGATAAGAATTTGGCAAGAGGGTTTATCCAAGCAGCGAAATCCCGAGTAGCGGCACCAGTACTATTTAAAGAAAAGAAAGATGGGTTGCTGAGATTATGAGTGGATTTCCGTGGGATCAATGGCGTGTGCGTGGAGAACATGTACCCCCTCCCTCTCATGAACGACATGCTAGGACATTTAGCCAAAGGGAAGATCTTCATGAAATTAGACCTGAGGGAGCCATACTACCAAGTGAGGATTAAGGGAGGTGATGAGTGGAAGACAGCCTTCAACTGCCTCCTTGGTAGCTAACAATTCAAAGTGATGCCATTTGGACTACAAGGGCCCCCCACTGTGTTCATGCAACTCATAAACAAGGTGCTGCATGAGCATCTTTATAAGGGGGTTCTAGTGTATCTTTATATATATATATATATATATTCTTAATTATGCTAAAAATCCGAATCCCAGGTAAACACATGTCATAAAGCAAATAGATAAAAACGATCACCGGGATAAAAATCTTAAAACAAAGATTGTTTAGTTTACAAAGCTAAGCTTTCGTCGGCCATACTGCCGACATCATCAGAGCATATAACGTAGAATTTGGGAGTCCATTCTTATATGCCTGGCTGTTTCTGCGCCCGGGCTCTCGACCTGGTCATCGGTCCGCTCCTCGGCGTCGGGCGCACTGTTGTTAAAGGGGCCGTTTCCACAGGTATCCTCTCTCCTCCAGTTGCCGTTGTTCTTAGGGCATGTGTGTTGGTGTTAGGGGATCGAGTGTCCGATCGCTCCTGCTCCTCCCGTTTCATGCCGGGGGATCGGGTGTCAAATCGTTCTTGTTTCTCTCCTCCCCCTCCCATCCCCATGGTCCTGTTCATATTAGTCTGTCTTCATGTCCCTGAGCTGCCCGTGGAGCGTGTAGTTTCTTCAGCGCGTGTGCGGGGGCGCAGGAAATAAGTCATCTCGCAGTCTGCACACATTGTTCGTTGTTTCCTTCGTCGCTGAGTGCGGTCGTGTCCCTATCATCTGGTTTTTAGCAGGGCGTATCTTTGCTGTTCCCCTTCTCTTCCCAGCCTCCGCTGCCCCTCTTTCGTCTGTGTGTGTGTCACGAGATTGGCTGTCTGGTCCTTCCTGTTCATTGTCTTGCTCCCCCTGTTTTGTATGGATCGGGGTGTGTGCGTCTGGGGGACCTGTGGGGTAGGCTTCCTCTGTTCTTTTACTCACCGCCCCAGTGTCTCCTTGTATGTGGGTTCCTGGGGGTTGTTTGTCTGGTAATGTTCGATCGCCCCCTCCTTTCCTTTTTGTGCCCTGCTGGATCTGGGGCGTTGTTTTGTTTGTGGGGTGTGCTTCTGGTTCATTGCTCTCTCTGGGGATTGTGGTAGTCCTCCTTTCTGTTGCCTCGTCCTTCCAGTTGTGCCTGGTGTGGGCAGGTTGTTTGTGTTGCCGGTTGGTATGATGCCCTCCCCACCCCTTTAACATTTGGTACGCAGGGCCAAGCTCTATATGCCGGTTGATGGGAGTTTTTATCCGACATCCAGGCTTCTTTGAGCAGGCGGCCTCCCTTGGTGACATCGCGGGATAAAGTCTCCGCGTTGGCGAGGTAGAACTCATGGCCATAGTTGGCCATGTGAGTCCACACCTGCGAGTGCTGTTCCTTCCTCTTAATCGCCAATTCATGTTCGTGGACCCTGGTTATAAGTCTCTTGGAGGTTTCTCCAACATAGTTACAGGGGCAGTTTTTGCACCTAATCCTGTATATCACTGAGGACTGCTCCCCAGTGGGGAGTGGATCTTTTGGGCGCATAATCCTGGCGCGTAGGGTCTGGTCAGGTTTGTGGGCCACCCTCACATTAAAGGGGGCCAACAGTCTGGCCGTGGCCTCCGACACGCCATTGATATATGGCAAGGTTGTCCGTGCCGGTTGGGTTGGTGCCCCGTCGGCTTGTGCGCTCGTGCGAGGTCTGTATGGTCTGCTGTGACGCCTAACAAAATCCACTGGGTAACCATTGCGTCTGCACACTCGGTAGAGGTGCCTCCTCTCTTCCGTTTTGGTCTTGTTAGTGTTGCAATGGGAGCCAACTCGTTTGAATAGAGTCTTGATACAGCTGGCCTTATGAGCAACCGGATGGTTGCTTCTATAATGCAGCATCCTATCCGTGTGGGTTGGCTTACGGAAGACGGCTGTTTGTAGGGACCCATCGGACTGTCGTTTGATCCATACATCCAAGAAGGCCAACGCGCCTTGATTTTCCTCCTCTGCGGTAAACCGGATGTCAGGGTAAACAGAGTTCAGTTTGTTCAAGAAGATGGTTTTATCTTGCCTTTTAATCACCACAAAGGTGTCGTCCACATATCGGGCCCAGAATTTGGGGCGGTGCTTCATCATCACCACCCTCTCTAATTGTTGGAGGACTGCCTCCGCTACGACGCTCGAGATGGGTGATCCCATCGGTGTCCCTTTCGTTTGTTCGTACATTGTTCCCTGGAAGACAAAGTATGTTTTGAGGCATATGGTTATTAATTGTGCCAGGTCCTCGGTGTGGAGGGAGTCTTGTTGCTGCCCTTGCTCTTCTTGGAGGCGGTCCCTTAATACTGTGACCGCAAGATCTTGTGGAATGGAGGTGAAGAGCGAGGTGACATCGTATGACACCATTATTTCGTCGCTCTCCACCTTCAAGGACTTGATCTTCTCCAGGAACTCCTCTGCCGATTTTACGGTGGTCTCATTATTGTCCACTAGGTAGTTGATCCGTCCGCTTAGCCATTTGGCCAATCCCGAAGTTGGGGTGCCTTTAAATGAGACGATGGGCCGTAGGGGGACCCCCTCTTTGTGGACTTTTGGTAGACCGTAGAACCTGGCCATAGCCGAGTCTCTTGGGCGTATTCGCCTTAGGGTGTCTTCATCTATCTTTCCTAGGCGCTTCAAGTTGTTCAGAAGCTTATTAACACGGTTCTTGAGTGTTACTGTGGGGTCCTTGGTGATGACTTTATAGGCCATAGTGTCACTGAGTAGACTTAGAGCTTTGCTTATATATTCTGCTCTATCCATGACCACCGTGGCTCTGCCTTTATCTGCCGGTAGGACGATGATGGTATCGTCTTTCTTTAGCTGCTCCAAGGCCTCCTTCTCCTCCATGGGCAATACCTGGCAGTGTTGGTGGCCCATCAATAAGCCCGTGACGCGTTGCCTGATGGAGTTTTTGGCCTCATCCCCGGTCTCAATGCGTTGGATTGTGGGTTCTAAGGCGGAGGCAGTCCTCCAACAATTAGAGAGGGTGGTGATGATGAAGCACCGCCCCAAATTCTGGGCCCAATATGTGGACGACACAGCCCTACAAACAGCCGTCTTCCGTAAGCCAACCCACACGGATAGGATGCTGCATTATATATATACACATACATACACAATGGTATAAAATCCTCGAACTCTGGGATGAATATAAACCAGCTGTTTATTGTTAAAACAATAAAAACAATAAGAACAACTATTTACAAATCTAAAACAACCTTAGCTTTCGCTGGTCCACTGCCAGCGTCATGAGAGTGAGTGTTAGGGGTGGGGAGGTCTCTTATAAACCCTGCTGACTCAGTATCCTGCCCATTGATCGTGTGATAGGGCCATCCGTCCTAACCGGCCGTAATTGCCTCAGTTGTCCCGCCTCTCCTCGCTTGCATTCCAGTTTTGCAACTTTCTTTCCTCCCATTGTTCCTTTCTTTGTCCTTTCCACTCCTGTCAACCCTGCCTTTCCTTGCTGTGCCCCCCCTCCTGGCATATCCATCTGCCCCACCCGTCCTTCTTGCCCCCCGGCCATCTGATGTTATTACCGCTGTCTATCTTCCAATCGCCCCCCCCCCCCCCCCGTGGTCATTGTGGGCTGCGCGTCTGGATCTGGCATTATAGCGAACGTTGTTTTATATTTGTAAATAGTTGTTCTTATTGTTCTTATTGTTTTAACAATAAACAGCTGGTTTATATTCATCCCAGAGTTCGAGGATTTTATACCATTGTACAGATATGCCTGGGATTCGTATTTTTATAGTTATTAGGGATATATATATATGTGTGTGTGTTACTCAATGTTGCATCTTAACTTTTTCAATATGAATCTATTCAATGCTACACAATCCAGTGTTTTTTTAATCCCCTCTTCTTCCCGTTTTCATTTTCTCAACATTAAACAAATACAATTCTTACTACTATTAATACATACAACCACTAACCACTTTATATTTAAATTGTATTTGCAATTAAAGTCTTATTAAATCAATGTCCTGTTTTTCGAGCTCTTACTTAAGTTTAATTTCCCATCAGTATTCAAAATATCTTTGTCAGTTATGATTTTCTCAAAGTTAGTTACATTTGTGTAGCTGTAGGTTTCATTTATACAAGCCATCCTAGTGTTTTTATGATTCCCATATCAAAAGAAAGAGTGCTATTCTAGTTATAAAACATATCTTTCTTATTATTATATATCTATGTGTTATCTATTCTTTTGTCCATATTCAAACAAATATTGGCTCATATAATACCCCATCTGGTATGTCAGATCTTCTGTTTTTTGAGTCTAACTCTAGCTTTCTTTCTTTGCCAATTAGCTTTCCAGGCCAAAGTAATTAAATCGCCAACAAATTCTTTCTTTTTTTTGTAAATACTGCTTGGAATGGGAAAAACAATTTAAGTAGGGTATTTTTGAGGGGGAATTCCGCCCAGTTGTATTCATTAAACAACTCCCACTTTCCTTCTCCCTCAATTTCTCTTTTCATTTTTTGTCTCCCAAATCCCTCCTACAAATCCCTGGTAAACCTGGCTGGGGGCTTCAGATGGAAATAATAAGTATGTTTTCCTACCACTTTTAGCTAGGTATAAAGGATCCATTTTATTTCCCCCCTCCAGATATTGTATCAGAAGTGTTGTGATCCCCAAATACTAATCTTGTCTAATACCACCAGTCTTAATATCCACAGAACAAAGTCTTATCTGGTTCTTCTGGTCTTCTGTTAAGTTAAAAATCACCAAACAACAAAGAAGCTAGGTTATCTATTTCTAGGCTTCTTGCCAGGTCTGCATCAGTCATTGCAGCTGTGTAGCTATACTCTCATCCACCACTAGACTCGTAAAACAGAAGGTTGATTTCTTGTATTTCATCCCAGTATTTTTTCAATTTTTCAATTTTCTCACTTCTCAAATTTGTCAAAGCTATAGCTTTATATTACTTCTACTTCAGTATTAAGTATTTCTGTCCCCCATAAAAAAATTAAAATGCCGCTTCCGTTCCTCTGGAAGGGTGGGGCTGCAAACCCCTTCCTTCTCGTGTTCGGAGGTTTTTAGCTTCTTGGGAGCCTTTTCCAGGAAATCCAGTTGCAAAATAGTAAAGAAAGGATCTTATTCTCACCCAGTTCCAAACACGCTGTTTACGATCTGCTAATTAGTGCTTTCGTTAGCTTCAGGCTGATCGCAGGAATGCAGCCAACCTTTCCCCTGCCGGTTTGGAGAGCTTTCCTCAGATCAAACAGATCGACCGCCATCTTTCCATGATCAATGAGGTTCCTCTCCTTTTTCATCGCCTCTCCGGGGTGACTTTAGATCCTTTAAGGGCCCCCTGGCAGGGAGAAACCAGCCGTGGGGAGCGGAGCACCGCTTTTCCTCGGCTGCATCGCTTTTGACGCAAACCGGAAGTCGGGGTTCTAGTGTATCTTGATGACATCCTCATTTACACTGAAACCATGGATGAGCACGTGAAGCTCGTGCAACAGGTGATGAAAAAGCTATTGGACGCTAAGCTGTATGCCAAACTGTCAAAATGCAAGTTTCACAAATCTAGACCGGACTACCTCAGCTACGGTGTGTCATGTGAGGGGATAGAGATGGACCCAAGGAAAGTGAAGTCCATCTTGGAATGGCAAGCCCCTCGCACCCGCAAGCAGCTGCAGAGTTTCCTGGGGTTTGCAAATTTTTACAGGCAATTCATCCCCTCTTTCGCCACGATTGCCTTACCGATAACTGAGTTGTTAAAAACGGGGAAAGGGGGAATAAGCCCCGGCCGAATCAGCCCTTAAACTGGACGATGGTGTGCCAAGCAGCATTCGAAAGGCTGAAGGGGCTATTTGCCATTGAACCAGTGCTAAAACACTCAAACCCGAAGAGCCTTTTGTGATCCAGGCAGATGCCAGCGACATGGCTGTGGGAGCAGTCCTCCTCCAACGCAATGGGGAGGGGAACTTACAGCCGTATGCATACACATCTCGTAAACTAAATGAAATGGAACGGTGATGGGCGGTGTGGGAGAAAGAGGCTTTTGCAGTGCGGTGGGCTTTACTAACTTTACTAGAGAACTCAATGACTCTGGTGTTTTGCTTTGTTGGACTTCTATTAACCACCTCCAGTGTCATACTCCCCCACCCCTTGGAGCCCCAAGCCAGCTGGCAGAGCAAGGTCTTCAGGTCAGTGTCAACTTCTGAAACGAACCTGGCTGAAGCCATCTTTGTCGTTCTAAGTTGCCACAGGTTGGGAGGAAGGGGGGGGAAAGAAACCGACAGCATTGCTAGACTAAACACGGAGCAGTCCCGTGAGAACCAAGGTCATAGGAACTGGAAGGTGGAAAGAAGTTTCACAGAGCCCGCCAATTGCTTTTATTGGGTAGCGTGATCAATAGCATAGTAGAGGGGAGGGAATTTTACATTTAGTTACATTGAACTCCTAAGGGGAATTTTATAGTTGGTTTCACTTTTGACCGTGCCGATATTATGTATCCAATAAACATGTTCTTTGAGGAAACTTCAAGCCTCGGAGTTCTGATTTATTTGGTTTCATTAGTCGGAGCCTTGACATCAAAAGGTGTGATGACCCAGGGCACAGCACAGAGGCAATGCAGTCAGCTGGCAATTCAAACAGTTCTTTTATTGCTCCAAATTTCCCCCAAATGCTCCCACGTTTGCTGGCAAGCCTCCAAGAAAACAACACACACACACGCACCCCTTCAGCCGACTCTGGCTGAAAGGAGATTCAATTACAGTCTGCTTAGCATAAGAAAGTACTCAAGGCCATAGAGATAACAAGGAAGAAAACATAAAATTAACGAGTCTGTTTGAATCCTAGCTTGCCTGAGCAGGTTTCAAAAGAGAGAATCCGAAATACAGTCCCATGTCTTTAAACATTCAAACAACATGGTCAATCAGTCCAATAGTCAGAGTTTCCAAGTTTCCAAACAGAAGTCACAGAACAAGAGATCAGCAACAATACACAAAACTCCAAAGAATCAGCGTTTGTTCCCGACAAATGCCCCTCCCCACAGCGTCTCCTTAAATCTCAATCTCCAGGTGTTCCTTGTGGAGAAGGGCGGGATGCTCTCCTCCCAAGTAATTGAGCCTGCCTGCGTTGTTCCCTCCTTCTCTCCACTCTCCGTGCTCTAGGATCAGGTGGGGGTGGCCCTTGCTCATCGCCTGAACTCTGCCTCTCCTGTTCCTCCTGTTCCAATCCTGAAGGGCCCTGGCCTGCCTCGGCCTGCTCTTCCCCACATTCCTCTGAAGCCACAGACACCTCTCCCTTGGCCTCCATAGGGTCCCGTTCCAGTTCATTTTCCTCCGCAGATTCAGGCTCAGACGGAGGCATGACAGAAGGGTGGGAGCAGATCTCAGTTCGGGGGAGGGAGGTAAGATGTTCCAAAGGGCAGGAGCCACAGCAGAGAAGGTTCTTCTGGACCCCGCCAGCTGGAATTCATTGGCCAACAGAGTCCACAGCATGCCTCTTCTGCTGGCACAGGTGAGGCGGGCCATTTGGGTGAGAGTAACTCAAAACACTGGTGATAATCTTTTCAGCCTTAGGTCCAGGGTAACTCATTCTCTTTTTGGGGGGGATTGGCGCTGGCTGGGAGGCTTTGCTGGAGCTCTGCGGATTCAGCAGAGAGGTCGGGAGCTCCGGCGGCCTCCGCGGTGGCTGGCAGTGGGGCGGGCCTCTTGGGGAGGGATTCTCTCTCTGGAGAAAGAATAAAAAGCTTTTTCGCCAACTTCCTACCTCTCTCTCCCTCCTCTTGGCTTGTCTCTCCGGAGAAAGAATAAAAAGCTTTTTCACCAACTTCCTACCTCGCTCTCCCTCCTCTTGGCTTGTGTTGTGAGTCCGCGCCAGCCTGTGATCCCGGCAGCTGAGTCCGGGGAATCAGAGGAGGAGGAGGAGCCATCAGAGTCGGAGGAAGGCTCTGATGAGTTACAAGACTCACAATCGGATGAAGAGCCTGGCCCTTCCAATCGTGCTCAGGATGAGACTCAGCTGTGTGGAGAAGATGAGTCAGACTCTGAGGACTCACAGCTGGACGTCATTATAGACGCTCGTAAACGAAGGCAGTTAACTAGAGCAAATCAGAGGGAGACAATACGGCAACTCCAAGGGAGGAGGAGAAGGCATTGAGAAGCCACGCCTTGGGGCTGCTTAATAAAAAGGGAAGGTGTGGGCGGTGCTGGTTGCTGAAGGCAACCATTTGCAAAGAACTTCAGTGTCAAGGGATCTTGGTCTGTTTGTGTTACCGGTGAATTATTTCTTGTTTAACTGCTGCTCTGTTTTGCTTTTGAACTAACTATCCATTGGAAAAGTATTCTGTTTTTGTTTTGAGGTAAAATTATCTGAACTGTAAATTAAATAAAAAGGGTTGGTTTTCCCAGCCTACTGTTAAAGAGGGGTTTGTTCTTGTGACGCAACAAGGACGGACGTAGGCTGGGACAGAACAGCTTGTCTCTCCGGAGAGAGAATAAAAAGCCTTTTCGCTAACTTCCTACCTCGCTCTCCTTCCTTCTGGCTTGCCTCTCTGGAAAAGAGAAAATAAAATCTTCTTCCCCCAGTCAATCTCCTCTTCCCCTTTAAAAATCCCTCCCCGCCCCACAGCCAGCCACCGCAGAGGCCGCTGGAGCTCCCAACCTCTCTGCCGAATCCTCAAGAGCTCCAGCAAAGCCTCCCAGCCAGCGCCGATCCCAGCCAGCGCCGATCCCCAACTCCCCTCTCCACTACGCTACCCCCCTCCCACCAGCACCTCCAGCCTCGCAGCCACAAGGCATCCCTTTCAACAGGACCGCCCCCGCCCGCCCACATGGTATAGGAATGGAGGAACGGAGGAAGGGAAAAAAGGGAGAGAGGAAGGAAGGAACAGAGGAAGGAAGGAAGGAAGGGAGGGTGGGAAGGAGGGAGGAACAGAGGAAGGGAGGAACCATGTCCCGGCGCTCGCCCCAGTCCCACCCTCCTCCACCGGAGACCCTCAGATCTGCCCCAGTCCTGCCCAGGCACCCCTGACGCAAGTGATGTAGAGCTGGCCACGCCCACCCAGTAGGCCGCGCCCATCCCGGCCACACCCACCCGGCCCCCCAAGGGCAACCACAATGCTTATGCGGCCCTCAATGAAATTGAGTTTGACACCCCTGTGCTAAGGGGACAGGACAACTTCACTGCATCAAAAGGGACAATGGACGGGGCCATGTACCATCAAATCTTGGGCGAGAACCTCCTTCCCTCAGCCAGGGCATTGAAAATGGGTCATGGATGGGTATTCCAGCATGGCAATGACCCAAAACACACAGCCAAGGCAACAAAGGAGTGGCTCAAGAAGAAGCACATTAAGGTCCTGGAGTGGCCTAGCCAGTCTCCAGACCTTAATCCCATAGAAAATCTGTGGAGGGAGCTGAAGGTTCGAGCTGCCAAACGTCAGCCTCGAAACCTTAATGACTCGGAAAGGATCTGTAAAGAGGAGTAGGACAAAATCCCTCCTGAGATGTGTGCAAACCTGGTGGGCCAACTACAAGAAATGTCTGACCTCTGTGATTGCCAACAAGGGTTTTGCCACCAAGTACTAAGTCATGTTTTGCGAAGGGGTCAAATACTTATTTCACTCATTAAAATGCAAATCAATGTATAACTTTTTTGAAATGCGTTTTTCTGGATTTTTGTTTTGTTATTCTGTCTCTCACTGTTAAAATAAACCTACCATTAAAATTATAGACTGATCATTTCTTTGTCAGTGGGCAAACATACAAAATCAGCAGGGGGATCAAATACTTTTTCCCTCACTGTATATCCACTGTAGGTTACATCTATCCTCCACTTCAACCTGGTTTTTAGAACACAGTTTATGTGTATGTATGTACATATTATAACCTCAAGTCAGACTTCACAACTACAACTGGAAAACAGAAGAGCACAAAAGGGTTCTTTCTTTTCACCCACCAGTTGTTTTAAGGCAATGATCCTATCCTTTCAATATTTGTTTCAGCTGATGGGTATTGGATAGCTGCAAAAATACAGCTAGTCCTCGATGTCTGTTCGTTCAGTGACTTTTTGAAGTTACGGCAGTGCTGAACAAAGGGGCTTACCACACATCCCCAAAGTTATGGCTGCTCAAGCACAGTGGTCATGTGACCAAAATTTGGGTGCTTGGCAGCCCACCTGCACTTATGACTACAGGGGTATTTCAACTTGCCCCACTTGCTTATCTACATGCATCTAAGCCATTTTTGACTACTGCACTCTGCAGCCCCTGCCACACTAGCTGACCTCTGCCATCTTCTTGCTCCTGGTAAGGCGTGCTGACCCCGGCCTTTCACGAGGCAGCTGCTGGCCGCACAAGGCTTTCTTCCCAAGATCAAGCATGGCAGTTTCCTCACAAGACCTGGGGAAGATGGCCTCATTTGCCAGGAACTGCCTTGTGAAGGGCCAGGGCAGACATACCTCATCAGCAGTGGGAGCAAGAAGATGGTGAAAGTCAGCTGCAGTGGTAGAGAACAGGGCAGCAGAGTGCAGGGTAGCAAGGGTGACTGTGGCTGGGACTGGGCTAGGGCAATTGCAGGGAGTTGAAGGGGGAGACAGTCCCTTATCTTGGAAGAATCAAAGCTTGGGCCTGGGAGGGACCAAGGCTGGAATTGCTTGGATTGGGGTGGCTCTTCAGCTAACAATTGGTGAAATTTGGTTAACAATGGCAATGGGGAATGCCAGGATTGCCATAGCTAAGCAATGTGGTCACATGACATTGTGCTTTATGACCGCATCGTTTAGTAACAGAAATACTGGTCTCAGTTGCAGTCGTAACTCAAGGACTACCTGTCAGATTCATCTCAGTTCACATGAAAAACAGAGAAGGAACGTATTAATAGAACTAAGGAGATACTATAAGAGCTAACCTCAAATATACTGCAGAAAAACATTAGAACAGGCTTGTCCAACCTTTCGGCTTGCCTGGGCCACATTGAGTGAAGAGGAATTGTCCTTGACCACATATTAAATATATAATATAGTTAATGTATATAAATAGCAAACTTTGTTTTTTTATATTGTTTATTATAATTCAATTACTTTGTGGAGATGCATTACCCATGGGACATGCCTGCATCAGAACAATTACCCACTGAAACAAATGATATGCATCCTTTCATTCAGAAATGACAAAGGAGAAGGGAAGGGACAATCCAGATTGCACACATCCAATATTCTGCGGAATCTCTGCTTGAACATTACCTTTGAAATATTATTTCTGCAATATTCACCAAACCAAAGTTAAGCAGGAAGGTATAATTATAAAATCAGACACTATAGCTGAATTTTTTGAACTGTCCAGGATTCATGCTAAGGCTGAACAACTAAAGAAAAAAGAAGGAACAAAAGGACTTTCAAGATGCACAGCAGGTGCCATCTTAATGTCATCACTGTCTGGTTTGCTGGCAGCAGTGCCTCAGATAGAAAGTCCATACAGAGAATGGTAAGGACAGCCGAGAAGATCATAGGAAGCTCGCTTTCTGGTATTCAGGATGCTGCTTATAAGCGCTATGTGCTTAGAACTCAAAGCATTGTTAGAGACCCTACACACCCACTTTACGGTCTGTTTCTGTTGCTCCCCTCTGGGAGGAGGTTTCGAAGTATTTCTAGCAGGACTACCCGATTCTGTAATAGCTTTGTTCCCTATGCCATCCATCTGGTAAACTTGCAAGATTTGTTTTTCTCGCCATGCACATGTATACATAACCCGAACTAGACTGTTGTTTCTCTGTGTCATATATTATATGTGGGTATATGCATAATTCTGTATTTGTTTATTTATTTTTGTCATATTTGTGTAGTGTATATTGGAGGTGGTGACCCTTTGAGAGCTGTATGCAACGAAATTTCATTTTAATGTATGCCGATTAGTATACATTCAAACATACAATAAAAACAATTAAAGATAAAAGATGGCAAATATAATAAACCAAGGGGTTTATTATGTTTGCCTCTCCCTCACCAAAGTCCTGGGTAAAGAGCAATTCTAAACAACCTCAATAAGAGATAAACTCAACCATTACCATTTTAAAAAACAGTAACATTTGAAGAAAGGGCAAATAAAGATCTCAAAAGTCTTGGGACAATGTATATCAGAATAAGACTAAGGAGAGCAAATGTTATAAAAATGTTCTAGTTACTTTAAACCAGGGGTCCCCAACCCCCGGTCTGTGGACCAGTACCGGGCCGCGGCATGCCAGCAACCGGGCCGCACAAAGAAGGAAAGCCCCATCCGCAGGATGCAGGCAGCACACAAAACCACGCCCCCACCAGTCCGCGGGAAAAACTCTCTCCACGTAACCGGTCCCTGGTGCCCAAAAGGTTGGGGACCTCTGCTTTCAACAATGCAAGGCCTATATGCTCTTTGCTCTCTCTTTTCCCTATATTTATCACAACTGAGTTAATTCTCTGTACTTCAGATGTACTACTGTGAAATAAAGATTGTGAGCCTCCCTAATTTTGTGTTTTCAGTTAACATGTCCAGATTTTGGTGGTGATTGGAAATACAATAAAAGGAAGGTTTATAAGAAATGCCAATTGGTTCTCATGGCTCCAACTAAGACGTTAGTTCCTCTATAATACCCTTTTCCAACCTGGTACCTTCCAGGAAAGTTGGGACTGCAACTGTCGGAATTCTGTAACAGTACAATAATTACTACTACTGTATGTGAGGATACTCAGTGGTCATCTTAACACATCTAGAGGCTGCCAGGTTAGAAAAATACTATTGTCCAAGTTTAAATCTAAAGGCCAAATTACCAAAGAACAGTGGCAGATGAGAACCAGTGGACCCATCCTCCCACACTTCTACAGACACCCCAAAATACACAAGCCTGACATACTGCTCGATTCCATTGTATCATTACCAGGGACTCCTACCCACAACATCACAAAAGAATTAACAAAAAAAGCTTGAGCACCTCACAAGAGGAACAAACACTTCAAATCCTTACTACAGTGCCTTCAAACAATCAGAGACGTGACTATAGATGAGGATGAAATCATGGTCTCATTTGATGTCACAGCCCTTTTCATGTCCATAGATCCAGAATTAGCCAAAGAATCTAAGACCACATTGCTCCACAGCACACCTGACTTAACCAAATACACGAAGATTGAAACTCCTAGGATTATGGATCTCATAAACCTCTGCCTAACCACATACTTCCAATTTGATGGACAAACTTACCAACAAATTAAAGGTATACCTATGGGATCACCACTCCCAGGACTTATAGCAGAAGTCATTATGCAACGTCTGGAAGCCATAGCACTTCCATAAATACAACCCAAAATATGGATCAGATATGTAGATAGCACGTTCACCATAATAATAATAATAAAAAAGGACCAATTAGAGCAGGGGTCCCCAACCCCCGGTCCGTGGACCAGTACCGGGCCATGGCATGCCAGCAACTGGGCTGCACAAACGCAAAGCCCCATCCACGGGATACAGGCAGTACACAAAACCATGCCCCTCCGGTCCACAGAAAAACCTCTCTCCGCGTAACCGGTCCCTGGTGCCCAAAAGGTTGGAGACCTCTAAATTAGAGAACACACACAAAACCATCAACAAATTTTTCAAAGGAATCCAGTTTACCAGAGAAGAAGAACAACAACAACTCACTACCCTTCCTGGACATTCTGATCAGCAGAGACCACAATGGCAAACTAGAAACACAAGTGTACCAAAAAACCACCCACACCAACCAAGTGCTCCACTACCAAAGCACTAACCCAATGTCCAACAAGAGAAGCTGCGTAGGAGCTTTTAGACTAGCACAAACTCACTGCAGCAACCCTAAACAGCAGAAAAAGGAAACAGAGCATCTATACAACATCTTCCAACAAGATGGATATATCCACGCAACTTTATCAAAAAGTGCCTGACCACTCAACCCGATAAAACACAACCAACACAAGCCCTAAAAAGAATAACAGTGCAAATACATCAAGAACATCTCAGAAACCACCAACAGACTACTACAACCACATAGAATCAGCACACCACACAAGCCAACTAAAGTTCTTCAAAACATCCTAAGTAAACCAAAAAGACCCAGCAGCCCCAGAAGATAAAACAGGAATTACCTACAACATACAGTGTAATGACTGCAGCAGTCACTATGTAGGACAAACAGGCAGAAAACTGGCAGAACGCATCCATGAACACTAACTAGCAGTCAGAAGACATGATGAAAACTCTTTAATTTCACAACTTATCGACAGATTTAACCATAGTTTCAACTGGGAAACTGTGACCATCCTAGACCAAGCCAAGTCCAAAAATGCTAGGGAACATCTAGAAGCTCGGTACTCTGTCAAATTAGCCATCAATACACACATAGACATCTTATCTACATACTGTGCAAAAGAGACAAACAAGCCAAAAAGGGAACAAAGGATCAAAACACACCTCCCCACCAGCAATCAGGACCCGGATGAGCATAGATTTAACTCCAAGATTAACATCAGAACAACAATCAAGTAAACAATACCCCAATCAAGGAACTGCCAAACAAGCCAACAGTAAACAGCCCAATCAAAGAACCTCAAAGACCACCCCCACCAACACTGACAGGGCAAGCCACTATAATATAAACAGAGAGCAAACCCCACTCCTTTAATAGCACTGATGATGTTACCTAGTTTGGGTAATAAAAACGTCTGCAAGAAAAAAACAAGCTCCAAAAACACCAAGGTCCCCTTAAATCTAATTGTTAGACAGAACTGTCAGCTGATATCTTCAGGCAATGTCCAGTTTCAGAAAGCATTTTATTTTCATCAAAGATCAACATGTTAAGAGATTTGGCAAAATTAAAAATGACAGCTGCTAGAATGATGGCTACATCAAGGAATCTCAAAGAGTTACATAGAAGCACAACACACAAGAAAAGTAAGAAACGGCTTTTGAAATAAAACTGTAAGGCCTCAAACTGTAAAAAATGGCCAACTATTAATAGAACAAAAACCAAAATAAAACACATTTGTTTCTATACCTCTAGTTGGCTGAAATAAGGCAGTACTTAAGACTACAGATCTTCTATCTTACAATCACATAATATACAGTATCATATGGCCATATGTTCCTCATAACATTATATGTCCAGTTCTTGGCATTTTAAGGGCAATACAGTCACTGGGAGATTGTCCAATTGGTGCCCAAACTAGCTCTTTATCCTCCGAAAGACAGACCTATGTTACTACTGCCTTTACCATTTCAACTATGTTGTATATTGACCTTCAGTCAGTTACACTAAAAGCTAGAATATCACTGCCACATCTCTACAGTAAGGTATTACTCCATGTTAGAAAAGAAGGCATTGCCCAAAAGCAGTCACAATAAGAGCTATGCACAGAATCTTTGACATTCACCCTCTCCACCTCCTCCCAGAAGTTAATTGTTTGATCTTTTGTATTCAAAGCAGTGGCTTCAGTTCATTTCAACTGCTTTTGTTCAACCTTAGTCCAAGTCTTACTTTTTTGCCCTAAATCACAAAGATTCCAAAATCTTTTAATTGGCCTCTTAAAAATACTGGTTCTTTTCTATATAGCAACTCAATTTGTTGAACTGCTGCCCAGACTTCCATGTTATACTCCTGATACAGTATCTCTAAATTCTGAATTGGTGAGCCTAAAATACTGCTTCTAGTTTTCCCATTGACCAGCCTCAATCTAGTCTTTTAAAGATACAAGGAAGATCAAAACTTTCATGAATGAAGCTATCAGTAACAAAATGGAGAAAATGTTCTCTTTAACTAAGGAGAACAATTGATTTAGATTTGAAGCTTTTAAACTTGGTAGCTGATCACCAAATCAACTTTGGTGTTAATTCAGGAGACAAATTTTATCAATGAAAGACTGCAGAAAGTCTGCTAGCTGAATGTATTTTAACTCAACTTTTTCTAATCGCCCTCTTTAGAGATATATTGGAGTATAAATCTCAGAAATATGGTATCTGGAGGACACTACATTGGAGAAAGAATTCATTCTAAATTCCAAATGGATTATGGAATCAAATTTAGAAAATGGATATAATTAAAAAACCCATTGTGTTTTTGTGAATAGAAGCAGTAAAGTGCACAATATGCCAATAAAAGTCAATATTCAAATATTCTTTTGCAGGCAAAAAATGGATTCATTGTAGAATACATCATATAATACAGTAAAATTTTGAGGAAAATGCAATCTACAGATTCCCTAGTATGTTGGCCAATTAAGAATGTTCATTGGCAGTGCTACACAATCTGACACTTTGCCACTAATGTCAGACTGGAACTTATTTTCTTCAATTAAAATGTCCCTGCATACCGTGTTTCCCCGAAAATAAGACCTGGCACGTCTTTTTTTTTTTTGGGGGGGGGGTCTTTTCAACTCACCTCGCATTGGCGGCACCAACAGTGCCGCCCAGCTGGCCCACTTCTTCTGCGACCAAAGGAGCAGCTTCATTCTGCAGCTGAGAATGGAGCTCGGGCCTGCATTTTGCAGCCAGAGGCCTTTCCGGAAGGCCTGTGTAGCCGAGAACCAAGCTATGGATTGAATCCATAGCTCGTTTCTCGGCTGCAGATGCCTTCCGGAAAGGCCTCTAACTGCGAGATGCAGGCTGAGCTCCATTCTCAGCTGCAGAATGAAGTTGCTCCTTCCAGCGAGGCAAGTGTTGATCCATGGGAGGCCTGGCTGCAATGGTAAGCTCCACACCCCCACACCAGCTTGATTTTTAGGGGTGCGCCTCGTCCCAAAACTAGGGCTTATTTTTGGGGTAGGTCTTACTTTCAGGGAAACACGGTAGATCTCAGTAGCTCTACTAAGCAATTACAAATGACTGCAACCCCATAAGACACACATATTGTAAATGTTATTATTTAACTGTCTTGTATCACAGGAAAACAAATTACAGCACTTAGGATGGCTGCTAGTTACTCTTTCAATACTAAAGAGCATTATCATTTTTTTTTAAAAAATCAAAACTACAGGGAGGCAAACATTCCTTCCCAGAGAAAGGAATCCACTCTCCTCACCCACATGCAGTATAGGTAGTCCTCATCTTACAACCACAATTGAGCCCAAAATTTTTGTTGCTCAGTGAGACAGTTGTTAAGTGAGTTTTGCCCCATTTTACAACCTTTCTTGGCACAGTTGTTAAGTGAATAGCTGCAATTAAGTTAGTAACACAGTTGTTAAGTGAATCTGGCTTCCCCATTGTCTTTGCTGTTCAGAAGGTCGCGAAAGGTGATCACATGACCCTGGGACATTGCAACTGTCATAAATATGAACAAGTTGACAAGCATCTGAATTTTGATCATGTGACCACAGAGATGCTGCAGCGGTTGTAAGTGTGAAAAATGGTCGTAAGTCCCTTTTTTCAATGCCGTTGTAACTTTGAACGGTCACTAAACAAACTGTTATAATTCAAAGACTACCTGTATTCAAAAAGCCAGAGGTTTCAGTCTAAATCTAGACAAGGCAGGATTCTGTGAACAGTACCACTGTCATGGTTCCGACAGATGAAACTCTTCAAAGAACTTCGAGGCATTGTTTACCTTAAAGAATCTTTATTCGAGTTGCATAGCTTCGGCACGTACATAGTCGAAGCCAAAATCTGGATTCCCCTCCCCTTAGCACATAGTATGAAACACAATTCCGTCCTCTAATTAACAGTCATAAATCACATTCTCCAATTAGTTTGAAATGCAGGCTTTCCCTCCTTTACTCAAACCCATTTCTTATCATCTCTTATTTCAAAAGTCCTGAATTCACACACTATTGCAATATTATTATGTCTAACTAACTCCCATCACATTCCTCCTCCTCCCCCAGTATCATCTAATTCTAAGAGTAAAGCATAAGAAAGAAAAAGGCTGCATCTCCATATGTTGTCAAAGCAAGAACATCCAATGTTAGCAGCGTTGACAACCACAATATTACATAATAATCCTCTCTAAAAATTTAATGGGCACAAATCTGATCTACTGTTCATTAATGTCAATGGCATTTTTTGGAATAAACTCTTCCACAAAGTGTCTTCCATCAACACAGTGGAGAAATTAAAGGAGATCAAATAATACTGCACTAAATGCTTCAGAACTGAGTGGAGGTGAAGAGTTGTTCAGAAGACCTCACAGAAAATTTGGTTTTGAGAAAGGAGACAGATGAGTTATCATCATTGAATTTTACAAGTGGAAACTTTAAAAAAAAAGTAACAAGGAGTAGTACAAAGGGAAGGAAACCCTTCTCAGAGTTCAGCACTGTGAATTTTGTACAGAAGACAACAGAAAGGATAGAAAAATGGAGGTGTGAAGCTCAAGGACAAGAAATTGTTTTCACTTCCAAAATAAACAAGAAGCTAGTTTAAAGATTTCAGAGAGATGGATAAATTTATTTTCCCTATATTCTGTCATGTGCAGGTAGCAAGACTGCACTCAATAAGGAATGCATTATCAGACAAAAAGTGGATGCAGTTGTTACATGCATGCTACCAGGTTCAGCTTATGGTCATTCACTTGCATGCTTACAGCATCGGAAAATAGCCACACTCAAATCACTTTCAACCAAACACTGAGGCACAAATGGTTCTTCAGAATACATGGAGACCCAGTGAATTTAAAATAATACCAAAAGTTTACTGGTTACAATATTTGCTCTTTCACACACACACACTCATCCCTGGCAGGCACTAGGGAAGGAAGTCACCAAGTCTGGATCCAAAGATGACTCAAAGAGTGGGCCGGCTTCAGGATCCCTTTTATCTCCCAAGTCCTTGCTTTGTTGATTCTCAAGACTGGCAGATTACTTTTGCCTTATTGATTTACATGTCTGGTAGCTGTTGATGGGATTTGGGGAGGGGTTTCCCATGTGCGCAGGCCCAGTTTCTTTTGTCTGGTTTAGGTGACATTTTTCCTTTGTTTCCTTAACGACTTAGTTCCTTCTTATCTATCTCCTGAAGGGATCTTTTAATCAAAATGCCTGGCTATCCACCCTGCTTACATGCATGCATCAACTTTAGGTATGGCAGCATCGGCCTAGTCTTACACAGTCAGAGAAATGTTCAAGGGTTGAGCAAAACAATATTTAATAAAAAGCATATGAATAAAAAGGGAGATTTAATTACTTAGGCAATACTTGAATTAGAACCCTGGGAAAAAAGGAAAGTAAAAATAACATGTCAGGCATTTAGGGAACATTTTACACCTCAAGATAAATATAACAAGTGCTGTAACTTTCTACAAGTAGAATAAACCTTTGTCTAGTTTGATTGTTTTACTTTGTTGTAGGCCTCCTTGGGTGAAGCACTGCTTTCAACAGTAAACAAATGCTCATGAGACCTTCCAACGGAAATCTACATAACCAATCCAGGACTGTATTTGGCAACTAGCATATGTTTAAATGTTAAAACGTTGTGTATACAGTTACACTCTCTTTTTTTATTGACAGGATTCATCACAAAGAATTTATTCCAATAGGAAGAATAAACCAAACTAATGAGTGAACCTTTCCATCCTTGCATCATTGCTTCCCCCATGTATAAAACGTATACTATTGCCCCAATGAAGGTCCAATGCCCATCACCTTATTTTTTTTATAAAAAGAGACCAGTTCAATAAAACCAGAATTAAAAAGACAAGTTGATTGAAACTTTCATCTTTTCCTCTTCCACTCTACTCGGTGTAGGAAGAATCAGCTCAAGTCCCTAGTCGGGAGGAACGAGAGTGCCGCCAAATGAAGAGAGAAGCCAGCTGCTTGAAAAGAAGGTTCTCTTTATTGGTGATCAGAAGTGACTACAGCGATTGGTTCTGGGACAGCTGACCAGTTGGTTTGGTGAGTTGATGGGTTTTATACGTTGGATTTGTGTATCATTACCATGTTTCCCCGAAAGTACACCCTACCCCGAAAGTAAGCCCGAGCTTGAGTTTAAGGGGTGGGCTTAATATAAGCCCTACCCCGAAAATAAGCCCAGGGGGGTTGGGGGGGCATGGCCAGCACAAGCGGTGGCAACTGCGTGGGGGCTGACAGTGTCCAGCAGCAGCCGCAGCCCACCAGCCCCTTGGCACAGCACAGGTAAGTCCAGCGCGGAGATGGGGAGGGAGGGAGGAAGGTGATCCGGACACACCGCACACTTTTTGGAGAAATGACAGACTGGAAGCTTTGTCTGCTTGAAAATGGGGCAGTTGGAAATGGAGGGATTTGCTCCATTTCCAACCACCCCATTTCAAGCAGACGAAGCTTCCAGTCTCTGTCAACAGCAACAGCAGACTCCCCCCCCCACCAGGACGGAGCGCTCCGCTGCCACCGCTGCTTCCCACTTGGAGCTGCAAGGCAGCTCCGAAGCAGCACCTGTCTCCTTTAAGCCAGCGGCAAAGGTGGTGTCAATGCTGCTAACATCGGATGTTCTTGCTTGACAATATATGAAGATGCAGACATTTTCTATTTAACCTGTGTATTACTTTTAGAGTTAGAATTAGATGGTGCTGGAGGGGAGGGGGAAGAATGTGCATGGGGACTAGTTAGCCATAACAATATCTCAGTAGAGTATTCTTCAAGGTTGGTTGTAATAAGAGGAGATAAGTAATGGCGGGTTATGGAACGGGAGGGAAAGTTCGCACTTCAAACTAATTGGAGAATGTGATTAATGACTGTTAAATGAAGGAGTGAATTATGCTTAGATACTGTGTGTTTGGGGGAGGAGAATTCAGATTTTGGCTTCTTCTATGTACGTGCCGAAGCTATGTTGCCATTAAAGATTCTTTAAGGAAAACAATGCCTCAAAGTTCTTTGAAGAGCTTCTTCTTTCGGAACCATGACAGGTGGAGCTTGGGAGGCCGTGGCAGGGCATAGCCCAGGCGCGGCCCAGCAGCAGCAGCAAAGTAACAGCAGAATCCCTCTGGGACAGCCTCGCCGGCACCAGCTGCAAGCTACTGGTATTTACTGGTAACACTAAGCGCCCAGACCGAGCCGTGGAGCTGGAAAGCTTGCCCCACCACCGCCCAGATGCCCTCGCTTCCCCCAGGAATTCCTTTGCTTACCTGACTTCCAGCCCTGTTGCGTTCCACCGCTGGCGTGTGCAGTCCCACAAAAGAAGTTTGTGGGACTAAAAAAAAAAAGTTCAATCAATCATTTCCAACTTCGCGAGATCTTTTTTCGCGCTGCTGCTGGGCTATGCCCTGCCGCTGCCTCCCAAGCTCCACCTTTGCCGCTGGCTTAAAGGAGACAGGTGCTGCCTCGGAGCAGCTCCGAGGGGGAAGCAGCAGTGGCGGCGGAGTGCTCCGTCCCGGGGGAGGGGATTCTGCTGTTGCTGTTGACAGAGACTGGAACCTTCACATCTGGGCGGTGGTGGGGCAAGCTCTCCAGCTTCGCGGCCGCAGAGAAATGCGACGGAGCTGGAAAGCAGGTGCTGGTAATGTAAACCCTACCCCGAAAGTAAGCCCTAGTACTTATTTCAGAGCCCAAAAGAAAGTAAGACCAGGTCTTACTTTCGGGGAAACATATTATTTAATTAGTGTTGTTTTGTTGCCTACTCAGGGTTGTGACTGGCCCCCAAGGTGGGGGGAAATGCTAATCCTAAGTGTTTCCTTGGTCTAATCCTATCAGTTTGATTTAATCAGTTTCGGCTTGCTTCTATTGTGTTGCCTATTCTGAGATTGCTGCTGCTGCTTCGCTTTCAGTTATATGAATGAAACATTGTTTCCATTCATGAAACTTAGTCTCATTCAGGCTGTTTGCTTCAGGCTGTTTCTGAGAGCAGAAGGGAGAGCGCTCTCCGGCTTTTTGACGAATTTCTTTTCTTCCTAACTTCAGGCTATTTCTGGGGTTGGGGAAGGAGGGGTGAGGGAGAAGGGGGGTCTTACCACATCAGTGACAACCTTTAAAAAATACTGTCAAGCTACAGAGTTGGAGGTCTCGCACCGATTGGAATGGCTCTTTCACTTTTATAAACACTTTTTTCTGTCCCCCTTTGTCTAAGTACAGGTAGTCCTCAAGTTACGAATGTAATAGAGCCTGCCAATTACATTAATAACCCGAGGATTTGTAGGAGTGAATCGCGTAACCTGACTAATCGAATGTGCGGGTCGTTAAATGCACATGAGGTATCTCAGGGTGGGGAAGGCCGAGGGGGGCCTAGTGTTCCGACCACTTAAGGCCTCCCCTGACCCACTGAGATATCTCATGCTTCCCACTCCCCCTCATCCTGCCCGACTGGATCACTTACCTTACGTACATCTCGATGATCAAAGGAGCTATCTCCTCTCCAGCCTGTCTGCTGCAGTTTTGCCTTGAGGAAAGGCTTGCCGAGGCCTGCAGGGACGAGAGATTGCGTCCCTACAGGCTCCGGTTGTCTTTGCAAAAAGCTTTTGCCGAGAATGGAGGCCAGGAGGGGCACGCGTGTCCCTCCGGGGCTCCGTTCTCAGCGGCAAAGGCTTTTTGCAAAGATGGCAAAAGGCTTTGATGCTTCAGGCCTTCCCTCCATTTGCAAAGCCTTTTGCCGCAGATCTCATCCAGGCCTCCGTTCGCAGAGACCTAAAGTACCATGAGATCACAAAGGATCAGTAGCGTAACATCTCGTGCTACTGATCTCGCGTGATCTTGTGGTACTTTAGGCCTCCATTCTCTGCGAATGCACTGAAGGCCTGAAGCACCGAAAGAGGCCAAGAAACCGGAGGCTCTCTAGATCTTCGCAGGGTGAGTATCCACAGGCCTAGTGCCTATGGAGACCGGGGGGGGGGGGGGGGGATAAGCAGGGTGAATGTTGCAGTGCCTCTGCAGTCGTTCGTAAGGGTGAACAACTGCCGTGGTGCTGAAACATTCGTAACCTCAGGACTGTATCGTAAGTACTTGGGGGGGGGGGGGAATATCACAACTTTGAACGTTTGCTAAGTGAACTGACGTAACTTGGGGATTACCTGTACTTTTCTTCCTCTGTTCAATTGTATCAGATTCTTGGACACTGGACAAGTCCCTTCAGTTTTCTTGGTAAGATTTTTCAGAAGGGGTTTGCCATTGCCTCCTTCTTAGGGTTGACAGAACGTGACTGGGTCAACATCACCCAGTTGGCTTAATACCCAAGGTAGAACTAGAACTCACAGTTTCTAACCTGATGCCTTAACCACTACCAAACTGACTCCTTTCTAAATACAGAAAATGTCTATTCTGAAAATACTAATAACTCTCGAACACATACCTCTCCAAGCTTGGATAGGTTTATTTTAACAGTGAGAGACAGAATAACAACAACAAAATCCAGAAAAACGCATTTCAAAAAAGTTATACATTGATTTGCATTTTAATGAGTGAAATAAGTATTTGACCCCTTCTCAAAACAAGACTTAGTACTTGGTTGCAAAACCCTTGTTGGCAATCACAGAGGTCAGACGTTTCTTGTAGTTGGCCCACCAGGTTTGCACACATCTCAGGAGGGATTTTGTCCTACTCCTCTTTACAGATCCTCTACAAGTCATTAAGGTTTCGAGGCTGACGTTTGGCAGCTCGAACCTTCAGCTCCCTCCACAGATTTTCTATGGGATTAAGGTCTGGAGACTGGCTAGGCCACTCCAGGACCTTAATGTGCTTCTTCTTGAGCCACTCCTTTGTTGCCTTGGCCTTGTGTTTTGGGTCATTGCCATGCTGGAATACCCATCTATGACCCATTTTCAATGCCCTGGCTGAGAGAAGGAGGTTCTCACCCACGATTTGATAGTACATGGCCCCGTCCATTGTCCCTTTGATGCGGTGAAGTTGTCCTGTCCCCTTAACAGAAAAACACCCCCAAAGCATAATGTTTCCACCTCCATGTTTGACGGTGGGGATGGTGTTCTTGGGGTCATAGGCAGCATTCCTCCAACACACGGCGAGTTGAGTTAATGCCAAAGAGCTCGATTTTGGTCTCATCTGACCACAACACTTTCACCCAGTTCTCCTCTGAATCATTCAGATGTTCATTGGCAAACTTCAGACAGGCCTGTACATGTGCTTTCTTGAGCAGGGAGACCTTGCGGGTGCTGCAGGATTTCAGTCCTTCACGGTGTAGTGTGTTACCAATTGTTTTCTTGGTGCTGCCTTGAGATCATTGACAAGATCCTCCCGTGTAGTTCTGGGCTGATTCCTCACCATTCTCATGATCATTGAAACTCCACAAGGTGAGATCTTGCATGGAGCCCCAGACCGAGGGAGATTGACAGTTATTTTGTGTTTCTTCCATTTGTGAATAATCGCACCAACTGTTGTCACCTTCTCACCAAGCTGCTTGGCGATAGTCTTATAGCCCATTCCAGCCTTGTGTAGGTCTACAATCTTGTCCCTGACATCCTTGGACAGCTCTTTGGTCTTGGCCATGGTGGAGAGTTTGAAATCTGATTGATTGATTGCTTCTGTGGACAGGTGTCTTTTATACAGGTAACAGGCTGAGATTAGGAGCACTCCCTTTAAGAGAGTGCTCCTAATCTCAGCTCGTTACCTGTATAAAAGACATCTGGGAGCCAGAAATCTTGCTGATTTATAGGGGATCAAATACTTATTTCACTCATTAAAATGCAAATCCATTTATAACTTTTTTGAAATGCATTTTTCTGGATTTTTTTGTTATTCTGTCTCTCACTGTTAAAATAAACCTACCATTAAAATTATAGTCTGGTCATTTCTTTGTCAGTGGGCAAACGTACAAAATCAGCAGGGGATCAAATAATTATTTCCCTCACTGTACATACTAGATAGATCCAGATCTCATTGTATTTTAAGCTTTCCATTTTACCTTAAAACATTGTTTTCATCTGCTTTTTAAGAATAAAACCATTCCTCAAATCCACATTTAGCTTGAGTTAAGTAAATCCATACTCCGAGATAAAAATTTTAATAGTCACGATAAAGCAGTTTCTGTAATATAGTGTAAACTCCTTCAAAAGTACTGGGCCAACTCCTGTATCAACTACTGTAGATATCAGCTAGAGGTTTACAAGGATTTAAATCCAAGAAGTCCAGAGGGCCTCAGATTGCAAAAAGCTAATCTAAAGATGTCAGTTTCAAGGGTCCACATTTTTATCACTATTAATATGATGAATGGTTGAGGGAGCTAGGTATGTCTAGCCTATCAAAGAGAAAGATTAGGGGGGACATGATAACTGTCTTCCAGTACTTGAGGGGCTGTCACAGAGAAGAGGGGATTTACTTATTCTCTAAGGCACCAGAGGGCAGGACAAGAAGTACAGGTGGTCCTCAACTTACAACAGTTCACTTAGTGGCCATTTGAAGTTACAACAGCACTGAAAAAAGTGACTGACTGTTTTTCACATTTACAACCGCTGCAGCATCCCCATGGTCACGTGAATCAAAATTCAGATGCTTGGCAACTTACTCATATTTATGACAGTTGCAGTGCCTTGGGGTCATGTGATCAGCTTCTGCAACCTTCTCACTTAACTGCAGTGATTCACTTAAGAACTGTGGCAAGAAAGGCTATAAAATGGGGCAAAACTCACTTAACAAATGTTTCACTTAGCAACAGAAATTTTGGGCTCAATTGTGGTTGTTAAGTTGAGGACTACCTGTAATGGGTGGAAGCTTGTTAAAGAAAGATGCAACCTAGAATTAAGGAGAAATTTTCTAACAGTGAGAACAATTAATCAATGGAATAGCTTGCCTCCTGGGGTTGTGGGTGCTCGATCACTGGAGGTTTTCCAAAATAGACTGGACAACCATTTGACTGGGATGGTATAAGGCTCCTGCCTTGAGCAGTGGGTTAGACTAAATGACCTCCGAGGTCCCTTACAGCCCTATGATTCTATGTTCTATGTTCTAATATTACTATTATTACTGCTATATTTTTATTGCACTTCAAGCCAGATGAATATTGCTTTAACTGACCCTATAAGAGAGGTTTTTCTGCTGATGTCTCCACCTTTTTGCCAGAGAAGCAAGAGTCAGTACTAGATATGACTCACGTAAAACTTTGCTTCTGCATCTCAACTTAAAAACCAGTGCTTGTTCTAAATGCTCCCCAATGCAGTCTAAACTCTACAACACTTCCACTTTTTTTTCCTTCCCAGCCAAAATGAAACCTCCTGTTTCCTATGCAATCACATTTCCACCTATATTCTAAGATTAACTCTTCCTTCAGTGATTATGTTTTGCATCAATGTTGTAACAGCTCAGCCACTGGAGCAGAAAGGAACTCATGGCTCATAATACAGACAGGTTTTTAGATTATAGAGATATTTTTGACCTATCCCTAGAGCCCATATTTTAGAGTTACTATCTTGCTCGGAGCAATTCCTTTTGTAAACACAGGTTTTCTGTTCACAATTTAGATGAATGAGTTGTTTTGGTTAGCTATTCAATTTTAATCTTATTAGCAATACAAGCCTGAATGCTCCATATGCCCTGTACAGAATTTCCATGAGAAGCAGTGAAACACATCTCCATGGCCCATTAAATCTCCATCATCGTCAATTCCAAATAATTAATTTCATATTACCATGATTGCCTGGATATTCCACTCTGGGATGGAGTGAGAGCAACATACTAAATGAGTTCCTAAGCCTCAAAACAATGAAACAGCAAGTAGAATATGAGGTTCCACAGAATCACTGCACTTTTGACCTCTAGTGTTGACAACCAACCAACATGGGTATCTTCTTGTAATAGATTCATTGTACAATGCAGAGTTTTCCTCACAATTAAGCTACATTTTTATTACACGCCTCACACACACCTTTCCACAAACCCCATGCTTAAAATTTTGCACAGTTCGTTGAGACTGGACAGCCATTTGTCTGAAATGTTATAGGGTTTCCTGCCTGAGCAGGGGGTTGGACTAGATGACCTCCAACGTCCCTTCCAACTTTATTATTATTATTATGATATAAGTGCACATGAGGTATCTCAGGGTGGGGCCTAGTGATAGAACAGGCCACCTTCTTAAGACCACCCAAGGCCTCCCCCAACCCACTGAGATACGTCATGCTCCCCACAATTGAACACAAAACAAGTCATAAGTCCCAAGAAAACAAATCAAACAATGAGGTTTGGAGTGATGAGAAAAAAGAAAAACTCCAACAACAATCAGGAGATACAGGAAACATCTGAGGAGTATGATCATAGGGGCCCAGTCCAGCGCAATATCACTGAAAAAGAGAAACAAGAAATTCAAGAGGAAACCAGCATGGCTGCACAAAGCTCCCTCTGACAAACTGAAAGACAAAAAGGACAAGTACAAAAAATGGAAAGAGGGACACATAACTAAGGCTGATTATCAGCAGACAGCCAGAACATGCAAAGACGAAGTCAGGAAAGCAAAGGCTCAGAATGAACAAAGACTTGCAACAGAAATCAAGGACAATAAAAAAAGTTTCTTTCATCATATTAATAACAAAAATAAAGTCAAGGAAACTGTAGGTCCACTAAAGAGAGAAGATGGCAAGGAAATAACAGGCAGCAGGAAGAAAGCAGAGCTGCTTAACTCATTCTTTGCATCAGTCTTCAAACAAAAAGACATTATAGCCCAACATACCAAAAAAACTACTGCAAAAGACAAACTAGAAAAAAAATTAAAATAAGCAAGAAAATGGTAAGAGAACAATCCGACCTTGACAAATATAAATCACCAGGACCCGACAGATTACATCCCAGAGTTCTGAAGGAGCTGGCAGATATTATCTCAGAACCATTGCACCATATCTTTCAAAAATCCTGGAACACCTGGGAAGTACCTGAGGATTGGAAAAGGGCTGATGTGGTTCCCATCTTCAAGAAAGGGGAAAAAAACAGACCCAGGAAACTACAGACCAGTCTAACATCAATACCTGGGAAGATCTTGGAAAAGATAATAAAAAAACAGATCTGCGAACAACTAGAAGCAAACAGAAGTTATAACCAGTAGCCAGCACGGGTTTGTCAAAAACCGATCATGCCAAACCAATCTTATTTCATTCTTTGATAAAGTGACTAAATTAGTAGACCAGTGAAACACTGTGGACATAGTATACTTAGATTTCAGTAAGGCATTTGACAAAGTAGACCACAACCTGCTGCTTAGTAAGCTAGAAAAAGGTGGGATAGACACCACCATCAGATGGATCTGTAGCTGGCTGACAAACCGTACTCAGCGAGTAGTCCTCAATGGTACTACATCAACATGGAGAGAAGTAAGCAGTGGGGTACCACAAGACTCCATCTTAAGCCCAGTACAATGACTTAGATGAGGGAATAGAAGGGGAACTCATCAAATTTGCAGATGACACCAAACTGGCAGGAATAGCCAACACCCCAGAAGACAAGCTCAGGATCCAAAAAGATCTTGACAAACTTGAACAATGGGCCCTATCCAACAAAATGAGTTTTAATGTGGAGAAAAGCCAAGTTTTACATTTAGGCAGGAAAAAATCAAAAGTTTAACTAAAGATTAGGCGAGACTTGGCTCAAAAACAGCAACTGTGAGAGGGACCTTGGAGTCCTAGTGGACGACCACTTGACTATGAGCCAGCAATGTGCAGCAGCAGCCAAAAAAGCTAATACAATCCTGGGTTGTATAAACAGAGGCATAGAATCAAGATCACACAAAGTATTAGTACCGCTTTAGAAGACCACACCTGGAATACTGCAACCAATTTTGGTCACCATACTACAAAAAAGATGTTGAGACCTTGGAAAAAGTTCAAAGAGCAACTAAGATGATCAAAGGCCTGGAGACTAAAACATATGAAGAACGGCTGCGGGACTTGGGTTTGGCTAGTCCAGTGATGGCGAACCTTTTAGAGACTGAGTGCCCAAACTGCAACCCAAAACCCACTTATATATCGTCGGGTGCCGGGTGGGCGTGGCCCATTGGGTGGGCGTGGCTGCGGTGGTCACGGCAGACTGGGTGGGCATGGCCAGGGTGGGCGTGGCCACCTCGATGCTGCTCGTGGGGAGGGACGCCTGTGGGGGCCAGGCAGGGTTGGGGGAAATCCAGGGGGTCTCTGGTGGGAGGGACGGTAGGCAGGAGGCTCGTCCTGCGGGGTGAGGCGAGGCGAGGCAGGGGGCAGGGCAGGGGTGCCATTGCCGCAGGGCAAGGCAAGGCAAGGCAGGGGCGGCTCCTGCCTGACACCATCGGCCCCCGCACACAGCGAGCGCATGGGGGCCAACTGTGTCCATCAGCAGCCACAGCCTGCCGGCCCCTCGGTTTTGGCACGACGTGGCTGTTTGCCTCCGGCTGCGGCCATTTGCCACCTCGTGCGTTGCACCCAATGCATACCGGTTTCTTACTGCCGCCCGGCTTGTTCCGCGACCTCATGGCAGTGGCACTGGGCAGGAGGCGGCAAACGGCCAGTTTCAGCGCGACATGGCCATTTGCCGCCTTGCGCGTTGTACCCACCCCCGTCGCAAATCTTTCCAGAAACTCACCACAAAGGACGCCCAGCACGAAGGACACCAGCACAACTCCCAGGAGCCAGAGGGGCGCCTAACCCTTACCCTGCGCGGGTATTGATGCAGGTTGCTCATGGACGGGACTGAAGGCCTAGGACTGGGGCGACTGCGCACGTGCCCACAGAGAGGGCTCTGCGTGCCGCCAGTGGCACATGTGCCATAGGTTCGCCACCACGGGGCTAGTCTAAAGAAAAGAAGAAATAGGGGTGACATGATAGCAGTATTCCAGTATTTAAGGGGCTGCCACAAAGAAGAGGCCGTCAAACTATTCTCCAAAGCACCAGAGGGCAGGACAAGAAACAATGGTTGGCAACTGATCAAAGAGAGAAGCAACCTGGAATTAAGGAGAAACTTCCTAACAGTGAGGACAATTAACCAGTGGAACAGCTTGTCTTCAGAAATCGTGGGCGCTCCATCACTGGAGTTTTTTAAGAAGAGACTGGACAGTCACTTGTCTGAAATGGTGTAGGTTCTCCTGCTTGAGCAGGGGGCTGGACTAGAAGACCTCCAAGGTCCCTTCCAGCTCTATTCTATTCATCCTGCCGCGCCGGGTCACTTACCTTGCGAAAATCTAGTGAGCTGTCTCCTCTCCAGCCTTTCTGCCGCACAAAATCATGGCCCCCAGAAGCTTCCAGTCACGGCATGCAAAATGTTTGAACGCCAACGTGAGGCTTTAGGGCAGCGAAATCGCGCTGCCTCAAAGCGTCCCATCGGCTTGCAAACACTTTGGCAAGCCTTTGCAAAAAGCCTTTGCCGGAAAGAACGGAGCACAGGAGGGACGTGCCGGCCCCTCCCGTGCTCCGTTCTTGCCGGCAAAGACTTTTTGCAAAGACAACCAGAGCCTACAGGGATGCAATCTCCCTGCAGGCTTCGGCAAGGAAACGGCAAATGGAGGGAATGCCTGAAACACCGAAGCCTGCTCTCCATTTGCAAAGCCTTTTGTCACACATCTCGTCCAGGCCTCAATTCGCAGAGAACAGAGTCCTAAAGTAATCTGAGATCACGCAAGATCAGTAGCACTAGATCTCGTGCTACTTTAGGCCTCTGTTCACTGCGAATGCACTGAAGACCTGAAGCAACGAAGCAGGCAAAGAAACCGCGGCAGAGAGGAGACAGCTCAATAGATCTTCGCAAGGTAAGTGAGACTCCACAGGCTCAGCGGGGGGGGGGGGGGGGGAGATAGGCAGGATGAATGTTGCAGTGCCTCTGTGGTTGTTCGTAAGGGAGAATGACTGCCGTGGTGCTGCAACATTTGTAACCTCAGGACTGTGTTGTAAGTACTTGGGGGGGTTATGTCGCAACTTCAAACAGTCGCTAAGTGAACTGTCGTAACTCAAGGATTACCTGTACATAAAGAAGCAGAGGTCCTGAGCTGTGTATTAATGAAAACGATGAGAAATACTGAGATACTAACTGTTGGAGGAAACCTAACTAGTCATCCGGTCCTCCTTCTGGTCCTTAACAAAGCCTGGGTATCTTTCCATGGAAGATACCAAAGTTTTATATACCAGCCAAGAGCCCTCTAAATATTTTACGACAACTCTCAATCACTAGATTGTAAGTTGGAGGAAGCTGCCATAACGTAACACTACTTCATTATGAGAATGGCTCCAAATTTGTACCCAGTTCCAAACATGTAGACTGAAACAGCTATTTCTATCTTGTACAAGATCTTTTGAACATTTATTTATCTGTCTTCTCAATACTCTGCACCACACCAACAGGTAGACCTCGACTTACAACCTTAGTTGGGACTGGAGCTTCCATCACTATGTGATCAAGTGAGTTGTGCCCAATTTTACAACCTTTTTGCTGCAGTTGTTAGGCAAATCAGAGTCAACAACCAAATTACAGAGTCACTAAGCAAATCTGGCTTCCCCCATTACTTTGCTAGTCAGAAGCCCCATGGGAAGGTGATAAGTGGTGATTATGTGACCCTGAGACGCTGCAACCATCATAAATACATGCTGGTTGCCAAGTGCCTGAATTTTGATCACATGACCGTGAGGATGCTGCAACGGTCATAAGTGTAACTTTGAATGGTCATTAAATGAATGGTTGTAAATTGAGGACGTCCTGTAACATCTTGAGTGTTCCTGAGTTTACTGTTTTAATTATCATTGTACCTCTCTCTCAATTTATCACCAATATTGTTGAACTATACATCCAGAGCCCCATAAAGTCTTCTAAATGAAGTCTTACTACTATGTCATATAATGTGGATTATAAACTGCTATTAAAAGTGGGTGGAGTTGTACTTTTGCTGTACTTATTTCCTACACTATGAAAGACAATGAGTAGAATGATGGCAAGCTGCAACTTTGGTCAAAGTCTACGCTCCCTTGTAGCTCTCGGATTTCTTGTTTTCTAAGCAGGCTGCATACTGCAATATATCATAAATGATATAAATGATAATTGTATCAATATTACAGTTGATACATTGGTGGGATAAGAGAAGATGGGTTATCATAGATTTCTTAAAAGTTTCCTGTTGTTTTCATTGTGTTACGCAGTTATACACAGTATTTCAAAACTGCTCTGTATCCATAACAAAGGTGACTGATATACAATAATTCATGTAAGTCTCATCCCATATTTTGTACAGCATAAAAATCTGTCAACTATGAATGTATAAAATTCACTGAAAGATGCAAATTTTGGTCACCTGAAAACCTTGGCATTGTCCCCTCCACTCCACAAAAGTATCCAATTCCTATTATTACAATTCATAAGATTGAAACTATATAAGAACAAGAACACTGAAATATCAAAAATTGGAAGGGTGGGGAAAGAAAAATAAGGAGAGGTTATGAACAGATCCAGGTCTCTCCAGGTGGCTAGGAAAAGAGAATGATACAAAATAAACAATGATAAGCAAATTTTATTTGGGGGGAAAACAGAGGTAGCCAAAATACAAGTTGAAAAGATAACAACTTCAGTTTAGACATCTATTAGCCCTAAATGTGGTATTTTAAGCTTACCTAACCTACTAATGTTGGCTATGTTCCATCAATCCTACCCACCCTGATCACGAGCAATAAATTTGTACTCCAATCCATGTAAGGTACAGTATATCCTTTTCTGAACACCTTAAATTAAGTGTAATTTAGTTAAGTGTAACCAGAAGAGCAGGAAGACACATGGAGCTAAACATCAGTTTCTTCAAATAAATTTCCCATATTTTTGCTTAGTTCTGTTTTTGTGCAGGAAAGGGGCGTTGTCTTACCTGAACGCCTTTTCTCAGCATGATGAATGGAGAATCCACGAATGGGTTAACTCTGTCTTCCTGCCCAATTAGACCAAGTCAGTCAAAGTTGCCACGCCCGTCCTGGACTAGGTCACACCCCAGTCTCGACGAGGGCGAAGCTAATGACAGTACGACGTGTTGGCTCCCAGATCCCTGACACTGGACCTGACTGCGCCTAAGGGATGGGTGTGGATTCTCCATTCATCATGCTGAGAAAAGGCGTTCAGGTAAGACAACGCCCCTTCTCCAGCATGAAGAATGGAGAATCCACGAATGGGACATACCAAAGCCCCTCTGTCCCTATGGGAGGGAAGCAGCCTGGGCCTGTGTCCCGGCCGTCGGTACTATCTGCTGTAGCACCCTCCGGCCAAAGGAGGCCTCCGCAGAGGCAAACTTATCAAGTTTGTAATGTCTCACAAAAGGGGAAGGCGAAGACCACGTCGCCGCCCTGCAAATGTCATCTATAGTCGCTTGTGTAGCCCATGCTGCAGAGGTAGCAGCACTTCTAGTGGAATGCGCCGTCACATGACTTGGAACCGATAAGGAGTGCGCCTGATACGCCCCTGAGATACAGGCCCTGATCCACCTGCCAATGGTAGAAGAAGACACCTTCTGACCTTTAGAGGCAGGTTGGAATGAAACAAAGAGGGCTTCAGACCTGCGAAAGGCCGCCGTCCGCTTGATGTAATAGCGTAACGCCCTGCGTACGTCCAGAGTGTGCCATTGTCGTTCCAAGTCATGAGACGGGTTAGGACAAAAGTCCGGCAACACGATCTCTTGCGCTCTGTGAAACATAGTGTTAATCTTGGGAATGAATGAGGGGTCCAAACGTAGGACCACTCTGTCTTGGTGAAAGACGCATAAGTCCTCCCTGATAGAGAGAGCTGCCAGCTCCGATATGCGTCTAGCCGAGGTAACTGCAATCAAGAAGGCAACCTTGAGAGACAAGGACCGCAGGTTGCAGGTTCGAATGGGTTCAAAGGGTGACTTGGTAAGGGCCTGTAAGACCTGCGGCAACTCCCAAGAGGGATACGTATGAACCACGGGCAGTTTGCTGTTGGTAACCCCCTTGATAAAGGAGCGGACCATGGGGTGCTGAGCCAATGGGTCCGAGTTGTCACAGGTAAACACCGTGGACAGAGCCGCCACCTGTCTGCGGATAGTGTTGCGCGCCAAGCCATTAACGCCTTCCAACAAATAGTCCAAAAGTCGTGGAATAGTCACATCCGAAAGAGCCAAGTGGTTCCTTTCGCACCATTGGCAGAAATTTCTCCATGTGGAGTCATAAATACGATTCGTTGCCGGCCTTCGGGAGGCCTGAATCATGGAAATTACTCCTGACGAGTAGGACTCCTGAGTCAGGATCCGGCATTCAAGTGCCAGGCGGTTAACTGGAGCCACTGGGGCTCTGGATGTTGTATGACTCCCTGTATGAGTATTATCGGATCTGGAGGAATCCTCCACGGAGGGGCCACGGAAAGGCTCACGAGGTCGGCAAGCCACGGTCGTCTCGGCCAGTGTGGAGCAATGAAAATCACCTCTGCCCGTTCCTGCAGTGTTTTTCTGATGACTGCCGGGATCAGAGGGAGAGGGGGAAAAGCGTACAGCAGTCCCCCTGGCCATGGACTGCGAAGGGCGTCCGCTCCCTCCGCCCCCGGAGAGGGGAACCGGGAGAAGAATCTTGGAAGCTGAGAGTTCGCCAGGGAGGCGAACAAGTCCAGAACCGGCTGACCGAACCTCTCCGATATCTCCCTGAAGAGATTCTGAATGGTCCACTGTTGACCGGCTTAAATAGTCCGCCTGTCGATTCGCCTCTCCCGAGATGTGTTCGGCCTTCAGGGAGAGGAGATTTTTCTCTGCCCAGGATCCCAGTAACTGGGCCTCGGCCATGAGAGACCTGGAGCGGGTACCGCCTTGACGGTTCACATGGGCCTTTGCCGCCACATTGTCCATGAGGACCAGCACGTGTTGCCTCGCAATCTTGTTGCGGAAGTGGCGGAGAGCCAGATGTATAGCTCTGAGCTCCAACCAATTGATGTTGTGCTTCAGGTCTAACCGGGACCACCGGCCCTGAGCCAACTGAGACTGAAGGTGCGCTCCCCAGCCAAACAGACTGGTGTCTGTAGTCAGGGTTAGCCGTCCGGGTTCCTTGAATAGCGACCCTCTGGCTACCGCTGGGGAGGTCCACCACAGAAGGGATCCTAGGGTCTGGAATGGAACCCGTACCCTTAGGTTGGAGGAGCTTGTGCCCAGTCTTTGAAATGGGAGCAAGAACCATTGAAGGTTTCTGGAGTGTAGTCTGGCCCAGGGCACTATTACTATGCATGATATCATCTTTCCCAATAGTTGGGAGCGCATAGCCAGTGTCACTACACGCTCCCTGCGGACCTTGAGGACCATGGCTCGAATGCTGTCCTGACGCTCCCGAGACAGGTAGACCTGACAAAGGTCTGTGTCCATCACCGCGCCCAGGTGTAGAAGGCGGGTTGAGGGAATCATCTGGCTCTTTCGAAAGTTCACGGAGAACCCGTGGTCCTGAAGTGTCTTTATAGTTAAGGCCAGGTCCGCCTGGGCGGTCACAGTAGAGGACGACTGGATGAGAATGTCGTCCAGGTAACACTGAATGCGTACCAGTACCAAGTGTAGATGTGCCGCGATTACTGCCAGGATCTTGGTGAAAACCCTGGGAGCCGACGAGAGGCCGAACGGCAGGGCTTTGTACTGATAGTGGTTGTTGGAATAGCAAAACCTGAGAAATTGCCGGTGGTTTGGAAGGATGGGAATGTGGAGATACGCCTCTGTAAGGTCTATTGACGTGATGAAGTCTCCCCGTCTGACGCTGGCCAAGATGGACTGGAGCGTTTGCATCTTGAATTTCCGGTATGAAAGGTGGGAGTTTAGACCTTTGAGGTCAAGTATTGCCCTCCATCCCCCCGAGGCCTTCGGGACTACGAAGAGGATGGAGTAAAACCCCTTTCCTAGTTGACTGTCTGGAACCTTCTCTATGGCCCTTATATTTAACAAATGCTGAATGGCTTCCCTCATGAGGCCCTTTTTTACTGGGTTCCTTGATGGGGGACAGGAAATGAAACGTCTTGGAGGCCTGGTCATGAACTCCAGAGACAGGCCATCTCTGATGGTGCTTAGCACCCAAGAGTCCGTGATCGTGGTCTCCCATTGGTGGACAAAGTAAGTTAGTCTGCCACCTATGGGAGAGGCCTTCCCCGAGTCACTTGGATCTACGAAAGGGACGGCCTCCCCTGCCTCGAAAGGACCTCTTACCCTGAACCTGTTGTCTTGATCTGTCCCTGTAACCGGACCGGTCAAACGAACGGTCCGGGCCGGTAGGAAAGGGCCAGGATATGTGGCCCGAGTCTGGGTCCGGTCCCGGCCGAAATGAATGACGGCGGGCATACGGGAAGAACCGTCAGCCCGACCTCTTGGAAAGGTGGGAAAGCACCCTCTGTTTCTCCCTGTTTTCCATTAAATAGGGAGTCAGGGCCTCCCCAAAGAGACGCCCGCCCTGCTACGGGGCGGCAGCCACGCGCCATTTGTGTTTGGTATCAGCTCTCCAATTCCTGAGCCACAGTAACCGGCATGCAGCGACGTTGGAGGCCATGGCACGAGCCGAAAATCTGGCAGCATGTAGAGACGCGTCTGCCATATACTCCGAGGCTGCCATTAACTTGGTTAAGTCCTGATGGACTCTTACCTCCTCTGGAGGAATCCTAGCCTGGAGTTGATGGAGCCAGATGAGAGAGATTCTGGCGAAGAATGAAGTTGAGGTGGACGCTTTTATTGCCCATGCCGAAGCCTGGTGTGTCCTGCTGAAGGAAACCTCGGATTTTTTGTCCTCGGCCTTCAACGCCTCCGCCATATCCCCTGGCACCTTGGAAGCTGAAAACAAAGGGGTTAAGGACTCGTCCACCTCACAAGCACTTCCAGCGCCTCATTCAGGGCCGGTGCCGTGTCAAATAACTTACGGTCAATTACCCCAAGGGAGGGAAAAGTGCCCGGCGATTCCCATTGCCCCCGTACAGAGTTCAAGAACATAGGAGGGCAAGGGATCTGTTGGTGTTTGACAACCGGCTCGGAAAACAACGGGCTCGTGTCCTGGCTAGGGGCCGGTTCAGAGACCGAAGACTGATCCGGACCGATCTTACCGGTAGCACAAGCCTTGCGGAGCAGGGATGGGAAGAGCGTTGGATTGAATAGACCTATAAGGGGGGGAGGATCCTGAGGAGGTTCCTCATCGTCCGACCACTGCCCTTCTGTGTGGCTGTACTCCGCATATTCTGAAACACCGCTCCCAATTGAGTGTGGGGGCGAAGCGGAATCCGGATAGTGAGGAACACCGGATCGTGAGAGGCCCGGTGAAGCCAAGGAGGCCATTGGGGCGAAAGCAGATTGTTGACGCACTGTGGACGCCATTGCTTGAGCAACTGCCTGGGAAATCATGGCCTGCAGTTGGTCCGTGAAAGATGGTTCCTCTAGGGTCCGAAGCCCCGCTGCAGTGGGGGTAAACATAGCTGTTGGAGCCTGTAGTTGACCCGCGAAGGATGGCCCCTCTAGAGGCCGAAGCCCCGCTGCAGTTGGGGTAAATGTGGCCTCTGGTGCCTGAGGGGGTCCCTTAGGCCTGGGTTCCTCTTCGAAGAGAGAAAGGTGCTGCTGACAAAACCCAGATGAAACACCCTGGTCAGGGTCCCGTTCTGGGGACCATGCCGGCGCGGGAGGCTCAAGACGTGGGCCACAAGATGGCGTCGCAATTGTGGTAGGGGGCGGATTGTCCATCTCCCCTACAGCCAGCTTTTGTGCACGGGAGAATTGCTTCTCTAAGGCATGATGTCTGCGGCTGGCCTGTTTCTCGGCCGCTAAGGAGGCTCTCTTGTCCAAACTGGCCTTAGTTTTGGCCCTGATCTTAGCAGCTGCCTCCTGGTTAGAGGTCTTACGCTTTGTGTGTCCACCTGAGGTGGAAGCCTGTGGATCGGTGTTATCTGCCATTATAAATCGAGAGTTTTCAGTGGAGTGCTGAAGTGTCTCGGTCTGCAAGAGATGCGGCTGCGGCCCACCAAGGTGGGACTGGCCTGCACGTGGATCTGTGATAGTCCGGCCCACTGGCAAGCTCGGAGTCACACTTAGTGACGGATGATGCGCGTGTCACTTAGTGGTATTAAACCAGAGCGCGACAGACCTAGCGTCAAGGCCAAGTTCGCGCTTAGTGACGGGATCACACGTGTCTCACTTAGTGGCGGCAAGCTCCGAATGTAATGGCCGTTCCACTAGATGCAGACTATGGCAAACAGGCTATAGCTGGCAAGGCCCAAAATAGTTGAGCTTTCAGTAGTAACGATTGCCAGTTGAGAGAAGGAAACTGAGGCTTGGGGCCAATTCTGTATTGGGCCTGGTGAGCGAGGCCTGTAGATGCGGCCTAGTTGTTTCCCTTTTGTTGTGAGGGAAAAGTCCTGTCCTTGATTTTGGAGGTTACGAGGGGCCTGCTTTATCTGGGCTGCTGTGCAAGAACGGGCAGAACCCTTGCGGCTTACAGCTGTTAAGGCTCAAAATGGCGGCCGCCAAATTGCCTTGGTTAGAAACAAACGGCCCCGATACACCGATTGACTAATGGTTAATCAGGGGTGTTTAATATCACTCCAAACTACAATAAACACGACCGTTTGGCCCTTGGATCGCTCGCCTCCCTTCCTCCGTCCGGAGTTCTAGGTGTTTGACTGCCTATTGCAGTTCAAAATGGCGGCCGCAACTGATCCGGGCCAAGGGGGAATGAACACAAGACGGATCTAGCTGATTTCAGCCAAAAAGAAACAGTTCTCCATCGATTGCCAGCTGAAACGGGGCAATTACCGTCTGCCTGGCTCTTATTAGACCACCGGTACAAGAGAAAACGGTCCGACAGTAAAATAAGCCGTTCGCCATGTGGCGCCCAAAATGGCGGCCGCGACGATCAGCTGAGTGATCCTCGAGGCGAAGGCTACCTAAATAACAAAAAGCACGCTTTTGAAAGGATTTGCCAATCTGGGACAGCGCTGATCTCAGTGCTGACCAGATGGTAGCAGAGAAAAAGGAATCCACGAATGGAATAAACTCTATACCAGGGCTTTTCAACCTTTTCACCCATTGTACCACTTTTAGGATATGGCAATATCCGAGTACCACCAGTCGCCTAGCAAGGTGTCAAAAACTTGACACCCCCCCCAAAAAAGGAAAAAAGTGATAAAGTACAGGTAGTCCTCGACTTACAACAGTTCGCTTAGTAACTGTTCAAAGTTACAACGGCACTGAAAAAGTGACTTATGACCATTTTTCACACTTATGACCATTTCAGCGTCCCCAGGATCACATGATTTACATTCGGATGCTTGGCAACTGATTCATATTTATGACGGTCAGTGTCCCAGGGTCATGTGATCCCCTTTTGCAACCTTCTGACAAGCAAAGTCAATGGTGAAACCAGATTCACTTAACAACCTTTTATATCAGGGGTGTCAAACTCAATTTCAATGAGGGCCGCATTTGCATTATGGTTACCGTCGGGGGGGTCCTTCCTTTTTCCCTCCCTCCTTCTCATTCCCATCTCCTTCCTTCCTTCCTTCCTTCCTTCCTTCCTTCCTTCCTTCCTTCTGCAGGGCTGTGATGACCCAGGGCCCCGAACGGAGGCAAGGCAGTTGGCTGGAAAGAGCAACAGTCCTTGAATCACTGCCAATGTTCACCCAAAAGCTCCCCCATATGCTGGCAAGAGTTCAACCAAGATAGCCAGGAAAGTTTACAATATTCTCAAGACAAGACAGATAACAAGAAAACGTAAAGAGTCCTTTTACTCTCAGCTTGCCTGCGAACTGCAAACTGCCGACTGCAAGGAGAGATCAGGAATGTAAGCTGTGATCGGGAAGCAGGAAACAAACTGGTCCGGAATACAAAGTGTCCAGGTTACAAGAGCACAAGTCACGACAATCTCAAGATCCCACGTTTGTTCCCGGCAAATGCCTCACCCCACAGCGTCTCCTTAAATCCTAATCCCCAGGTGTGCCTTGTGGAGTGGGGCGGGACGCTCTCCTCCCGAGCAAGTGAGCCTGCCTCCGTTGTTCTCTCCTCCTCTCTGCTCTCCTTGCTCTAGGATCAGGTGGGGAGGGGCCTTGCTCCTCGCCTGAACTCTGCCTTCCCTGTTCCAAACCTGAGGGGCCCTGGCGTGCCTCAGCCTGCTCCTCCCTACAGTCCTCCGAAGCCACAGATACCCCCTCCTGGGCCTCAACAGAGAACTCCATCTCTTCCTCTTCCTGCCACTGTCAGCCAGGCGATTGGCAACTTCCAGTTCCCGTTGCTTTGCTTCGCCCCAGATTTGAGGAACGCGGAAGCCTCATCCCCCCTCCCGCACCCTTCCCCGCGAAGGAAAGAGCTGGAATCCGGCGCTGATACTGGCGCTTCTGCTGAGCCCCGAAGAAGCGCCAATCAGAAGAAGCGCCG
Source organism: Azemiops feae (assembly GCA_023970755.1). NCBI lineage: Eukaryota > Metazoa > Chordata > Lepidosauria > Squamata > Viperidae > Azemiops > Azemiops feae. The sequence continues at coordinate 181,126 of JALGBA010000441.1, forward strand.
ATCAGCTGGAGCCCGGTGCTGATACTGGCGCTTCTGCTGAGCCCTGACAGCCCTGCAGCTCCAGCCGTCTGTCGCTCAGGCTTGTGCGGTGCTGCCGCCAGTTCAGCTCATTCCCCTCCCCCGCTACCACTTCTAGGATGGTTGCGTACCACCTGCCAGGTGCCAATGTACCACAGGTGGTAGGCGTACCACCGGTTGAAAAGCCCTGCTTTAGATCACCCTTCTTCAACTTTGTCCTCTCATGATATGATTGGCATTCCATGAAGTTCCCAAAGAGCATACCCTAAAATTCTGTCAGTTGCAGTCCCACTGAATTTGTCAGGTTGAGGAAGGAAGGTAACTAATATGCAATCAGGCCATGGTCAAGTTCTCTTACATTTCAGAATATCCAGTGAAATACAAGGGCAATTCAGAAATAAACCTCCGTTTGGTTATCAATCTGGGCTATGGGGGGTGGTGTTTGATCAAAACCATCCCAACGGAACTGCTTCAAAAGTTCTTGGGTGTGTCTAGCGGTGTGCGGGCGAGCATTATCGTGAACCAACACCACCCTGGAAGTGGTGCCATAGAAAATCCCGCCAAATGTGAAGATGCCAAAGGAGTATTGCTAGTGAAGTTCATGGAGTATGGTTCGACCATCAATTCAGAAGTCTACTGTGAAGCATTACGAAAACTCAGACGAGCCATCCATAACAAGTGTCGGGGCATGCCGACTTCTGGTGTGTTGGTTCACGATAATGCTCGCCCGCACACTGCTAGACGCACCCAAGAACTTTTGAAGCAGTTCCGTTTTTGATCACCCCCACAGCCCAGATTTGGCAGCGAGCGACTACTACTAAGGAATTTCAAACCTTGTAAGACGTTATGACAAGTGCCTCAATTTGAATGGCGATTATGTCGAAAAGTAATGTAATGTTGTAGTTTTCTAATGTGTATAATAAAAGTTCTGTATCTGCGAGTGTCTATCATTGATAACCAAACAGAGGTTTATTTCTGAATTGCCCTCGTAAATAAGGTAATTTTAGATGCTGAATTCAATCCCCGAACACATCTACTTCTCAAAGCCATAATGTAATTATGATTTGATTTAGCAAGTTATGTGATTCCAGTGGTTGGCAAATCAGAGATTATTTTGAAAAAACAGAATGTATGGTTTAATAAACCACACACAGACCATGGATAAAGGACATGTGTCAACAGGGCCCTCTTGGGACAAACTATGGGTGGGTAAAAGAAGTGTGAACAACTTCAGTGCAACAGGTTCTGCCTTGCCCCGAATAATTTATTTGTAGGTAAATTCTTAGCTATTAGTCATGGTCCCTTCATAAAATAAAACTATGGGCTGGATTATTTTAGTTAAAAAGCAATGAGGATGCTTGGCCATTCTCAGCCACAATAATAGTTAAAGCAGGTTATTCTCTTCAACCAAGCATAATTTATGTAAGTTACTATCTATCACCAATAACCTTTCTATTGCAGGAAACCTTTTTTAGGTAAATTACACCTAACATAACTTAAGACACAAATAGACTTTCCACTTCTAAAATGAATTTGTTACTGCAGTTTGCTTGCTCTTTGTTTTAACTGTACTTTAAAACAACAGTGATGTGAGACAAAACTTGTTTGAAAAGCAGATTATTAAAAACTGTAAAGAAACTAACACTTGATGATACTCACAAAGGTACATGGTGCTGTTCAATGTCTGCTTTGGTCAGTTCCTCTTCTTCAATATCAGTCTCTCCACCGGAGCTGCTGTCTGTGACATCAGAATCAAACGCTTCCTCACAACATCGCAGGTTAGCCATCCCACTGGCAGTAAACCTCTCTAATTCTTCTGAGATAGAGTCACTTTTTAGGAAGTTGCTCAGTCCTTCCGAGGTATTTGTCTTATTTGCAGCTTTTCTCAGAGCTGCTTCTGCCTTGCGGGTCAGCATTAGCTGACTCCGATGTTTCAAGGAGTCCAAAGCAGGGAACTTGCTTAGTGCTTTCTCTAAAAATCCACCAAGCTGTTGCTGAATGTGCCGCTCTACCTGCTTGGCCTGTACCACCTGCAGCCGCTTTTGCAGCCTGTGAGCACGATTCTCAATGTCTACCTGCCTCCGCAATAGCAACTTTGTCCTCATATCTGAATCTAGAGTGCTAAAGGAACTGTTTGGCAGAGAGATCATCTGTTCTTCTGGCTTACTGCTTCCAAGTTCAGAACTAACAGGCATTCCAGATAACAAAAGCAAGCTGTTCTCCCCACCCTCTTCAAGTCCACACTGCTGCTCTGAGGAAATGTGGTCATGTTTATTTGCCATGCCATTTTTGGGAAATGGGGCAGCATGCTGTGCATCTGGGCTTTTATGTGGTAGAGTCAAACCAGTCTTCAGGTCCTCCGAATCAGAATCCCCAGGTCTATTTGAATCAACATCCTGGAGGGTCAAAGAAGATGGTGTGCTCTTCCCACCATTAAGTGAAACAGAGCTTTCATGGTCAGAGCTGTTAGTCTTAGCTAATTTTTTAGCCAAGCCATTGACAGGTGTTTGTGGCAAAGGTGTCTGATTACTCATACTCATGGTTTTTAGGTTTTCCAAGGAAATCTCCAACACTGGGGACCTTCCCAAAAGGTCACTAGTTTTTAAGAAAGGATGAGTCAACAGAGAATGAGATTTAAGGACTGTCTGCTTGTTGAAGACTCCTTGCAGTTTCAAGGACTCCTTTGGAGGAGATGTTACATCTGAACAGAGATAAGATGCTACCAAGGGCTGCAGCTTTCCCAGCTCTTTTTTTGTAGAATTATTTCGGAAATCTAGACTGGAATCCTCAGCTTTCCTTTTGGTGCCATTAGCAGCAACAAGGATGTTGTTGGCGTTGGCGTTTTTGTCCACACTACCAGGAGACAGGGAGCAGGATAGGGCAGACAGTTTGAACGGGATGTGGTGAGCTTCAGTTGCTGCATCAGTGAGAGCGGGCGCCATAGTAGCCATTCAGCACAGAGAGTTGGAAAATCCAGCCTTTCCTGTTGCAGAGGCCAGCTCTGCTGTGTTTTTCTGCCTCGCCAAAGGGCAGCCTAAAAAAACCAAGCAGATAAAATTTAGAAGTGAAGAATTGTTAAAACAGAAACAAGTTATGTACATTTTTGTCAGATACAGAGAGCCTGTATACACCTATCATCAGAGACAATAGACAGTGACAGATTTCTTATCCAAATTAGTTAGTATAATATCCAATGGAAAGGCATAAAGCCCAACATGAACAGAAATGCAAGCATCTTCTGAAATGCCAAAAATGGTGAAGTGAAGTAACCAAGGGATATGAAGCAGGAACAAAGGTGAAATCACTAATCAAGGGATAAGCAACCAAATATCGGATAAGTACAATAAGAATGTTTTCTCCAACATGGTGCCCTTCAAGTGGCCTTTCACTTAGTTGTTAACAAATCTGAAAGACTAAGGGAAATCTGTGGATGGCCAAATGACTGAAGAATCTATAATAGGAAAAACAGGTTCTGAATAAAAAGCAAAGCTGCACATGAGAGCCACTGTGGTATAATGGTTAAGATGTTGGACAAGAGACAGAGAACCAGGGTTCAAGCCTAAGCTCAGCCATGAAAAGTTGCCTGATGACTTGGAGAGATCACTATCTCTAAGCCCTATCTTAATCACAGGGTAGTTACTGTGAGGAAACACTGGTGGGAGTGTTACGCATATCAGGGGTCCCCAACCCCCGGGCTGTGGCCCACTACCGGACCTTGAGCCTTTTGGAACCAAGTCACAGAAGTGGTGGGAGAGTGCTCGCACATCCCCACTTACATGTGCGGCAAACATGCATGCCCACCGCTCGTGCAAATGGGAGCTGCGTGTGCGCTTGCCCGCCACTGCGCGGAACCATCCCTTCTCCACCCCACCAGTCCACAAAGCCAAAAAGGTTGGGGAACTCTGACGTATATCACCTTCAGCTATTCCCCAATTATTGGTAGAATATCAATTCTAACAAATGAAATATATTTACTAAATACTTTTCAGCTCAGCATTGCCCAATCATATCTTCAAGTGTGCTTCAAGTCCCAGAATTGACAATAAAGGTTATGCTGGAAGTGCCCAGAAAAGCTAATATGTATCATATACTCTATGTTCCACAGGCAGTCCACTGAAGCAGGCAAGATGCAAACCCCAGCAGTACTCTTACCAGGGATGTCAGGAAACCAAACTGAATACAAAACCAGTTCAGAAAGGTATTTTCCACAAGTGAATCACCTGTCTGAGATGGTATAGGTCACGGGTCGGCAACCTGCGGCTCCGGAGCCACATGTGGCTCTTTGAGCCTTCGCCTGCGGCTCCCAGCCTCCTCTGCCATTTGCAGAGACAGAGAGACAGAGAGAGGAACTTACGCTTCCCTTCTCTCTCTCTCTCTCTCTCTCTCTCTCTCTGTGTGTAAAAAAGAGAGTGGCCTCACGCTGTTCCAACGAGCTGACAAGCTTACTGGGCGGGGCTCCTCCCTTTGCCACGTCTCTGCAGGAAGCAGGAAAGGCAGGAGAGAGCCAGCTTGTTGTCAGCTTGTTGGAGAAGAGCCTGAAGCCAGCTTGCCAGGTGAGCAGAAGATCGGAGAGAGGGAGAGAGAAGGGGGGGAGAGAGAGAGAGAGAGAGGAAAGAGAAAGAGAAATTGAGAGGGGGAGAGAGGAAAGAGAGAGGGAGAGGAAAGAGAGAGAGAGAGGGAGAGAAAGAGAGGGGGGAGAGGAAAGAGAGAAAGAGAGGGAGAGGAAAGAGAGAGACGGGAGAGGAAAGAGAGAGAAAGAGGAGGGAGAGGAAAGAGTGAGAGAGAGAAAGAGAGAGGGAGAGAGAGAGGAAAGAGAGAGAGAAAGAGAGAGGGGGGAGAGGAAAGAGAAAGAGAGAAAGAGAGAGAGGGGGAGAGGAAAGAGAAAGAGAGAGAGGAAAGAGAGAGAGGAAAGAGAGGGGGGAAAGAAAGAGAAAGGGGGGAGAGGAAAGAAAGAGAGAGGGGGGAGAGGAAAGAGAGAGGGAGAGAGAGAGGAGAGAGAGAAAGAGAGAGGGGGAGAATAGCTTTGGAGAATAGCTTAACTCCCTCTTCTTTGTGGCAGCCCCTGAGATATTGGAACACTGCTATCATGTCCCCCCTCGTCCTTCTCTTCATTAAACTAGACATACCCAATTCCAGCAGCCGTTCCTTATATGCTTTAGCCTCCAGTCCCCTAATCATCTTTGTTGCTCTTCTCTGTACTCTTTCTAGAGTCTCGACATCTTACATTGCGGTGACCAAAACTGGATGCAGTATTCCAAGTGTGGCCTTACCAAGGCATTGTAAAGTGGTATTAACACTTCTCGTGATCTTGATTCTATCCCTCTGTTAATGCAGCCTAGCACTGTGTTGGCCTTCTGTTCTGTTCTGTTCTAAATTCCCTCAGTTGCCATGATCATGAATCAAATCCTTAGCATAAAGAACAATCAGTTCTTTAGAAAAAGAAACCCAAAGGAGTTATTTTCTTTTGTGTTTATGAAAAAAGGCCTTCCCTTTTCCACTGCTAAAGGTCAAGAATCTTAATTCTTAGGATTCACAAAAGGGAATTTCCACCTGCATTTAACTTGACCCTAAATACAAAGTATCGCTTTTCTCAAAGACTAAGAAAATTATTTTCTAATTATGTGACTTAACATTTTTAAATATATTCAAAAATTATGAACTCAATAGTATTGATTTTCCCCCAACTTAAATCAGAATTGAGCAAGCAGTTGAGAGACTCTTAAAACCTTCATTACAATCTGAGAAGACTAAGATGCATATTGCCAGAGATGACTGCAAACATATTGGTCTGAATGTCAGTTTTATGACAGGCAATGGCAAAATAGTGCCTTCCCAATGTGTTAAACAACAACTTTCATTAGCCCTAGCCATTATGGGCAGTGGCAAGGTTCTGAGAAAACTGACCAAATAATGTGCAGAGCATCCAATTGCCTACCTATGCTCTACCATTCTCTTTAATTGTCCCTGTTAATTCATCAGCCAGCAAAGTGTAAACCTTTTCTTGCTGAAAAGTTCAAACCCTTAACTCCCTTCTCCTGCCATCTCAAAATCTTTTTCAGTTCTATTGTTTAAATGGGAGACAGGCTTGTATACAGTGTTCTAAAAATACTTGTACCACAGATTTATATAAGGGCATTACACTTGCTGCTCCTTTTTACTAGAGACAAAGTAAAATAGCATTCTTTCTTTCCATTGCTCTGAGTCCATGTAGAAACAGTAGGCCCAATCCAACTATAGCCGTGATCAAAAGAGTCAAATGTAACTCCTTAGGATCATACAATACAGCCAACCAGCTCAACCATATTCAAGATGAGCAAAACAGCTTTTGTTCTTATACGCAATTTTTAGCACTAATCTTATTGGATTGGGATGAATAATTGGCATTTATTCTGTTCTCTCAGGTAGACAATTATGAGCCTGGATATTCATGCCCATAAAAACATGTGGAATATATACTCAAATTACATGTTTCTTATTGTGTTCATGTATGTGGTTTAATTTTCTGGATAGGATAGCATTGCCTAAAGGTCTTGCTCATGAATCTCAGTAGGCCAAAATTTCAAAGAATTTTGGCTTACTGTGAATGAGCAAGCTTGCTGGTGCATTTTTAATCACTTCCGCCTAACTTCTCCTAGCAGGAAGATCGCCTGCCTCTGCTTTGAGGGCCGGCCTAGTGGTCGCAGCGCTCGGACTTATCTGTGCTGCACGGGCTACGGCCGGACACCGTTGGCCCCCGCGCGCTCGCCGCCTCCTGTTGGTGGCCATGCCCACCCCCTCGGGCTTATTTTTGGGGTAGGGCTTATATTAGGAGCACGCTAAAAAAAATCAGGCTAGGGCTTATTTTCTGGTTGGGTCTTATTTTCGGGGAAACACGGTATTCACTTTCCTAGAAAATTTCTATTTTTCAGAACAACCATAGAAGGGGCGTTGTCTTACCTGAACGCCTTTTCTCAGCGTGATGAATGGAGAATCCACCAATGGGTTAACTTGGACCTCCTGCCCACGTAGACCAAAACAATCAAAGCTGCCACGCCCGTCTGGCTGAGGACACGCCCCCAGTTTCGAAAAAGGGCGAAGCCAATGACTATACGACGTGTTGGCTCCCAGATCCTAAACACTGGACCTGACTGTGCATAAGGGATGGGTGTGGATTCTCCATTCATCACGCTGAGAAAAGGCGTTCAGGTAAGACAACGCCCCTTCTCCAGCGTGAAGAATGGAGAATCCACCAATGGGACTTACCAAAGCCCTACTGTCCCGATGGGAGGGGAGCAGACTGGGCCAGTGTCCCTGCCGCCGGCACTACCTGTTGCAGTACCCTGCGGCCAAAAGAGGCCTCCGCCGAGGCAAACTTATCAAGGAGATAATGGCGCACAAAAGGGGAAGGCGAGGACCATGTCGCCGCCCTGCAAATGTCCTCTATGCTGGCCTGTGTGGCCCATGCTACAGAGGTAGCAGCACTGCGAGTGGAATGGGCCGTCAAGTGACCTGGAACTGTTAAGGAAGACGCCTGATACGTCTCAGAAATACAGGCTCTAATCCACCTGCCAACGGTAGAAGAAGACACCTTCTCACCCCTGGAGGCCGGATGGAAGGAAACAAAGAGGGCTTCAGATCTACGAAAAGACTCCGTCCGCTTGATGTAACAGCATAACGCCCTGCGAACATCGAGAGTGTGCCATTGCCGTTCCAATGTATGAGACGGATTAGGGCAAAAGTTTGGTAACACGATCTCCTGTGCCCTGTGAAAAATGGTGTTAACCTTAGGAACAAATGAGGGGTCCAAGCGCAGGACCACTCTGTCCGTGTGAAAAACACACAAGTCCTCTCTGACAGAAAGCTGCCAGTTCCGAGATACGCCTAGCCGAGGTAACTGCAACCAAGAAAGCAACCTTAAGAGACAAGGACCTAAAGGTGCAGGACCTAATGGGTTCGAAAGGCGCCTGAGTAAGGGCCTGTAAGACCCGGGGTAACTCCCAAGTGGGATACCTATGTACTACTGGTGGTTTACTGTTGGTGACCCCTTTGATAAAGGATCGTACCATGGGGTGATGAGCCAGTGGCTCCAAAGTGTCACAGGTAAACACCGTGGCCAGAGCCGCGACCTGTCGGCGAATAGTGTTGGGCGTCAAGCCCTTATTAACATCCTCCAACAGATAGTCTAATATCCGTGGAATGGTTACCTCTGAGAGAGCTAAGTCAATGCTGTCGCACCAACTGCAGAAATGTCTCCAAGTGGAGTCATAAATTCAATTGGTCGCCGGTCTCTGGGAGGCTTGAATCATAGAAATCACTCCCGAGGAATAAGATTCTTGGGTCAAGGCCCTGCGTTCAAGTGCCAGGCGGCTAACTGAAGCCACTGAGGCTCCGGGTGTTGTATGACTCCCTGCACTAGTCGTATCCGATCTGGAGGAATCCTCCACGGAGGGACCATAGAGAGGCTCACGAGGTCGGCAAACCACGGTCGCCTCGGCCAGTGCGGGGCAATGAATATGACCTCTGCCTGTTCCTGCAATATTTTCCTGATAACTGCTGGGATCAGAGGGAGAGGTGGGAAGGCATATAGTAGTCCCCCTGGCCAAGGGCTGCGAAGAGCGTCCATCCTCTACGCCTCCGGAGAGGGGAACCTGGAAAAGAATCTTTGAAGTTGGGAGTTCGCTGGAGAGGCGAATAAGTCCAGGACCGGCAACCCGAACCTCTCCGATATCTCCCTGAAGAGATCCGGATGTAGACTCCATTCTGAATGGTCTACTGTCGCCCGGCTTAAGTAATCCGCCTGACGATTTGCCTCCCCCAAGATGTGTTCGGCTTTCAGGGAGAGGAGATTGCTTTCTGCCCAAGACCCCAATAACATGGCCTCGGCCATGAGAGACCGGGATCGGGTACCGCCTTGACAGTTCACATGGGCCTTTGCCGCCAGGTTGTCCGTGAGGACCAGCACGTGTTGCCCCGCAATCTGGTTGCAGAAGTGGCGAAGGGCCAGATGAATGGCTCTCAGTTCCAGCCAGTTGATATTGTGTGTCAGATCTGCCCTGGACCACCGACCCTGAGCCAACTGAGATTGGAAATGGGCCCGCCAGCCAAACAGACGCGTCTGTGGTCAATGTTAGCCTGCTGGGCTCCTTGAATAGTGACCCTCTTGTCACCTCTGGGGAAGCCCACCACAGAAGGGATCTTAGGGTCTGAAGAGGAACCCGTACCCTTAGAGAACAAATAGAAATCGGATCCTCCTGCGGAGCCTAAAGCGGCAGCCGCGATAATCAGCTGAAGAGGTAACAGAAAACCGATCCCTCTGAGGCCTTTGACAAAAGGCACTTACAAGAGAAGTTTTTTCTAAAAGCAACGGAAGAATCCACCAATGGAATAAATTTAAGAAAACCTGAACCTCAAATCGCTGGGAGCCAAAACTACGACGTCTGTCTGGGCTGAAGACCAAATCGAAACTGGGGGCGTGCCCTCAGCCAGACGGGCGTGGCAGCTTTGATTGATTGATTTGGTCTACGTGGGCAGGAGGTCCAAGTTAACCCATTGGTGGATTCTCCATTCTTCACGCTGGAGAATGCAATGTTCAGTTCCACCCTCTCTTATATCTTTACCAAATACAATGCACCATTTCTTTAGTTCTCACATAACCACTTCTTCCCACACAGGAAAGATCAATCAATGAGATTACTTCAAAATCATTTCAGCCTCTCTTTCTTTGACAAATTCCTTGATGAAATGTTTGAAGATCTCAATATTTGTCCATGTTGTGGACACATTATTAGACAAACATCCCTTCACAAGCATATTCTGAATGAAGTGGTTTGTTTTTAAGTCATACAGTACACTATACCAATCCACAGCGGGGGCACCACAGCAGAAAATGACCATTGCCTAGGGCCTGCCAAATGTAGCTCCCTTGGTGATGGAATCTGTAACAATCTCTGTTGGCTCTGATAGGACAGGCAGATGAAATCGGGAAGAGGCAGTCCGTCAAATACCTGGTCCCCTGCCACTTTCAAGTCAAAAACTGACTTGAAGGCACACACACAGACACTATACCTACACATTTTTACATAGGAAGACACAATTCCAACAAATGTTGGGCTCTCCTATTTGTTTGGAACACAAAGCAAAATACATGCAATTAAGAATATTTTCTTTGATTAGCTGTGGTACTTTTATTGTCAATTGCCATCATCCCACAACCAATCACCCGCTGGCTGGAGATGATGGAAAGTGTAGCCAACACATTATAGATAGAGGATACAGAGGTTGGAGAAGCACTGTTAAGAGTATAAACTTCTACTTACTGCATTTAGTTGTTAAAAGTAGATAAAGCTAACAAATTAGTCTTAATCATGTCCAGTTTCCATAGTCCAAATTCTTTTTATTCTTTACTCTTTCACACAACAATCTTAAGGAACCACTGTTATTTAATTTCTCATTATTTTTAACCAAAAACTCTGTTTAATTGCTAACCTATTCTTATATATTTGTAACTATTCTTCCATACCGATGGTGAAAGAATGATGCCAAGATAAAATAATGCAATAAGTGCACCAGCCTTACCTTTAAAGACACTCTATGCCAGAGGTTATTTAGGTACCCAGTAACAAATGTGGCTTATGAGCACTGCAAATTGTACATCTAATGTTTCAGAGTGGAATATAACTTGAGCAGAAGGCTCGATCCTCACTTTCTTACAGAGAGTACCTGTCATCTCCACACCATCCTTCAGTTTTTTGAATCTCACCATTATTGAGTCCTTTTACACTGACAAAGGCTCACTTGAATCCTGCCAAAAAAACAGAGCTTTATTAGCGTATTGGTAAAAACCAATCCTTCATTCAGAAACAAACCAAAGTTGATAGTTCTGAAAACCAAGAAATCCTGAGAATCACCCAGATCTCACTTCAGATATCATTCTGCCCAGCAGGACCACCAAGAAATGTTTTTCTTTTTAAAATTTTATGTCTGAACACAAATGCACACACCAAGCATTAATACTACCAAGATATTTTCTTTACCAAACTAAACGTAAATAGCAATGCAGATAATCAGCCTCATATAAGAGTTGTTAAGGCAATTCATTCAGGAATGGAATAATGCTTAACTAGCCAATTGTAATTATCTTCCTAATTTAACTTATTTCAGAAGTATCCACTCAATAGCATTTTTAAGGCAGCTGTATCAGTCTAGCGGCTCTAGCCCATGTAAAATAACTGATATACTGGGTGTCACAAGAAAAAACTAGGGCAATCATAAAAAAAAATACCACTCACCACAATTTTGTAATTATCATTCTCTTGCAGTTAATTTTTAAAAAATAAAAATGTTTTTTTCTGATTTACTGCTAAATTTTGACTGCTCTATTTCTTCTGGCACATCCTATACAGTATTAAGGAGCAAAGAAACTAGTAATACATGTAACCTACATATGAAACATCACACATTTAACAAAATTTAGTAAATTCTTGCAGGTAAGCTGCACATCTAATCATAGTGCTATTCCAACAGTAAAAGGCATTAGTTGTACAACAAAAGCTAAAAGGCCTGATCCAGAAAGAGTCATTCATATATAAACTGCCTTGTTATTCAGATCCATTGTTCTGAGAATACAGAATCTTAGTATTTCAGACACAAAAGAGCACTCTGCATTTGCTATAGCAGCTATTAAGTATGAAGGCTTCTGCTCTTATGATTTGGTTATAAAGCCATAATTGCTATTTAATTGCTGATTAAATCTTCTACATGTTTTGGAATGGAAATGGTTAGACCAAGAAAAATAGCTTCTTGAATTTTCCATCCACAAATGTGTCTCCTCCCCCCCCCCCCCCGCAACTCCTGCAACATAAAGTTAATTGCATTCTTCTCTATCACTATGGAGTATTTTCCATCCATCCAGTTGCTTTCATTTGGACAAATATTTTGGTGAATACACTACTGATAGAATTAATGTATTAAATCTGACAGGCAAACCCTCAAAATGAATTCAAATGTTTCAGATCAGGTATATTTTAATAAGATACATCATCAGAGAATCACTATCCCCAAACTCTCTCCCAAGCATGCTTTTTGTACAGATTATATCAATTCCTGTGGGGCAACCTGCAATGCTCCAGCCCTTAAAAACTTGTCTTCCCCCAAATTACACCACTGAATCTCAGTGGCAAGATGCCAATATTCAGAGATATGTGAAAATATAAAATAGGAATGCCCATTAGGCATTCAAAAGTCTTAACACATCTATTTTACTTTTAAAATAAATCTGCATGCAATTTTCAAATTTCAGTTTCACCATTTCTAGTGATACAAGTTCTATGCAACTGTAGCCCTTGGGTATCATTTATTTTTAATACAGCATTCAGCTGCTAAAAAGTTACTTGGCCTATACAAGTTCAGCTATTACTGTGTTTCCCCAAAAATAAGACCCGGTCTTTTTTTTTTTTTGCCTCCAAAAGAGGCACCAGGTCTTATTTTTGGGGACCGTCTTTTCCACGGTCTCACCTTGCGGCCGCGGCACTGACAGCCCCGCCCAGCCGGCCCACTTCTTCTGCGGCTGCTTGCCACCGCATGCGCGCGTCGCTCCCGGCCTCCATTTCGCCGTCAGAGGCCTTCAGGAAATGCCTCTGCAGCTGGGAATGGAGCTCCGAATTGATGTGTGCGGCGCCCCCCCGCCTGCATTTCGCCATCAGAGACCTTCCGGAAAGGCCTCTGCAGATGAGAACCGAGTTACAGATTCAATCCGTAGCTCCATTCTCGGCTGCAGAGACATTTCCTGAAGGCCTACGACGGTGAAATGCAGGCCGGGGGCGCTGCACGCAAGTGGCGGCAAGCAGCTGCAAAAGAAGTGAGCCGGCTGGGCAAGGCAGGTGTTGATTTCTGGGAGGCCTGGCTGCAATGGTAAGCAGGTGCAGGGTGCGTGGGGCAGCTCCACCCCCCCCACCCCCGCCCTAGCTTGATTTTTAGGTGTGCGCCTCGCCCCAAAACTAGGGCTTATTTTTGGGGTAGGGCTTATATTAGGCCCACCCCCCAAAATCAAGCTAGGGCTTATTTTTGGTGTAGGTCTTACTTTCGGGAAAACACAATATGTAAGCTCTTTACAAACACAACTTCAAGAAGCCAAGAGATGTCAGAATCCACCAGATGATCTTTTTTGGTTTTGTGACAATTGTAACTTAATTAAAACTCAGAATTTTAGGACTTCCTCTCAAGATGGCTGGTGTATGGTAAGCGTTTCTTTTTTCTCTTATTGATGATCTGCTGATTATACTGCCACAGCTGGTTGTCAGTGTTGCTCCCTACTTTTGAATGGGAGCACTTAGGAGTGACCCAAGATGACTTTGGGATGATCGTGGACCCAGTTGGGAAGGGGGGGGGGGTCTTGAAGATACCAATTCTCTCTGGAAGCCATTGAAAAGTCACTGGGCATATACATCTTCCTGTCTGCATATCGTTATCTTAAGCATGCCTGAGTATTAACTTTCACTTTTTGAATTTATTGGTTTATTTTGCTTTTTCCTTTAAAAGTTGATTAGCAGTTGAATGCTGGTTTATCTCAACCCCTTTGCTGGACTCTAAATTGTTTTTCTTTTTGATATATGTTGTTCTGGATAACTTCTGTCTCCTCCATATGGAAGCACGGCAGGCATTCAAGGGAGGGTGAAGAGCCGTTAGACTCTCACCATTGGACTTTTGTATTTTTTGAATTTGTAGAATATCTGGAGTTTATTTTTTAATTTTTTTACAACCTTGGATTGAAATATAGAGGAAAACATACTTTACTCTTGTTCCCTAAGTTTCACAGATTAAAATGGCTGAACAGTATCTGAAACCTAGGAAAGAAGGGTAGGGAAATATGCAGCTTCTAGTTGGATTTCTCTTTAAAAAGCTTGATCAAGTGATAATGATTCTCCCAAAAAACGTTAGGGTATGACACTTTGGATAAAGATACACAAAAGGACTTTGATGAAGTTCCAGATCAGAGAGATAGTCTCAGAGCTGGAGAACAAAGTGGATTTCATCTGTTGTTCCGAAGTTTAAGTCTGCATATTTCTTCAATATCAGCACTCTGAAAGGGGAAGTGACAAATTCCTCCCTTCTACGAAGACTGAGGGAGACTGGATGGATTTATTACAGTTAACTGGCAATTACTTCTGTTTGCACTTTGATCGGAAGATAGACTTATTCTGGCTGAATTTATTATATTTAATTAAACAATTGACAAGAGATGATATTAAGAAACAAACATGGACATTTGACCCAGGACGAACTATTTATAACATTTGGGATGACTTGGGATAGATAAGATGTCGTGGTAAATTTTCTATGAGTGGATTACAATAACAGTTAACAGAGAGTTTTGAAACTTTAATTTTGTTTTGTTTTATTCTTATTATATTGTTTTATTATTGTTCTTCCCGTTAACTACTTTGTCATTAATATAACATATAGAAGACAGGTCAACAATTTGCAAATAGATGGGGCGTTGTCTTACCTGAACGCCTTTTCTCAGCGTGATGAATGGAGAATCCACCAATGGGTTATCTTGGACCTCCTGCCCACGTAGACCAAAACAATCAAAGCTGCCACGCCTCTCTGGTTGAGGGCACGCCCCCAGTTTCGAAAGGGCGAAGCCAATGATTGCACGACGTGTTGGCTCCCAGACCCTAAACACTGGACCTGACTGCGTCCAAGGGATGGGTGTGGATTCTCCATTCATCACGCTGAGAAAAGGCGTTCAGGTAAGACAACGCCCCTTCTCCAGCGTGAAAGAATGGAGAATCCACCAATGGGACTTACCAAAGCCCTACTGTCCCAATGGGAGGGGAGCAGACTGGGCCAGTGTCCCTGCCGCCGGCACCACCTGTTGCAGTACCCTGCGGCCAAAGGATGCCTCCGCCGAGGCAAACTTATCAAGGCGATAATGGCGCACAAAAGGGGAAGGCGAGGACCATGTCGCCGCCCTGCAGATGTCCTCAATGCTGGCCTGTGTGGCCCATGCTGCTGAGGTAGCAGCACTGCGAGTGGAATGGGCCATCAAGTGACCTGGAACTGGTAAAGAAGATGTCTGATACGCTTCGGCAATACAGGCCCTAATCCACCTACCAACGGTAGAAGAAGATACCTTCTTACCCTTGGAGGCCGGATGGAAGGAAACAAAAAGGGCCTCAGATCTACGAAAGGACTCCGTCCACTTGACGTAACAGCGCAACGCCCTGCGAACATCGAGAGTGTGCCATTGCCTTTCCAAGGTATGAGACGGATTAGGGCAAAAGTTTGGTAACACGATCTCCTGTGCCCTGTGGAAAATGGTGTTCACCTTAGGAACAAATGAGGGGTCCAGGCGTAGGACCACTCTGTCCGTGTGAAAAACACACAGGTCTTCTCTGACAGAAAGAGCTGCAAGCTCCGAGATGCGCCTAACTGCAACCAAGAAAGCAACCTTAAGAGACAAGGACCTAAAAGTGCAGGACCTAAGGGGCTCAAAAGGTGCCTGCGTAAGGGCCTGTAAGACCTGGGCAACTCCCAAGTGGGATATCTATGAACTACCGGCGGTCTACTGTTGGTGACCCCTTTTAGAAAGGATCGTACCTTGGGGTGATGGGCCAGTGGCTCTAAGGTGTCACAGGTAAACACCGTGGCTAGGGCCGAGACCTGTCGGCGAATAGTGTTAGGCGCCAAGCCTTTATCAACACCCTCCAACAAATAGTCTAATATCCGTGGAATGGTTACCTCTGAGATCGCTAAGTGATTGCTGTCACACCAACGGCAGAAATGTCTCCAAGTGGAGTCATAAATGCGATTGGTCGCCGGTCTCCGGGAGGCCTGAATCATAGAAATCACTCCCGAGGAATAAGATTCTTGGGTCAAGGCCCTGCGTTCAAGTGCCAAGCGGCTAACTGCAGCCACTGGGGCTCCGGGTGTTGTATGGCCCCCTGCACTAGACGAATCCGATTTGGAGGAATCCTCCACGGAGGGACCATGGAGAGGCTCACGAGGTCGGCAAACCACGGTCGTCTCGGCCAGTGCGGGGCAATGAATATGACCTCTGCCTGTTCCTGCAATACCTTCCTGATAACTGCTGGGATCAGAGGGAGAGGTGGGAAGGCATACAGCAGTCCCCCTGGCCAAGGGCTGCGAAGAGCGTCCGTCCTCTCTGCCCCCGGAGAGGGGAACCTGGAAAAGAACCTTTGAAGTTGGGAGTTCGCCGGAGAGGCGAATAAGTCTAGGACCGGCAACCCGAACCTTTCCGATATCTCCCTGAAGAGATCCGGATGTAGGCTCCATTACGAATGGTCCACTGTTGCCCGGCTTAAAAAATCCGCCTGACAGTTTGCCTCCCCCGAGATGTGTTCTGCTTTCAGGGAGAGGAGATTGCTTTCTGCCCAAGACCCCAATAGCATGGCCTCGGCCATGAGAGAGCGGGATCGGGTACCGCCCTGACGGTTCACATGGGCCTTTGCCGCCACGTTGTCCGTGAGGACCAGCACGTGCTGCCCCGCCACCTGGTTGCAGAAGTGGCGAAGGGCCAGATGAATGGCTCTCAGTTCCAGCCAGTTGATATTGTGTGTCAGATCTGCCCTGGACCACCGACCCTGAGCCAACTGAGATTGGAAATGGGCCCCCCAACCAAACAGACTGGCGTCTGTGGTCAATGTCAGTCTGCTGGGCTCCTTGAATAGTGAGCCTTTTGCCACCTCTGGGGAGGCCCACCACAGAAGGGATCTTAGGGTCTGAAGGGGGACCCGTACCCTTTGGTTGGAAGAGCTTGTGCCCAGTCTTTGGAATGGGAGCAAGAACCATTGCAGGTGTCTGGAGTGTAGCCTGGCCCAAGGCACTATCTCTAGGCAAGATATCATCTTTCCCAGTAACTGGGAGAGGACAGCCAGTGTTGCTACACGCTCCCTGCAGATCTTGAGAACCATGTCTCGCATGCTGTCTTGTCTGTCTCGAGATAGATAGACCCGGCAAAGGTCTGTGTCTATTATCGCACCCAAGTGTAGTAGGCGTGTTGCGGGAGTCAGTTGACTCTTGTGAAAGTTGACTGAGAAACCGTGACCCTGGAGGGTCCTTATGGTGAGGGCCAGTTCCGCCTGGGCGGCCAGAGCGGAGGACGACTGGATGAGAATGTCGTCCAGGTAACATTGGACGCGCACCGGTACTAGTCGTAGGTGTGCGGCAAGTACCGCCAGGATCTTGGTGAAGACCCTGGGAGCTGAGGACAGGCCGAAGGGGAGGGCCCTGTACTGGTAATGATTGTTGGAATAACAAAACCGGAGATATTGCCGATGGTTTGGATGAATAGGGATGTGAAGGTACGTACGCCTCTGTAAGGTCTATGGATGTCAGAAAGTCCCCCCGTCTGACGCTTGCCAAGATGGACCGAAGCGTCTGCATCTTGAACTTTCTGTACGACAGGTGAGAGTTCAGGCCCTTGAGGTCTAGTATCGCCCTCCATCCCCCTGAGGCTTTTGGAACCACGAATAGGATGGAGTAAAAACCCTGTTTCAGCTGATCGACTGGAACCCGTTCTATGGCTCGTATGTGTAATAGATGCCGGATGGCCTCCCCCAGGAGGGTCTTCCTGACTGGATTCCTGGGGAGGGGACAGGAAACAAAGCGCCGGGGTGGCCTGGCCACAAACTCCAGAGACAGACCGTCTCTGATGGTGCTTAGCACCCAAGAGTCCGTGGTGGTGGTCTCCCATTGGTGGAGAAAGTAAGTCTGCCACCTATGGGAGCTTCCCTCCCCGAGTCACCTGGATCTACGGAAGGGACGGCCGCCCCTGCCTCGAAAGGGTCTCTTACCCTGAGCCTGCTGTCTGTATCTGTCCCTGTACCCGGACCGGTCGAAGGAACGGTCCGGGCCTGCGGGAAATGGCCGGGCGACCTGTGCTGAGGCCAAATCTGATCCTGTCCGAAAGGGCCGTCGACGGGTGTACGGGGAGAAACGGCGGCCCGATCTCCTGGAAAGGTGATAGAGAACCCTTCGTTTCTCCTTGTTTTCGACTAAGTAGGGGGTCAGGACCTCCCCAAAGAGGCGGGCGCCGCTGTACGGGGCGGAAGCTACACGCCCTTTGTGTCTAGTCTCAGCCTTCCAATTTCTAAGCCATAGAAGCCTGCGTGCGGAGACGTTGGATGCGATGGCCCGGGCAGAGAATCTTGCCGCCTGCAAGGACACGTCCGCCATATACTGTGATGCGGCCATGAGCTTTGTCAAGTCCTGGTGGACTCTTACCTCTTCCGGGGGAATTCTTGCCTGCAATTGGCGGAGCCACATAAGAGAGACCCTGGCGAAGAATGAGGCTGAGGTAGAAGCTCTTATTGACCAAGCTGAAGCTTGGTGTGTCCTGCGGAAAGAAGCCTCGGATTTTTTATCCTCGGGCTTCAACGCCTCCGCCATATCTCCAGGTACCCTGGAATCAGAATATAAGGGTAGTAAGGATTCATCAACCTCAGGCACCTCCAGGGCCTCATTCAGAACTGGTTCCGTCTCAAGCAGCCTGCGGTCTATTCCCCCAGTAGAGGTGGGAGCACCAGGGGCCTCCCATTGAGCCCTAATGGATTTTAAAAACATGGGGGGGCAAGGTATATGTTTGTGTAACACCACCGGTTCTAAAAACAGTGGATCTGTGTCTTGGCCAGGAAGCTGTTCAGGCACCTGTTCAGGTACCGAAGGCTGAGCCGAGTGTATCCTACCGGTCGCACAGGCCTTGCGGAGCAGAGACGGAAATAGCGAGGGATTAAACAGTCCTATTAGAGGGGGAGGTTCCTGAGTAGGCTCCTCATCGTCCGACCACTCTCCCTCCGCCTGACTGTGCTCCGCGTATTCCGAGCCCCCGCTGGCAAAGGAATGAGGAGGAGAATCAGAAATCGGGTACTGTATTGCACCTGACCCCGCTGGGTCAGGTAATGGCCTGGGAATTATGGGAGCGGGAGTCTCTTGAGGACGCCTCATGGGCGCCATGGCTTGGGCAACTGCCTGAGAAACCAACTGTTGCAGATGAGCCTTGAAGGACGGATCCTCCAGCTCACGAAGCCCCGCTGCTGTGGGGGTAAAAGTGGCAGTTGGAGCCTGGCCCACCAGGGGTGATCCCTCAAGGGGCCGTAGCCCCGCTGCAGTTGGTGTAAATGTGGCTTCTGGAGCCTTAGGGTCCTGAATTCCCTGTTCCTCTTCAAAGAGGGAAAGGAGTTCCTGATAAGGACCAGTTGAAGGAGCCCCTTCTGAATCCCGCTCTGGTGACCATGGGGCCTGAGGCTCAGGTTGAGGGCCACAAGGGAGTGCCACCATTGTGGTAGGGGGCGGCTTAACCGTCTCCCCTACAGCCAGTTTTTGCGCTCATGAGAACTGTCTCTCCAGGGCACGATGCCTACGATTGGCCTGTTTATCGGCCGCCTTGGAGGCTGCTTTCTTTGAGCCGGCCTTGGTCTTGGCCTTGATTTTTGCGGGCCACTGGAGGTGGAAGCCTGTGGCTCGGTGTTGTCTGCCATTGTAAAGCGAGAGTTTTTCAGTGGGGTGCTGAAGCGTCTCGGTCTGCAAGAGATGCGGCTGTTCCCCACCTGAGTGGGACTTGCCTCCACGTGGATCAGTGATGGTCGGCCCACCGGCAAGCACGGACTCACACTTAGCGACGGCTGTTCGCGGGTCACCAGCGATGATGAGACTGAGCGTGAGACCTACTTTGAGGCCAATGTCGCGCTTAGTGACGGGATCAACACGTGTCTCACTTAGTGACGGCAAGCTCAGTATTGACCGTTCACTAGATGCAGACTCTGGCAGCAGGCTACAACTGGCAAAGGCCCAATGGGTGCAGCTAAAAGGTAAACTGCTGCTGTTTTTTTTTTGTTTTTTTTTACCTAGCAATACAGGGGATTCCTATATCCCTGATTAGGGACAAATCTCTGGACAGACCCCTGACTGATGATTCTGAAAGGGTAAAGACAGAAGTGGGGCCTTTTGGTCCCTCCCTGTTTAGTGGCCAAAGATGGCGGTCGCCAGAAGGGAAAACGAAACTAAACAATCCTCCTGGAGTTGCTGGGCCTCCTTTCCGTTCTCTGAAGGGAAAGTGAAAGCGAGGTAAAAGGGCCGTTTTCCACGCGGTGCCAAAAATGGCGGCCGCGACGATCGGGAAGGAATTTGGAGACCCCGGGGCAGCCTGCAGAATAGGGGCTCCCTCCTCACAGCAGCAGCTCTCCAAACAAAAAAAACAGCACCTCAGTTAGAGAGAGGCCGATCGAGTCGCGGCGTCCAAAATGGCGGCCGCGACGATCGGCCGAAAAAACCAAGGCCCGAAGTGGTCCTAAGAGGGGGGGAACACACTCCCACCCCCAGGGGACACCCCCCCTAGACGCCTAGCAGGCGAGAAGAGCCAGAAAATCAAGGGAAAATCCGATGGGGATCGGATCGCCTCCCAGCGCCCAAAACGGCAGCCGCGAATCAGCTGTGGGGGGGGAAACACGAGTTCAACAGAAAAGACAACAAATAAGAGCTGATTTCCCCTTCTAGAACAGCGCTGATCCCAGCGCTGGCCAGAGGGGAAACAGAAAAGCAATGAAGAATCCACCAATGGTAGAAATAACTGAACCTGAATCTCAAATCGCTGGGAGCCAAAACTACCACGTCTGTCTGGGCTGAAGACCAAAACGAAACTGGGGGCGTGCCCTCAACCAGAGAGGCGTGGCAGCTTTGATTGTTTTGGTCTACGTGGGCAGGAGGTCCAAGATAACCCATTGGTGGATTCTCCATTCTTTCACGCTGGAGAATTATTAGTTTAAAATTTGGGGGAAGGCCTGTTTCGCGATGGGTGGGAACTAATGTTGTAGTAATATATTAATCAGTATTCAACTAGAGGGGATAATATGTGCATATGTGTTGTTTTTCTTTTTTATGCACCTTTTTAATGTTTCGATTGTTTTGTTTTTTTCTTTTTTCGGATTTTTTTGAGTTTTATATTTTAACTTTGTCTTGAACAAAATAAATATATGGAAAAAAACTCAGAATTTTAAAACAATATACAAAAAAGCATAAACATTCTGATTATTTTCACATTTTAACTAAGACTCTAGAAGTGTCTTTTAACAGCAAACAGAATCTGTTAACATAGAAAAATAGAAAATTCCTGGCACTCCCGATTAAATTCATAGGATACCTTATGACTAAATAAACTTCTTATAAAAAAGACAAATAGAAACAGCAGTTGAACATTAGAGATAATAGATTTTTTCAATATTTATGTATAATCTTGCAGCTATTTTATACTCTTGCACTTTGACCTATCTTTCTTAATGTGATATGAATTATTACATCAATATCTTCAATGTTTCCAAATCTTGATTCAAGAAAGACTCATTTCTATACCTATTTGGGGTATAAGGGAGATAGGAATTTGATTTATATCCTTCTGTCTATATACTTATCCTCTAGAATTGTTTTATGTACATCAAGTCATAGTTTTTCACACAAGGGTTCTCCATTTTGCCTTTCTTTTTGTAAAATAAATGATATGGTGTAATACATCATGTGTTGTTGTTCATCTGAGGTTGCATTTACCTACTTTTAAGAACTGCTAAGGACCAGATGATTTTTACTATGTCCTGATACGTAATACCATAGAACTCAGAGGGTGTGTACTTTCTTTTTCACAAGACTGTATGCCTTAATATTTCCATTGTAAGTATGAGCAAATATATATATAACATAAAGGACATCTAAATGAAATAATCTGGTAGCTTCTCTATCTGAAATAGGTTTTCAGCCAGATGTGTAGGGCTACAATTCCCAGCCACCATAGCTAAAAGCTAAAACTATGCTGTCGGAAAATTATGGGGAGTATCTTCCAGTACATCTGCAAAATAGATAAAACAGCTGCCATCCAACAGACTTTTTGTATACATGTATTGTTTTTAAAACTACATCATCAAAATGATTTGAGGCAGCTACAGTTGTATACATAAGTAGCAAAAAGTTATAAACTTCAGAAATGCAATACATTTGGTTTCTCCAATTTGGCATAGATGTATGGAACCAAGTCTCCTTATCCCAAATAGCACAGGATTGTGATTATGAGAACTGCAAGCCAATAGATCCACAGGGGAAAGGAAGACCAAATTCAAAAGAACATTCAACATGCCAACGACTATGTTGAAAGTGATAAGCACCGCTGTTTAGAAAACTGTAGCATGAACAAAATGCTGATCAAGCATCCTTCTTATCCTGAGATGGGAAATGATGAGACACTCATTGTACCTGCATAACATGGGAAGGCATATTTATACCCACTAGCATCTGACTTCGCCTAATAAGGAAGGACAATGGGTCGACAGTACTTACTACATGAAGGTAGACTAACCAAACCATGGACAATTCATTTTCCACAGCTGCTGGTGTGCCACTTAGCCATTTTACAGCTTATGTAATGGATTCCTCGGATGCAGGCTCAGACAATGAGGAAGAGCCAGCTCCGGGAACTTCAGAGTGGGGCGTGGAGGAGCATCGGGAAGATGCAGGGGACTCTGTACACGGAGTGGATGGGCAAGAGGAGGAGAGGCCAGGAACCTCAGAAGGGCTGTTGGAGAAGTGACTGGACAAGAGCCTGCCTGAAAAGGAGAGTGGGGACATAGCTGCAGCCAGGAGGCTCGGACGACCAGCCAGAAGCAGGGGGGAGGGAAGGGGTGCAGCTGCAGCTGGTTAGCAGGAATGAGGAGGAACTGCCTCCTCCACCAGATCCCCAGCGCACAGGACCAAACAGAGGGAGGCACAATGGAGGTCAGCAAGGCTACTCATGAAGAGGCAGCCTCACCCCTCCTAATGGAGTAAAGTGACGTTGGAGACTTGTCTGTTTCCTGACGTGTGTGCTCTGACTTTGTGATGATTCCGGACCTGTGCCTTGATTTCAATGACTGGACTTTGGATCTTGCATTTTGGATTTTGGACTTGGGACTTTGGCTTCATGTACTGTGCTGGGACTGTGGACTTGTATCTGCACTTTGGACCTTGTGTGTGGATTTACAGACTTGTTGGTTGCCCTCAGACTCGATGTTGTTCGTGGCTTGGACTCATTGGGAATTTGCATTTGCTTTGTGTGGGTGAGCCCTGGGGAATAATAGGGGCTTGTAAAGCCTCAATAAAGACTTCAAACCCTCTTGGTGTGTGCATGTGTGAGCAGAACAGGACAGCTTAGCTTTATCTTCACTACCCCAACCTAGAAAGAGCTACATACAACATATTTGAGACAATAAGGATATGTCCCCAGTTTTTTTCCTTATTATACTGACACAATCACATACGAGCAACATATATAGCCCTCCCTTCTATATTCCCCACACCTCTGTGAGGTAGGGTAATCTGAGAGCCCAAAGTCACGCAATGAGCTTCTGTAACTGAGGGTGGACTAGAACCTGTTTCTCAGTTCCTAATCCACCATCTTAATGACTACAGTACACTGGTTCTGCAAATAAGGATAATCTTCTTACATTTTTAAATGTTACTAAAAAGAGTGATTCCTGAATGATACTATTGTTTATATTAAAATACAGCATTCAGAAATTGCAACTGTGTGATTACTTTAAAGAAATGTCTACATTTTGTGAAGTACACATTTGGAAAAATACTCTTATTCACAAATTACTCAACTGCATAACTATTCATATGCATAGCTGCACTTCACTCTGTTTAAGGAATTTACTCCAAGGTAAGTAAGTCAGTTATCTTTTACAACTAAATCAAACATGTTTAATTTATATCTAATATTAAGAACCATCATTCAAAAACACTGGGCAGTTATACAACACAATCCTACACAACTTTAGAGTTTACGTTGTGTTAAAATATGAATCTAATGAACGGCATTTCATTCAAGTTAAACAATGATTTACTATGAAGTGCAAAGACAGCAATTGATTAGAAGTGAACTCTCCATGTTGAATCGGCTAGTGCACTAACACTACTGTTCTAAAGATTGTTTTCCATGTTTAGCTTGAACAATTCAAACATTAAGTAGTTTCCTAAGGCTGACAACCAGAAGTACCCTATTCTTACATTTAACTCCTGCAGGAAAGCTTTTTACCTATTTTTAGAATTATGTATCAGAGTTAAGCATCATGCAACATTGATGCAACTGCATGAGAGAAAGAACTAAATTTATAGTGCTAATACAAACATCAAGTTAATGTTCTCATATTATTTTAAAGTGGCAGCAAACAAAATTACATAACAAGGAACAGGTTTTAAATAAAAGGACTGAAAGTACCAATTCCCCTTCCAAACTAAGATTCATCTCATTTTTACAAATGTATCTCTTCTTAGAGCTGATCTAGATCTAGAAGACCAAATATATCTATAGTGCAGCAAAATTTTCAATCTGAAGTAAAAACTGAGATTTCAATTTGTTAATTTGCTTTAAGAAAAACAGTGTCACCAATACTAAATTATTGGTGGTAAATACAGACAGCACAAAATGCTTAACTAGGGGAAATTCACTACAGTATATGAGACAGCTATGAGTCTAATTGAAGGAGAAAGTATATTGTACAAATGAGTAAATATACTACCAGTAGATAGTAAAATAGCACTAAGAACCAACTTCCTGGCATACCTTCTATACTACTGATTACATTGATCCAAGTCTATGCCCCAAACCAGTAATTTCAGGTCCTAATACAATAAAAAAGGAAATGTCACACAATAAAGATTAAGCAAAACAAGCGTTATACAATGTAGGTCAGGTTTCCCCAAAACTATTTAAAACGTTTGTTTGGTTGGAACATGGTAAATAACACCTATAACAACATAGAAGTTACTTTAGAAAGAACCATGAGAAGGGAGGGAAAAAGAGAAGCAAATTCATTGATTGAAAGAGCTATACAGTGCTCCATCACTGAAGGTTTTTAAGAGATTGGACAGTCATTTGTCCATAATGGTATGGGGTCTCCTGCTTGAGCAGGGGGTTAAACCAGAAGACCTCCAAGGTCCCTTCCAACTGTGTTACAGGTAGTCCTCGACTTATAACTATTCAAAGTTACAACAGCACTGAAAGTGACCTATGACCATTTTTCACTTACAACAGTTGCCGCATCATGGTCACATGATCAAAATTCTATCTCCAATACAAGATACAGGTAGTCCTCAACTTACCATTTATTTAGTCATGGCTTTTCAACTGGTGGTACGCGTACCACTGGCGGTACTTTAGCACCTGGCAGGTGGTACGCGACCCCTAGCCGAGTGTAGCGGGGGAGGGAATCAGCTAAAGCGGCGCCGCACAGACCTGGAGATCAGCTGGAGCTGCGGGGCTCCTCTGCACACGCGGCTGCATGCTGGTTGGAGCTTCTGGCACACCCGGAAGAGAAAAGGAGGAAGAGGAGGCGGAGAGAGGAGAAGCTATAAAAGGAGCAGGTTTTGGCGGGAGAGAAAAAAAACACGGAGAAAGAGAGAGAAGAGGCTTTTGTTAGTGAAGCAGTGAGGAGAGCGCGAGCAAGCGCCCTTTGCAAATGAAGGGTGAGTGAATGGAGCAAGAGAGAAGCTTTTGTGAGCAACGTTGTGTGTGAATGGAGCAAGAGAGAAGCTTGTGCGAGCAACGTGTATGTGAATGAGAGCAAGAGAGAAGCTTTTGCGAGCAACGTGTGAGTGAATGGAGCAAGAGAGAAGCTTTTGCGAGCAACGTGTGTGTGAATGAGAGCAAGAGAGAAGCTTTTGCGAGCAACGTGTGAGTGAATGGAGCGAGAGAAGCTTGTGCGAGCAACAGTGTGTGAATGGAGCAAGAGAGAAGCTTGTGCGAGCAACGTGTGTGTGAATGAGAGCAAGAGAGAAGCTTTTGCTAGCAAAGGGTGAGGGGGGTTTGCGAACGAAGGGTGAGAGAAAAAGGGGAAAGTGAGGGGGAGAAGGGAATAAGAAAAGAAAAGGCATTGACTTCTGAGTTCCACTGTTGCAGTAGGAAGGAAGCATTAACATTGAACCTCAACTTTTTACTTTTCCATAATATTATAAACTAGCCATTTCTATAACAACAAATGAATCTAACCAGTAAAACACAAAATCCCCCTTTTTTTTAGTCAAGTTTTTGACACCTTGCTAAGCACTGGTGGTACTTGAATATTGTCATGTCCTAAAAGTGGTACAATCTGTGAAAAGGTTGAAAAGCCCTGCATTTAGTGACCGAACTTACAATGGCACTGAAAAAGTGACTTATGACTGGTTGCAGCATGCCCATGGTTACGTCATCAAAATTCGGACACTTGGCACTGGCATAATTTATGACAGTTGCAGTGTCCCGGGGACATGTGATCCACCTTTTGCGACCTCCTGACAACCGTGTTACTAACTTAACAACTCCAGTGATTGTCTATGGACATTCTCAGTCACAAAAAAAATGCAAATAACCAGCTGTCTGTAAGGAATATAAATCCTTCCATTCCCCACCATCCAGTCAGAGTTGAAGAAGCTTCATGGATGAGAAGCCAAACCTCTTCAAAGAAAAACATGAAAGTCCAGTTGCCTCTTGAAAAAGCACCTTTGGGACAACTGCAGTGATTCACCTAACTGTGGCAAGAAAAGTTGTAACATGGTGCAAAACTCACTTAACTGTCTTGTTTAACAACAGAAAATTTGGGTTCAATTGTGGTCGTAAGTCAAGGACTACCTATTATTATAGCTATGAGACAACGCAGTCTCCACAAGGTGCACACAAGCTTGATTGCCAACCAGCCACGTGACAAAATCTCCAATACAGGCGCGCTGACGCACACACAATGTTTGAGAATGGAAACGGGGGGGGGGGGTGTAGATTTGGACGGATATGATGGAACTTTGGGAACCCCGGAGTTCGGATGTTAGCGAGAAGTAAACTGGAAGACTGCATGTTTATGAAAGGAGGGGGCAAACAGAGCAAGCGACTAATACAAAGAAAATAAACATATTCCAGTTGAAGGCTTCCCAACTTAAAAGTGGCGCCATAAGAAACCCGCTTTTCTTCTTCCCCTCCCCGTTTGCAATGGAACCACAATAACTTCGCACAAGTGCGCACGTACACGTCTGATTTTTAAATGCCACTTCAACAACGCCAACAACCGAGGGACAGGGCCGTTACAGAAGATGTTACAGCGTCGCGTTGACTTAAGGGAAATGTTTTACATATGCTATTGTAAAATGGACAGAGGGAATACTCGCCTCTATTCCGAAACATTCAAGTCAATCCTCTCCAGTTCCCTCTCTTCCCTACCCCCAAGCACAGACGACCGGCTGCAGTGCTTATTCCCTTCCTCCCCCGCTCCACACTTCACTGTTAAAGGGAACTAAAAAGCTCTTTTGTAACCCTATAAAAGCACGATTACTCCAATATGCACAACTTTATAGCTTTCCAAAGGTAAATGAGGTAAGGGAGAGATGGCATTGTAGTTGCAGGACGGCAAAAACGCTTCAGTGTTGCAAACAGGTAACGGAAAAGTAGGCAGGCAAAGGAACAAATTAGTATTATGCAGAATTAAGAACCCGGCGGTGACTTGCACTTCGAGTGGAAAATAAAAAAACCGGACAGGGTAGTTTCATGATTACGGATTTTAAAAAAAGGAAACGTCTCTCTGCAAAAACAAAAAAAATGCACACCTCAGAACCAGAAATTAAAAGGGAACCGAGTCACAAATCGAAGTTGGCGGGGGGGGGGGGGGGAGAGAGGTCAAAGAAGTTGTTTCTGCCCGATGCGGGCTTCTCTGGAGTGCACGTAGCCAGTAGCGCTAACAAAGACAGCGACAGAAGGGCCGAGCAAGGGCAATGGGAAAGCCAAGCAAGCAATCGAGTAAAGCAGGCCAAAGCAAAGCAGGCGGCGACACCTACCACGTGACGGAGCTGAGAGCAGAGTCCGGGCGGATCCGGCCCGAAGCAAAACGCAAATATATAGCAATTTTTAAAAAGGTGCAGTTTGCAAACAAGGTGAGCGCGAGAGAATTGGTCTTCTTCCTTCGCTCCCGCCACCACCGTCGTCTTCTCGCCGTTGCTCTTCTCTCTGTGTAGCTCCCCCTTTCCCTGCCCGCCTGCTCCCTGGTCTTCTGCGGGTAAGGAGGGCGGGCAGGAAAAGGGCTGCGGAAGGAAGGGATTCCGGGGTGGGTGGGTGTTGGGAGGTTGCCTTCTCTTTTGCAACTGCCCCCACCCCACGCACCCAAGAGGAGGGAGAGGCGGCAGCGACGGGGGGGGCTCCTGGCTTTCACCCCCAGTGGCGGCGGCGGCTGTTGCGGTGCCGCCTCCTTTCCTGCAAAGGAGGGGTCTCCTCGCTCTTCTTCAAAGTGGGACCCAATGTGCAACAGTCTCTGCGACGTTTCCTCCTCTCTCCTTTCGTCCCCCTTTTTGCTTTCGTACCAGACCTTCCACCCGCGTACGACAGAAGGCAGTTGCGGAGGTGGCGCTACTGCTGTTTTTCTGCTGCTAGATTATGTTCGGGGGAGAAAATGGCGGCTGAGCTCCTTTGCCCTCCTCCTCCCTTTAATCGGAGAATGCACTGGGTAGGCAAGGCAGGGGGAAGGGAAAGCAAAAAGGAGTGGGGGGGGGGTGCGAACGAAACACAAAAAGGGAAGCGCTAGCACCACCGCCAGTTTCCCGTGCGCACTGCGGATAAAACTACAGCTTTGCAGCTAAAATACCTGGCTTGCGCGCGACCCAGTTAGGAAAGCAAGTTAAAAAGGCACGTGCACCTGGGCACAGACGGGAAAATGAATGGACCGACGGCTAAATGGACAATGATCAATCAGTGGAGCGGGAATAGCAAGCAACTGAATACTCCGGAAAATCTGTGTAATTAAGAGCCATGAAAACAGTATTAAAATATCCCAAGGGTTGATAAGACATTCTAAAAGATGTTTTCAAGAACAAAATTATGCTGATGATATTACTTTAAAACTATATGCCAAAACACCTATTGCAACCCTTTCCCAGTAATGGGGCATATTCTATGCGGGCAGAATTTTTTTCCCAGACTCTATTAGCCTTATCTTTTGGAGAGAAGGAAAGGAACCAAACACAATAAAACACATGAAAGAATCAAAGAGATTATTGGAAGTTCCTTATAGGAGGAAGAGGGCGTTAGTGGAATGGCCCAAACAATCTCGTGGAGGGAGACTGCTGCTCCGGTGACTCCGGTCCCATCACACAGGTAAGATGACCGTCAGTAAAAAGTTCCAGGTCTGGGTTCTATAGGGGCACATCTGTCAGGTCCAGTCTTGGCAGCTCAGCGTCATGGACCGGGTGTAGGCAGTCGTGCAGGATGATGTCCGAATGTTATGGTGGCAGTAGGGTGGCTGGATTCAGGTTGGAACATCATTCGAAGGTGATGTGGTATTATGCCAGACACTGCTGAGTAAACGCTTGAGTTTGGAATTTTAAAAGGATTGCGAACACATTGTGGGGAACCCTTAGCACGAGGGGGTGGCCAAGGACAATGTCCTTTGATCGCTTGACAATCCTCACAGTTGAGGCCACTGTTAGTAAGCAAGGGACGGTCCCACAGGATACCGGGTCCAGCTGGACTGAGTAATAGGCTACTGGCCGAAGTGTGGGGCCGGGTTTTTGTGTTAATCCACCTGAACCCACTCCCTTATTCTCATGGATAAAGAGTATGAAAGGGACTTCGGTTTTTGCGTGGTAGCGACCGGTCGTGGGCTTGCGAATTCTCTGCACCCCCGCGGCTAATTTCGCCCTGCCAGGGGACCCTAAATGGGTCTAAGTCGCCCCGGAGAGGCGACAAAGAAAGAAGGGTGCTCCAGTGATTCTGGAACGGCGGTAGCCGTTCCGTTCGACTTGGGGAAAGCCTTCTAACCCGACAGGAGAAAGGCTGGCCGTATTGCATCGACCAGCCCAAGCTACTTGCAACCGAAGTCCAAAAGCACTAACTAGCACAACTGTGAACAGTGTGCTTGAAACTGGGTGAGGAATTTGATCTTCTCTTTTCTATTCTACATTTAATTTCCTGGAAAAGATCGCCAAGAAGCAAAATACCTCCGAAAGTGAAGGAGGGGGATTCCCGCCCCACCCTTATACTAACGGAAGTGGCAAATTAATCTTTTTATGGAGGATTAAAATATATGGAAGTGAAATAAATATAATGTCAATGCTGCTAATATTGGATATTATTGCTTTGACAAGATATGCAGAACTGTCTGGTATTTTTAGAGTTAATTCAGATGATGGTGGGAGGAGAAAGATAAGGAATGAGCGGGATAAGGAATGGAAGTGAATCTTTGCCCTTCAGGCTGATTGGAAAATGTGAATTATGACTGCAAAATAGGGGAGGGGAATAGCAATGGAATGTTATGTGCAAAGAAAGGGAAATTCAGATCTTGGCATCCATCCATGCCGTGCCGACGCTGTGTCCACTGATTAAAGACTTTTAGCATAAACAATGCCTGGAAGTTCTTTGAAGTGTTCCATTAGTCGGAACCTTGACATATAAAACCTGAAACTTAAAACTTAAATCAGGATAAATCTAAAATTGTTTGAATGGTTAAGACTCTCATTTCAAAGATAATTGTTAATTTTGGAAATTGAAAAACAAATAGTTGCTGACACCTAGTGGCAGATGAAGACTATGACAGCTATGACTTTAATATAAGACTTGGCAAAATCTGGGAAAAGCTAATCTGTGTTTGTGACCTTCAAAGCTTTAACAACAAAGAACAGCTGTGACAAAAAAAGACAATAATCTAGGCTGTAGACAAAGAGAATTATAAATTTCAGAAAAAAAATCTTTTGTGAACTTTTTGGATTACAAATATCTATCTAATTGGGACTCTAAAGCTATTTACAGAGAAAAGAAAGGAAGAGGAAAACTCAAATTCTTGGCTATCATGGATCAGAGACATGTAGAAAGAACATATCAAGAAAACAAAAATACGTCACAGGAGGAGATATATAGTATACTGCAACTAATTCAAACAACAATGACTTTAAACCACAAAGAAATCCAAAACAACTTTGAAAATATAAATCAATCTATTTCCAAGTTAACTCTACAACAAAAAAATTCCCAGAAAACAACAACAGAGAAGGAGCAGATAAAACAGATACATGGATATAGAATTGAGAATAGAGACTTAAAGATGGAACTTAACAAAACAAGGAAACATGATTTAATCCTAGTGGAAAAAAATTCACAAGAATTGGAAAAAACAACTTATCCCTTAAGACTACAAAATAAATCTGAAGACAAGAAAACAGATTGGATAAAATGGACTGTAGAGATGTCAGGAACATTGGAGAGAAAGGAAATGATAAGAGAAGCGGAGAGAAAGAAAAAGAAAAAGATTTTCAACAAACATGGAAAGGCAGAAGCCCCGTACAAAGACACTTCACCTGATTTACTTTTTATATCTACAGCAACATTTACGAACATACGGAAAAACTTTTTGATTCAGCAAAATACATTGATTAAGAAAGACACTGGGCAAAAGAAAAAGACTAAAGTGGAAACTAAGAAAATAGATGATGGGACTTACCAGAGAGAATACTTAAAAAAGAAACATTTGTTTGAATATGGTTAAAGAAATAGAAAAGTTTAGGAACATACTATTCTAAGAGGGATGAATTCTCTAAATAATATAGTATGCTTTTTCCCCTTTTTTGTTCTCTTTCTTGATATGAGTAATATAAAAAAGTTGAAATGACTTAGATAAAGGAAATGTTTTAGATATTTAAATGTGATTGAATTTAAGAAAATTATAATGGATAAAAAATGTTTTGAATAAGAGTTAAAGGACTAGATGACTAGATGTATTAAATGGAATGTTTAAAGATTAAACATATTTTTAATTATGGTTAAAAAGAATAAGAAATTTAGGAAATAAACACATATTAGCTTAGGGATATATATTTTAAGTAGTATGTTATTTTTTATGTTTCTTTACTCTTGCTTTTCTTTTTTTTCTACTGTTTTATCTATTTCTTAAGAGATGTAAAAGTCTGAGATGGTACATATGGAAAAATAGAGTTAAATTCTTAAATGTAATTAATTTTTGAGAAAATCTTAACCAGTAAGAATATCTAGAATTTGGTGGGAGAAACAAATTAAAATAAGGATTGTAACAGGATCTATGATAAGGCAACCAGAATGATTGGATAGAAAAGAAATATTATATTGATGTGATTATTATTTTAGGACAATTGGGAAAACATATATTTAATTGTTATCTATCAAAACAATAAGAATTGTATTAATTCAATGTTTGCAAAAGAGGATATTTTGGGAAAAGAAGAAATCAACTAAAACTATTATGTGGATTATGGATTATAGAAATCAATTGTTAGTGATTGTTTTACAAATGTAACCCAGACAACACACTGTTCACCAATTATTAAGTGATTTATGTTTTTTAAAAAAATCAATAAAATATATTACCAAAAAAAAAAAAAGAGTATGAAAGGCTTTGAATAAATAGGTAAGCCCAAGGCTGGGGATGAGGACAGTGTTTGTTTTATTTTTTTGAAAGCCTGTGTCAAGGTTCCGACTGACGAACCCAACCAAGCAAACACCTTCAAGACCTTCCATTCTCTTAATGTAAAACTTTATTGAGCACATCCTTTCGGCACAGTTGAAACCAGTTGAATCCCAGTGCACGGTAGGGTGCCACTTTGCTAACCAGGCTAGCCCCAATATCATGGCCTCAGCCATCTTCGGTGCTACCATGAATTGAATGGTCTCTTCGTGGTCACCTAACCTTAGGAGCACCAGCTCAGTTAGGTAGGAGGCAGGCAACCCCCCTATCATAGAGCCATCGACCTGCTCAAACTTCATGGGTTGGTGCAGCTTCCGCACCTGCAACCCCAGGCTGCGTACCGTCTGCAGGCTGACCAAGCATCTGGTGCAGCCGGAGTCTATCAGGGGCTTCACCATCCCCCTCACTCCTGAGCTGGGCACTACAATCTCCACTTGGGCTGATAAGGGCTGATGGTTCCACTTACCATCAGATCATCCCCCTTGTTCTCGTAGAGGTTCAGCTGCGATTCATCTCCAGGCGGAGTTCTCTCCCCTTTACTGCTTGGGGTTGAGACCTCTACGACCTGGCATGCCACTCGAGCTTTCTCCTTCCCCTTCTTGGGTGGCTTCTTCATGCCTTGGGGAGCTGGGGGTTTCAGAGCCCCCTTTGGGGTGGGTGCTGGGCAGACGGCTGCTTGATGGCCTTCCTGGCCGCATCAAAAATGGGTCAGACAAGCGTCTCAGAGGCTTGGTGGGGTTGGGCGTGGCAGGGGTTTTCCGGCCCAGCAGGGGTCTTCCCTGGCTCCTCTTCGGGCGGACCTTGATAGCTCCATGTCTCTTGTATTCCATCAGGTCCAGTTGGTACCAATCTTTGATCCCATCTGGTAGTCCTCGAGGCAGGCATGTGTGGTACAGTTCCTTGTTCAGGCTGTCTTGGAAATAGTGGACCAAGAGGCACTCTGGCCACTGCCTCAGCCTCCCCGCCAATCTCCAAAATTCTCGAATATTCCGTCACTGGCCTGTTTCCTTGCCTAATGGCACGGATTTCAAACTCTGCACATCGGGCTTGCGTGTTGTTTCCAAAGCGGGCCCTGAGTTCTCCCAGGAAAGCGTCAGGGTCTCCTAGCTCGGGGGCTCCCTCGTCATGAAGTCCCATCACCCACTCGGCTGCTTCTCCCTCCAGGTTGGCCATGATGGCATCCACGCAAGCTGCGTCATCAGCGTACTTCGGCCCATAGTGATCCAGGTGTGCCCACACCTGGTTCAGGAAAAAGGCCAACTTCTCCGAGCTGCCATCAAATGTAACTTTGATTGGCGGGGGCCCCAGGGCAGCCCAGAAAGGCGGCAGCCACCCCGCCCCAGAGGGAAAACCCCAAGCCCGCAACCACAGGTAGGCCTGGCTGGCCAGCAGCTCCCTGTTGCTGGGTGGCTGCTGGTGGGAGGCTGGCAGCTCCTTGCACAGGGACCGAGCCAGGCTCATGGATGGTAGTCCTCTGGGGGCTGGCTGCTCCCATGGTCGCGACAGGTGCTGTCCTCTGTCGGGGTTGGGGCAACGTCCCCGAAACAGCCGCTACAGGTTGGCTGGATCCCATCCCGAGAAGCAGCTCCAGTCTCCGCATCAGTTCTCCCCCTCTCAATTTCAGGCTGATGAACCTGTCCCTCAGCTGCTCGACCGATGGGCTGCAGCAGGCCGTCATATATCTCCATTGCACCGACTCTTCCCATTCCGCGGCTCGCTTCTCTTTCCAACTCAGGACCTGGACGGGTTCTACCCCAGAGGAGCGTAGCGAGAATTCTGCTTCGGTCGCCCTCGCTATCGACCCCCTTCACCACTCTGCTCCCAGCTGGAGGTGGCCCCCTGCCAATGCGGCCTCCTCTCTCGTCTGCGGCTGCTCCTTCAGGTGAGCCACCATCACCTGGGCACCAAAGTCCAACTGGGCCGTAGCCGAAGTCTCCTTCACCGGTCCCATCTCGGCCATCTTCTCCCGAGTCTTCACAGCTCTTCCGGAAGTTACCAGACAGGCTGCAGGAGCTCGGGGCCAATTAAAGAATTCCTTCTTAAAGGAGAGCTGGTTTAATGTCAAGGTTCTGACTGACGAACCCATCCAAGCAAACACCTTCAAGACTTAATCTCTTAATGTAAAACTTTATTGAGCACATCATTTCGGCACAGTTGAAAGCGAAACCAGCTCTGGCAAGCCCCAGGCCAAACCCCCTATAGTAAAAGGAAAGCACTTCCCCTTCCATCCATGGAAAGGTCACATTGCCCAATTAGGAACAATTATATTATGAGAAGTTGTCTCTTAGTCGAGCCAGACACCTGGCAATTGACCTTGCTTACGGTCTTCTTTTCTTATCTTTGAAGTCTGCATTCCAATTCCCCCTCCTCCCCCCAAGCTCGTTGGCAAGCTAAGAAGCAATAATTGTTGCACCAGCAAAGCGAACTTCAAGCTTGACAGCCTGGTTCAGTGGTTTTTTCCATTCTACCGAGTCTGCCATCTCCTTAGTTGTTAATTTTTCAGTTTTATCAGTTTATTACAGCCATATAGCCAGAAACCGTAAAATATCCAATTGTAGGCTACTTACATGCATACATACATAAAAATGCACTGAGCATGATCTAGTGATGAATAAGAACACATAATAAAATTAATTTAAAAAAATATTTAAAAAGATCTAAAAATAATATTTTCAAATATATTGTTATCTTATTTATGTTTTCGATGAATCCCCAGTGCTGCTATGCAGAATCTAGCCACCTGCGCCATAATCACAGCCTGTTCGTCCTTAAGCAGCCACTGGAAATAAGTAGTGTCAGAACGGTCAGGATACTTATCGATTATTGGGAGGATATGGTTTTTTCGAATATCTCTATAGAAGGAGCATCGAAGGAGTATGTGTCCAACGGT
This sequence comes from Azemiops feae, assembly GCA_023970755.1. NCBI lineage: Eukaryota > Metazoa > Chordata > Lepidosauria > Squamata > Viperidae > Azemiops > Azemiops feae. The sequence goes on from JALGBA010000441.1 coordinate 216,490, forward strand.
CTCCACCTCTCATGAGCCACAGGATCAGTGTCTTTCAGTCAATGGTATCTTTTTATACTTGTCGTACATGACGGCTGATGGAAGCGCATGGCACTGTCTGAGCGAAAATGCTTTCCGGTGGTTTGCTGACTCCAACTGGCTAAGATAACTGGTGGGAATAACATATCTAATAGAGTCTGGAGCCACAAACAGCAGAGCTATCCCTAAGTCCGCTTGCCTCTCGATGTCCTCTACCCTTTGTCGCAAGGTTTGTTTTGCTTGGTCGTACTCCAATTTGAGTATTGAGGCTGGAGAGAAGCCTAATTTGGCAAGGTTGGACTTGACTGCTTTGATACATAATGAGGAAAATTTGTCTGGGAGGATTAATGGAGCAAGGCCTTGGGGAAAGAAATTAAGCTTTAACCAGATATTTAAAGAAGCTATACAGATTCTTGCTTTGACTTTTATCAATCCTTTCTCCAGGCACAGAAGTGCATTTGAGACACAACGCGGCATCTGGAGAATTGCTCTAATAAATTTGGATTGATCTCTTTCCAGTGGTGTGAAACACGAAGCTGAGGGTCCAAGCAAGGTCCCGTAGAGAAGCTGTGCTAGCGACTTGGCCAGAAAGAACTTAATTGCGGCTGGAACATAATGTGCAGAAAAATTTGAGGATGGCGTTCGCTGATCTTTGGTCAGAGGCAGCCACATATTCTCCATGTGCTTTTCTTGAGCCAGTGGCATGGATGACCACCCCTAGGTACTTAAAGGTGGTTACCTGCTCTATATTATGACCATTAATATACCATGAGTAGAGTTTTGGCCTTTTTGCAAAAGCCATAACCTTTGTTTTCTCGTAATTTATGTCCAGTTTATTGTAATTGCAATACTGGACGAGGGCTCCAAGGCTCTTTTAAGGCCTACTGGTGTCCTGGAGAGGATCACAGCATCATCTGCATAGAGCAGCAGGGCGATGCTTCGGTCACCTATTTTACAAATTTGGTTTATTTAACCATTTTACCATGTCATTTATATAAAAGATGAAAAGCAAGGAAGGCAAAATGCACCCCTGTTTAACCCCCTTTTGAGTTTCAACTGACCTCGAGAGGGACCCTTGCATATTGCACCTCACCTTGAGGGATGTTTTAGTATGTAAGGCACGTAGACTTCCGGTTCCTGCACGCAGCAAAGCAGTTGAGGGATTCGGGATTCCGAGCCCTCCAGCTGAGTTTCTTCCTGTTAGGGGACCCTAAATGGGCCAGAAGCCGCCCCGGAGAGGTGGCATTGAAGGAAGGAAGTCCCAGGGACCTAGGAGAGACGGCGGTCGACCCGATCGGTCCAGGAGAAGCCTTCCAGAAACCAACAGGAGAAAGGCTGGCTTAACTTCAGAGTCCAGCCCAAGCTGCAAGCAACGGAAGTCAACAGCACTATTTTAAGCTGATCATAAACAGTGTGCTTGAATCTGGGTAAGGACATTGATTTTCTCTATCCTACCTACTTTCCTGAAGGGGAGAAACTCCCAAGAAGCAAAAAAAAAAAACCGAGAGTGAAGGAAGGGGGGTTTTCCCCCACCCTTTTGCTACCGGAAGCGGCGAATTCAACCTTTCATGGAGGAATAAAATCTGAAAAATGAACCAGTGCTGACACCTACTGGTGGATGAGGATTATGACAGTCATGGTAAAATCTGGGGAAAAAACTAATCTTTGCCTGTGACCTTCAAAGCTTTACAAATAAAGAACAGCTGTGTAGATAAAGTGAGACTTACAAACCTGAGGGAACAAGAACAGAACAGAACCAAAAAAAAAAGAACTTTTTTTTTAAACTCTCTGGACTATAAGTATTTATTCAATTCTGACTCCAAAGCTATTTCCAAAGGGGGGGGGGAATCTGGACTTTTGGTCATCATGGAAAATCAGAGATTTATAGGAAATACTTATCAAGAAAAAATGAATATTTTTCTAGAGGAGATATATGTTAAGCTGCAACTAATTCAAAGAACAATGATCTCAAATCACAAAGAAACTCAGAATAACTTTGAAAATATAAATCAACTCATCTCTAATTCAATTTTATACCAAAAAAACCCTCAGGAAAATACAGCAGAGAAGGAACAGACAAAACAGATGACTGAACATAAATTCGAGGATAGAGACTTGAAGATGGAATTCTACAAAACAAAGGAGTATGATCTAATCCAAGTGGAAAAAAATTTACAAGAAATACTAGATTGGGAAAAGACAACTTATATCTCAACACTACAAAATAAACTTGAGGACAAGAAAAAAGACTGGATAAAAGGTTCTACAGAGATATCAGGGAAAACACCAGAACTGAAGAGACAAAAAGCGACAAGAGAAGCAGAGAGAAAAAGAAGGAAAAAGATTCCCAATAAAAAGGAGTGGGCAAATGCCCCTAACAAAGATACTGATTTACTTTTTATATCTACAGCAACATTTGTGAACATACGGAAAAACCTTTTGATTCAGCAAAATACATTGATTAAGAAAGATACTGGGCAAAGGAAAAAGATTAAGGTGGAAACCAAGAAAATAGATGATGGGACTTATCAGAGAGAATACTTAAAAAAGAAACATTTGTTTGAATATGGTTAAAGAAATAGAAAAATTTTGGAATATACTATTCTAAGAGGGATGAATTCTCTAAATAATATAGTATACTTTTTCCTCTTTTGTGTTCTTTTTCTTGATATGAGTAATATAAAAAAGTTGAAATTATTTAAATAAAGGAAATGTTTTAGATACTTAAATGTGACTGAATTTAAGAAAATTATTAAAAAAATGTTTTGAATAAGAGTTAAAGGATTAGATGATTAGATGTATTGAATGGAATGTTTAAAGATTAAAGATTAAATATATTCTTAATTATGGTTAAAAAGAATAAGAAATTAAGGAAATAAATATATATTAGCCTAGGAGGGATATATATTTTAAGTAGTATGTTATTTCTTATGTTTCTTTACTCTTGTTTTCCTTTCTTTCCTTTCTTTTGTTTCTTTTCATTGCTTTATCTATTTCTTGAGAAATGTAAAAGTGTGAGATGGCTTATATGGAAAAAATAGAGTTAAATTTGTAAATGTAAATGTAATTAATTTTTGAGAAAATCTTCACCAGTAAGAATATCTAGAATTTGGTGGGAGAAATAAACTAAAATAAGGATTGTAACAGGATCTATGATAAGGCAACCAGAATGATTGAATAGAAAAGAAATAATATACTAATATGATTATTATTTTTAGGAATATTGGGAAAAATTATACATTCAGTTGTTATTTATCAAAACAATTAGAATTGTATTAACTCAACGTTTGCAAAAGAGGTTACTTTGGGGAAAGAGGAAATAAACTAAAATTAATATGTGGAATATGGATTATAGAAATTAATTGTTAATGATTGTTTTATAAATGTAACCCAGACAACACACTGTTCACCAATTATTGAGTGATTTATGTTTTTCTTCAAAAAAAATCAATAAAATATATTTTTTTAAAAAGGCACGTAACAGATGGAGAAGCCTGTGATCAATTTAAGCAGCTTCCAGCTTCTCCCATAGCTTAGCCCTTGTAACCGTATCAAAAGCTGCCTTGAGATCTATAAAGGCAGCGTATAATGATACAGATCTATTTGATACATATTTTTCAATCAAATGATGGAGAACTAAGCACTGATCTATAGTGCCTCTCGAAACCCGGCTTGCTCTTCAGCAATCAAGTTCTCAAGATCCAGCCACTCCTTTATTTTGGAGATGTTTGGCATAGAATTTGCAGATTATATTTAGCAGACTTATTGGTCTGTAATTGGCAAGGTCGTCTCCCTTTTTATAAATTGGGACCACAATTGCCAAGCCCCAATCCTCTAGGACGTGGCCAGTGGAGTTGATATAGGTGAATAGCGCCACCAGGACTGGTATCCACCACTCCATATTGTTCTTTAGTAGTTCAGCAGAAATGAAGTCAGCTCCTGGAGCCTTCCCGGTCCTGAGTTAGCCAATGAGGGATTTAATTTCAGACTCTGAAACTGGAGGCCACTCAGGTAAATCCTTCATTGTATAACTTATTCTCTCGCTGGAGGGGTCTTCATACATTCTCCGAAAGTGGAGTTCCCAGTTTGTAGGAGGTATATGGGAGTCTAATGGGGTATAGATTATTTCAGAGTGGCAAGCTATTAGATGCCGGAATAAAGAAGAGTTCTTTTGCTTTGCTGCCTTAATAAGCTGTTCCTAGGAAGACCTTGTATCTTGTCTCTTCTTGAGTGCAATCAATTGCTTAAATTGTTTTTTGAGTGTGAGTAGATGTTTAAGAGTTGTTTTATTGCCATTTCCAGTCTCACTTTTGTACACCTTATATGCCAAGGTAAGAGCTTTCTTGGCTTCTACACAATCCTTATCAAACCATGGTTTGGAGGCGATGCAGGGCCTCTTAGCTGAGAAGTGCTAGTAGTGGTTGTAGCTTATGAACTATGTTTTTATATAGTTCTAGTAAATCTTGAGTAGGGTTGGCTGATATAAAGGCTGAGCGGATTTTTTGAAAGTTGTCCTCTGATAAGGCTCTCCTCACCTGGTCAAGTTGTTGGGTCCATTTGACCCGACATCTTGTTAGGCCTGCTGTAGAAATTGCAGGAATAAAACGGTCCCCGGAGGGCATCTGTGAGATAAAGGGCTTCATGTGTATACACAGTGGTAGATGATCACTTTCTAGGTAAGGTAGGACTTCAAAATTTTCTATATAACATAGTAAGTCCATAGAAGTTAGAATATAATCAGTGGTGCTGGTTTTGGTCCCTGCCATAAATGTAAACTCGCCAGGATAGTCGCCAACCCATGAGCTGTTAGATATGAAAAAGTTAAATTTATTCGCCATCTTTGCAAGACAGAGGCCGGTATAATTAGCTCTATTGTCTTTAGAGAGTCATGTGAGGGAGGTGCTGGTTTGTATGGGAACCTCCAATGGTGGGTGTTGATGGTATTTCATAATGTATAATCATCTGGTCCCAATCTAGCATTGAAGTCTCTCCCTAGTAGGACCCTGGCATTTGGGTGTTCCGTGAGGAGTTTACTAACATAGTGTTCCAACTCCATCCATAGAGCAGTGGTTTCAGCTTTTCTTAGCGATGGAGGGAGATAAACTAAGGCAGGACATAAAACAAGACATAAGTCATAAAACAGGACGAGTCTTAAATGCGTGTATTAGAAGAGGCAAAAAGGAAATGGAAAATGTCAAACCACAAGTTCATCTGTCGGTCGCACAAAGGTGTCAAGCTTGAAGCTCTGTTACAGTTAACCACATATGTCTCGCTTCTATGCCTCGCTCTCGCTGGTAGCTAACCACAAACGAACTGCAGGAAATGCTTTGGCAAGATACCTGTAACCTAGATCCATGAGAGGGGGACAAGATATTTAGCTGCTTTAGCATAGCAACGGGGCTGTCATTCAAGTAACCAATCAATGCTAACAAGTTACATTTCCGTGTTTTGCTGTTTCTGAAGAGTATATATGTACTTGTTGTTCCATGAGAAGGTGTTCAGAGGTTGTTATGATTTTTGCTCTGAACCTTTGCGCAAATAAACCAACTTCTTTTGATTCCGTGATCTGAGTCCTGTGGTTTTCTGCAACATTTTTCTGGCGACCCAAGATGGGACTTGGAGCAATATTTTGCTGAGGACGGCACGGACCGACCGGTGCCCAAGCGGGGCCGTCACGCTAAACCTTCAGCCGGCACGGATGATTTCTCCAGAAGGAGGCGGACGGCACCGCAGGGGTATTTGGTGGACAACCGACCGATCCAAGAACCTGAACGGAATCAAAACAAGTCACGAAACAAAGCTGGTTGGAAAAGAAGACGCCTGCAGGCAAGTATTGTGGAATTGTAGACCCACTCGTTTTGAGAGTGGAAGAGGGGGCCTGATCACCCCCCTGGGTCCGGGATCGGCGCATCCTAAAGAGGCCCAAGAGTTGTTGTGTGGGTGGTTAAGCCATTGCAGTTCCTGTTGGTGACCGTTGGAACGTCCGGCATCACAGGTCAGTGGCAGTGTTTTAGAAAATGGGTGGTGGAGGAAGTGTCCCTTGGACACCTCTTCAGTGTATGTTGAGGAATTTTAAGAAAGGTTTTAGTGGAGATTATGGAGACCCCAAGGCCAATCCAGGAGACTTAAAGAAATTCTGTGAAAATGAATGGCCAACGTTCAATGTAGGATGGAAGGCTGAAGGTAGTTTTAATCTAGACTTCATCTCAAAAGTCCACCAAATTGTTACTGACCCAGATCATGGTCACCCAGATCAATACCAATATATTGACCAGTGGCAAGTAGTAGTAAAACAGAATCCTGAATGGCTTCGCAAATGCAGAGTGGAACTCATGCGGGTCTGCGTGGCCAGAATGAATAGAAATCCCAGATCTCAGGTCACGAAGAGTCAGACTGAAGGCAAACCTGTCTTAAAGACTGAACCCTATGAAGAAGATAATCCTCCTCCATACACCCCTGTGCATCGTCCTATGGCCCAAGGCATGCAACTACCGGTCCCAATTCAACCGGCAAATGTTGATGATGGCAATATTCAAGTTCAGGGGGCAGGAGTGCAAGGAATTCAAAGGAAAGTGCCCCTGATGTTAAAGAGAAACTTCAGAAACAAGAAGGGGCATTGGGCATGACTATGAGTCAATTGATGGAAATTGTATGTAAAGTTTATGTCAATAGAGAGAAGGTGGAAGAGAAGAAGAAAGAAGATAAAATGCAACGTAAGGCTGAATTGCTGGCAGCTGCATTGTCAGGCAATTCCAGAACCCTAGGAAGGAATCAGTGTGTTTTGTGTAAAGAAGAGGGACATTGGCAACATGCATGTCCTAAAAGGTTTGAACTTGGAAGAATAGAACAGGGACGTGGACATTTAACTCAAGAAGTCAAAATATATGATTTCCAGGGAGAAGGAAGAGGAAAAATGTTTCGTCCATATGGATTCCAAGGAAGAGGTCGAGGCCAATTTCAAGAACAAGTGGAGGCCATAGGTTTGGCTGCAGTTGAACAATGGCCTGAGGACTGAAAGGGACCGGGTTTAAGTCAAGCCCCCCCCGAACCCTTGGTCCGAATGAAGATAGGGGGCAATAATATGACCTTTTTAGTAGATACGGGGGCATCTAGATCTGTAGTTACTAAGTTATTGGCTCCCTTCTCTGCTGATGTCATAAATGTACAGGGAGTTGATGACTCAGTAAATTGTCACCCTTTTCTAAAGCCCCTGAGATGTTCCCTAAATGGAAGGGACATTGAACACCAATTCCTATATATGCCTGAGTGTCCCATTCCCTTATTGGGTCAAGACATGTTATGTAAAATGGGGGCAACTTTGTCATTTGAAAAAGACGAAATGGCACTAGTAATGAAGCATTCTCCAGATGAGATGTGGCGAATAATGGTGGCCCAAGAGGTTCAAGTCCTCGATACTTGGCAGGAGTTTGATGTGCACCAGTTATGGGCAGAAGATAATCCGCCAGGACATGCAGGTCACCATACACCACTAGTCATTCAAGTGAAGCCTCTGGCAGTGCCTATTCATCTCCGGCAGAGAAATTATCCTCGCCCCATTACACAAGCAATTCAAGATCATATTACCAAATACTTAAAGGCAGGAATTTTAACAACTATTCAATCTCCTTGGAACACCCCAATCTTACCCATCCCAAAGGCTGATGGCTCATTTCGACCAGTCCAAGATTTGCGTATTATCAATAATGCTACAGTTACTGTACATACTGTAGTGCCTAACCCATATACCCTCCTGAGCTTGATTCCAGCATCAGCTGTTTGGTTCTCTGTGGTAGATTTAAAAGACGCTTTCTTTATGATCCCAATACATAAGGACAGTCAGAAACTGTTTGCTTTTGAGTGTGAAGACCCAGTAACAGGCCAGAGAAAACAATATACTTGGACCAGACTTCCTCAGAGATTTAAAAATTCACCTACTCTTTTTGGCAATGCCTTGGCCTCGGACTTAGAAGACTTCCAGCCAGGCGAGGAAGGAGATGTACTATTCCAATATGTTGATGATGTGTTAATAACTGGACAGACAAAAGAAACTTGTTGGGACAACACCAACGAACTACTTCATCTGTTGATGAACAAAGGATATCGTGCCTCAAGGGAGAAAGCCCAATTAGTGAAACCCCAGGTTAAATATTTAGGTTATAGTATAAGTCAAGGCCAAAGAGCAATAGGACATGAGAGAAAGGAAGCTGTGTGCTGAATTGCAGAGCCAACTAATAGGAGAGAATTACGGGTTTTTTTTAGGAGCAGCAGGATATTGTAGAATATGGATACCGAATTTTGCCCTGCTAGCCAAACCACTGTATGAGTCCACAAAGGGGGGAGAAAGAGAGCCCTTTATTTGGACGCATGACCAAAAACAGGCTTTTGAGGCTTTAAAATTGGCATTATCTCAAGCTCCTGTTATGGGACTTCCTAACCTCGAGAAACCTTTCAATTTGTATGTGGACTCAAAGAATAATATGGCTCTTGGAGTCCTGACTCAAGAAAAGGGAAGTTGGCAACAACCCATAGCTTACTTGTCAAAACAACTTGATGGAGTATCAAAGGGATGGCCACATTGTCTTAAAATTCTGGCAGCCACAGCTCTCCTGATAGAGGAAGCTAATAAATTGACTTTTGGACAACTAACCACAATCTATACCAGTCATGCAATTCGTGGAGTTTTGGAAACAAAGGGACATTTATGGATAACTAACTCCAGAATTTATAAGTATCAAGCTCTCCTCATTCAAAACCCTCAAGTGACATTGAAGCAGACAAATGGCCTAAACCCAGCCACCCTATTGCCTATACCAGGTCCTAAAGTTGAACATAACTGTATGCAAGTGATAGAAAGTCAATTCTCATGTAGACCTGATTTAACTGATGTGCCACTGAAAACAGTGGACTATAATTGGTTTACTGATGGGTCAAGTTTCATCTCAACAGGAGAACGATATGCGGGCTATGCAGTAGTCTCGCTTGATAAAGTCATAGAAAGTGGGCCACTCCCAAAAGGCACAAGTGCTCAAGCAGCAGAATTGTGGGCTCTCATACGAGCACTGGAAAGACCAAGAGATGAAAGTATAAACATTTGGACTGATTCTAAATATGCATTCCTCACATTACATGTACATGCTGCAGTCTATAGAGAGAGAGGACTCTTAACAGCTGCAGGAAAAGAAATTAAACATCCTCTTCTGATTGAAAGACTTATAACAGCAGTCTTGGGACCAAAGAGGGTAGCTGTCATACACTGTAAAGGACATCAAAAGGGACAAGATGAAGTAACCCAAGGAAATAGAGCAGCTGATAGAGAAGCAAGGTTATCAGCAACCCGAAACAGCCAAACTTACCCTGACATGACAGCTTATGTAGCATTGGAAATGCCAAAAGGACTGAGTCCTAGATATACTAAAGCAGAAGACTTACAGGCAAGTGTAGATTTGCAAGGACACAGGCAGGGAGAGTGGTATGTACTCCCAGACGGAAGGATTTTTGTACCTGAGAATTTAGCCTGGCCAGTGGTAAAGGAAACTCATTCAACTACTCACATGGGAAAGAGTGCATTAGCTGAAGCCCTCCACCGTATTGTGTATATCAATCGTCTTCACTCGCTATGTGCCCATGCAATTGAGAGATGTAACATTTGTGCCCAGGTTAATCCAAGACAAGGACCTATTCTTCCGCCAGGAAGTCAGCCTAAGGGATATTATCCTATGGATTCATTGGTTGTTGATTTTACAGAAATGCCAAAATGTGGACTATATAAAGCAATGTTAGTCCTAGTGTGCAATTATTCAGGATGGCCTGAATGTTTCCCCACCAAGACCAAACAGGCACGAGAAGTGGCCAGAATCTTACTCAAGGAGATTATTCCCAGATATGGAATACCCTCATTCATATCATCAGATAATGGACCTGAGTTTGTACATCAAGTAAATCAGACGCTGGCTAAATCCTTAGGGACGCACTGGAGGTTTCATTGTGCTTTTCATCCTCAATCTGGGGGAAGGGCAGAGAGAATGAACTGGACAATAAAGGAAAAGGTGACAAAGGTGTGCCTTGAAACTCACCTTAAGTGGGTGGATGCATTGCCACTAGCACTTTGGTCTGTGCGATGCACCCCTCGAAAAGGAATTAGGCTATCCCCTTTTGAAATGATGTTTGGAAGACCCCCTATCATAAGTAATAACTTGAAAAATCATATAGGGGATTTATGTCAATTAGGAACTACATGGGTGAGTCAAATGGTAGGAGAGTTAAACAAGCAAATACAAGCAATCCAACAATATTGTGTGTCCCTCAGTCCACCATTTTTGAATACCCCCAGTCATAATATTCAAGTGGGAGACAAAGTATGGGTAAAACACTGGAAAGGGGAAAACTTGAAACCTAAATGGAAAGGCCCGTATACTGTGGTCATGTGTTCTCCACTTGCAGTAAAGGTGTTAAGAATCCAAGTCTTGGATTCACTGGACTCGAGTTAAACCCGCAGTTGATGAATATTGGGAGGCAGAACAGGACGAGGCCCGCCCTTTAGTGGTATGCTTGAAGAAGCGCCCCCTATAACTGCCCTACCGGCAACGGGCAGGCAACATACGGGGCAGAAGAGGCCTTACTGGTGTCACTCCGGAAGCTGACCCTCTACGTACGGCTGAAGACAAGAATGAGGAAAGCAGCTGTTAAAGTGTTAGGAGTGTGTGGTGTAGGTTAGATCTATTTTGAGGAATGGTAGTCCGACAATACATAGCCATAGGTGCAGTGAGTCTGATCACCCTGGTTGTGACCTGTTGTATTGGACACCTTTTCTTCTGGAAACATCCCAATCCCAAAGAAACAGGTGTTGCGCCTAAAAAGCACTGACTGTGACCAAGGACAGTGTGTATCTCTTGGGGACACTTATGTTTGAAGCACCTTGGGAGTGGGTTCTCTGTTGTATAGTAGGAGTCTTGGGAGTGTGGGCATTATATTTAGCAAATAAGACTTGGCTGTGTGGCTCACCCAAGACTGACCCTGTCCTTTCCCAAATCACACCTAATCCCATCCATCTTCCTGATATGGTAATTTCATAATTGCAATTGCTCCCTTTGGTGTGACTGTGAGTGTGAAACTGAGTGGGATATTGGGCTTGTAAGATAGAAAAGAAAAGAAAAGTTGACATTGACTCATTTTAGATTGTCAAACATGAGTCTTCTATGGCTTTGGCTAATATTTGCAAGTGGCATGTTGAGTAATGAGACCCTGAATGATAGTCCCAAATGTTGTGAGAATGGCCAATTAACTCTTCTCACACTTGAAGAAGGCTCCGGGGACATTGAGGAAACAAATCCTGTTTGTGTTGTTATGTGGAATAGCAGGACTAGCCTTCATCCCCTGTGTAATACCATTAATCAGACAATTAGTTATGAGATCAGTGAAAGAAATCAGGGTTGAAAAGGAATTAGTTGTGATAGAAGGATCCTTGGAAAATAGGTTCACCTCAGACCCAGGAAGGGAAAGTGAGGATCCAGACAGTGGGGTGTATGTATGGCTTACACCCTGGGGATTGGAGGACGTGCCTGAGGAAGATGATTTTTGAGAATCACTTTATGGATTTTTCACTCTTTCTTATTATTGCTATCTGCCTCTAGGATGAACTGGCAGCAGGAAACAGAAAGATGTGTGCCAGTCTAAAGTGTTAATCATGCCATATATTATGCCTATCCATATATGCGATTTCTGCTCAGCTATCTTCGCTTGCTGGGAAAAAGCTAATGCTCAAGTAGAAACTGTAAAAGTGAGACTCAATTGTTACCTAAAATGGAGTCTCAAAGGGGGGAATAAGGCAGGACATAAAACAAGACATAAGTCATAAAACAGGACGAGTCTTAAATGCGTGTATTAGTTAGAAGAGGCAAAAAGGAAATGGAAAATGTCAAACCACAAGTTCATCTGTCGGTCGCACAAAGGTGTCAAGCTTGAAGCTCTGTTACAGTTAACCACATATGTCTCGCTTCTATGCCTCGCTCTCGCTGGTAGCTAACCACAAATGAACTGCCGGAAACTTAGATGTTTGGCAAGATACCTGTGACCTCGATCCATGAGAGGGGGACAAGATATTTAGCTACTTTAGCATAGCAACAGGGGGGCTGAAAGGGGGCTGTCATTCAAGTAACCAATCAATGCTAACAAGTTACATTTCCGTGTTTTGCTGTTTCTGAAGAGTATATATGTACTTGTTGTTCCATGAGAAGGTGTTCAGAGGTTGTTATGATTTTTGCTCTGAACCTTTGCGCAAATAAACCAACTTCTTTTGATTCCGTGATCTGAGTCCTGTGGTTTTCTGCAACAAAACATTAATTATTAAAAGCAGGACCGAATCCAACTTCAGAAGAAGGGCCATAGCCATATGTTGTTTTTTTTCCCCCATAACAAGTTTTATTAATTTTTTTTGTTTGTTTTACAGCCAAGTGCTTATAACACATCGTGGAGATAGGGCACTCCATAGAACACAACAAAAAATACAGTCATACATATACAATTTAAACTGCTTCTTTAAAGGTTCCCTCTCTATTTTATCAATAAAAAAAGAAGAGAGAGAAAAAAGAAAAGAAAAAAGAAAACACACAAAAACAAAAACCAAAAGTTATCAAAGATATTTTCACCCGTTTTCAGGCTTAACCAACTTTCAATTAATCTATTTCAATTTAATCTTGCATAAACATATAGTATACAATTCGAGCATTCCTAAAATATAAATTGTTTCTCACTTATATCTATTATTCCAATTTCAATTTATACTTCTCAATCAAATTATATCTCTTATTCTATTCTATTTCACATACATATTTTGTAAATAAACATAACTTTATATATTTTAAAACCATTGCATAAGACAAAATAATATAATAATGTTATAATAATAATAATAGGACAATAATTATTTCTATCATAAACTAATAATATAACTATTATATCTTAATATTTCTCAACTATATTCTATTTCATATACTCTATCCAATATTTTTATAAATCAGTCCAAGTCCCTAAAAATTCCTCAATTGTTTCAATTTAGTCCATTTAATACATCACTAATTACCATTCAATTCTTGTAAGTAAAAATATCAATAATACTTCACCAGTCTCAATCTCAATCTAACTCCTTTAATTTTAAGTTTTCCAATTTTTCCTATTGTCATTCCAAACCATAATCAAATCCATAATTTAGCTCTAATGTTGACTCAAACCAGAGTAACCTTAAAAATCTCAAAAATATTAGCTCATTCAACGTCCAAAAGCCCTTTTTACCCATCAGATAAAATTTTAACTCTCATTTTTAAATCTAATTCTAGCTTTCTTTTTGTGCCAAGTAGGTTTCCACAGCAGGGCCTCTAAATCCTCCCATCTTAGTGACTGGCTAAATGCCTTTTCCCACCGTTGAGTCCAATCATATTCTTTTTCTCTTTTATCCAGTGTTGTCTGTACTGTCATGTTGTCAACATCTTTGGTGCCTCGTATTTGGAAGTCCAATCCTGTTGCTTTTAAAGTTGTAAATGTTTTAGTTGAGTTCTGCCTTTGATCATCAAAGATGTCCATCATATGGGATGTGTCTTCTTCCTCTTCAATAGATTCAATAGATTCAATAGATTGTAAATGTATTTCATCCATCTCATTAAGTTGTAAATCTGATTGTGTATCATAGTCAATCAAAGGTTGAGCTTCAATTTTTAATTCTAAGTCCTCCTTTTTGCTAAGCATTCTGATATGTTCTTTATATTCCGTTCTCATTTCCAATTTTTTTTCTAATATAAGTCCATAATTAATCTGTGAGTAGGATTCCATCCTCTTTTTTTTTTTAGAAGTTCAGCTTAAAGAATAGATTGCAGCATTATAAAATATAGAGTCCAAACAGAGATATATTTCCAATCAAAGATAGCAAAAAGCCAATAGTCAAGTCCAGCACAGAAATAAAGAAAACAGCAAGAGTCCCAAATAGCAGTCAATTGTTATGTTGTAATCCAGTCTGGGCATCACGCCAGAATCAGGAAGTGGGAGTTCAACTGGAGAAAGTTACATTGTATCAGTTATAGTTTCTGGGCTTCATGCCAAGTCCCAGGTTGCATTGTATCCAAAACAATCTACATAAGTCCGCCCAGAGAGCAGAAAGTTTTTTAGGCAATACTATTCAGGAGGGGGGGAGGAAAAAAAGCATTCCACCCCCTCCCTTAGGATTTTCACCTAAACTGGAAATAAACAATCCAAAAGAGAGAGTCACAGTAAGGGTTTTTTTTTTTTTTTCAGGATGCCCGAATTCCAACTGCTTATATAAACAAAGTAAAATAATAAAAAACAATAATTATTTTTCCAAAGCCCGTTTTCCCCAGTGATCAAACGTTGCTTTCTCAAAGTAGGGAAATAGTTCTTAAAGCTGTTAGCAGGGAAATAGGTAAAGTAACAAGAGGGAAGGAAAGGTCTCACCCGGATCTTCCACGGTGGTTCTTTTTGCTTAGATGTTGCTGTGACTTTCGGCTGGAGCAGCTGAGTGATCGGCCATGTTGCTGGCCGATCTTTTCCCCGTCGGCCCAAAGGTGATTTTCTCGGACCGCAGAGGGAGCCGCCACTCCCTCCGCGATCGATGAGTGCCCTCCTCTACGGTAGTCGCCCCTCCAGGGCGACTTTCGACCCTGTCCAGGGTCTACCGGCGGGGGGAAACCGGACGGCAAAGAGAGCGAGTTCTTTGCACGTCCGCGGGCGCTGCCACCGGATCCGGAAGTCAGCCATATGTTTTAAAGTGGTAATAAGTGTGGTCTCTGCTCTCAAGTTGGTAGAAATAAATATACCCAGCCCTCCTTTCAGTCTCCCTGGGCCTCTGCCTGGCCTTGCTTCTAGCTTATATGAATGATATCCATTAAGCATATGGCCAGAAACAGTAAAATATCCAAATATCCAATTGTAGTAAATTGGACAAAAGACTTTGCTAATTCCCCAAATGATGGGATCCAGGGCTGACAGAACTCTAAAACTCCCAAAAGGGCTCTGCCTTGTCGTTTAGTTCAGGAGGGTTTCATGCCTAGTATGGTTTTCACCCGCTCTGGAGCTAGCTTGTGGGTCCCTGGGGAAATGACATAGCCTAGGTAAGTCACCTCCTTTCGAGCAGCTGCTGAGCGCCAAGCCTCAAAACTCCCTTTACTACCTTTCTCGATCAGGCAGGGTCCGGGGAACTCTTCCACAGGCAAAGGGAGCCTGCTACTGGCTGGGGAAGCTTACCCGGGCCCGGTCCGTCGATCAGGTGAGCTGGGAGTCCCTTCGTGGTCACCAATTGTTAGAAGTTCGGGGCTTGGTTTTCCCGCCAGGAAACCGCACAGGAGAAGGGAAATGGCGCTGCAGAAATTAAAAGCTCGAAGCCAGCTGCTCGGAAGGTTTATTTCAGAAGCGAAGTGACATTCAATGATTCGGTTCTGGGCCAGCTGACCAAATGGCTGGGTAAGTGGATGGATTTTTATGGGGTTCTGTGGGTTTGAAGGTTGAGATGTTCCAGAGGGTTGTGCAATGTGTTCAGCTTTGTATCTTTTGCTATTCTAAAGGTGTTGGGTAATTCTTATTATGCCTGAAAGGTCACGTCCTGTCTTTGGGTGAGGGAATGCAGATTTTAAATTCTATCTCCCTTCTATTATTAGTTGTTTAGTTTTCCTGTGAGGGTTTCAATAGTACCAGACAATGAATGGGCTATAGCTGGTAGTGCTTGTTTTTTTATGAATGGAGCCATCTAGTTAGGTGGCATCCTCTTTCAATAAGTGGCTTGTTATAATGTATCCTCTACAAGTGCCGGCATCCACTTGCGGTCGGCGTCTTGTTACAATGTATCTTTCGCAAGTGTCTGGCTGATTGTGGAATCCACCTCAGGCAGTTTTTCTATTAGCGGCTTGACTTTTGTGTGTTATGAGGCTTTTCTTATAGCTGGGTTTTTCTCAGGGAGAAGAGGGGAGGGGTGCATGTGATGGATTCCTACACTATCAACTAGTCAAAATGGGGATTTTTTTATATTGCAATTTTCCAAATTAATTAAGCAGATTGCTGTTTGGCAATTTATTAAATACTACATTGTATGCCTCCTTCATGGATTACTGCCTTGTCGTGGCGAAGGGGCTTGCATAATTCAGTGAAGCTATGAGCTATGCCGTGCAGGGCCACCCAAGACGGACAGGTCATAGCAGAGAGTTCTGACAAAATGTGATCCACTGGAGAAGGAAATGGCAACCCACTCCAGTATCTTTGCCATGAAAACCCCATGGACAGTACCAAAAGGCAAAAAGATATGACACTGGAAGATGAGCCCCTCAGGTCAGAAGGTGTCCAATATGCTACTGGGGAAGAGCAGAAGGCTAGTACTAGTAGTGCCAGAAAGAGTGAAGCGACTGGGCCAAAGCCGAAAGGACACTCAGCTGTGGATGCATCTGGTGGTGAAAGGAAAGTCCGATGCTGTAAAGATCTTTTCTCCATAGGAACCTGGAATGTAAGATCCATGAATCAAGACAAGCTAGACGTGGTCAAACAAGAGGCAGGATTGATTTCAGTGCAGCTTGTTTTTTATTATGTACTTTTAGTTCTCCGGAACATCCAAAGCATTTCTAATAATCGTCTTTTTTAGATAAAAAACTGCATTGATTTTCATGATTAAAGTCCTGTATAATTATCTCCCATATTTCAGCCAAAATTGTGACAAACAATTTATAGTCATTATTCAATAAAGATATTGATCAATAAAAAAAAAAAGAAGCAACAGTGAGAACTGGACACGGAACCACTGATTGGTTCAAAATGGGGAAAGGAGTCCGGCAAGGCTGTATACTGTCGCCCTGCCTATTTAACTTATATGCAGAGCACATCATGAGAAAGGCAAGGCTAGATGAATCAAAAGTTGGAATTAAGATTGCCGGGAGAAATATCAACAACCTAAGATATGCAGATGATACCACTCTAATGGCAGAAATGAAGAGGAACTAAAGAGCCTCTGATGCGGGTGAAGAAGGAGAGTGCAAAAGTTGGTTTGAAACTCACATTAAGAAAACCAAGATCATGGCATCCAGCCCTCTCAATTCCTGGCAAATAGATGGGGAAGAAATGGAGGTAGTGACAGATTTTATTTTCCTGGGCTCCAAGATCACCGCAGATGGGGACTGCAGCCAAGAAATTAAAGACGCTCTGGGGAGAAGCTATGGCAAATCTAGACAGCATACTAAAAAGCAAGACATCACCCTGCCAACAAAAGTGCGTATAGTCAATGCCATGGTTTTCCCAGTTGCAATGTATGGCTGTGAAAGTTGGACCATAAGAAAGGCTGAGCGCCAAGAATTGAGGCCTTTGACTATGGTGCTGGAGAAGACTCCTGCGAGTCCCTTGGACTGCAAGGCGTTCAAACCGGTCAGTCTTAGAAGAGATCACCCCGACTGCTCTTTAGAAGGCCAGATCCTGAAGTTGAAACTCAAATACTTTGGCCACCTAATGAGAAGGAAGGACTCACTGGAGAAGAGCCTAATGCTGGGAAAGATTGAGGGCAATAGAAGAAGGGGACGACAGAGAATGAGGTGGCTGGATGGAGTCACTGAAGCAGTAGGCGTGAGCTTAAATGGACTCCAGAAGATGGTAGAGGACAGGAAGACCTGGAGGAACATTGTCCATGGGGTTGCGATGGGTCGGACACGACTTCGCACCTAACAACAACAACATTGTATGCTTTCTCTGGAAACATGTAGCAGACTCCATCACTGACTGCCCCATTCAGTTTATAACAGAACGCTGGGGTTTTCAATTATAGTTACATAAAAAGAGGAACATCTCTGTGACCTTGAAATATGTTGAACTGCACTAAAACTCCCTTTTTATGACCCTGTAATCCCTTATTTCCTTAATTAATCCCTTAACTAATTATTATTAATGGGATTAATTAATTAATTCCTTAATGCAGAAGTGGTATTCTCCTGAATAATCTATTTAAAACCCTAAAAAAACCCTAAGCATGCACAGAATTGCACCCACAAGAAAAAAAAAGTGGAGGAAAAGACTGGACTTGGAGAGAAAACTTGGTATTCAAACATTTATTTGGATGCAAAGTTTATTCTGGTCAGTTCTTCTGAGTTCTGTCTATAGCTTCCTTTGTTTTGCTAAAGAGTTATGCTGAAGAGAAGTGACAAAGCTCAGTGCAGCATCTTAGCATGGAGATAATTTTCTCTATATAGACTGTACTGTTTTTCTTCAATATTGACTGCATGGTTATTTTTACCATTAATAGTGCATACTTACAAAGACATAATTCCAAAATGAATTAGATACAGATCTGTTTGCACAAGTGTTCTTCCCCCCCCCAAATGAATTGGTACAGATCTGTTTGAAAGGGTGTTTTTTTTTCCTCCGCACATTTATAAGGATTTATAAGGATTAAAGTCTTTATTAGCTGAATAATCATGAATGAATTGAATAATTTTTATGAGTGATCATTTTATAAAGTTGTTACAATAACAATAACAATAATAGAGTTGGAAGGGACCTTTGAGGTCTTCTAGTCCAACCCCCTGCTCAGGCAGGAAACCCTATACCCGTGGTGGCGAACCTAGGCCTTCAGTCCCGTCCATGAGCAACCTCATCAAAATCTCCCCGGGCAAGCTGGGTTTGATAAAACCTTTTCGCTTTAGGCCTCCGCCGCCGTGGTCTACCACTATGCTAGCGCCGCCGCGTTGCTTCACCCCATGCACAGGCCCCACCCCTCGCACGGAGCGCCCTGCTCCCGCTGCTCCCCCCACAGCACCTTCTTTCCAGCTCCAACGCATCTCTTCCTCCACCGCTGTGTGGGACTAAAAATAAAGTTCAATCAATCAATTTCAACTTCTCGCGGGGAAAAAAAAAACTCGCAAAGTTGGATCACGAGATCTCAAGAAGTTAGAAAGTCTGATGGAACTTTTTTTTTTTTACCGATAGTCCCACAAACATGCAGCGAAGGCTGAGAAGCGAATGGAGAAACGGAATGCAGCTGAAAGGCAGGTTAGTAAAAAAACGCTTGGGGCAGGCGAGGGCATCTGAGCGGGGGCAGGCGCAGCAACCTTACCCTGCATGGTGGCGGGAGGGTGGGGCATGCCGCGTGCAAGGAAACGAAGGTTTTTTTGGGGAAAAAAGGTCAATCAATCAATTCCAACTTCTCGTGAAAGATCACGAAGTTGGAATTGATTGATTGACCTTTTTTTCCCCAAAAAAACTTCCTTTGTTTCCTTGCACGCGGCGGGGGCGAATCATGAAGGAGAAATGGCACGGGGCTGGGAGTCAGGTAAGGAAAGAAAGGCAGTTTCTGGGGGTAGCAAGGATTTCTTTCCTTACCTGCCCTACTTGTTCCGAGGCCGCTTTCTGGTCAGACGCGTTGCTCTTGCCAATAGCCCGACCACCCACTTCAGCACCCTCCCTCCCCGAGCCTCCGGTGCTCCACCTGCTGCTTTGGTGGCTCTGTAGGCAGAGCTGTGAGAAGAGAACTTCTCTGCCTACTCTGTCAGAGAAGAGAACTTCGCAGCTCTGCCTACAGAGCCACCAAAGCAGCAGGTGCCTACAGAGCCACCAAAGCTGTAGCTCAGACATGTAAAACACAAGGCCCGCGGGCCGGGGCCAGGCCGGGGAGGGCCCAAATTTGGCCCCCCGGGGCTGTCCCAGAAATGGCAAGGGACCGGCCCCCGCTGCCCCAGCCCTGGCCCACCCCAACCCGGCTGGGCGCCCTCCCGGTGCACGCACAGGAAACGGCAAGCGCTCGGGGGCTGGTGGTTTGTAGCAGCAGCTGCAGCTCATTTGCTTCACTCCGCCCCGCCCCACCCCTCCCAGCCTCGCCCATCATGCCCGGCCATTCCCCGCTTTGCCGAGCCTTTCCTCATCCGGCTCTGCTTTGCTGCACCACGCCTTTTCTTCCTTGGGCCTTGGCGTTCTGTAAGCCTAGCGCCCCAGGGTACGCCCAGCCTGTAGGATGAAAGGCACGGAGATGGGAGCACACAGTGGCACAAGCCGAGCATCGGCCGGCTCCCATTCGCCCTCTCCGCCACGTTGTAGGGCTGGAGAGGGGAATGCAGCAGTCATGCAGAGCTGCAGCCTGGAACTGCTGGCGGCCGGCAACGTGTGGCGGCTGGAGAGAAAGGGTGAGAAGGAGGAGAAAGCAGGTGTAATGCCTCCGTCGGAGCCTGAATCTGATGAGGAAAATGAGCTGGAACGGGACCCTATGGAGGTCGAGGGAGAGGCTCAACGCAGGCAGGCTCAACTACTCGGGAGGAGAGCGTCCCACCCATCTCCACAAGACACACCTGGAGACTGAGACTTAAGGAGACGCTGTGGGGAGAGGCCTTTGTCGGGAACAAATGCTGATTCCTTGGAGTTTTGTGTGTTGTTGCTGATCTCTTGTTCTGTGTTGTGATTACTGCTTGGAAACCTGGAAACTCTGACCATTGGACTGACTGACAACGTTGCTTGGATATTCAAAGACCTCGGATTGTATTTTGGCTTCTCTTCTGAAACTGCTCAGGCAAGCTTGTATTTCCACAGACTCGTTAGATTTTGGATGTATGTGTCATTCCTTGTTATCTCCGTGGCCTTGAGTAAATTACTCTTCTAATCAGACTGTGTGAAACTACTTGCAGCCAGAGGCGGCTGAAGGTGTGTGTGCCTTCCTTTGTTTTGAGGCTTGCCAGAAACGTGGGAGCATTTGGGGAAAATTTGGAGCAATTAAAGGGCGGTTTGAATTGCCAGCTGACTGCATTGTCTCTGTGCTGTGCCCTGGGTCATCACAGCAGGAAGGGTTTCTGTGTGTGTGTGTGTGAGTGTGAGAGAGAGAGAGAGAGAGAGAGAGCCAGGAGGGGAAGAGGAGGAGGAGGAAGCCGAGGTGTTACAAAAAAGGGGAGCTTCCCCCTTTCTTCCCCCCTTCTCTTTTTTTTTAACCTCCTCCCACTCAGTTCAGGTGCAGCTGGAGGAAAAGGGCGAGAAGGGGGAGAAAGCAGGGAGAGATTTTGTGTGTGAGGGAGAGAGAGAGAGAGAGATTGAGCCAGCAGGGAAGCGAAAGTGTGGGGAAAGGAAAGCGTTGCAGAGTAAGCAAACTTACAAAAAGGGGATCTGTCTCTCTGTCACACACACACACACACAAAAACACGTGCTGCGTCGGGGAGGTGGTGTGCAGGCAGGCGAAACAGCAAATTCGCAGATTGGCTTTGTGGTCTATTCTTGCCACCTCCCCTCCCTAAAATCATAGAAGTCTTTGGATTGAATGGGAAGTTAAGAGGAATTGGCGTGAGTTGAAATTAAAAGGCCGAGTCAACTCCCCCCCCCCCAATTATTTTGTCGGAGACGTGGAAAGTGTTTCTTGCTTCTATTTCCTCTCATCTGCTCTTTTATAATTTAATCCAGCCTTACCCAAACTAATGTCTTTTAGGTGTCATGGACCACAGTTCCCATAATCCTGTGGCTATGCTGGCTAGAAATGCAATGCCTTATTTTCTCTGCAGTATGCGCCTAGGAGGCAGTAGGTCTGTGGGATTTAGATGTATTTAAACATTTGTTTCTTCTGCCTAATTTATTAAAACAACATCTAATTCGAAATTAAATGTTTCTGAGAAATCCAGGCTGGTTTACAAAAAAACTCTCAAAGACAGCTATTGTAAAGCATCACCAGCACTGCTTAAAACAATATTAAAAGTGTGTATTTTAAGAAAGAAAAATATTAGTAGTAATTTACTTAGTGCTGTTTGACCATAAAATGTGGTGTTGTTCTACATATGCCTGGCTGAACAGTGTTTGGAGTTGCCTCTAAACGGGTGAGGGATGCACTGTTCATATTTTCCTTGGAAGAAAGTTCAATAATTGGGGTGCTGTCTTTGAGAAGGCTCTGCTCATGACCACTGTTCTATAAACCAAACCAGGGGGACCATCTGGTCTAAATGGATGGTAAACATAGATGATTAGGGTGCTGGAGGCTAAAACATATGACAAATGTTTGTGGGAATTGGGTGTGTCTAGCTTAGTGAAAAGGACTAGGGGTGGTGACATGATAGCAATGTTCTAATATTTGATGGGTGCCACAGAGAAGAATGGGTCAACCTATTTTCCAAAGCATCAGAAGGCAGTAATAGATGGAAACTAATCAAGAAGAAAACCAGCCTAGAACTAAGGACTTGTGAAAACAACTAACAAGTGAAAAGGCTTGCCTTCAGAAGTTGTGGATGCTCCATCACTGGAGGCTTTTAAGTAGAGATTGGATATCCATTGTCTGGAATGGTATAGGTCCCCTGCTTGAGCAGGGGCTTGGACTAAAGACCTCAAAGGTCTCTTCCAACTCTCTTACTCTTTGAGAGAAGCGCTGCCAACCTCTCCCCCTCCCCTCGTCCCTTCCTGGGCACAGAGAGAGGGAGGGAGGGGAGGAAGGAAGGAGGGGAGGGAAACAGGAAGAAAGAAAGGGAAGGAAAGAAGGAAGGAAGGAGATGGGAATGAAAAGGAGGGAGGCAGGGAAGGAGGGGAGGGGAGGGAGGAAGGAAGGAAGGAAGGAGATTGGAATAAGAGGGAGGGTCTGAGGGAAGTCCTACCTTAGCACTTGGCCACCAGCAGCCCTGTTGCCCTTTCACCATCCCCTGGTGGTCTCCCATTCTATTGCTGAGGATGCTTTGGTTACAAAGCCAGGTCTCCTCGCATGGAGAGGGAGTGGGTCTCCCTCTGACCCATGCACTTTGCCCTCCTGCACTCACCATGAGCAACCTGGCCAAGGAGAGCAAGCACAGAAGCAGTAGTCTTGAGGAGGTAAACGCAGCTGGGCACCCCCTCGGGGAAGTGCGGCTAGGCTAGGCAGGGCTGTGGGGTCCTGGTGCCGTGGGAGCTCAAAGGCCAGGCTGGGCACTTGACCTCCGCTGCCGAGGGCTCCGGGCAGTCCGTGCCACCATCCAGGGGCCCCCTGCATGGCCTGAGGCTCAGTGAGGCTCTTCCAGTGGACCATGCCCCGGCACTCGCCCCAGTCCCACCTCCCCTCCGCCAGAGACCCTCAGATCCGCCCCAGTCCTGCCCAGGCCCACACAAGTACCCCTGACGTGAGTGACGTCGAGCTGGCCATGCCCACCCAGTAGGCCACGCCCATGCCAGCCACGCCCACCCAGTGGGCCACGCCCATCCGGCACCCGAACATAAATAAGTGGGGTTTAGGTTGCAGTTTGGGCACTCGGTCTCTAAAAGGTTCGCCATCACTGCCCTATACCATTTCAGACAAATGGTTGTCCAGTCTCTTCTTAAAAACTTCCAGTGTTGGAGCATTCACAATATCTGGAGGCAGGTTGTTCCACTGATTAATTTTTCTAACTGTCAGGAAATTTCTCCTTAGTTCTAGGTTGCTTCTCTCTTTGATTAGTTTCCATCCATTGCTTCTTGTCCTGCCTTCAGGTGCTTTGGAGAATAGCTTGACTCTCTCTTCTTTGTGGCAACCCCTGAGATATTGAAAGACTGCGATTGTCAACCTTGCAACGGACCTGGCCGAAACCATTTTCCTTGTTTCTAGTTGCCACAAGATGGGGGGGGATGGAGCGTTTTCTATTAGACTAAACATTTTTCTATCCTGTGGGAACCAAGGTCATTTCTGTTTCCCTCAGCTGGGGAGGATATTTTTAGTATTAGAAAGGCCACCTGGATGTTTTATTGAGGAACATAGTTGATTGCATAGCCAGTAGGGTGGGTCTGTAACTTTGTATTACTGTTGCTATTGGAAGGGGATTTTAGTCTTGGTTTCACTTTTTACCGTGGCGATAAATAAACATGTTCTCAGAGGAAACCTCAAGCCTCGGAGTTCTGGTTTATTTGGCCTCATCTATCGGAACCATGACATTAAACCAAGACTCCTAATCATTAATTGGGGTCCTGAGCCCCAGTCACCTACCTAACACCTGTAGGACGACGAAGACTCAGGGAAGAATTTGAGATGGAGAAGAGAGGAGAGGTGTCCTCAGGCCTCAGCGTGGTGTTGGCCGCTGGAACACAGGCTACCACTCAGGTGGAGAGTGGAGCCTTGGCCACGGGTGCACGGCCGAAGAGTTGGATGGCCTGGGACAGAGGGTCTGGGACAGTTGGAGGGAGCCTTAACTTTAGGG
The DNA here is from genome assembly GCA_023970755.1 of Azemiops feae. Lineage (NCBI taxonomy): Eukaryota > Metazoa > Chordata > Lepidosauria > Squamata > Viperidae > Azemiops > Azemiops feae. The sequence goes on from JALGBA010000441.1 coordinate 240,618, forward strand.
GAGCTTGATAGGCCTGAGATCGCCTCACAGAGACGTAGCACCCCTAAAGCTGCTGAGGCAGAACAGTGATCTGCGATCACCTGTGATGAGAACAGTGAAACGACCTGCTGGCTGGGATGACTGGGCGAATGGAAGTACCTGACAGCCATCCACAGCCACTCTGTGGAGAGACTGAGAGAAAAGTTCGACCGGCTGGAGGTTGGAGAAATGGAACCTGTCGCCCACCGGGTGATCTCTGGGGGAAGAGAACACGGGAGGTCTCCACTCCCCCCTCGGCGGAGCACAAGCCCCAACATGATGGCTCGTGCTACTTCACCTCTGCCCCAACCAGCCTCGGCTTCGAGCCCTATGTAGCAATGAACTCCCGATAGAGATTGGCATCCTGCAAGCCCGGGAGGTCAGCCCAGAAGGCTTCCAGATGTGGCTCTCCCGCGACTTCAATGCTTAAGACCAGGCATACAACAGGCTTATTGGGGACCACGGCCCTTAGAGCCACCTCCGATCAAACCTTTTGATGGAGACCCTGAAAAGCTGTCATTCTTCATGAACCAGGTCTGGGCCCACCTGAACCGCCACACTCGCGCCTACCTCGATGCGGCCAGGATGGTTGATGCAGTGGCGGTGAACCTCAAAGGGGAAGCCGCCAAGTGGGTGACCACCCTACATGATGAACAAGCCCGAGTTGTGGGACATCAATTTATTCATGGGTGAGCTGAGAGCCAGGTTTGAGGATGAGTCCCAAGCCCTGCAAGCTTAGAAGGACATCCATGACCTGAAGCGGAGAGGGAGGCCGGCTAAGGAGTACGTTCATGAATTCAGGAAAGTGGCTGGCAGGCTCAGACAGTGTCCAGAACGCTCGCTGATTCGCCATTTCCGAGCAGGTCTGCATCAAGATTTGTTCCAGGAATGCACCCACCGAGGCGTCCCTGACCAGTTCTGAGAGTGGTACTGCATGGCCGTAACCCTAGACAACGAGCTGGATCGCCACCCGAAGGCGGAGTTCAGGCCGAGGCGGATCCAAGAGAAACGTCCCACAGCTCGACGCCCTCCAGCTGCGGCAGTCACCGGTTCCTATCGAGCACCAGTAGGGCCTCCCATCAAGTGTTTCAGGTGTGGCCAGTTAGGGCATCGAGCAGCTGTGTCCGGTCCCTTTTCCCCAGGCATGGAGTGCCCCTGCCACCACAGCTAAGCCAAAAGGAAAGCCACGCTCGATGCGGGAGAAGTCCAAGTGCGCCAGCAAAGAGCAGACCGCCAAGGTTACTTCTCCACCGGGGGGGGAAACCCGGAGGCCATGCTAGAGCAACTGCCGATGCGAGAGCTGTATGATAGTGACAACGATGGGGAAGACAACCCTATGGTGAGTCAGCCCATAGCACCTTTTACCCTGTCTGCAAAAATCATAGTGCCCAAAACAGGGGTCCAATTGGACTTAAACGTTTTAATTGACTTTGGGTGCACCCGGTGCATAATTAATCTCCACACTGTACTAAAGCTAGGAATTTGGGCAAAACTCCTGCCCTTGCCCATTAGATTTGAGCAGGCAGACGGGTCTCTCATCGGGAGAGCTCCTGCTACGCATTTAACTGAACCCATGCGTTTAGAATTGGGGGAGCACTGGGAAATTATCCATTTTGTACTAGTTCCCAAGATGACCGAAGCTGTCATTCTCGGTTTGGCTTGGCTTGATAAATGGCGTCCCTTAATTTGGTGGGAGAATGGCGAGGACCCTAAGGCTGGCAACAGGACCTTCCCCTCCTATTACACCAAGCGAGGTGCGAGACGCTGTCTCTATGGAAGATCAGCAACAGGCCCATGAACTGTTGGGAGTGGCTTTACAACCCATTCCAGGGATTAAACTTGTGCCAAGTGAATATCGGTATCTAGCGGAAGCTTTCTGTAAAAAGGAGTGTGACATTCTCCTCCCCCCCCCCCCCACCGTGCGACTGATTGTGCTATTGAAATCTTACCGGGGGCTAAATTACCTAAGCCAAAAATGTATTCAATGACGCCCACCGAGTTAAAAGAACTGAGGGAGTACATTGACAAAAACCTGGCCAGAGGCTTTATTCAACCTGCAAAATCTTGAGTGGCTGCCCCAGTGCTGTTTAAGGAGAAGAAAGATGGCTTTGTCATAGTTCCGACAGACAGAGACGAATAAAGCAGAACTCTGAGGCTTGCAAATTCCTCAAAGAACATGTTTATTAGTTACAAAGTATCGGCACGGTCAAAAGTGAAACCAAGTCTGAATACACAAGTAACAATTGCCCAATACAAAGTTAAATGTCCCACTCACAAAACTATGCAAACAACTATGTTCCCCAATATGATTATTTGGCGGGCTTTTTATGCAATGCCCAGTCCCTAGTCTCGGGAGCAGCAGATGACCTTGGTTCCCACGGGACAGAAGATTATTTTGACTAATGAAGCACCTGGGCAACCCCCCTCCCTCCGTTCTATGTGAGAACCTAGAACAGGGGTCGGCAACCTTTAAACACTCAAAGAGCCACTTGGACCCGTTTCTCACAGAAAAGAAAACACTGGGAGCCACAAAACCCTTTTGACATCTAAAATGAAGATAACACTGCATATATCCTTTTTTACCTTTATGCTATGTATAAAAAAACTATAGTGTGTTGCATTTATGAAATCAATGAAGAACTACAAAGAAAACAAATTTTTATGCAGCAGAAAAAGGGGAAAAAAACCTTTCTCCTTCATCCCAACAGGTGAAAACAATTTTAGTAGCTTATCTACTATCTTTAAATACAGCATAATTATCCCCATACCTCATCTCTTAATTAAAAAAAAATCAAAATATTTCATTAAACGTTCTTTACTAAAAGTCCAGTAAGGACAACATATATTCATTTTCTCTCTCTCTCTCTCTCTCTCTCTCTCTCTCTCTCCTCTCCCTCTCTCCCTCTCTCTCTCTCTCTCTTTCCTCTCTCTCTCTTTCTCTCCCTCTCTCTTTTTCTCTCTCTCTCCCTCTCTCTTTTTCTCTCTCTCTCTTTCCTCTCCTCTCTTTCTCTTTCTCTCTTTCCTCCCTCTCTCTCTTTCTCTCTCTTTCCTCTCCCTCTGTCTCTTTCCTCTCTCTCTCTTTCTCTTTCCTCTCCCCCCTCTTTCCCCCGTGGGGAATCCGGCGCTCGTTGCCTACCTCCCTTTCCCGTGCGGGGGTCCCCCAGCGGATCCACCAGGCTGGCGAGAGGTCCCTTGAGAGAGCAGCTGCTGCCGCCTCCCCTCCCATCTCCCGGTGGGCTTCAGGGGAAGCGCGGGACTTCGGGGGCAACTCCGAAGGGAGCCCCTGACCCTAAACAGGGCAGACCCCTTTCCTGGGGCCACGGCTTGCGGGAGGGCTGGCCTGCTCAGTGGAGGCTCCGGCAGGCCGCTCCCAGGGGGGATCCCGGGGCTGCCACACGCGGCTCCCCGGCCACGTGCGCCTCGGACGGGGCCAGCCTGGGAAAGGGACTTCCTGGCTGCGCTTCTCCCAGGGGGCAGGGCGCCCGGGCGCAGGGCCAATCAGCCCCGCGTGGGGGCAAGTCCGCATGAGAGAGAGAGAGAGAAGGGAAGTGCAAGTGCCTCTCTCTGTCTCTGTCTCTCTCTCTGCAAATGGCGGAGGAGGCTGGGAGCCGCAGGAGAAGGCTGAAAGAGCCGTATGCGGCTCCAGAGCCGCGGGTTGCCGACCCGTGACCTAGAATGAGAAGAAAAAATAGATCAATTACAGTTCATATTACGGTGTTTCCCTTGCTCTCAGGCAACTCCACTATAAAGTCCATGGCTATTTCCTCCCAAGGCTGGGAAGGGCCAGCCACTTGTTGCAGCAATCCTGGGGGCTTCCCAGGATGACTTTTCATTGCAGCGCAGGTAGCACAGCTCCTCACATAACTCTCAATGTCTCTTTCCATCCCTGGCCACCAGAATTGCCTCTGCACTAAATGCAACGTTTTCAGGAACCCAAAATGACCCACCTGCTTTGCATCATGACTCCGCTGAAGGGCTTGGAGTCTGAGGCCATCTAGGAGGTATAACTTAGAGCAGGGGTGTCAAACTGCCGGCCCGCGGGCCGGATGCGTCATGCCGAAACCGCACCCACCACAGCTCAGGCAATGGGGAAAAAGTCCCGTCATGTGACGTGGCGAGTTTCACACCCCTGACTTAGAGCCTTTCCAGGCTAGTCCTTCCCTAAGGATTAAAGTAGATTTGTTGTCTTTGAACCAGGTGTCAGTCTAATTTCTCCTTTAGTTCCTTCATTAAGTTATCGTCAGGACCAGCAGGTGGTCCTTGTGTTTGCGATCTAGTTGTTATTTGAGAAGCAGACTGCGGCAGGAGAATAATGGAGTTAATTACTTCCTCCTGGTGACTTTTGAACTGGGTCATTCTAAACAAGGCATCAGCCAAAAAATTCTTATCCCCTGGGAAATACTTTAAGGTTAAGTTAAAATGGTTGAAGTATTGAGCCCACCGGACCTGTTTCAGGGATAATTTGTGGGGGGTTTTCAGAGCTTCCAAATTTTTATGATCAGTCCATACTTTGTGCGGGTGTGAGGAGGTTGCCATTCCAATACAGCTTTCACTTTTGCAGGATCCATTTTTATCCCCTCATTTGAAATTCAGTACCTTAGATAGTCAAAGCGTGTCTGGTGAAACTTGCATTTAGAAAGCTTTGCATACAGTTTAGCCTTCAGCAGTTTCCTCAGCACTTCACAGACCAATTTAATGTGCTCTTCCGTAGTCTCAGTGTAAATGAGAATGTCATCAAGATAAACCAAAACCCCCTTATACAGATGATCATGGAGCACCTGGTTGATTAACTGCATAAATACAGGAGGAGCTCCTTGTAGTCCCAAAGGCATCACTTTAAATTGGAAACTTCCCAGGTGGCAATTGAAGGCGGTTTTCCATGTGTCCCCTTTCTTAATCCGGACTTGTGATGACCCAGGGCACAGCACAGAGGCAATGCAGTCAGCTGGCAATTCAAACCGCCCTTTAATTGCTCCACATTTTCCCCAAATGCTCCCACGTTTCTGGCAAGCCTCAAAACAAAGGAAGACACACACACCTTCAGCCGCCTCTGGCTGCAAGTAGTTTCACACACAGTCTGATTAGAAGAGTAATTTACTCAAGGCCACGGAGATAACAAGGAATGACACATACATCCAAAATCTAACGAGTCTGTGGAAATACAAGCTTGCCTGAGCAGTTTCAGAAAAGAAGCCAAAATACAATCCGAGGTCTTTGACCATCCAAGCAACATTGTCAGTCAGTCCAATGGTCAGAGTTTCCAGGTTTCCAAGCAGAAATCACAACACAGAACAAGAGATCAGCAACAACACACAAAACTCCAAGGAATCAGCATTTGTTCCTGACAAATGCCTCTCCCCACAGCGTCTCCTTAAGTCTCAGTCTCCAGGTGTGCCTTGTGGAGAGGGGCGGGATGCTCTCCTCCTGAGTAGTTGAGCCTGCCTGTGTTGTTCCCTCCTTCTCTCCACTCTCCACTCTCCGTGCTGTAGGATCAGGAGGGGGTAGCCCTTGCTGATCGCCTGAACTCTGTCTCTCCTGTTCATCCTGTCCCAATCCTGAAAGGCCCTGGCCTGCCTCTGCCTGCTCTTCCCCACATTCCTCTGAAGCCACAGACACCTCTCCCTCGACCTCCATAGGGTCCTGTTCCAGCTCATTTTCCTCATCAGATTCAGGCTCCGACGGAGGCATGACAGGACTTGGTAATAAGCCTCCCTTAAATCCAACTTTGTAAAAACTTTCCCCTTTGCCAGGTGGGCTAGCATGTCCTTCATTAAGGGGAGGGGGTACATGTTCTCTAGGCTGACAGTGTTTAACCCTTTAAAATCCACGTATAATCTCAGCGACCCATCTTTCTTTTCTTTGAACAATACAGGGGCTGCTACACAAGATTTTGCTGGTTGGATGAAACCCCGAGCCAGGTTCTTATCAATTAACTCCTTCATCTCTCTGGGCGTCATGGAGTACATTTTTGATTTCGGGAGCTTGGCCCCGGGTAAGATTTCGATGGCACAGTCCGTAGCCCGGTGAGGGGGGAGGACGTCGCATTCTTTCTCACTAAACGCCTTGGCTAAATCATGGTATTCGGTTGGGACAAGCTGGATTCCTGACAGCTTCTCTACAATAGCCTGTAGTGTTTCAGGGTGTTCTTCCTGAGCCTCATTTATGGTATAGTCCTTTGTATCACTGGTGGTGGCAGGGGGGAAGGGACCTATCCCCAATCTTAAATTCCTCACTCCATTCTCCCACCAGATGGTTGGGCGCCACTTGTCGAGCCCAGCCAGACCCAAAATTACAGCCTCAGTCATTTTTTGGGACCACCACAAAACGAATGATTTCCCTGTGCTGGCCCATTTCCAATCGCACTGGTTCTGTCAGGTGCGTGGCAGGTGCACCGCCAATTAGGGACCCGTCAGCTTGTTCAAATCTCATGGCTAGGGGTAATAGCCTTGCCCGAATCCCCAGCTTGAGCAATGTGGGTAGATTAATTAGGCATCTGGTGCAACCTGAGTCTATTAACACATTTAAGTCGATTTGGGCCCCGGTTTTGGGTACTATTATCTTGGGGATGGCAAAACGTGGCATGGGTTGACTTACCATCAGATCCTCCTCACCTTCCTCATCACTGTCATAGGGCGCCGGCATCTGTAATGGCTCTGGCTGGGCTCTTGCCTTGGGCTCGGCAGGAAGGGGGTGTCCAATAGTTGGGTCCTGTCGTGCCCAGTTTGTCTTTTCCCTTCCTCCTCTGGGGTCTTTTTGTGGCTCAGCGGTGGCAGCCGGTGTGCTTCTGGCCTGGGGGTTGGGTGCTGAGCACTCCACAGCACGGTGGCCCATTTGGCTGCATCGGTAGCATTTGATTGGAGCTCTAACTGGTGCTTGGGGGGCGCTGGTGGTCGTGGTGGCTTGGGAACGTTGGCCAAAAAGGCGCTTCTGGGCATGTGTCAGCTTGGGTTCGGCTGTGCCTGGCTTTCTGGGGTGATCCAATTCGATGTCGAGCATCACCGCCATGCTGTACCACTTATGCAACTGGTTAGGAAAGACGCGAATGATGCAGGCTTGGAGTAGGTCGTGGTTGAGCCCCTGCTTGAAGTAGTTGATCAACGATCGCTCCGGCCACTGCCCTAGCTGATCAGCAACTCCTGAATTCATGAACGTATTCCTTAGTGAGACGGCCTTTTTGCTTCAGACGATGGATCGCTTTCTCGGCCAACAGGGCCTGGGATTCATCTTCAAAACAACCTCTCAATTGCTCCATGAATAGGTTAGCATTCTGCAGCTCAGGAGCCCCTTCATCATGGAGGTTGGTCACCTAGTTGGCTGCTTCCCCCTCCAAATTGGCTGCCACAGCATTCACCGTCTGAGCATCATCCAGGTAGGATAAACGTAGCGATCTAGATGAGCCCACACTTGATTCAGGAAGAAGGATAGCTTCTCGGTCCCCATCAAAGGTGGGCTTGATGGGAGGCAGCTCAAATCGTGGTGGGGCTGCCTGCTCTTGCTGAGCTGCTTGTTGGTCCTGGGTACATGGCCAAACCACCCTCCGGACTTCCCTTTACCAGGCTCCTGGACTGGCAACCCGAGGCCGCGGCTTGGTTAGGATACAGGGCTTGACATCACAGCTGGCTGGGGAATAGGTGAGGCAGCACGGGCTCCCGCAGTTTGGCTGGGACTCCGGCAAGGAGGGGGAAGAGATGGATAGCCCTTGGCATTCACCCCCACAGCGCTCACACCCTGGGCGACGGGAACCGTCTCTTTTACCTCCAAGCTGCCAAACTTCTCCTTCAGCTGCTCAAGCGAGGGGCTGTGGACTGCGGACTGGAACTTCCAGTCTCCAGAGTCATCCCCTCCGATCGATCCCTTGACCTTCTGATATGCTGTGGACAAAAACCCCTAGGACGGCAGCAACAGGAGTTCCTCTTCAGCGGCAACAGGAGTGTTCCTGCGCTGAGAGGCAGCTTCGGCTTGATAGAGGTCCTCTAGGATCGTAGTTCCTCCCTGAGGTACCAGCTTCCCAGGTTGGATCAACTGGGACTTTGGCCGAGCCCCTGCCAGTGACATCTCCTCAGTGGCTGGAGCGGCAGCTTGAGCTCCGACAGCTGGAGTTCCATTGCGGCCAGCAACGGCTCTTCTTTTCCTCCATCCTCAAATCTTCGCCGAGTCTTTACCGCTCTCCCAAAGGATGGGTAGGCGGTCAGGGCCCAGCACCCCAAAAGAAAATAAAAGTTTTAATAGACTTGGTTTAATGTCATGGTTCTGACAGTCAGAGACGAATAAAGCAGAACTCCGAGATTTGCAAATTCCTCAAAGAACATGTTTATTAGTTACAAAGTATCGGCATGGTCAAAAGTGAAACCAAGTCTGAATACACAAGTAATAATTGCCCAATACATAGTTAAATGTCCCACCCACAAAACTATGCAAATAATTACGTTCCCCAATATGATTATTTGGCGGGCTTTTTATGCAACGCCCAGTCCCTACTCTCGGGAGCAGTAGATGACCTTGGTTCCCACAGGACAGAAGATTATTTTGACTAATGAAGCACCTGGGCAACCCCCCTCACTCCGTTCTATGTGGCAACCTAGAATGAGAAGACAAAATGGCTGCAGCCATGCTCATTGTAGAGTTGAGAGGCTCGCTGAGATCGTGCGTGGATTTTAAAGGGTTAAATGCGGTCAGTGTGGAAAATATGTACCCCCTTCCTTTGATGAAGGATATGCTGGCCCACTTAGCGAGGGCAAAGTTTTTCACAAAGCTGGATTTGAGAGAGGCTTATTATCAGGTCCGTATTAAAGAAGGAGATGAGTGGAAAACAGATTTCAACAGCCCCCTGGGAAGCTTTCAATTTAACATCATTCCTTTCGGCCTCTAAGGGGCCCCTGCTGTGTTCATGTAATTAATTAATCAGATGTTACACGATCACCTATATAAGGGGGTTCTAGTCTATCTTGATGACATCCTTATTTACACGGAAACCATGGCAGAGCACATAAAACTAGTGCGCGAGGTGCTAAAGAAGTTTTTGAAAGCCAAACTTTATGCTAAACTTTCTAAGTGTGAATTCCATCAAACTCGAATTGACTATCTTGGGATACAGGATCTCTAGTGAGGGGGTGGAAATGGACCCCGCCAAGGTCAAAGCTGTGCTAGAATGGCAGCCTCCACAAATCCAAAAGCAGCTTCAAAGCTTCCTAGGGTTCGCGAAATTCTACCGTCAATTCATTCCTTCATTTGCCAAGATAGTTTTGCCAATCACCGAATTGCTTAAAAACCGGTAAAGGGGGGGGGGGAATGCCATGGCCCTGTCAACCCCGCCTTGGTCGCTAGAATGCCAAGCGGCATTCGAAAACCTTAAAAGACTATTCGCTGCTGAACCTGTTTTGAAACACCCTGATCCTGAGGAGCAGTTTATAGTCCAGGTCGATGCCAGTGATGTTGCAGTGGGAGCTGTTCTACTGCAGAGAAATCAAATAGGGGACCTACAACCCTGTGCTTACACCTCTAAGAAATTAACAGACACCCGAAAGGCAGTGGGCTATATGGGAAAAGGTAACGTTCGCAGTGAGATGGGCATTATTAACGTGGCACAATTTCCTAGAGGGGGAAAAGGTTCCTTTTGAAGTGTGGACTGATCATAAGAACCTGGAGACCCTAAGGACCCTCAGAAAGTTGTCCCCCAAACAAGTCCATTGGGCACAATACTGCAGTCGTTTTAATTTCGAGTTAAAATATTTCCCTGGGGGGGGGGGAAATGTCCTGGCTGACGCCTTGTCTAGACTGCCCCAGTACAAAAGCCGCCAAGAGGACATTGTTAACTCTTATCATTCCCTCTCCACAATCTGCAGCACAAATAATCACCCGGAGCCAGACACACGGACACACTGACTCCTCAAATAGTCAGTGGCGAAGGAAGCTCAAGGAAGCATTACAAACTGACACTTGGTTCCAGGCAAATAAGACTATAATGATCCAACGGGATGGGTTAGTGTGGAAAGGCTCTAAATTATACCTGCCTGACACTCCCAGGCTCCAGGCACTTCAGCGCAGTCACGACACCAAACTGGGTGGTCATTTTGGATTTCTAAAAACACTACATTTGGTTCAAAGGCAGTTTTGGTGGCCAGGCTATGTAAAAAGCAGCGCTGTTTGCACCGCCATGAAAAAACAACTCGGGAAACCTCCTGGGTTGCTGCAACCAGTAGCCGATCCTTCATTGCCTTGAGAGGAAATAACTATGGATTTTATTGTTGAATTACTAGAAAGTAGAGGTAATACAGTAATATGGACTTTCATTGATCTCTTTTCCAAACAAGCTCATTTTGTAGCCTGCTCAGGGCTCCCGTGTGCACAGAAATTAGCAAAAATGTTTTTGAAACATATATGGTGCCCCAAAGAGAATTATATCAGATGGGGGTACAGTTTACTGCTAAGTTTTGGAAAGATTTCCTCAAGCTAATTGGATCCACTCAAGGACTTTCGTTGGCTTTTCATCCGAGCACAAATGGATCGGCTGAACGTGAGAACACAGTGGTGGAGCAATACATCAGATGTTACATTAATTATCAACAGACTAATTGGGCTGACCTCCTGCCTTTTGCTGAAGTAGTATACAACAATACGGTGCACAGTAGTACTGGACTTACTCCATTTAAAATAGCAACTGGTCTTGAGTTCATTCCCATGCCTAAATATCCTCAGGAACCACCTGCCTCACAAACCTTGGATCAGTGGGTTGCTTCTTGGCAAACTGTTTGGGCTAATGCGAAAAAAGCTCTAACACAAGCCACAAAGACTTACAAGGAACAAGCCGATAAGAAGCGGTCCCCTCAGAGGCCATTTCGCATTGGGCAAAAAGTGTATTTGTCCACTAAGTACTTAAGACTTAAGCTGCCCAGTAAGAAGTTGGGACCGAAGTTTCTTGGGCCTTTTATAATCAGAGTTATAAACCCTGTGGCTTTTGAGCTGAAACTCCCTCCCTTGTTAGGGAAAATTCACCCTGTTTTTCATTGCAGTTTGTTAAAGCCTCTTGGGAAGTCCTCATTGAGGCCAACTCCAAAGGATGTCCCTGGTCCACTTTTGGTACAGGGGAAAACCCATTATGAAATTAAGCGAATCCTTGATTCTAGATTATACAAGGGGAAATTACAGTATGTAGTGCAATGGAGGGGATATCCGTTTGAGGCCATTTGGGTGAAAAGCATGGATGTTAAGGTTGATCAACTGGTAAAGAGATTTTATGATAAATATCCTCAGAAGCCCTGGGATGATTCTTAATGTCACCTTTTATTTCTCCGCAGGATTTGTTTTCTCTTTAGGGGATCTGATTGTCAACCTTGCAACGGACCTGGCCGAAGCCATTTTCCTTGTTTCCAGTTGCCACAAGATGGGGGGGGGGAATGGAATGTTTTCTATTAGACTAAACATTTTTCTATCCCGTGGGAACCAAGGTCATTTCTGTTTCCCTCAGCTGGGAAGGATATTTCTAGTATTAGAAAGGCCACCTGGATGTGTTATTGGGGAACGTAGTTGATTGCATAGCCAGTGGGGTGGGTCTGTAACTTTGTATTACTGTTGCTATTGGAAGGGGATTTTAGTCTTGGTTTCACTTTTGACCCTGCCGATACTTTGTATCCAATAAACATTCTCAGAGGAAACCTCATGCCTCGGAGTTCTGTTTTATTTGGCCTCATCTATCGGAACCATGACAGCTATCATGTCACTCCTAGTCCTTCTCTTCATTAAACTAGACATACCCAATTCCAGCAACCCTCAACATCTTTTTTACATCGTGGTGACCAAAACTGGATGCAGTATTCCAGGTCCCTCTGTTAATGCAGCCTAGCACTGTGTTGGCTTTTTTGGCAGCTGCAGCACACTGCTGGCTCATATTTAAGTGATTGTCCACTAGGACTCTGAGATCCCTCTCACAGTTACTACTATTGAGCCAGGTACCACCTATAGTACTGTACCTGTGCATTTGGTTTTTCTTGCCTAACTGTAGAACCTTACTTTTTTCACCATTGAATTTCATTTAGTTAGATAACACCCAATGTTCAAGTCTGTCAAGATCCTTCTGTATCTTAAGCCTATCTTCTGGAGTGTTGGCTATTCCTGACAGCTTGGTGTCATCTGCAAATTTGATGAGTTCCCCATCTATCCCCTCATCCAAATCATTGATGAAGATGTTGAAGAGCACTGGGCCCAGAACAGAGCCCTGGGGCACCCCGCTACACAATTCCCTCCATGTAGATGCAGTTCCATTGAGGACCACACGCTGAGTACGGCCGGTCACAACTATCACTGGAAGATTTTAAAACTTTACTGCCTAAATGGTAAACTTTTATTTCCTGGATAGTAAATTTTATTGCCTTGAGCTGCAATTATCACTCTAACCTCTTTTGTGGATTACAAATGGTCAGAGACTGCAATATTTTTTACAATATTTGTAAATATTTTAAATGTCATTGTGGATTTTTGTGGACTACCTTTGTATAACTCTTTTACTACATGTATATTATATATATATATATATATATATATATATATATATATATATATATATATGCATAACGCTTTTACACTAACAAACTGACATTTCATTTGTTACCTACCCTCAGCTGAGATACTATTTTTTTTCTTTTCAGCTGGGATTTTGTTTTCCTTTTCACATTTTATTCATCTCTCATTTTATAATACATCTATGGATTACAAACTATATCAAGAGGGCAACATCAACATTAGCCACAGGACGGACCAAAAGGAGAACTCAGAACTCCTAGAACAAAGGTGAAATTTCCTGACAGTGTAAACAATTAACCAGTGGAACAGCTTGACATCAGAAGTTGTGGGTGCCCTATCACTGGAGGTTTTTGAGAGGAGATTGGACAGCCATTTGTCTCAACTCATCCAGCAGCTCCAAGGAGAGGCCTTCTTGGAACTAGTCCATCAAAGAGGCCTCAGAAACAGGACCCAGAAAAGAAGCAGTTCCAAAGCCCCAGTGAAGCAAAGGCCAAACGTAGGCCACAAGAGAAGGGCAAGGTCCAAAACAAAATGCGAAGAGCAATCTTCCAAGCAAGGCAAGGCAAACAGCAGCAGGCAGGAGTAAAAGCCAGGGGAGTGTAAGCCAAAGCAAACAATTGTTCCTGACAAAGACTAACTCCCCACAGCTTCTCCTCAAGTTACTCCCCTCCAGGTGTTCCTTGTGAGGAGGGGTGGGGCAACCTCCTCCTGAGTAGCCTTGCAGCCCTTCTGTGGGCTTGCCTACATCCACTCTCCTTGCCCTTGGATCAGTGGAGCAGGCAGCTGTTCCTCATTAGAGGAGATTGGCTGCCTATCAGCACCACTGCTGGTCAGTAGCCGATCCTCCCCTGTGTCTGTGCAGGTAGGCAGCTCTCCGTCTGGTTGACCACCTCCCCCAATGCCTGAGAGGCCTGGGACAGCAACATCCTCAGCCCCTGGCGTGCCTTCCCTGTCGGACAGTCCCAGCTCCAACTCTTCCTCCTCCTCTGAACCAGCCTCTGAGGGGGCCATGACAGCCTTCCATTCATGGAGTCTGTCAGTTTCTTGATCTGTTGACAATCAACGTTTTGTGCAGCAGCAACCACAGCCTCCCAGACACTGTTCAGAGAGGTATACTGTTTTCGTTCACCCGTTTAAATCTCCCATTTAAGAAGGGCCCACAAGTTCTGAATAGGGTTTAGGTCAGCTGAGGAAAGGGGTCATGTCATTATTCTTTCATCTTTAAGGCCTTTACTGGCTAGCCACGCAGTGGAGTACTTTGATGCATGCGATGGAGCATTGTCCTGCATAAAAATCATGGTCTTCTTGAAAGATGCAGACTTTTTCCTGTACCACTGCTTGAAGAAAGTGTCTTCTAAAAAGTGGCAGGTTTGGGAGTTGATTTTCAGTCCATCTTCAACCCAAAAAGGTCCAACTAGCTCATCTTTAATAATAGCTCATACCAGTAACCCACCTGCACCTTGCTGGCGTCTGAGTCGAAGTGGAGCTCTGTGCCCGTTACTGATCCAGCCATGGGCCCATCCATCTGGTCCGTCAAAGGTCACTCTCATCAGTCCATAAAACCTTTGAAAAATCTGTCTTCAGATATTTCTTGGCCCAGTCTTGCCATTTCAACTTATGTGTCTTGTTCGGTGGTGGTCGGGTTTCAGCCTTCCTTACCTTGGCCATGTCTCTGAGCACCGAACACTTTGTACTTCTGGGCACTCCAGGTAGGTTGCAGTTCTGAAATATGACAGCACTGGAGGATAATGGGTTCCTGGTAGCTTCACGTTTGATTCTTCTCAAATCTTTGACAGTTAATGTGCGTCTTTTTTTCTCAACACATTTGTTGCGACCCTGTTGACTATTTGCAATAAAATGTTTGATGGTTCTGTGATCACGCCCCAATATCTTAGCAATTTCAAGAGTGCTGCATCCCTCTGAAAGACATTTTACAATTTTTGACTTTTCAGAGTCAGTTAAATCTCTTTTTTGGCCCATTTTGCCTGACAAAAGAAGCTGCCTAATAATTATGCACACCTTGATATACGGTGTTGATCTTAGGCCACACCCTCCCTCATTACACAAATACACATCACCTGATATGCTTATATCCACTAAGCATTCAAGTTTATACACCCTGGAGGTGGAAAATATGCATGAAAATCATGATATGGGCAAAATACTCACTTGCCTAATAATTGTGCACACAGTGTAAGAGATCACTACATCTCTACAGAAATCCACAAAACCAAGGATGAAAACCTCATAGAATGCACAAAAGGGGGGAAAAATGACATTGCTATAGGTGCATACCCAACCAATCACAAGAAATAAATGAACTTTTTGCTACTCAATTAACGAATGTATGTAGGAAACATACCACAGTAGTAATAGGAGACTTTAACTACCCTGATATCAACTGAGAGACAAACTCTGCAGCAAGTGGGAGATCAAACAGTTTCCTAACCAAGCTAGCTGACAACTTTGTCATCCAAAAGGTAGAGGAGGGAATTAGAGGAAAAGCTATACTGGACCTAATTCTTACTAATAGAGAAGTGACAGAGGGAGTTAAAGTTGCCGGAACTTTGGACAAGGGTGACCACATCATATTGGAATTCAATATAAGGCAAACACAAGCAATAGAATATAATCCAACCAGCGTTTTAAACTTTAAAAGAGCTGATTTTAAGAAACTCAGAGCCTAAGAAAAATTCCATGGATGAAAATCTTAAAGAGGAAAACAACTCAAGAAGCATGGGAAACTGAAAAATATGATCAATCTGTCTATTACAGCCGTAAGGCCAGACACAATCAAAATGTATAACAACAGTAACAATCTTACTTCCATATTTACAAGATATAAAACCACCAAACAATCAATATAATATAAACCAAAATTCTCAAAGTAAAACCCCCTTAATAGTGGTGCAACGTATTGTGCAAATGGTGGCACAAAATTGGGCAACCTGAATTGATATTTTCGGATCCTTATCCAAAAGTAGCAACTTCAAATAAAATTCATATCCCCTGCCTGGAAATTTCTTCAATATCGGATATATAAGAATCTGTCTAGAGTCATTATATAGAGAACAATGAAGCAGCATATGGCTTAGAGTTTCTATAGAGCCATCGCCACATGGACACAACCGAAGGTGCATAGGAATGCCCTTAAACCGTCCAAAAAGGACTGCCGAGGGCAATGCATCCAGCCTGGCTAAGGTGAAAGCTTTACGAAATTTCAAAATTGTAATGGAAAATAGATAAGAAGCTGGGAACAATCCTTCTGGAAGCAAGTGACAAATGTTGGAATGTGCCACCTTACTTAGGTTTGTTTGAAGGTCAATATCCCAGATTCGTTGTTTCAAGGCAGTTCTAGCATTATCAAATCCTAATGAACACAGACTTTCCATAGAAAAGCCCAGCGATTTAATTTTATCTAGGGCTTTTTTTTTCCACGACGATTTAAAATGGTCTATAAATACTAATGGGGCTAAACCCACAGGCATCAAAGTTAACTTTAGCCAAAAGGTAAGAAGAAGGAACCATGCTCTAGCTTCTAATGAAACCATACCTATTTCTACCCGTAGGATGGCATTTTTGATACTTTTAGGTACCATCAGTATGGCTCTAATAAACTTATTTTGAATAATTTCTATAACATTAAGCTTTGCTAGTGAACATATTTGCGAGCCATAAAGGAGCTGAGGGACCACCTTAGCTTGAAAAACCTTACAAGCTGCCGGGATATAGTAGGCTCCTTTTGAATGATAAAATTTTATGATAGCTGAAGAGGTGCGCTGTGCTACACTTGCCCAATAAAGAAAATGAGTATTCCAGGATAGGGAGGCATGGAACTGCACTCCAAGATATTTGTAAGTACGCACCTGTTCAATTGCAGTCCCATCAATTTGCCATTTATGGATCTTATGATGGTAAGAGGCAAAACTAAAACTTTAGTTTTTTCATAATTTATTAAAAGTTTGTATTCTGTGCAAAATAAAGCTAGTGCCCTAAGTGCTTTTCTCATTCCCACCTGGGAAGTGGACAAAATGACTATATCATCGGCATACAATAGTGCTGGAATTGCACGATCAGCTAAGATAGGTGAATGATGGGCTGGATCAGCTAGCACTTGCATTATTGGGTTTAAATACAGATTAAAAAGTAGTGGAGCTAATATGCAACCTTGCCTAACACCACTATAAGTTGGAACTGCTTTAGATAAATGTCCCCAAGGGGTACATCTAATTTTTAGGGAGGTATTGGAATAGAGCGACTGAATAAGAATCAACAGCCTTTTATCAATCGTGGAATGTCTTAGACTATACCACAATCTCTCCCTTGGTATTAGATCAAAAGCTGACTTAAAATCAACAAATGTTGCATAAAGAGAACCACGAAAGGGGGTAGAATATTTTTCAGCCAAATGATGCAGAATTAGACAATGATCCAGTGTTGAACGTTCCTTCCTAAATCCGGCCTGTTCTTCAATAATATTTTCATTTTGTACCCAATCCACTAACTGTGTATAAAAATCTGGCATAAAGTTTATTTATTGTATTTAATAAACTAATAGGCCTATAGTTTACAGGGTCAAGTCTACTTCCTTTATTTTTGTAAATCGGTACTACAATGGCCTGATTCCAGTCAGATGGAAAATGTCCTGTATTATTAATAAGAGTGAATAGAGTGGCTCAAACTGGGGCCCACCAGTCTTTATTTTCCCTTATTAATTCTGGGGGGATATAATCCCCTCCAGATGCTTTACCTGATTTCAATTGGGCAATAAGATCTTTGACCTCAGCTATAGATACTGGAGGCCAATCCGGGAAGTCATTACAAGGGGGAATCACTTCTGGAATTACAGTAGAAACCCGCTTAAAAATATTTTTAAAATGATCCTCCCATTTATCAGCAGATATTTGTGAGATAGGACCAAAACGTCTATTTGTAAAGGACTGATTTATTAAATGCCAGAACAGAGTAGAATTTTTGAACTTTGCTGCTGAAATTAGATTACTCCAATTTTCTCTTATAGCCTGTTGTTTCTTTATCTTTAAAAGATCTTTATAAAAATTTTTTGTAGTCTTGAGTAATTTGGAGGCATTCGCAGAATTTTCCTGGCGAAAGAAAATTATTGCATTTAAGAGAGCTTTTTTTGCTTTAATGCAATCACTATCATACCAAGGCTTAGATCTTTTATGCGCATACGCACCATAAGCTGTTGTAAACCTTGTCAAGGGAGTTTGGAGATTAATGGTGATTGATTGATACGACGAGATTGCTTGTTCATATGACTCAGATGAGCAAATTTGAACATGCATGTGAAGCAGGGACTCTGAGGTCAACATTTCAGCCATAGTTTTAGCCAGTTCTTGAGACCATTTAATTTGTACTTGCCCCTTCATTGTAATATCAATGGGGCAATGTGCCACTTCTAATAATTCGAAATTTGTCTTAGCATTAAAAAGACAAATTAATGGAAAGTGGTCACTATCAAGGCGCATTCCAATATAAAAGTAAACTATGTGCTGTACAAAGTTCCGAGAGATCATAATATAACCCACTACACTGGCTCCCTTAGGACGCCAGAATGTGAACTCTCCATTTAAATCACCCCTGACAGAGCCATTAAGTAGGGCTAAATCTAAACTGTCCACAAATTGAGCCAGACGAAATCCTGCAGTATTACATTTTTGATCTTTAGATTGTCTGGCTGCTATGTAGCCGACATCAATTTTAGAGGGTACTGGCCACTTAAAATAGGTTTGTAGGGAAGCATCAGATTTGCCAATGCGTGCATTAAAATCGCCAGCTATTATTATAATTGAGTCTGGGTACTGACATGATAGCAAATTTACATAGGCATCAAACTGATCCCACAATTTATTTGTTTCCCTATGCCCACGGGATGGAGGAAAATAAACATTAACCAATAATACAGTACAAAATTTGAATCTAAGTAGAAGGGCTAACGCCATATTTGAGCAAGACTCAAGCATAAATACTGAAACACTGAGTTTAACAGATACCATAGAAATCAGGCCACCTGATGGTCTGCCCTTTTTTATGCTAGGAATTGCATTCAAAGTAAAGGGAATATATCCAGGTAGTAGTGGATCCTCCATATACCATGTTTCTTGGAACAAAAGGATATCAAAAGAAGAAATATATTCCATAAATGAAACATCTGACATCTTGGCTTTCCAGCCTGCAACATTCCAGGAAAGGATAGAGATGCCCCCTTCTGCAGAATAGAGTCATTTGGAATCTGAAAGTGCTACCGGTGAATTAAATACTGTATATTCACAAAGTCTTTTTTCTGGAACAAGGCCAAAGATGAAGTTTCGTCTTGTGTTGCCTGTTGTACCACATCTTGAGTAGTAATATCTACTGGGGGTTGAATGGATATTGATTTCAGGGACAATAAATTCTCACCAACTGGTGGTTGTATCTCTGCCAACTGTATAGTCTTCTCCTGATAACGGCAAAGAAGGCTGTAATTCTGTCAATGAAGTTGGTGATAGCAGTGAAACATAGGTAGCAAAATGTGGGTCACTAGCAAGCAAGGAACTCATCTTTTCAGGAGGGGTATCCATTGGCTCTATACAGTTCAGCCCCAATAATTTTCCCTCATCTAGGATACAGTTTAAAGCTGCGTGCCTGGTGCTATCTGCTTATAAATTAGCGACTGTGGTTGAAGATCTTGATATATTGCTATCTCATTTGTTGCTGCCGATCCCAATTCAGCATCACTCAAAAATCTCATTGATGTCCAGTCAGTGCAGTTCCCTATAGTTAATTTGGAGATGGGTATTTGTTTCACTTCCGGAGCAACATAGAAAATTTCACCAATATTTTCTAGATGGTCTTGTTGTAAATTTGAATGGGAAGGCATCATATCATTATCTGTTAAAACTTGTTGAGTAACTTTTGTGGTAGATCCTGCTGTTGTGGTCCGAAGGAAGAAGCATTCCAAGAAAACTGAGACATTATTTTCCCTTTTAAATTCTTTATTTTCTATTTCTTCCCAGGAGTTTTGCAACAATACTTCGGCAAATTACAAAGTGGGTGCCAGAATCTGGATTTCTCTGGCTTGCGTCTATCTTATCTCGCTAAACTCCTCCCTTACTTTACAGTCATGATTTACGTCTTCCAATTAGGCTGGAGGCCAAAGATTCACTTCCCTTCCCTGTCTCCCGCTTTTCTTCATAAATCTCCTCCCTTTGTATGTCATCTGATTTAACTCCAAAAATACCAAACAGTTCTGCATATCTTGTCAATGCAATAATATCCTATATTAACAGCGTTGACACCTGCTTCCCCAGTGATACGTATTAGCTTTCTTTGCAGGTCTTGGAGTCTAGTCATTATAACCTCCTGCTCAATCTTAGGGAGAACTTTAAAAGTATTAATAAGGCTATCTTCTTCATCACAGTGAGTAAATTCTAATTTTCTGACAGTTATTTTCACCACAGTTCTTAGATTTGGTACTTTCTAAGCAGATCAAGT
This sequence comes from Azemiops feae, assembly GCA_023970755.1. Taxonomy (NCBI): domain Eukaryota; kingdom Metazoa; phylum Chordata; class Lepidosauria; order Squamata; family Viperidae; genus Azemiops; species Azemiops feae. The sequence goes on from JALGBA010000441.1 coordinate 260,646, forward strand.
TAGAACTTTCTTGCTCAGCTTTTTTGTTTCTTGTAATAGGGGTACCACTTAACTTGTCCCTTAAAAAAAGGGGTGAAGGGAGCTGGTCCTCCTGGAAATCTATTTCCCTTCTGATAATAAAAGGATCCTGAGATAGAGACACACTTAGAGATGTATTAACATGGCAAGTTTTTTGAATATTTGTGTCTTGACCGTATAACATTTTCTTTTGACTGTTAACAGCCTGGGGTTTCATTGATTCCTCAGGGTCATTTTCAGTGACATAGTCATCACTATTAGCAGAAAAGTCCGAAAGCATCAATAGTTTTCTTTTCTCTTTTCTCTTCATTGGTAAAGGAGTAGCACTATAAGTCTTTTTATAGGGGTCAGCCGGGAGAGGAGGAGGTGTCATACTTGATGTTTTAATACCATTTAACGACCTTCTCAAGTTTGTAAGTTCAATGTTTATCATCTCCTCCTTTAGAGGGTATACGGCCCTATGGGTCTTTATTTGCGAAGCAGGACTATTGTTTTTGACGTCTGTAAGGGCATTTATCACCTTCCCAGAGATGAGATCTCGGACTAATACATCTTTAAAGACCCTAACTGTTCTTATTAAATGATTCTGCCAGAGTTTCCTTTTCATTTGTGTAATTCTTGTGGGAAAATTTGGCTGCTTAAAGGTCAATAGAATTTTTTTTATACCCCTTAGGCCAGGCAAATAATAATAATCTTCCAAATCAATCATTTTTCTTTGACAATTTAACAGCTGTGATAGCGAGAGCATGATTGCTTTATGATTGCTCCACCTGTGAGCATTTTGGTGAATTTCTAAGAGGAGTTGCTTCTCTTGTAGCACAAGACGGTAATTAGCTGTATCTAATGCTCTCGAATTTCCCAATGACGACAAAATGGGAGGGGAGGAACAAGCCTCCAACAACCCAGCATCTAGAGAGGTTTTAACCCCTTGTCTGCTCTGCGTATCTCGCAAACCCAATGATTGTTGAAAATTGTCCACCTTTAGGCTAAGATCATTTAACCTTTGCAGTATAAGAAATAGGGTTTCAGCGGACAAAAGGCATACCTCTTGAAGACGATTATATGAAGTGTTGAAAATCTGTTCTGAATATTTATCTTCGTTACCTCTCTGTTTTGAATGCTGGTTTAAGTTCAAACTTGAGAGGGTTGGAAATTCCTGTGCATTCACATTTTTAGAAGGCAAAATACTTACAGTTTGTTTTAAACCTGCGGTGGGGAGGTAGGAAACAATTTCCTTCTGTTTCTTTGCCTCTTTTGGATTATAGGTTCCAGTGGCATTACTTGTGCTTAAACGAGGTCCTTTCTTGCCTTTAACCACAGGAATTGCTGCCTCGTTGTTAAAAACTGTTGCTTTTACTGCTTTTACTGGAACGGCTGCTGTCTTTAGGAGCCGGCATCTTCCGCCCCATGGCTTATCCTCCATAGTTGAAAAGTTAAAAAGTTAAAATAAAAAGAAAAGAAAAGAAAAGAAAGCTTTTGCTTCTGGAGGAGCTCTTTACAGCCTTTGCTGCCTGTCCTCCATCTTGGCCCCTCCCTCCCTAACAGAAGGTAGGTTTTCTTCTTACATGAAATCTAAATGGAATATTGGAGCAATCTTGACTCTGATGATGAAAAGCCAAGTATGGTTTCAAAAAATGATCATAAAAGCCCAGTCCAGCACAATACCACTGTAAAAGAAAAACAAATCCAAGAGGAAACCAGCATGGTTGCGAGATCTCTCTGAAAGACAAATAGGACAAGATGGAAAGAGGGTCACATAACTAAGTCAGGAAAGCAAAGGTTCAGAATGAACTAAGACTTGCAAAAAAAAGTCAAAAGTTAATAAAAAATGTTTCTTTCAACATATAAATAACAAGAAAAAAGTCAAGGAAACCATAGGTCCACTTAAGAGAAGATGGCAAGGAAGTAACAGGCAGCAGAGAGAAAAGCAGAGCTGCTTAACTCATTCTTTGCATCAGTCTTCACACAAAAAGAAACTATAGCCCAAGCCACCAAAAACATAACTGTAAAAGACAGACTAGAAATAAAAATTAAAATAAGCAAGAAAATGGTTAGAGAGTACCTGTCTGATCTTGTTGAAAAAAAATCACCAGGACCTGATGGATTACATCCCAGAGTTCTGAAGGAGCTGGCAAATGTTATCTCAGAACCATTGTACCATTATCTTTCAAAAATCTTGGAAATCCAGGGAATTACCTGAGGATTGGAAAAGAGCTGATGTGGTTCCCAACTTCAAAAAGGAAAAAAAAAACAGCCCCAGGAAACTACAGACCAATAACCCTAACATCAATACCTGGGAAGATACTGGAAAAGATAATCAAAAAACAGATCTGCGAACATCTAGAAACAAATAAAGTTATAACTAAAAGCCAGCACAGGTTTGTTAAAAACAGATCATGACAAACTAATCTTATTTCTTTCTTTGACAATGTGACTAAATTAGTAGACCAGCGAAATGCTGTGGACATAGTATACTTAGACTTCAGCAAGGCATTCAATGAAGTAGACCACAACCTACTTCTTGGTAAGCTAGAAAAATGTGGGATAGACAGCATCACAACCAAATGGATATGTAACTGGCTAACAAATCATACTCAACAAGTGGTCCTTAATGGAACTACATCTACATGGAGGGAAGTAAGCAGTGAGGTACCACAAGGTTCCGTCTTAGGCCCAGTACTCTTCAATATCTTCATAAATGACTTAGATGAGGGAATAGAAGGGGAACTCATCAAATTTGCAGATGACACTAAGCTGGCAAGAATAGCCAACACCCCAGAAGGATCCAAAAAGATCTTGACAGACTTGAACAATGAGTCCTATCCAACAACATGAAATTTAATGTGGAGAAAACCAAGGTTTTACACTTAGGCAGGAAAAACCAAAGGTACAAGTACAGATTAGGCAAAACCTGGCTCAAAAACAGTAACTGTGAAAGGGACCTTGGAGTCCTAGTGGACGATCACTTAAATATGAGCCAGTAGTGTGCGGCAGTAGCAAAAAAACCTAATACAATCCTTGGTTGTATAAACAGAGGCATGGAATCAAAATCATGTGAAGTATTAGTACCGCTTTATAAATCCTTAGCAAGACCACACCTGGAATACTACATCCAGTTTTGGTCACATTACAAAAAAAATGTTGAGACTTTGGAAAGAGTGCAGAGAAGAGCAACTATGATGATTAAAGGCTTGGAGACAAAAACATGAAGAACAGTTGCAGGGTATGGACAGTCTAGAGAAAAGAAGGACTAGGGGTGATGTGATAGCAGTATTCCAGTATTTGTGGGGCTGCCACCAAGAAGAGGGAGTCAACTTATTTTCCAAAGCACCAGAAGGCAAGACAAGAAACAATGGATGGAAACTACTCAAGGAGAGAAGCAAACTGGAATTAAGGAGAAACTTCCTAACAGTGAGGACAATTAACCAGTGGAACAGCTTGCTGTTAGAAGTTGTGGGTGCTTCATCACTGGAGGCTTTTAAGAAGAGACTGGACAGTCACTTGTCTGAAATGGTATAGGATCTGCTTGAGCAGACGGTTGGACTAGAAGACCTCCAAGGTCCCTTCCAGCTCTATTCTGATTAATTCGGGGTAGAGTCGGGCAACTGGATGTAGCTGAGCATTTACTGGCAGGTTGCCTTTCCCGACACCTATGTGGAGTTTGCAACAGATTTTTTTTTTATGTGCCCTAGTAGAGAAACATCTGCCACTACCTAGGATTGAACCTTCTGAGTGGGGAGCAAGCGTCTTCACCACTAGGCCACCATGCTGCTCTGTGTTGAACTACACCAAGGTAAGCCAAATGCACTAAAAACAATACATGGTGGCTATGTGGACACTGCAGAAACAAGCAGATCTATACACAACACATGTATAATACATGGAACTAAAATATGGCTGGTCAATTTATTTTCAGTAAGGTGTTATTGGGTTCAGCAGGGTTTAACGTATGCAAATACAGCCAATGTGGTAAAATACTTTTCGTTTGTTTTACAGGTAGAGAATTTTATTTGAGATTGAGAAAATTAAAGGTTCTAATAGAAGACAACTCCACAAAATAAAACAATAATAATAGATCATATGTGGCTCTCTATGCCAATACAGCCTTTTCTAGTCTAAGAACTTTCCACAAGTTTTGCACTACAATTTTCCTATGTTGGGAATTGTGGGAAGGGCACCAGATTGGAGTAAACTCAATAGTCCTCCACCTAGGATGCTTGTCTGCACAATATCCTATGTTGGAACATCACATGCAAACCAAGTACTTTTTGTCCCAGCTCCATAGATCTTAGATCCGTGGTGGCGAACCTATGGAACACGTGCCAGACTGGGCACGCAGAGCCCTTTCTGTCAGCACACGTGCCAGAGGGACGCTCCCCTCCCCCTCTCCACGTGCGCCTGACTAGTGGGAACTGGAGAGGGCAGGGAAACCGAATCCAGCAGCGCTCTCGCGGGAACAGCTGCGAGAGCTGGGAGGGGAACCTATAAAAGCAGGTTTTGGCGGGAGTGCAGCGAGAGAGCGAGTGAGCGAGCAGACGGCCTTTGGAAGCGATGGTGGGCGGGAGTTTGGAGAAGACAAGTAGGATGCGGTGTCCGTTTGCGCTTTGCAGAAGGCTAGCGGGGGAAGGAGGACACGTAAGTTTGGACTTTGGAGAAAGGGAGAGAGAGAGAGAGAGGAAGGAAGGAGGGGAGGGAGAAGGAAGGAAGGAAGGCCAGGCCCGGCAGCGCCGCTGGGCAGATGCGCGGCCAGGCCTGCCCAGGTGATGCCGAAGCCAGCCAGCTCTTCTGCGGGAGCGCGGGGGGAGGGGGGGAGAGCGGCTACCCCCGAGCACCATGCCTGCCTCCTTTCGGGCTCCCTCGGCCTCTTCCCCCCCTCCAGGCTGGGGCTGGTCAGATTCCCCCCATGGGCAGCGCTGCGCCCGTCCCCGGCCAGCCCTCCTCCATCCTCCTGCTCCTTCTGCGGGCGGACCGCGGCCTACCAAGCCGGGCGACGCCTCTCCCCGCACACGTCCTCAGGCGGAGGAGCCGGGCAGCTGCGACTCTCGCTCCTCTCCGGCCTCCATCTGCCCGAGGCCCGAGCTCAGCGCGCCCGATGTCCGCAGGGGAAGAAGCGGCGAGGAGGCTCCGCGCCCAGTCCAACCCAGCCCCGGCACGGCAAGCGAGGCAGCAGCCCCACATGCGAGCACAAGCACGGTCCCACCCTGCCAGGCAAGCGGATCTGCGGCAGAAGAGCGCAGGCGGGCAGAGGAAGGCACAAGGAGCCCCGATCCCAGCACAGTCCCCTCCCCAATCTCCTCCCCCCCTCGGAAGAGCTGTGGGGCTCAGGAGCCTCCCCCATGCCCCCCCACCCCCCCAGGGAAGAAAACCATCGCGAGACACTCTTCTGTTTTAACTTTTTTTCCTTGTCGCTTTTTGGAGTTTTCATCCTGCTTTCGTGAGACGGCAGCATTTGGGAGGGTGTGTGGCTGCCCCCTTCCCCCCCAAGCCATCAGCTGAGCAAGACGCCCTCCTGCCCACTGCCCCACCTGCCAGAGACCCCCTGGATCTCCCCCAACCCTGCCCGGCCCCCACAGGCATCCCCAGGAGCAACATTGAGCTGGCCCCGCCCACCCTGGCCACGCCCACCCAGTCTGCCATGACCACCATAGCCACGCCCACCCAGCGGGCCACGCCCACCCAGCGGGCCACGCCCACCCAGCGGGCCACGCCCACCCGGCACCCGGCGATACATAAGTGGGTTTTGGGTTGCAGTTTGGGCACTCGGTCTCTAAAAGGTTCGCCACCACTGTCTTAGATGTTCTTACATCTGTGCAATGCCAGTCCTCAAAAATCAACTCTGGATGTGCCATACACAATTCTAAATGCTCTGCCAGCTTACTAGCCTGCTATAACATCACCATGCCAGTGTTATACTACATTTTCCAGATCCTAACTATCCTGATAAAGAAAACTGTACCAAATTATTACATTACTGTCAGCTACCTGCTTCTCTATACCTCTGTAACATAATTTCTTGGCAAAGAGTTTAACAGTTAAAAAAACCTCTCACTTTTGAAGTGGTAGACTTACTATTAGAAATGCTAATAGCTCAATACACTCACATAAATGAATTATAGTAAACATTCCTTAGGGCAGTGTGAGATATAATAAGTTGTAATTTTCCATAATGTAGACTAGCATATAGCTTATGAATATATTTTAAAGTATAGCCACACTGCTGCATATCTAGAGCACAGCCATGTTTGCCGGATGCATGAACTCTGCTAAGCGATGACATACACAGCTTCTGGCTTGAGATGTATACCAGGTACTGCATTGTACAGATAAACAAGAGAACTGATAAGGGAATACCAAAGAGGTGAGAAATGAAGGGGCTGAGTGCTTAGCAAGTTTGGATGACAAGAAGGGCTTAACTAATCTTAAGCATTTAGGTATGATGGCAAGTTATAGGTGGACTGTTAGCATGTGACTGACCTGGGCCTATCAAATGGGCCTGGGAAGGATGGACAAGCGGCCGGTGATAGGGATGCATAAAATATGCTGAGATCTGTAACCGGTATGGTCTCTCTCGCTTGTATGCTTGGAGATCCACCAGCTTTTGCAAAAGCTCTAATAAAACACTTTGTTATTTCCAACAATTTGAGTGTGAGCCTTGTTTCTCACAGCAGGAACTCAAATTCCCCACCATCACCACCAAGTGTTCAAGAAGTTTCTTTTTGCTCGGTCACTTGGTGGTGCTGGTGGGGAATGTGAGTTTCTTCTCTCTATTTTGCTTAATTTGCAACCTCATAACCTAATGCAACAATTCAGATTACTTAAGATGTTTATGCAATGGCAAACATTTCCTCCATCCTACCAGATATTCCAAATAATCATGCATTATAGGAAGCCACTGTTTCCATATATACGCTACATGTTCACATAAAATACTAAGCCAAGGATTCTCAAACTTTGTGATATTAAGACCCACTAAAACGTTAAATGAATTTTTATTACAAAAAATTTCCCCATCCCATTATGAATCAAATAACTTAAGAAATGTGTCACTTATTTTTAGCAGCCACATTTTCATCTTGTTATTAAATAAAAAATGAAAGAAATGTACTAATTTAGGGAAAAATAATTAATGTAACATACTTGTAAAGACTCCAAGGCTATGACTATACTAAACTGAAGACTTGAGTTTAAATCTCTTAAATCAAGAGAAGCAAACTCAATAATTGGTGGCAATATCAATGGATCACCAACATCCATTTTTCACATGTCATATGGTCAACAGGTATCAGTTGCAGTAGTCGGCAGACATAAAAATTTTCTTCATTTCAGTTGTTAAAAATCACAATACACAAAGAATTCTGTAGTCAAAGCAAATTATAGAAACATTGTCAACAGCAGACATAAATAAATGGAATCATTTGGTAAATTAGTTATGCACATTCTTTTCAAGTTCATTTCAAAATAATATTCTGTAACAAATACTAATTTAATATTGGAAGTTCTTAAGAAAAGGAAACAGTAGGAATCTAATTGTTATGGTTCCGAAGGAAGATGCTTTTCAAAGAAACCTGAGGCTTTGTTTTCCTTTAAGAATCTTTATTTTGCAACATAGCTTCGGTACATACAAAGCGGATGCCAGAATCTGAATTTCTCTGGCTTGCGTCTATCTTATCTTGCTAAACTCCTCCCTTACTTTACAGTCATGAGTCACCCTTCCCATTAGGCTGGAGGCCAAAGATTCACTTCTGTTCCTTTCCCGCACTTTCCTCATAAATCTCCTCCCTTTCTATGTCATCTGAGTTAACTCTAAAAATGCCAGACAGTACTGCATATCTTGTCAATGCAATAATATCCCATATTAACAGCGTTGACACTAATCTTAGTAACTAAGGTCCAAACTCAACTACTACCACCACCTGTAAATGGTTTGTGACTTTTCAGGGTTCACAACCCATAGTTTGAGAATCCCTGTGCTAAATCATAATCCAGGGACAGACAACCATTTAGTGATTGGTGTCTGTACTTAAGGATTAGGGAAGAAGCAAGTAGCAGTGGGAGCCAGAAAGTGAAGCAAAGTGTATGATGCATATGGATGGGACTGAGATGTTCTATTTTCTGAGAGATTGTTGGGCAAGATTTTCTTTTTAAAAAAAAATGTGTTATGGCAATATGTAGCTCTGCAATCACAGATTATCAATCCTGCCATAAACCATTGTTTACAACCCCATTGTGGAAGAATTTAAAGTGATGCTTAAACTAAAACTAAGCAAAACACAATATATCAAGAATATGCCATCTTGACAGCCTGAGGCCACACTCAATAGGAGCCTTGTACAAAACATATTGTAACCAAATTTCAACCATTTTGAATTCAAAAGTATTGTTTTGTGAAATGAAAACTGATGTTTCATGGTTGAAATGGGCTGATTCAATTATTTTGGAAATGCAATTTGAAACAGAGGTTTTGACTTAAAAACATTTTGCAAATTCCTACATTACAGCTTTTGCACAGCCAGGAGGTACAGTAGAGGGATAAACAATACACAGTGTATAGCACCACAACTGTCTAGGAAGTTTGTTTAAAATATATTAAACCTGTTTCAGCCCTAGGGCTTCAGGTTGCCAGCCGTTGGCTTAATGCAATCTATGAATCAGAACTGCACCATACATCTCAGAACCTGAAATTTAAGCAAAATCTTCCAAAAGAGAGTGCCCTAACATTACTTAAGGCTCCTTTCAACCTGCCGTACAGGATGGAAATCACTAGAGAATATTTTTATTTTACTCCAGTATTATAAATATGTCAGTTTGTGTGGGAGAAGTCCACAATTTGCCTCTATTCCTCTTCTATTTTTCCTTACCTTCCAAAACTACCTGGTAAACTACCTACTTTTAAGCAAATAGCAAAACAGATACTGCAACTTCTTTCCTTTGCATATTTTCTTAAATGTCTGGCATATTAAGGTCTTCCTCACAAGACTTTATCTGATCCTTCCACCTTCAGAGGTTTATGATCAGGGACAGAGACTTTTTTGTATTGACACCAAAATTATTGAACATCTTGCCCAAACAGAGTCTCATGGAACCAACTCCACTATATTTTCTACAGTAGACAAAGCTGTTGTCATGGTTCCGATAGATAGAACCAAATAAATCAGAACTCTGAGGCTAGATGCTTCCTCAAAGAACATGTTTATTAGATACAAAATATAGGCACGGTCAAAAGTGAAACCAAGTGTCAGAACCCATTTCCTGCTGGGGGGGTTGGTTCTGTCCTTTTCTGATTTCTCTCTGTGGGTTCTGTCATTCTCCTGAGGGGGAGGGGATGCATTATGTCTCCTTTCGCTTCGCTACAATGTATCCTCTCTGCTGTTTCTAACTGCTTGTTCTTTGAACTGTTTCCCCTTGATGTCAACTTGGGGTGAGAAGGGAATGTGCCTCCGGCCATCTGGCTTATCTCTTGCTGCGGAAGAGAAAGGTGCGAAGACCCAACAACATCTTCACAGGCATGGGAACAGACTCCGTTATCAGCTCCATTCCCACAGCGGACTTAACACCTGGGGATTGTCTCGTTTGAACTGACCAGATGAACTGTTGGGGTGGGGTTTGCTTGAGGTTCTTTTAACCTATTGATCTGAGCGGGAAACCCTCAGATCCTGCCTTCCATGCCTGCTATCAGCTTCTCCTAATAAAAGTTCCTTTTGGAATGAAACTGTTCCAAGAGTCCTGCTTTCTTGGGATGAGGTTTTGAAGTGGGTCCTTACATTAGGCAGGATCTGCAGTAACAGTCAGCCCGGAAGGAAGACCCTTACTGGGGGACTGCACAAACGATGTCTGAGATCGGCAGGCAGAGGGAAGAACCTGCCATGGGGGGGGAGTTTTCCCACCAGGGAGGCCCCAGCAAATACAGCTCTCAGTCCTTGAGCTCCTCGGATGAGGTGGTGGTTGCTGAACGCCAAGACAGACCAAGGTGGTCGATGGGCGTTGGCAAGAAGGAGGACTGGGAGAAGAAAGCCAGGAAGGTGACCCTCAAACGTGGCAGTCACCAGCCGGGTTGGAAAGTCGAGATGGAGAGGTCGCTTCACCTCAGTGAAGATGAGGATGACAGGCCACCCTGCTCCAACCGGTTCCTAGAGCAAGCTATTGACATGCTGAGAGTTGCCTTCGATTCCCTGAAGGAAGAGAAAGCCAATCCATGCCGGGGCACCGCAAACCCAGGTTCAGCTGAGGGGACAGATGAAGGTGGGGTTGAGGCAGCAATCCCAGGAACTTCTGCCAGTACCACGGAAGCAGCAACTGTCACCACAGCCACTGCAGCCACCCCTGGCCAGGCTGCACCAGCTGACGGTGACGGACACCGACCCAAGAGACGGAGAGGACATCGAACCATCAAGAAATTCCCTCCGCTGGGAGTGAGGTATAGCGGAGAGCTGCGTCGGTTGGGGTTTTTCTTGACTCAAGTCTTAAACTACATGGAAGAATATGACCGAGAAATACCCAGCGACTGCGGCCGAATAAGGATTGTACAGATGGCCTTAGATGGCGACGCTGCTGAATGGGTGGTGGATCTCCATGACGCCGATGCACCAGAGCTGCAAAATTTCAACCAATTCATGGCAGCTCTCCAGAGACGGTACGAAGACCCTTTGGCCGACCAGAAAGCCCGGGAGCGCATAAAGACTGTCAGACGAGGGCGACGGCCCGTAGCTGAATACACGCAGGAATTCCGAGCCCTAGCCGGCAAGCTGAACTGGCCTGAGGATATCCTGGTAGGTCATTTCAAAGACGGCCTAAACGATGACCTGTATTATGCTTGCATCCCTCGGGGAGATCCTGACCGGCTCCAAGAGTGGTACATCTTAGCCGAGGAAGCGGAAATCGATCGTGCCAGAAGGCAGCAACGCGGGGGGAGATCCTGGGGAAAGTCACCAGTGGAGCCACCTCGATAACCAACGAAACAAACCCCTACCACCCCGACGGCAACGGGCTGTTTCAAATGCGGGAAGGACGGGCATTGTGCAGCTGAGTGCCACTCGAAAACCCCCATCCGGAAACCTGACCGAGCCAGGGGGAAGCCCGGGAAAACTCTGGAGAAACTGTAGGAGACAGCGATGAAAAGTGTGGAGGTTGTCGAGTTCCCGGCCCCGTCGGGCTAGACGGGAGGAACTCCAATCCAGCCAGGAGGATCCGATTCCTCAGAGGACAACTCGGAAGATGAACCCCTGGTAAGTGGACCCATCGCGCCCCTCACCAGGACCATAGAACTGTTTAGCCCAGGGATGCCGGAGAAAGTTGCACTTAGAGCCCCGATAGATTCCGGCTGCACTCGCTGTCTTATAAGCCCAACCCTGGTGGGGAATTTAGGGATTCCGGTGAGGAGGCTGAAGAAACCAATTTTGTTCGGTCAATTAGATGGGTCCATTGCAGGGGGGACACCAGCCACTCTTGCCACGTTACCCATCCAATTCACTATAGGGGATCACGTAGAGACTCTAACGTTTGTAGTGACCCCTGGAATGGAATGCCCACTCATATTGGGTATGGCCTGGCTAACCAAATGGAACCCGAGGGTGGACTGGAGGACAGGAGAACTAAGATTCCCAAAGGGGACAGTAGAGGCGAAAGCCCCGATTCAGAACAAAAAGAAAGGGGGGCCTCCCGACAGTGCAGCAGCAGTAGGGGAGAAGGAGTTACAAGGCATATCAGAGGAATATTGGGATCTAGCTGAAGTATTCAGCGAAGAGAGATCTGACGAATTGCCCCCCCACCGGCCCACAGACTGTGCTGTTGAAATACTCCCGGGGGCAAAATTACCTAAGCCAAAAATGTACTCCATGACCCCACGGGAACTAGAGGAATTACAAAAGTTCATAGAAAAGAATCTGGAGAGGGGATTTATCCAACTGGCAAAGCCCAAAACCGCAGCTCCTGTATTATTTTGTGAAAAGAAAGATGGGTCTCTTCGTCTCTGCATAGATTACAGATCTCTCAAACGCAGTGAGAGTAACCTCTACCCCCTTCCTTTGATGAAAAACATGCTAGCACACTTATCGAAAGGAAAAATCTTTTCAAAACTGGACTTAAGGGAGGCAATAAGAAGGAGATGAATGGAAAACAGCGTTTAAATGCCCCTTAGGGTGTTACCAATTCAAGGTTTTACCTTTCGGACTTCAAGGAGCCCCTGCAGTGTTCATGCAGTTAATAAACGATGTGCTCCGGGAGTGCCTGTATAAAGGGGTGCTTGATTACCTGGACGATATCCTGATATTCACCAAAACGAAAGAGGAGCACGTAAAGTTAGTCAGAGCACTACTGAAAAAACTGTGGGCAGCCCACTTGTATGCCAAATTATCCAAGTCTGAATTTCATAAAGAGAAAATTGACTACCTGGGGTATCGCATCTCGCCAAGCGGCATAGAGATGGATCCCGAGAAGGTCCGAGCAGTCCTAAAGTGGGCCCCACCCCGCACCAGGAAACAATTGCAAAGTTTTCTTGGATTTGCTAATTTTTACCGCCAATTCATTCCCTCCTTCACACAAATTACATTGCCCATTACTAACTTACTGAAGACAAAAAGGGAGGGGAAACCGAAGCCCAGTCAACCTTTAAAATGGACGGTAGAGTGTCAAACCGCATTTGAAATACTGAAAACACTGTTTTCCGCGGAACCAGTCTTAAGTCACCCTGATACTAATAAACCATTCGTGATCCAAGCTGATGCTAGTGATGTAGCCATGGGGGCAGTGCTAATGCAGGAGAACGATGATGGGAAACTGCACCCCTGCATGTACACGTCGAGGAAACTCACAGAGACAGAGCAAAGGTGGGCAGTTTGGGAGAAGGAGGCTTATGCTGTCCGATGGGCCCTCCTAACCTGGCGGCATTTTCTGGAAGGGAACAAAATCCCCTTCTAGGTATGGACCGACCACAAGCACCTTGAAGCCCTAAAAATACCCAGAAAACTGACACCTAAACAAGCAAGGTGGTCTCAGCATTTCCACCGGTTTAACTTCACCCTAAAACATTTGCCGGGAGGAAAGAACTTCCTTGCAGACGCACTGTCTAGATTGCCACAATACAACAGCAATAAGGCAGAAATAACAGACCCGCTCATGCCATCAAAACAGCTGGCAGCGGAAGTCACCACCCGAGTGCAAGCCAAAATCCAGAAGCCTCTAGCGAGCCAAGCAGGAATTGAATTCAAAAAAGCGCTAGAGACCGACGAATGGTTCCTAAGCCACAAGAACCTGTGCACAATAACTGATGGACTACCATGGGTGGGAGGGAAACTATACATCCCAAAAAGCCACAGACTGACTTTCATGCAGCTCTGCCATGACTCAAAATCAGCTGGACATTTTGGGTTTGTGAAAACCCTACACCTAGTGAAACGGCAGTTTTGGTGGTCATTGATAAAAAAGGACATTGAAAGCTATGTGGCTAGTTGCCCGATATGTGCTGCAGCTAAGAGGAGACAGGGGAGGACCCCAGGCTTACTGCAAACAGTAGCGACCCTGTCAGCGCCTTGGAAGGAAATTTCTATGGACTTTATTGTGGAATTACCAGAAAGTGGGGGGAACACAGTCATTTGGGTCATGACGGATTTGTTTTCTAAGCAAGTGCATTTTATCCCATGCTCAAAAATCCCCAATGCAAAGACACTAGTGAAACTATTCGTTCAGCATATTTATCGACTTCATGGGGCTCCACAACGAATCATATCAGATAGGGGAGTGCAATTCACGTCAGAGTTTTGGAAAGCATTCCTGGGACTTTTGGGGACCACTCAGGGGCTGTCATCTAGTCATCATCCGTAAACAAATGGTGGGACTGAACGTTCGAACTCAGTACTGGAACAGTACTTAAGATGCTTCATTAATTACCAGCAAGACAATTGGACCGACCTACTCCCGTTCACAGAGGTCGCTTATAATAATGCAGTGCATTCCAGCATGGGCTACACTCCTTTCCAGGTTGCAATGGGACAGAGTTTCAACCCAATGCATGAATTACCCTCCACCGAACCGACCATCCCTTCCCTGAAGGAATGGATTGCACAATTACAAAACACCTGGCCGGTTGTAAGAAAGGCTTTAGATGAAGCTAGGGAAGCTTATAAATTCCAGGCAGGTAAAAAATGAAGTGAACCCAAACCGTTTCAAGTGGGAGAGAAAGTATATCTGCCCACAAAATACCTAAAATCCCTGCAGCCCTCAAAGAAGCTAGGGCCAAAATTTGTGGGACCATTTCCCATTAAAAGAATAATCAATCCGGTTACAGTAGAATTGGAGCTCCCTAAGATGCTTTGACAGGTTCACCCAATTTTTCACTGCAGTCTTCTAAAACATGAACTGCAATCGCCCTGAAGGCCAGCTGCAGCTCCTCCCCCTCCTCCAATCATGGTAGAAGGCGAACAACATTTTAAAATCAAGGAGATTCTAGATTCCAGGAAATATCATGGTTCCACCCAATACCTGGTGGTGTGGAAACACCTGCCTCCTTCCCAGAATAAATGGGTTCAGAAACATCACGTTAGAGCTCCTAGATCAGTGGTGGCGAACCTATGGCACGGGTGCCAGAGGCGGCACTCAGAGCCCTCTCTGTGGGCACACGTGCTGTCGCTCCAGTCCTAGGCCTTCAGCTGGGTTTTATAAAACCTTTTCGCTTTAGGCCTCCACCGCCGTGTGCAAAAAAAAAAAAGGTTCAATCAGTCAATTTCAACTTCTTGCGGAAAAAAAAAAGATCTTGCAAAGTTGGAATTGATTGATTGAACTTTTTAGTCCCACCCTGTCTGCCATTACCACCACAGCCACGCCCACCCAATTGGCCACGCCCACCCAATTGGCCACACCCAGCCAATGGGCCACACCCACCCGGCACTCGACGATGCATAAGTGGGTTTTGGGTTGCAGTTTTGGGCACTCAGTCTCTAAAAGGTTCGCCATCACTGTCCTAGATTGCTTAGTAAGTTTCATGCTACATATCCAGATAAACCAGACTAATATTTGTCTCTATCTCTCTTTGTTTTATCTTTCTGCAGGTGGATCTTTCTTTTTTTTAAGGGGGGCGGCATGTCAGAACCCATTTCCTGCTGGGGGGGGGTTCTGTCCTTTTCTGATTTTTCTCTGTGGGTTCTGTCATTCTCCTAAGGGGGAGGGGAGAGAATCTATGGGATGCATTATTTCTCCTTTCACTTCGCTACAATGTATCCTCTCTGCTGTTTCTATCTGCTTACTCTTTGAACTGTTTCCCCTTGATGTCAACCTGGGGTGAGAAAGAAATGTGCCTCCGGCCATCTGGCTTATCTCTCGCTGCGGAAGAGAAAGGTGCGAAGACCCAACAACATCTTCACAGGCATGGGAACGGACTCCGTTATCAGCTCCGTTCCCACAGCGGACTTAACACCTGGGGATTGTCTCGTTTGAACTGACCAGATGAACTGTTGGGGTGGGGTTTGCTTGAGGTTCTTTTAACCTATTGATCTGAGCAGGAAACCCTCAGATCCTGCCTTCCATGCCTGCTATCAGCTTCTCCTAATAAAAGTTCCTTTTGGAATGAAACTGTTCCAAGAGTCCTGCTTTCTTGGGATGAGGTTTTGAAGAGGGTCCTTACACCAAGTCTGAAATTCCCTCCAAAGAGTTACACTATTACAAAGTCAAACTTCCCACCCCAGTGCTATGCAGTCATCTACGTTCCCCAATAGAATAGTTTGGCAGGCTTTCTAACAATACACCCAACCCTCTAGCACAACCAATAAAATGACCTTGGTTCCCACAGGACACAGAATTGTTTAGACTAGCAAAGATACTCTGCACCCCCTCCCATTCAGGTGACAACCTAGAACAAGCAAGATGGCTGCAGCCAGGTTCGCTGTAGAGTTGACAGTTGGACCTCCTAAAGAGAAAGCAATTCCTGTAGAGGAGAGAAAAATAGAAGTTAGGAATCCCCTTTCTGAGGATGCTTGTCATAAAACCTTCATATTAACCGGTCTGCCTTAACATCTGTACTTTTCACCCAGGTAGCTTCTGACAAGGGGTAACCTTTCCACTGCACTAAATATTGTAATTTTCCTTTCTACAATCTATAGTCAAGAATGCGTTTTATCTCAGACATAGTGGGTTTCTCCCTCCACTAGAATGGGACCAGGCACCTCCTTGGGGATTGGTCTCAAGGATGACTCTGTGACTGGCTTTAACAAACTACAACGGAAAACAGGGTGAACTTTCCCTAAAAGCTGTGGGAGCTTTAATTCAAATGTGACAGGATTTATGATTCTAACTATAGGGAAAGGACCGAGAAACTTAGGTCCCAATTTTTTGCTAGGTAATTTTAGTCTTAAGTATTTATTCTCCCCCACATGAAATGGCCTCTGGGGAGAGCGTTTCTTATCAGCTTGTTCTTTATAAGTCTTAGCGGCTCAGGCTAAAGCTTTTTTTACATTTGCCCAAACATTTTCCAAAGAGGTCACCCACTGATCTAGGGTCTGCGAAGTGGGAGGCTCCTGGGGGTATTCGGGCATAGGAACAAGCTCCCAACCAGTGGCTATTGTGCTACTGTGTACTGTATTGTTGTATGCCACTTCTGCGAAAGGTAGGAGGTCCGCCCAGTTAGTCTGTTGGTAGTTAACATAACATCTCAGGTATTGTTCTACCATTGCGTTCGTAGTTTCTGCCGATCCATTTGTACTCAGATGAAAAGCAGATGAAGTTCCCTGGGTAGATCCAATCAGTTTTACAAACTCCCTCCAGAATTTTGCAGTAAATTGAACCCCCCTGTCTGATATAATTCTTTTCGGGGCTCCATGGAGTCGATAGATGTGTTTCAAAAACAACCTGGCTAGTTTTTGGGCAGATGGAAGTCCCAAACAAGCGATGAAATGAGCTTGCTTTGAAAAAAGGTCAATAACAGTCCAGATTACTGTGTTTCCCCTGCTTTGGGGCAATTCCAAAATAAAATCCATGGCTATCTCCTCCCAGGATTGGGAAGGATCTGCCATCTGCTGTAATAGACCAGGAGGTTTACCAGGGTGTTTTTTCATAGCTGCACAGGTGGCACAGCTTTTTACATAACTTTCAATGTCTTTTTTCATTCCTGGCCACCAAAACTGCCGCCGCACCAAATGCAAAGTTTTTAGAAAGCCAAAATGACCGGCTTGCTTTGCATCATGACTACATTGTGGGGCTTGAATTCTGAGGGAAATTGGAAGATACCGCTTAGATCCCTTCCAGGCTAGCCCATCTTGATAGGTTATTAGTGATCTATTGTCCCTGAACCACGGGTCCGTTTTTAGTTCCTCTTTGAGCTTTTGAGTTAAACGACTATCAGGCTTGTTGGATTGCACCTGTTTTTGACCTCTTGTGGTTACTTGAGAGGCTGACTGTGGTAGAGGAATGATAGAATTAATAACTTCCGGCGACTTTTATATTGGGGCATTCTCAATAAGGCATCTGCCAGAAAGCTTTTCCCCCCAGGGAGGTATTTTAGTGTGAAATTAAAATGATTGAAATACTGTGCCCATCAAACTTCCTTGGGGGATAACTTTCGAGGGGTTTTTAGTGCCTCTAAGTTCTTATGATCAGTCCATACTTCGAAAGGCACTTTGCTCCCTTCCAGGAAATGGCGCCAGGTTAGCAATGCCCATCTCACCGCAAAAGCCTCCTTCTCCCAAACAGCCCACTGCCTCTCCGTGTCTGTAAGTTTTCTCGAGGTATAGGCACAAGGTTGTAGGTCCCCCCTATGGTTTCTCTGTAGGAGGACAGCACCCACTGCGACATCACTTGCATCAGCTTGGATGACTTGTTCCTCAGGATCAGGGTGTTTAAGAATTGTTTCTGCCGCGAACAGACCTTTTAATTGCTCAAATGCTGTCTGGCATTCCAAGGTCCATTGTAAATATTTTTATTGATTTTTTTCATACATTCAATAGTATTTGTTCAACAAATGTGCTGTCTGAGTTTACATTCGCTAATACATATTTAATTCCTAATCCTTTATTCTTTCCTCTAGCCATCAATAAAATAAGTCCCATGTTTGATAATATTTCGTTTCTTCTTTTTCTTTCAGCCTCAGAGTCAGTCTATCCATCTCTGCACATTCTAGTATTTTTTTAATTATTTCTTCATCTGATGGTATTTCTTCATTTTTCCAATACTACACGAATATAATTCTTGCCGCTGTTGTAACATGCAGAGTCAAATATATGCTTTGTTTATCAGTCTAAAAGTTCAGGTTTAAAATCTACGTATTCTCCCAACATCTTTTCTAGCCAGGCATGTATTTTTTTCCAATAACTCTTTGCTTTGGCACATATCCACCAAACATGGTAATAAGTACCTGACTTATGTTTGCATTTCCAACATCTATCTGACATGTTTTTAAACATTTTTGCTAGTCTTGCTGGTGGCAAGTGCCATCTATAAAACATTTTATATAAGTTTTCTTTATAAGAAGTTGACATTGTCAGTTTATAATTTCTTTCCAACAAATTTTGCCATTTTTCTAATTCTATATTGTATCCAACAAATTTTGCCCATCTTATCATTGTTTCTTTGTTCACTTTCATTTTCAAATTTAATAGAAAATTATAAATTTTCTTAATTAGTTTCTCAGCAGAGGTTAATAATATCTTATCAAACAAAGTTTGCTCCTTGTAAAATCCATACAGTTTAACATCTTTATCATATCTAACTTGCATTTGTAAATGTGCCCACCATGATAGATTGATACCCTGATTTTCCATTTCTTGTTTAGATTTTAAATTCCCTTCAGAATTTAGAATATCTCTGTATGTCCAGATTTTTTCAAAATTAACTAAATTTGGGTGTACAAATGCTTCCATTGTTGAAAGCCACCCTGGAATTTTCAGATATATTTTACATTTTTTCCCCCCATGTTGTTAATAATGCATTTCTTATATAGTGGTTTTGAAAGTACTTATGAATTTTATTTTTCCCATACCATAAAAAAAGCGTGCCACCCCAATTGTAAATCATGTCCCTCCAAATATAACAACCATTTGTTTCTAAGAATTATCCATTCTTTTACCCATGTTAATGCAGATGCTTGATAATATAAAACCCACTCTGGTAAACTAAAACCTCCATTTTCCTTGGCATCTTGTAACATTTTCATCTTGATTCTACCTTTCTTTCCTTGCCAAATAAATTTCAAAATTAATGAATTTAAATCTCCAAAGAATTTGTTCTCAAGTTTTATAGGTATTGTTTGGAATAGAAATAAAATTTTTGGTAATATATTCATTTTCACTGTAGCAATTCTTCCTAATATTGACAATTGCACATTTTTCCATTTTTCCAAATCCACTCTTATTTGGTTCAATAATTTTGTATAATTATCTTCTTTTATTGTTGAACATCTTGCTGTTAAGTATATTCCCAGGTATTTAACCTTTTTAACTATTTGTAGTTCTATTTTTTCTGACATTTGTTCCATTGGTCCATTGTAACGGTTGACAAGGTCGGGGTTTTTTTGCCCCCTTTCCAGTTTTCAATAGCTCAGTAATTGGCATAGCTATTTTCGCAAAAGAGGGGATGAACTGCCGGTAAAAGTTTGCGAACCCCCAAAAATCTGAAGCTGCTTACAGGTCCGTGGAGGCTGCCATTCTAATACCGCCTTGACTTTGGCAGGGTCCATTTCCACTCCCTCGCTAGAGATTTGGTATCCCAGGTAGTCAAGGCGCGTCTGATGAAATTTGCATTTAGAAAGCTTAGCATAGAGTCTAGCTTTTAGCAGCTTCCTGAGCACTTCACGAACTAACTTGACATGCTCCTCCATGGTCTCAGTGTAGTTGAGGATATCGTCAAGGTAAACTAAAACTCCCTTGTATAGGTGATCATGTAGCACCTGGTTAATCAACTGCATAAACACGGCAGGAGCCCCTTGGAGGCCAAAAGGCATCACTTTGAACTGGAAACTTTTCAAGGGGCAATTGAAGGCTGTCTTCCATTCGTCCTCCTCCTTAATCCGTACCCGGTAATAAGCCTCCCTTAAGTCTAGTTTTGTGAAGATTTTCCCTTTAGCTAGGTGGGCTAGCATGTCTTTCATCAGAGGAAGGGGGTACATATTTTCCACGCTGACAGCATTTAACCCTTTAAAGTCCACACACAATCTCAAAGACCCATCTTTCTTTTCTTTGAATAACACTGGGGTGGCCATGCGCGATTTAGCGGGCTGGATAAACCCCCTGGCCAGGTTCTTGTCGATGTATTCTCTCAGTTCCTTCATCTCCCTGGGTGTCATAGAGTACATCTTGGGCTTTGGGAGTTTGGCACCTGGTAGGATTTCAATTGTGCAGTCGGTGGCTCGGTGAGGTGGGAGTGTCACATTCCTTTTCACTAAAGGCTCCCGCCAAATCACGATATTCACTAAGAATAAGTTGGACCCCTAGTATTCGCTCTACGGCAGCCTTTAACGTCTCGAGAAGTCCCCCCTGGGTCTCAACTGCAGCAGCTCCCTTTATCTCACTGATCTCAGTAGGTGGAAGGGGTCCCGTCGCTAGTCTCAAAGTTCTCACACCGTTCTCCCACCAAATGGTGGGACACCACTTATCAAGCCAAGCCAAGCCTAAGATTACAGTTTCTGTCATTTTTGGGATCACCACAAAGCAGATGATTTCTCAGTGCTGTCCCATTTCCAAGCGCACCGGCTCTGTCAGGTGCGTTGCAGGGGATCCTCCAATAAGAGACCCATCCGCCTGTTCAAATTTCTTGGCCAGGGGCAACAGTTTGGCACAGATCCCCAACTTAAGTACTGTGGGGAGGTTGATTAGGCACCTGGTGCAACCTGAATCTATTAGAATGTTTAAGTCTGCTTGGCCCCCCGTTTTTGGTACTATAATCTTGGCAGGAATAGCGAAGGGTGGAATGGCTCGACTTACCATCAGATCGTCTTCACCTTCCTCATCGCTATCGTAAGGTGCCGGCATTGGCAGGTGTTCAGGCGGAGCTCTTGCTTCTCCCTGGGAAGGAGAGGAGATCTGGACAGCTTGCTCCTGACGGGCCCAATTCGACTTCCCTCATCCTGCTCGTGGGGTTTTCCTTGGCTTGGTGGTTGAAGTAGGTGTGCTCTTGACTTGGGCAAGAGCTAGGCACTCAGAGGCGCGGTGACCTTGCTGCCCACATCTGAAACACTTGATGGGAGCTCCAACGGGCGTTCGGGTAGTACTGGTTGCAAGAGTGGTTGATGGTCGTCGCCCAAATAGCCGCTTCTCCGGACCTCGGCTCAGCTTCAGCTCAGCGGTAGCTGGTTTCTTAGCTCGATCCAACTTGATGTCCAGGGTCACTGCCATAATGTACCAATCTCGTAGTTGATTAGGTATCTCTTGGTAGATGCACGCTTGGAGTAGGTCACGGTCCAGCCCCTCTTTGAAGCAGTGGATCAGCGACCGCTCTGGCCACTGCCCTAACCGGCCAGCAACCTTCTGGAACTCCCGAACTTATTCTTTTGCCGGGTGGCCTTTTTGCTTCAAACGGTGGATCTCCTTCTCCACCTGCAGGGCTTGGGATTCATCCTCAAATCGTGCCCTGAATTGTTCCATGAATAAGTTCACATCCAGCAACTCAGGAGCCCCCTCGTTGTGAAGGCTGGTCACCCACTCAGCTGCTTCTCACTCTAAGTTGGCCACCACTGTGTTCACCATCGTGGCATCATCGTGGTACATATAAGCGTATCGATTAAAGTGGGCCCACACTTGATTTAAGAAGAAAGGAAGCTTCTCGGGATCCCCTTCGAACGTGGGCTTGATAAGGGGTGGTTCCATAGGCTGCGGTGCCAAGTATACTGGTTGCGGAACAGCTTGTCAGTCCTGGAGCCACAGCCGTATCACACTGACAAAGACATGATCAGTCTATAATTTTAATGGTAGGTTTATTTTAACAGTGAGAGACAGAATAACAAAAAAAATCCAGAAAAACGCATTTCAAAAAAGTTGTAAATTGACTTGCATTTTAATGAGTGAAATAAATATTTGATCCCCTATCAATCAGCAAGATTTCTGGCTCCCAGGTGTCTTTTATACAGGTAATGAGCTGAGATTAGGAGCACTCTCTTAAAGGGAGTGTTCCTAATCTCAGCTTGTTACCTGTATAAAAGACACCTGTCCACAGAAGCAATCAATCAGATTCCAAACTCTCCACCATGGCCAAGACCAAAGAACTGTCCAAGGATGTCAGGGACAAGATTGTAGACCTACACAAGGCTGGAATGGGCTACAAGACTATTGCCAAGCAGCTTGGTGAGAAGGTGACAACAGTTGGTATGATTATTCGCAAATGGAAGAAACACAAAATAACTGTCAATCTCCCTCGGTCTGGGGCTCGATGCAAGATCTCACCTCAATGATTATGAGAACGGTGAGGAATCAGCCCAGAACTACACGGGAGGATCTTGTCAATGATCTCAAGGCAGCTGGGACCATAGTCACCAAGAAAACAATTGCTAACACACTACGCCATGAAGGACTGCAATCCTGCAGCACCCGCAAGGTCCCCCTGCTTAAGAAAGCACATGTACAGACTTCTGCTTTGTGTCACAGCGAGACGGGATGCAGGAAGGCAGGGCTCTGCCTTTTGCGCCCGATTTTGCCCTGCTGGGGGCCCTAAAAAGGGCCTAAAATCGCCCCGAAGAGGTAATGAAGAGGAGGGGTGCCTTGTTGATCACGGAGAGATGGCGGACTTTCTGTTCGATCCAAGGAAAGCCCTCCAAACCGGCAGGGGAAAGACCGGCTACATTCCTGTGGCCGGCCATTAGCTGCTGACAACCGAAGAAGAAAAAAAGCACTACTTAATACATCGTAAACAGCATGTTTGGAACTGGGTGAAAATATTGATCCTTTCTTTACTATTTTACAACTGAATTTCCTGGCAAAGGCTCCCAAGAAGCTAAAAACCTCCAAATGTAAATGGAAGTGGCGTTTTAATTTTATGGGGGACAGAAACATACAATATTGAAGTGAAAGTAACATAAAGCTACAGTTTTGATAAATTTGAGAACTGAGATAACTGTTAAGATTTTCTCTTTGAAAAACAACAACATTGAGGCAAAATATAAGAAACCAATCCTTTGTTTTAAGAGTGGAAAATGGACTTTGACATCTAGTGGTGGATTTGTGTATAGCACTATAATTTGCTTCCTGGCTGCTTGGTGATTCCTAGCTCAGGAGAACAGCTGGCAATAAAGGAAAATATTTTGGCATACTTATCACCCTGACCTTCTTGGATTATAAATACCTACTGAGCTTGGACTTTTAACTTCAAGAGCTAGTGGGAGAGAAAGAAAAAATTGACCTTGGACTACGCCTGTGGCTGGGAGAGAGTTTTGAGCTGTTTTCAGAGAGGTTGAACATTTTGAACACTTCGAACATTGTGGATTACAACCTTGCCTGATTGACAATTTTTTGGATACTTGAGACAAAGGATTACTATAAAATATTGCTTTCAGAACTGAACCTATACTTTGGAATCTATTGGATTATAAAGGATACATATAAAGACCAGAAAAGTAGAGGAAACTTTGATCTACTCTTACTGAGTCTGGTGATACTAGAGGATCTCCAGGAATGATGCCTCAAGGAAAAAAAAAACACCTTTCAGAAAGAAATATATTCTATGCTACATCTAATTCACCAAACAATTGTTGAATGCAAAGAGGACATAAAAAGAAATCATAATGAGACTAAAAACAATTTAGACAATATAAACAAGCAAATCTCCAAATTAAATCTACAACTAGAAATTTCCCAGATAACAATTACAAAGTATGAACAAATAATCCAGAAATCAGAAGACGAAACAGGAAATGGATTTAGAGATGGAAGAGATAAAAGAAGGGAAATATAAATGACTATATACAAACAAAATACTGCAAGACGTAGCTATAACAATGAAAATGCAACAGACCTTTTACCCCTTAGGTCTGCAAAATATATCTGATGGCAAGGAAGAAGATTTTTAAAAAGGGAATATAGAGCTGTTAAGGGAAATGCCACAAATTGGGAGACAGGGAATGAAAAGAGAAATGGAGGGAGAAAGGAACTGGGAGTTGTTTAAGGAAAATAAATGGGTGGAATTCTCCCCCAAAAATACCCTACCTAAATTGTCTTCCTCATGCCAAGCAATTTTTACAAAAATAAAAATAAAATTCCTGGGCGATCTAATTGGCCTGGCTTGGAAAGCGACTTGGCAAAGAAAGAAAGCAAGAGTCAGATTTAAAAAACAGAAGATTTGACCTTTTAGAGGGGGCATTATATGTTTAAATACTTGTTTGGATAAAATTAAAAGAACGGATGACCCTTAGATATAATTAGACTTTTATAATGAAATATATGATTTAGAATTAAGATAGCATTTTTTTCCTCTTTTTTTGATATGGGAAATATGAAGATAAGAGGAGGATTGATTTGAATAAAACTTTAAGCTAATAAATGTAATTAATATTGAGAAAATCAACTGATATATTTCAAATACTGATGGGAAATCAAACCTTAACAAGAGCACAAAAAACAGGATATTGATGAATTGACATTATTGATTTACGAATTGATATTATTATTTGTGTGATATTAGAAAAATATGATGAAGATGCTTATATCTAACTTTGTATACATTAACAGTACCAAAAATTGTAATGGTGTAATGAGGGGAAAATGGAAAATATATGGAGAAGAAAGGAGGATCAGGGAAAAAATACTGGATTGTGTAGTATTGAACAGATTTATATTGAAGAAGTTAATGTTAAATATTTGAACCCAGACAACATGTTGTTTACTAAGCACTAAAGACTGTATTTTTAAAAATTAATAAAACTTTTATTAAAAAAAAAAGAAAGCACATGTACAGGCCCGTCTGAAGTTTGTCAATGAACATCTGAATGATTCAGAGGAGAACTGGCTGAAAGTGTTCTGTCAGATGAAACCAAAATCGAACTCTTTGGCATCAACTCAACTCGCCGTGTTAGGAGGAGGAGGAATGCTGCCTGTGACCCCAAGAACACCATCCCCACCATCAAACATGGAGGTGGAAACATTATACGTTGGGGGTGTTTTTCTGCTAAGGGGACAGGACAACTTCACTACATCAAAGAGACGATGGACAGGGCCATGTACCATCAAATCTTGGGTGAGAACCTCCTTTCCCTCAGCCAGGGCATTAAAAATGGGTTGTGGATGGGTATTCCAGCATGACAATGACCCAAAACACACGGCCAAGGCAACAAAGGAGTGGCTCAAGAAGAAGCACATTAAGGTCCTGGAGTGGCCTAGCCAGTCTCCAGACCTTAATCCCATAGAAAATCTGTGGAGGGAGCTGAAGGTTCGAGCTGCCAAATGTCAGCCTTGAAACCTTAATGACTTGGAGAGGATCTGCAAAGAGGAGTGGGACAAAATCCCTCCTGAGATGTGTGCAAACCTGGTGGCCAACTACAAGAAACGTCTGACCTCTGTGATTTGATATTTGGAAGAAGCTTATATGTACCACAGAATCACTAATGGACTCAGTCATCACGTTGTCTATTGAGCACTTGTTTGTAAAAATAGAAAATTAATAAAACATTTATAAAAAAAGAAGAAAAGGTCTAAGGTCAGGCTTTAATATGATACACCTTGACTATGGGAAAGTGTTTCTGGAGGTTTGGGAGGGAGCTTAAGGTCAAAGTACCCGATTCTGTTTTAGGCATCAAGCAATGTTTGATAAATCTCAGGAGCTGGAGAGAATTGCCCTTTAGAATGATATGGGAGAAAAATGACCACATTTGGAAAACATAGACAAATTCTGGCTCAGACATGACTCTTGTTTATTTTTTTCAGGCAGCTTAATTTACACATTTAGGGTTGCAAGTTCTAGCAGATTTGCACTCTAAATAGAGCTAAACTGCTTTTGTGACCAGGCAACAGATAAACCAACAGCTGGAATTAAACTGAATGATGCTAAAATCTCCTAATAAGCAGTTGCTGAATATGCATTAAAAATTCCCATGTTTTTCCGACTTCCGGTTTGCCATCGCGGCCGCCGCGGACGCTGGAAGGCGAGCTCCATCTTCTGTGTTCGGTTTCGCTCCGCTGGGGGACCCCGGAAAGGGTCGAAAGTCATCCTGTAGGGGCGACGAGCAAGGAGGGGACCCCCGCTTGTTCGCGGGAGGGCGGCAGCCCTTCCACTCGATCCGGGGCAGCCCTCCAAACTGGCGGAGGAAAGACCGGCCATAGTAATATGGCCCGTCACTAGGCTGCAGACAGCCGAAGTCAAACTTACCACCAAGCACTTCGAAAGCAACGCGGATGAAACTGGGTGAGATCCGATCTTCTCTTTACCCTAAGTACTTCCTTTTCCTGTAAAAGCTGCCTGAAGTATCTTTCCCCCTGTGAGGAGAGAGGGAAGGGAATTTCTATCCCACCCTCTAAGACTAGCGGCGACTGACTACCCAGGGGAATTAAAGCACTAAAAGAACAATTTTAATCTAATTGGATTTATATGTTCCTGAAACTTGGGAACCAAAATTTTTCCTATTTTTATTGGAGACTTTTGCTTTTATCTACAAAAAAGAAATAAAATTGGAAAAAGGATTATAAAAATTTTGGACTTAAAAAACCTTAAATGGCATCGGTGACATCTTGTGGCGAAGGTCGGTATTACAACTTGTTATTTCCTAAAAGAGACTTGGCTCGAAGCCCAGACCTTAGATAAGACTCTTCTGACCTTGGCACCACCTGTGAGAAACTCAGCTGTAAGAGAACAGCTGGGCGGCATAACTGGCCTACTTGAACTGTGAATGTAAACCTTTACTGACTTTCAGAGTTATATGTGGGGAATTGCTTTCCTATCTCTTTATTTGAGGAATATTGGTTACTATATGAGATGATGAAATACCTTGGAGTATAAAATCTTGCTGGACAAACGATTTCTACCATAAAGACTATTTATAAACACGTGAAAGAGATGGATGAAGACCAGGAAAAGATCCTTTCCATGTTGAAAGCAATACATGAAACCATTCTTTCAGCTTGTGATAAAATAAGGCCTAACATAAAAGATCAAGATGCCAGCTTAGATACACAAACCCAAACTTTGACTACAACCAAAGAACTAACAACGCAGAAGATAACAGAAGAAGTGGAACAATCAAATATTAAGACAGAGGACTCAATTGACCAACAAATACAGTTAATGGAAAATCCAGAAAAGGGAGTGACAACACTGAAAATGGACTTTCTATATAAATCAGAATAAATTTGAGAAAGAAGAAGAACAGATTGAATGGAAGATAAACATATCAGGGCAATCATGGGGAATTGGAATAATAGGGAGACAACTTAATGAATATAAATGGGCTAGTCCTTCCAAAAAAATGGCAATTAAATGGTCTCCTTTATTTCAAATAACATATATAATAATAGAGGGAGATCTATTTGACAATCTAAAAGCACTGATAGTTGGCAAAGGAAGAAAGCCAGAATAAGGATGAAGAAAATTGGGGTTTTGATTTATTAGAGGGGATTTCATATTATTAATTAGAGGGTTAAAGGGAGAAGTTGAGATAAGGGGAATTCTGGTCATTAGATTTAAAATATTTGGAAATTAGTTGAAAATAAGGATTTTATCTGTTTAATATTTAAAAATTAGACCTAAAAGAAAAATAATAATTATTATGAATATGTTTGATTTATTGATTAACCCAGGTAATATATATAATGGTTTTGATTTATTAAAGGGGATATTGTATTATTAAGTAGATGATTTAATATGGTGGGAAATAGATAACTTTTAGGAAATAGAATAAGATTATATTCAAATAGATAAAATGTGTATTTTGGATATTAGATTCTGTTATGAATTGAGATAAGGGAAATCTTGGTTACCTAAAGCCTGAAAATTATAAATATCAAAGGTTAAATTGGAATATTGATGGGAAACTAAAAATTGAGGAAAAATTAATAACAGGATATGGATTGTTTATGAAGATTGAATGTAAAAAATAATTAAGATACGTATAAGCTAAAAATGTATTGATAAATGTAATAATGATGTTTTTACTGAGTTGATATAATAAGAACTGTATTAGCTTAAATACGAGACAGTAAATGTTAAGGGAAAAAGAGAGGAAATATTTGATGTTGTAACTTGAGATTTGTACTAAAGATTTTGTTATCGAACTATTGACTAACCCAGCCACCACGATGCTTTTTAAATACTTAAATGTAAAATTGGAAAATTAATAAAATATTATAAAAAGAAATTCCCATGTTTTTCCAAAATCACCTTAAGCAATGGGCTAGCACAGTGATGGCGAAACTTTTAGAGACCAAGTGCCCAAACTGCAACCTAAACCCCACTTATTTATGTTCGGGTGCCGGATGGGCGTGGCCCACTGGGTGGGCGTGGCTGGCATGGGCATGGCCTACTGGGTGGGTGTGGCCAGCTTGACGTCAATCACGTCAGGGGTACTTGTGCGGGCCTGGGCAGGACTGGGGCGGATCTGAGGGTCTCCAGCGGAGGGGAGGTGGGACCGGGGCGAGTGCCGGGGCATGGTCCACTGGAGGAGCCTCACTGAGCCTCAGGCCATGCAGGGGGCCCCTGGATGGTGGCACGGACTGCCCGGAGCCCTCGGCAATGGAGGTCAAGCGCCCAGCCTGGCCCTTGAGCTCCCACGGCACCAGGACCCCACAGCCCTGCCTAGCCTAGCCGCACTTCCCCGAGGGGGTGCCCAGCTGCGTTTACCTCCTCCTCAAGACTACTGCTTCTGTGCTCGCTCTGCTTGGCCAGGTTGCTCATGGTGGGTGCAGGAGGGCAAAGTGCATGGGTCAGAGGGAGACCCACTCCCTCTCCACGCGAGGAGACCTGGCTTTGTAACCAAAGCATCCTCAGCAATAGGATGGGAGACCACCAGAGGATGGTGAAAGGGCAACAGGGCTGCTGGTGGCCAAGTGCTAAGGTAGGACTTCCCTCAGACCCTCCCTCTTATTCCAATCTCCTTCCTTCCCTCCCTCCCCTCCCCTCCTTCCCTGCCTCCCTCCTTTTCATTCCCATCTCCTTCCTTCCCTTTCTTTCTTCCTGTTTCCCTCCCCTCCTTCCTTCCCTCCCTCCCTCCCTCTCTCTGTGCCCAGGAAGGGACGAGGGGAGGGGGAGAGGTTGGCAGCGCTTCTCTCAAAGAGTAAGAGAGTTGGAAGAGACCTTTGAGGTCTTTAGTCCAAGCCCCTGCTCAAGCAGGGGACCTATACCATTCCAGACAATGGATATCCAATCTCTACTTAAAAGCCTCCAGTGATGGAGCATCCACAACTTCTGAAGGCAAGCCTTTTCACTTGTTAGTTGTTTTCACAAGTCCTTAGTTCTAGGCTGGTTTTCTTCTTGATTAGTTTCCATCTATTACTGCCTTCTGATGCTTTGGAAAATAGGTTGACCCATTCTTCTCTGTGGCACCCATCAAATATTAGAACATTGCTATCATGTCACCACCCCTAGTCCTTTTCACTAAGCTAGACACACCCAATTCCCACAAACATTTGTCATATGTTTTAGCCTCCAGCACCCTAATCATCTATGTTTACCATCCATTTAGACCAGATGGTCCCCCTGGTTTGGTTTATAGAACAGTGGTCATGAGCAGAGCCTTCTCAAAGACAGCACCCCAATTATTGAACTTTCTTCCAAGGAAAATATGAACAGTGCATCCCTCACCCGTTTAGAGGCAACTCCAAACACTGTTCAGCCAGGCATATGTAGAACAACACCACATTTTATGGTCAAACAGCACTAAGTAAATTACTACTAATATTTTTCTTTCTTAAAATACACACTTTTAATATTGTTTTAAGCAGTGCTGGTGATGCTTTACAATAGCTGTCTTTGAGAGTTTTTTTGTAAACCAGCCTGGATTTCTCAGAAACATTTAATTTCGAATTAGATGTTGTTTTAATAAATTAGGCAGAAGAAACAAATGTTTAAATACATCTAAATCCCACAGACCTACTGCCTCCTAGGCGCATACTGCAGAGAAAATAAGGCATTGCATTTCTAGCCAGCATAGCCACAGGATTATGGGAACTGTGGTCCATGACACCCAAAAGACATTAGTTTGGGTAAGGCTGGATTAAATTATAAAAGAGCAGATGAGAGGAAATAGAAGCAAGAAACACTTTCCACGTCTCCGACAAAATAATTGGGGGGGGGGAGTTGACTCGGCCTTTTAATTTCAACTCACGCCAATTCCTCTTAACTTCCCATTCAATCCAAAGACTTCTATGATTTTAGGGAGGGGAGGTGGCAAGAATAGACCACAAAGCCAATCTGCGAATTTGCTGTTTCGCCTGCCTGCACACAACCTCCCCGACGCAGCACGTGTTTGTGTGTGTGTGTGTGACAGAGAGACAGATCCCCTTTTTGTAAGTTTGCTTACTCTGCAATGCTTTCCTTTCCCCACACTTTCGCTTCCCTGCTGGCTCAATCTCTCTCTCTCTCTCTCCCTCACACACAAAATCTCTCCCTGCTTTCTCCCCCTTCTCGCCCTTTTCCTCCAGCTGCACCTGAACTGAGTGGGAGGAGGTTAAAAAAAAAGAGAAGGGGGGAAGAAAGGGGGAAGCTCCCCTTTTTTGTAACACCTCGGCTTCCTCCTCCTCCTCTTCCCCTCCTGGCTCTCTCTCTCTCTCTCTCTCTCTCACACTCACACACACACACACAGAAACCCTTCCTGCTGTGATGACCCAGGGCACAGCACAGAGACAATGCAGTCAGCTGGCAATTCAAACCGCCCTTTAATTGCTCCAAATTTTCCCCAAATGCTCCCACGTTTCTGGCAAGCCTCAAAACAAAGGAAGGCACACACACCTTCAGCCGCCTCTGGCTGCAAGTAGTTTCACACAGTCTGATTAGAAGAGTAATTTACTCAAGGCCACGGAGATAACAAGGAATGACACATACATCCAAAATCTAACGAGTCTGTGGAAATACAAGCTTGCCTGAGCAGTTTCAGAAGAGAAGCCAAAATACAATCCGAGGTCTTTGAATATCCAAGCAACGTTGTCAGTCAGTCCAATGGTCAGAGTTTCCAGGTTTCCAAGCAGAAATCACAACACAGAACAAGAGATCAGCAACAACACACAAAACTCCAAGGAATCAGCATTTGTTCCCGACAAAGGCCTCTCCCCACAGCGTCTCCTTAAGTCTCAGTCTCCAGGTGTGCCTTGTGGAGAGGGGCGGGACGCTCTCCTCCCTAGTAGTTGAGCCTGCCTGCGTTGTTCCCTCCTTCTCTCCACTCTCCGTGCTGTAGGATCAGGAGGGGGTGGCCCTTGCTCATCACCTGAACTCTGTCTCTCCTGTTCATCCTGTCCCAATCCTGAAAGGCCCTGGCCTGCCTCTGCCTGCTCTTCCCCACATTCCTCTGAAGCCACAGACACCTCTCCATCGACCTCCATAGGGTCCCGTTCCAGCTCATTTTCCTCATCAGATTCAGGCTCCGATGGAGGCATTACACCTGCTTTCTCCTCCTTCTCACCCTTTCTCTCCAGCCGCCACACGTTGCCGGCCGCCAGCAGTTCCAGGCTGCAGCTCTGCATGACTGCTGCATTCCCCTCTCCAGCCCTACAACGTGGCGGGGAGGGCGAATGGGAGCCGGCCGATGCTCGGCTTGTGCCACTGTGCGCTCCCATCTCCGTGCCTTTCATCCCACAGGCCGGGCGTACCCTGGGGCGCTAGGCTTACAGAACGCCAAGGCCCAAGCAAG
The DNA here is from genome assembly GCA_023970755.1 of Azemiops feae. NCBI lineage: Eukaryota > Metazoa > Chordata > Lepidosauria > Squamata > Viperidae > Azemiops > Azemiops feae. Next base: position 292,387 of record JALGBA010000441.1, read on the forward strand.
GAAAGGCGTGGTGCAGAAAAGCAGAGCCAGATGAGGAAAGGCTCGGCAAAGCGGGGAATGGCCGGGCATGATGGGCGAGGCTGGGAGGGGTGGGGCGGGGCAGGGCGGAGTGAAGCAAATGAGCTGCAGCTGCTGCTACAAACCACCAGCCCCCGAGCGCTCGCTGTTTCCTGTGCGTGCACTGGGAGGGCGCCCAGCCGGGTTGGGGTGGGCCAGGGCTGGGGCAGCGGGGGCCAGTCCCTTGCCATTTCTGGGACAGCCCCAGGGGGCCAAATTTGGGCCCTCCCCAGCCTGGCCCCGGCCGCGGGCCTTGTGTTTTACATGTCTGAGCTACAGCTTTGGTGGCTTTGTAGGCACCTGCTGCTTTGGTGGCCCTGTAGGCAGAGCTGCGAAGTTCTCTTCTCTGTCAGAGAAGAGAACTTCGCAGCTCTGCCTACAGAGCCACCAAAGCAGCAGGTGGAGCACCGGAGGCTCGGGGAGGGAGGGTGCTGAAGTGGGTGGTCGGGCCATTGGCAAGAGCAACGCGTCTGACCGGAAAGCGGCCTTGGAACAAGTGGGGCAGGTAAGGAAAGAAATCCTTGCTCCCCCCAGAAACTGCCTTTCTTTCCTTACCTGACTCCCAGCCCCATGCCGTTTCTCCTTCACGATTCGCCCCCGCCGCGTGCAAGGAAACAAAGGAAGTTTTTTTGGGGGAAAAAAGGTCAATCAATCAATTCCAACTTCGCGGTCGTTCACGAGAAGTTGGAATTGATTGATTGACCTTTTTTTCCCAAAAAAAACTTCGTTTCCTTGCACGCGGCAGCGGCGGCGGATCGCGAAGGAGAAACGGCATGGGGCTGGGAGTCAGGTAAGGAAAGAAAGGCAATTTCTGGGGGGAGCGAGGATTTCTTTCCTTACCTGCCCCACTTGTCCTGAGGCCACTTTCCGCTCAACCGCGTTGCTCTTGCCAATGGCCCCACTGCCCACTTCAGCACCCTCCCTTCCCGAGCCTCCAGCACTCCACCTGCTGCTTTGGTCAGCCTGCCGGCCCCCACCTCAACGCCCTGCCCACCACCGCCCAGCACGGCCGCCCCGGAGCTGCAGGGGCTGGCCTGGCACGGGAAGGACACACGCCCCACCCTTGAGATCTCGTGAGAAGTTATAAAGTCTGATGAAACTTTTTTTTTTTACCGATAGTCCCACAAACATGCGGTGAAGGCTGAGAAGCGAAGGGAGAAACGGAATGCAGCTGAAAGGCAGGTTAGTAAAAAAACACTTGGGGGAGGAGAGGGCATCTGGGCGGGGGCAGGCGCGGCAACCTTACCCTGCGTGGCTTTGGCAGGTGTCTGGCAGGGGGACGGAAGCAACTGGTCTACCACCATGCTAGCGCTGCCGCGTTGCTTCACCCCATACACAGGCCCCACCCCACCCCTCGCACGGAGCGCCCTGCTCCCACTCCCCCCCCCCCCACAGCACCTTCTTTCCAACTCCAATGCATCACTTCCTCCACCGCTGTGTGGGACTAAAAATAAAGTTCAATCAATCAATTCCAACTTTGTGAGATCTTTTTTTTCCCCACGAGAAGTTGAAATTGAACTTTTTTTTTTTTTGCACACAGCGGCAGAGGCCTAAAGCGAAAAGGTTTTATAAAACCCAGCTTGCCCGGGGAGATTTTGATACAGGTTGCTCATGGACGGGACTGAAGGCCTAGGACTGGGGCGACAGTGCGCGTGCCCACAGAGAGGGCTCTGCATGCCACCTGTGGCACGCGTGCCATTGGTTCGCCACCACGGAGCTAGGAAGTTTTTTCCCCCTGGGATGTACTTTAGAGTAAAGTTGAAGCAGTTAAAGTACTGTGCCCACCGTACTTGCTTTGGGGACAATTTGCGGGGAGTTTTCAGTGCCTCTAGGTTTTTGTGATCTGTCCATACTTGAAATGGCACTTTGCTCCCCTCTAGGTAGTGTCGCCAGTTTAACAACCCCCATCTAATTGCGAAGGCCTCTTTTTCCCATATTGCCCATCTCCGTTCACTTTCCGTAAATTTTTTTGAGGTGTAGGCGCAGGGTTGCAGGATTCCATCCTTGTTCTTTTGAAGTAGTACAGCTCCAACGGCCACATCGCTGGCATCGGCTTGTATTACAAAAGGTTCCCCTGGGCAGGGGTGCTTTAGAACTGGTTCAACGGCAAATAGTCTTTTTAAATTCTCAAAAGTCGTTTGACAGTTCATAGTCCATGCTAGTGGTTGGCCCGGTCGCGGCTTCCCTCCTTTTTTCCCTGTTTTGAGTAAGTCTGTAAGGGGTAGGGCAATCTTGGCAAAAGAGGGGGTGAATTGACGGTAGAAGTTGGCAAAACCTAGAAAGCTCTGGAGCTGTTTGCGGGTTCTTGGGGGTTGCCACTCAACTATAATTTTCACCTTAGCTGGATCCATCTCAATGCCCTCGTTGGAAATTCTGTAGCCGAGGTAATCTAATCGGGTCTGATGAAATTCACATTTTGACAATTTGGCATAAAGCTTGGCATTCAGTAGTTTCTTTAATACTTCTCTCACCAGCTTTACGTGATCAGTCATATTCGTGCTGTATATAAGCATATCGTCAAGGTACACCAGGACCCCTTTGTACAGGTGATCATGTAGGACCTTATTAATCAGCTGCATGAATACAGCTGGGGCCCCCTGTAGTCCAAATGGCATGACCTTGAATTGGTAGCTCCCCATGGGGCAGTTGAAGGCAGTCTTCCACTCGTCTCCCTCCTTTATTCTCACTCGGTAATATGCCTCTCTCAGGTCTAATTTTGTGAAAACACTCCCCTTAGCCAGATGAGTTAATAAGTCCTGTAGGAGGGGGAGGGGGTACTTGTTGTGCACACTTACAGCGTTAAGACCCTTATAGTCTACACAGAGACGAAGAGACCCACCTTTTTTTTCTTTAAATGACACAGGGGCTCCCACGGTAGATTTGGCCCTTTCAATGAACCCCCTCTTTAAGTTCTTATTCACGTATTGCTGCATCTCTTCCATTTCGAGGGGGGACATAGCGTACATTCTCGGGCGTGGGAGCTTGGCTCCTGGCACCAATTCAATGGAACAGTCATTGGGTCTGTGAGGGGGCAGGACATCACATTCATTCTCACTGAATACCTCCGCTAAGTCCCGGTATTCATTGGGGATGAGTGAATCGTCTGGTGACGGTGAGGCAGTTCTAAGTGCTCGCTCATTAGGTGGCCTAAAGTGTTCCGCAATGTCTGTTGAATCGGGGGGGAGGGTGTTGGCCCTATTGGTAACCTCACAGTTCTCATCCCTTTCTCCCACCAGATAAATGGCTTCCATTTGTCTAACCAGGCTAATCCTAGGATCACAGCCTCAGTTAGTTTTGGAGCCACTGGGAAACGTATGAACTCCCAGTGCTCACCTATTTCTAGGCGTAGGGGCTCAGTTAGTTGCGTGACAAAAGTTCTTCCCATCAGGGAGCCATCGGCTTGCTCAAACCTCATTGGCTGGGAGAGCGATTTTGCTCGTATTCCCAATTTCATGGCAAAGGGCAAGCTAATGATACATCGGGAGCACCCAGAATCTACTAGCACTTTTAAGTCTGTCTGTGCTCCTGACTTAGGGCTGATTAGCCTTGCAGCCAGTGTGAAAGGAGGGACAGGTCGACTCACCATTGGGTCGTTCTCTCCTTCGTCATCGCTGTCAAAAAAGGGTAGAGCGACGGCGGGTCCAGTCTCAGCTCCGGCGTCCTCCTGTGTAGGGGAGGTAGCTTGGGCAACCAGTTGCTGTGTGATCCCGCTGGATTTTTCTCTCGATGGCTGTTGGCTAGGTCTTTTCCTCACTGCAGGTGCTGGTTTGTTCTGCTGTCGGGGGTAGGGGACCGGGCAGTTCGATGCTCGATGTCCCTGTTGTCCACAACGGAAGCATGTGATCGGTGGACCTGCAGGTGGTCTGGGCCTTTTAGTGGTCGTAGTCATTGGGGGTTTTCGGGGGGGCGGTTGTCGTCTGGGTTGCTCAGGTCTTATCTCGGGTTCAGGTGGGGGAGGCTTCTTATAGCGGGTGAGTTGAACGTCCAGCTTCACCGCTGTCTGGTACCACTCATGTAGCTGATCAGGTACTGCTTGAATGAGGCAGGCCTGGGAGAGGTGGTCATCTAACCCCTCAATGAAAAGATGGATTAGGGATTGCTCTGGCCACCCCTCTATTCGACCAGCTATCTTGCGGAATTCACACACATACTCTAGAGCAGGTCTACCGGCTTGTTTTATTTTGTGGATTTGTCCTCCTGCTCTAAGGCTGGTAGAAGGATCCTCAAATCTCTCTCTGAGCCCCAGGAGGAAGAGGTGGGGATTGCCTAATTCAGGGGCTTGCTCATTGTATAAATTGTTTAGCCATTCGGATGCCTCTCCCTCTAGGTTGGACGCAATCACATCGACCATCGCACCTGGGTCTGGGTAGAGGTGGGCCCATCGATTTAAATGAGAACGTACTTGATTGAGGAAAAAAATTAGCTTCTCTGAGTCCCCATCGAAAGTTGCTCTGAGAGGTGGGCCAATCATAGGCTGTTGTGGGGCCCACTGGGGTTTTTGCTGCTGGGCCCAGCCTTGTTGCTGTTGCATGCCCAAGGGTTGCACGTTCGGGGCTGGCTGCTGCAGGGGTGGCGCTCTCAGTTGTGGTTGGCCCCAGCCTTGTTGCTATTGCATTCCCAAGGGTTGCACGTTCGGGGCTGGCTACCCTCCACCCTGCTGTGGTTGCAATACTGGCCATGCTGGCCTCTCTAATGGTGGGAGGTTTTCTAAAGGTTGCTGAATAGGTGAGGGCGGTTGCTGCCTTCTCTGTTGTTGGCCTGCGGGGGGTGATGGCGCCCTCTGCTGCCCTTGCACCATCCCAAGCTGCTGTAAGACCTCCATTAGCTGACACATGCTCAGAGGCTTTTCATCTTCCATCTGAGGGGGCTGCCAAACTCCCCATTGAGGCAGGGCCCCCGGGCTGGGTTTCCCTCTCTCTGTGGGGCTGGAGGCCCTGGCAGGGGGTTCCAGGGATCGGAAAACTGGTTGATCTGCAAGGGAAGGGCTGGGGGCCTCTCTCAGCAGGGACTGTTCCGCACCCCTTACTTCTAATGCTTCAAACCTCTCTGCCAAATTCTCCACAGACTCACTATGAGTTGTAAATTGACATCTCCACTCACCCGAATCTTCAGCTGCCGAAGGCTTGGCAGTTTTCCACTGGCGTGGGGGATGTAATCTGTGAAGATCTCTTTGTTGTGGCTCTAGCTCGTCCGTCTTGGAAGTCTTTGAAGATGGAGAAGCTGTTACGAAATCTCTGGATTCCACACTTGTCTTGTCCCAGTCTGAAGACCAAATCAGCTCTTCTAATCTCTTTGGCTTTGCTTCCAGCTGGGGGACTTGTGAGGGTTCTCTCTCAACAGGCTTGCATGCTGCGGCTCCCATCTCTGAGGGACTTACAGCTGCAGGAAAGCTAGTCTCCGGTAATTCCTCTCCTTCCATGACGTTCCTTTCATTCGTCAGTCTACCCCTTTATTTTTGGAATAGTGACTAGGAATTCAGATCCCTAAACGTCTAAAAAGTTTGTTGGTTTTTGGCTTGTTGTTAGGTTCCGAAGGAAAGATGCAATTCAAGGAATTCTGAGGCATTGTTTATCTAGAAAACTCTTTATTTATGCAACATAGCTTCAGTACGTATAAGGTGAAGCCAAAAACTAAACCCTCCTACTTCTTCCCACAGTGTCTAAGCATTTTCTCCTCCCTCATGTAACAAGTCATTAATCACATTCCCCAATTAGTTTAAAGTGTGAGCTTTCTCTCCCGCCATGTCTTTATCTTCTCACATTTCATCCTTTGAAGACGCTCTGCTGAAATATTGTTATGGCTAAATAGTTCTCAGCACATTCTTTCACTCCCTCCCCCCCATACTATCTAATAGTGGCTCTTAAAGTAATACACAGGTTAAATAGTGAATGTCTGCATCCATATATATTGTCAAGCATAACATTCGATGTTAGCAGCCTTGACATCTTGAGCTTAGAGATCACAGCTGAGTAAGTGTTTATAATCCCAGAAGGTCAGCAGTTTTTAAAACAAATATAGTTCTCAATCTGTAGTAGGTGGCCCAGTGTATTTTCTTTCCTCTGTTCCCAGCTGTTCTCTATTTGGCTAGAAGTCACTGAAGTTCAAAGGAACAAGTTGTTCTTTATTTCTGGGCATCTTGCAAATTTCTGAGTCATTGCAGCTGTTGTTCTATGCTCTAATCCTCCACTAGATGTCAGTAGCTATTCATTTGCCAACTTTTAAGACGAAGAATTATTTTTTTATAATTTCATCAATACTCTTTCAGATGTGAAATCTTAATGGTTTTCATAATTTTCAGATTTATCCAGACTATAGTATTAACTTCATTTCAATATATTTCTGTCCCCCATAAAAATTAAATCGCTGCTTCCGTTTATGGAAGGGTGGGTGTGTGTGATCCCCTCCCTTCTCACTTTCAGAGGATTTTTTGCTTCTTGGGGATCTTTTCCAGGAAATCAGTTACAGGATAGAAGAGAGAAGATCAATATTCTCAGCCAGTTCCAAGCACACTGTTCACAGTTTTTCTAGTTCAGGGGTGTCAAACTGCCGGCCCACGGGCCTGTTGCATCATGCAGAGGCTGCGCCCACCCCAGCTCCGGCAATGCAAAAAAAGTGATACGTCGTGACACGTCATGTGATGCGGCGAGTTTGACACCTGTGTTCTAGTTAGTGCTTTTGGACTTCAGCTGCTGGTAGTTTGGGCTAGTCACTGATGTGCAGCTAGCCTTTCTCCTGTCGAGTTGGAGGGCTTCCCCCGGACCAAATGGATTGACTGCCGTCTTTCCGTGATCCACGGGGGGGGGGCTCCTTCGTCGCCTTTCTGGGGCGACTTTAGACCCATTTAGGATCCCCTGACAGGGTGAAACCAGCCTTGGGGTGTGGAGCTCTGCAGTCCCTCGGCTGTGCACTACTGCGCAAAACCGGAAGTCTGCTTTCTGTCAGACTTATTGATAGCAGGGGAAAAGGGTGCCTAAAGCTTACTTTTATTAAGGTATTAATGTTATGAAACCTTTGATCTCAAATAAGATGCAGTGGAGTTTGTAGAACTGGGATAACAAGATGTGGCTAAGGAGCAAATTTCTCAAAGCAAACTATAGTTTAATACAGATATAAATGATTATTTTAACTAAACTAGACTTCTTATTTGAGATTACAGCCTCTTCTTTCAAGCCAATATAACTTGTATGAGAAAATTAGACTTCTGTATGTGTATGAGCACAGTGTATGTTTGCAAGAGATGCCTTGCAGTGAGATGGGTGGCAAACAAATTTAATAAATAAAAATAAATGCTCTGTGCAGTCCATTTATTTCCACTGACAAAGTTTTCTGTTACCTAGGAAAAAAATATTCCTTCTCAGAATTGGAGAGATCTACAGAGGTACTCACATTTGTAGAAGTTAAACTTCTCTTTCTGGAATTGCTTGTGACCTACTTTGGACACAATGGTTTTTGCAGCAGTGTGCTCTCAGGTAAGTTTGTAATGCTTCTCCAGTTTATCAGTACTAACATGTTATTTAGCAGAAACTTAATTTGAATCAGCACTTTGTCCCCGAGTTGTCTTGAATCAACTGTTGAAGGGAGTAATGAATGTTTTTGCAGTAATGACTCTTGTGGTTAAGAGTGAGGATCTGTACTCTTGGTGGTACTTAATTTCAGTATGAACTACAGCTTTTAATCAGGGAAATGTAATGAAGTCTGTTTCAGAAGTTGATTTTGTATTGGGAATTCCTTTCTGCCTGCGTTTATGTAGCTGGAATACTTTAGGTTGCAGTCCCTCCCATTTTAGTGCAGTCACTGTTGAAAAACTCTTGATTTTCTCTGATCTGTATTGTGCCCTTTTAGAAATCAACTACTACAAATGTTGGTCTAATAACCATGCATAGTTTTATTAATATTTATGCTACTGTGCACCTTGCCATAGACTGCTTACCCTTGTAAATATGTTGACATTGCAAGTTGACATCTACAAGTTGGGGGCATTGTATAGAGGACCGTTTCCACCGCAGAAATTCAAAACTGATGCAGAAAATGCAGACACATTTTAAAAAGCTACTTTGTATTTGTGGACCTTTGATTTAATGCAGGAATATGTTAGTGAATGTATAGAATTCTGGTTTTATGAATTTCATATTTTAAAACTAGTGTTCTTCAGATTTTGGAACATTTCTAATCTTGGCTGTTTTATCTGGTATTAGTTTTGCTACTATTTATATATCTGGGAGAAGCCTGTCTTTATGAATCTGATGTTTCAGGGGTAAATCTTTTTTTTTTTTTTAAATATATTTTATTAGATTTTATAGGGGTACAGGGATTACATTAAGGTGCTTAGGAACCACCGTGGAGGTGGGTATATTAAACATCCAAAAAAAGAAGGACAATCACAAATATATAACTCAAATCAAATCTTTTAAACTTCCCTCTCTAATTCCCTCATTTAATCTTACTTATTCAAATTAATAAATTCTATATAAGTTTCAAACGATCCTATCAAATATCAGTTACATTTCAATTCTAAAAATCCAAATCCTGTTTTTAAGCTTTACTAACTTACAATTACTATATTTCAATTAGCCTTAAATAGACATATTATTAACACTTCGGGTGCCCTTTTTTTTTTTTACATAATTATATCTGGTATATTGTTCTCGCAACAACATTCCCATATCTTCTTCATTGATACCATTTTTTTCTCTTATCACCCATCCCTCTTATTCTCCTTTTATTTCCAAATAATTCTCTTAAATAAAAATATCAGGCCAACAAATAAATTTCTATCTAATTTAAATATATATTCTATCAATGCCTCTATATCTATAAAAATCTTTTTAAACCAGTAGATAAAGTTTACTTCTCCAATACATATCATATCTAAAACAGAGTAATATTACAAAGGGTATCCTCTTAAAAATTTCACGTGTTCCATTAGTTGTTAAGTCAGTCAAGAAATCAAAGCCTTTTTAATCCCATTAAATAAGACTTTAAAATACATTTTTAAATCTAACTCTAGGCTTCTTTCTATGCCATAGTGGTTTCCATAGTAAGGTTCCTACATAATCAAACCACAATATTAAAAGGTCCATATTCTTTAACGCTTCAAATTGGTCAAAGTTCTCTTTCCTTTCTTCTAATAGCCTTTGGATGGTAAAAGCTGTTTTATTCCATGTTATATTTGCCAATTGTTTATCCACCTTTTCTCGATTTTCAATAAGTTGTATCTGAGTGTCAGTCTCTGTTGGTATTGATGCTTCAGACATCTCTGTTGAAGTTGTTGTATAGTCATCAGACTTCTCGATAGGTTGTGTTGGAAGTTGAATAAAATTAGTTTGTTTTGTGGTTTCCACGGTTTCTCTCAGTGTAGGGAAAAGGGATTGAAAATAGGAACTCACATCCTCTGCAGCTTCTAAAATTGTTTCCAATATAAGTTCATAGTCCAGTTGTGTATTAAGTTCCATATCGATAGTAATAAGGCTTTTTAATCTTTAATCTTTAAAGAAGGCTCTACTTCATAAGAATCAAGCAAGCATTCACCTTCAATTTTCAATAGGCCAGCTGCATCCGTTATCTTGTAGTTATCACCCTTTCAGGGTCATAGCCATTCCCAGCCATAAAGAAATATAATTGCAGTACCACTTTTCGACACAAGATGTCCTCAGCAAACCAAAAAATCTTTTTTTTTCCTTTCCAAATAATAGATTTTTTATTTTTCGTGTTGAAAAAGATGAAGAAAGGGTTCAAAATAATAAATGCGTAGTTGTAACAATAATAGTCAAGAATAAAATGTTTTCAGGTCCCCTCAGTATTCCAAAATTTAAATAGTCCATCAAAATTGACTGGTTTTTATTTATATATTTTTTTTTCCAACGCTGTTTTTCCCCATTGCCCAAACGCTGCTTCCTCACGACAGGGAAATAGTTCAAAGAAAGCTTTTAACAGGAAAGTAGTTAGGGAAAAAAAAAGGGGGTAGGAAAGGTCTCACCCGGATTCTCCACGGGGGTTCTTTCGCTTAGATGTTCTTCTGGCTTTCAGCTGGTGCGACGAAGTGATCGTCCATTTTATTGGGCGATCTTTTCCTCCGGCGGCCCTAAGGAGAAAGCTCGAACTGGGGAGAGCCGCCGCTCTTCCCCAGTCGAGCAGGAGCCTCCTCTAACGGTGGTCGCCTCTACGGGGCGACTTTCGACCCGATTAAGGGTCTACCGGCGGAGGGAAAGCAGCCGGTGGGAGAGAGAGATCTCTCCGTACGACTGCTGGTGTCGCGATCCGGAACCGGAAGCCGGGGGTAAATCTTTTAATTGTAAATGTCACACTCCAGGTTATGATTGGTTTTTTTCCATTACAAGGAATGGGAAAAACAAGTAGACATTCATATAGTTTAGAATACAAGAATGGGAATGTTGTGTTCAGTATTGCACTAAACTAGGGATTCTCAAATTGTAGCTTGCAACCTCCTAGGTAGTCATAAGGGAAATTTAATCATGGGTGTAGGTTTGTGTTGACAAAGTCAAGATGTTCTATAGTTGCTGCTCTAATATGCAAATATTGATTCAAAATAAATGTGGGACAAGAAGTGAGAGTGCTGGCTCAAAAATAAAACCCAGATGTTAGGAATTATACCAAATTTAAGTTCATCCTTCCTGTTATATACAGTGTATATTCCTTGTTCATTTCCAGTGAAAGTTTTATAAAGTTGCAAGGTTCCTTCTCCTCCTAAATTTATTTATTTATTACTCCAGTGAACTCTTTTAGCTGACATAGGAAGTCAAATGTATTTATTATGACTGGTATATTTGCCAAACCTAAACACAATGAAATGGCACCACAGGGTTTGTGAACCTCAGACTGAACAATAATGGGATCTGTATGGTTTTGTCCTTGCACATTGTATTAAGCCATCCTAGTTTTTTTTATTCAATAAAGAAAGCATACACATACCTAGTTCACATGACATACCAAATCATGGTTTCTTTAATAATGGTAATAAGAAGCAGTATTAGTCTGGTGCATACTCCCTATGCCATAAATCCTATTTACATAACATCCAAAAACAAACCATATTTAACATGTGAACCCAGTTACTGGAAGCAATACACTTATGGTTGCAATTATTGCTAGAAACCAGGGAGAGGTTCCTCTAGGTTAAACTTTTTATACTACTGTTTAGGGTTCTATGCATAGTTAGATAAGCTATTAATGTTTTTGGAAAAAAGGGGGGTGATTTCCGGGACTTTGCTGAAGCCAGACCTAGGGAGGCGATCGTCCGCCCCTTAGGTCCGATATTCGTCTGTTGGTGGGTCCTTTTGGGCCAAATGCCACCCCGGAGAGGTGGCCACTGAAGGGTGAATCTTTGAGGAACGCGGGCCGGCAGTAGCCGGCTCGCAGAACTCAAAGCAGCCCCTGGAACCGACAGAAGAAAGGCGGACCGCATTTATGCGTTCCGCCATTAACAGCTGTTTTGCGGAGACGGAGAAACAGCGGAGTTTGACAGCAAGCAGCCGGTCCGGGTGAGACTTTGCTTCCTTTAATTTGGCAATGTAGACTTTGATGTTAAATGCCTTTTCAAAAGTCTGTCTTCAATTAAACCAGGAAGCCTGAAGGGAGGAAGGAGGGGTTTTTTTTTTCTTCCCCCCTCTCCCATACAAGCGGCGGTTTAAGCTACTACAATAAAAAGAAGAACAAATTTGATTTACCTTAAACTCTTTAAAAGTCTAAAGTCGAGGAAATATATTTGCCTTTTAAAAGAAAAGTAATATTTTCATCGGGAAAGCCATTCTTGTTTTAATTTTGCTTTTTTTTAGCATTCTTTTTTCATCTATTCTGAATAACTCTCTATTTTGTTTTTTTTTTATTTTTTTCTTCCCTGGCCAAAGCCTGGGAAAGTTATTTGTTGCTAGTTTTTTTCCCCTTTGTTCTCGGCAGCTGCGGTTTGTTTAGAGTGAAAGTTTTGGCTGAATGCCCAGACATTCCTATCTCTTGCCACAAGTTATCTAAAGAGACTCTGGTTTTTTTTCTTTCCCTTTCCCTTTTTGTCTGTGGCTGTATAACGTTTATTTTAAGAAGAATTGAACATCAAGAATGGGACTAGTTGGATTATAAATTGGACAAATTTTATCACACCTTTTTTTTTTTTTTTCTGGGTCAGGATTTTGTTGTGTTATTTTTAATTCTTGTTTTTTTTGTGTGTGTTGGATTTTTCTTTTTTGGTTTTCCTTCTTCATTATTTTTATCAATTTGGGATTGCTTTTTTACTTTTACTTTTTATTTTGCTTTGGTTTTTTGGGTTTTGCCTCTGGGTAAATTTTTTATTTCTTTTTTAAGATTAGGGGGGCTTCCTGTTATCCTGCATCTTTTTTTTTGGAACTATTTTTTTTTTCTTTTCCTTTTTTTTGAAGTATGTTTGGCTTCCTCTCCTAACAATAGGAGGATAAGGGATTACAACTGGCCATCGGGCCCTCTGGTGGATTACAATTACAATTGGCCATTGGGCCATCTGGTGGATTATAAAATAGCAGAATAACCCAAAGATGGCGACTTCAAATTTGGGGAAGGGGACTAAAAAGGCAACTTCTGCTCCTGCTTCATCATCGGCGAGCCCTGTCCCCCAAAAATCAATTACTACATTTTTACAACAAGAAAAGGTGGAACCCCAGTCTAAAGATATTCAAGCGATATTACAAGCAATCGCAGAGATGAAAATGGATATGAAAATGGAGTCAGATAAAAATAAAAAAGAGTCAGACAAAAATTTTGAGGATTTGAAAAATGATCTTGTTAAAATGGATCAAAAAATGGATCAAAAAATGGAATTCCAACAGGCGATTATAGATAACCAACAAAGGATGCAAAAAATAGAAGATAAGTCGGTGGAAGTGGATCAGAAATTAGAATACCTCCAAGGAGAGAATCAGAGATTGGCGCAAGTAAATGCAGAATTGGAAGACAGCATTGCCGTGGCAGAGATGGAAAGGTCATCATATTTTTTAAGATTTCAAAATGTCATAGAAGAGAAAGATGAGAATTTGTTGGAGCTGATGAGTGAGCTATTGGCGGAGCTGCTCGGAACAGAAAAGGATCAAATGAAAAAAGAGATAGATCAGGCTTTTAGAGTTAACTCAAGCTATGCTAGAAAAAATAGAGTTCCTAGGGAAATTCATGTAAGATTTGTTAAAAGATCAGTAAGAGATGACATCCTGAGAGCAATAAGAGATCAACTGCTGAAATATAAAGAAAAAGAACTTGTAGTTCTTAAGCAAATTCCTAGAAGGATAAGAGAAGCCTGAAGAGAATATCAATTTTTAACAAAGAAATTGTTTAATAAAGGAGTCAATTTCAGATGGTTGATTCCAGAAGGAGTGTTAATTTTTTGGGACACGAAAAGATACAGATTGAACACCCCACTTCAAGCGGAGGAATTTTTCAATAATCCTAGAGATTTTTTGGAAAGAGGTGAAGCAGAGCCTAAGAAACAAGAGGAAATGAATGTGGCTGGAACATCTAAACAGATGGAAGAGGATGAACCTAAAAAGACACAAACAGAGGAAGATGTAAGACCGAAAGATCAGAGACAGATAACCTCACCTAGAAGATTGAGGGCTAGAAATAATTGAAGTTATGGAGGAGATTGGAGTTTTTTCAATAAACATAAATGGTCTGAACTCTCCTTCAAAAAGGAGAAAAATATTTACTAGACTACAAAAACTAAAAAAGGATATAATTTGTATTCAAGAGACACATATTAAGAGACAACATCTTAGAATTTTAGAACAATCTAAATTGGGTAAACTTTATGCTTATTTGGCAATTCAAAAGAAAAGAGGTATAGCTTTGTATATAAAAGAAAAGTTGAACCCAAAACAAATCTATGCTGATGAAGAAGGGAGAGTATTAATAGTAGAAATTACATGGAATCAAAAACAAATATTGATGGTGGCAATATATGCACCCAATGAGAAGCAAGACCAGTTTTACCAACAATTACATGATAAACTAGTGGACTTAAATTACCAAAATCTTTGCTTATTAGGAGATTTTAATGTAGTAGCTGATGCAATACAAGATTATAAAAGTTCCAAACAAGGGAAAAAAGGAGGAAACGTTCTACCGAAGACCTTTTTATAAATGAAAGAGGAATTGCTTCTACAAGATGTTTGGAGAGAGATGAATCCGGAAAAGTTACAATATACATTTTATTCGAATCGCCATAAATCATGGTCAAGAATTGATATGATATGGATGTCTCAAAATTTGAAGACTATAATACAAGAGGTCGAAATAGAACCTAATATTTGGGCAGATCATAATCCACTTAAAATGATTTGGAAAGGAACCAAGAAACAATTAAGATGGTCATTAAATAAATCTATATTGAAAGAGAAAGAATTTTTACAATTAGCAACAAAAGAAATGGATTTTTTTAAAAAATAAATAAGAAAGAAGAAACCTCTCTTCAAAATGTATGGGATACGGCGAGAGCATATTTTAGAGGTTTGGCTATAACGTATACTGCCAAAAAGAACAAAGATAAGAAGCAAGTACAGTTGAGGCTGAAAGAAAAAATTAAAAAATTGGAATTGGAATTACGAATTGACCCACAAAAGAAGGAACTAAAAGCACAAATGGAATTGATAAAACATAAATTAAATTTATCCGAGATGGAGATGATGGCACAACAGATTAAACGATCCAAACAATTTTTTTTTGAAAATGCTAATAAACCGGGAAGATGGCTTTCATATAGATTGAAGAAAGAAAGAGAAAAGAGAATGATAAGACTCAAAAGGCGAGATATATTGCCACAATGATGTGATGGAAAAAAATGTTAAAGATTATTATGAGACATTGTATAAGGCAGAGGTGGTCTCTGAAGAAGCAATAAAAGATTATTTAATTAGAGCTGATCTTCCAAAGGTGCCAGAGAATATGCGACATATTTTAAATGAGAAGATAACAATGATGGAGATCACAGAGGCAATAAAAAGACAAAAGAAGGATAAAACCCCGGGGCCTGATGGGCTCCCTGCAGAAGTTTATGTAGCTTTACAAGATACAGTAAGCCCGATTTTGAAAGAATTGTACAATGAAATCTTTTTAGAGACAAAAATACCAAATTCGTGGACTGAAGCTAATATTACCTTGATACCTAAAGAAGATACTGATCTTACACAAATCAAAAATTATAGACCAATATCGCTATTAAATGTGGATTACAAAATTTTTACTTCAATAATGGCAGAAAGATTGAAGAAATTCCTGACTGAATTTATTCATACAGATCAAAATGGTTTTTTGCCTAAAAGACAGATAAAGAACAATTTAAGGATTATTTTAAATGTTTTAGAATATTATGAATATCAGCCAGGGAAACAGATGGCACTTATATTTCTTGACGCACAAAAAGCCTTTGATAATTTAAATTGGCAATTTATGTTTCAACAGTTGATGGAAATGGACTTTGGTAAAAACTTTATAAATGCGATCCAAGCAATATATAATAAACAAACAGCAAAGATATTTTTAAATGGAAAATATACAGATGGCTTTGATATCAAAAAAGGCACAAGACAGGGATGTCCACTATCCCCCTTGTTATTTATTCTTACACTTTAGGTGTTGGCTAAAGATATTAGACAAGATACGGAAATTAAAGGATTGGAAATAAAAGAACAAAAATATAAATTACAGGCTTTTGCGGATGATTTAGTCTTTATTATAGAGGAACCATTGGAAACAGTTACTATACTTCTGCAGAAAATAGAGGAATTTGGAGATGTAGCAGGCTTGAAGATAAATAAAGAAAAGACTAAAGTATTAACAAAAAACCTAACAGACAAACAGAGATCTCAACTTGCAGAAAGATCAAATCTTCAAATGGCTAAAAAAGTTAAATACTTAGGAATCTATTTAACATCAAAATATACAACAATAAAAGAAGATAACTATGAAAAACTAATGAAACAAATAAAAGTAGATTTGGAAAAGTGGAAAAATCTTCAATTGACATTGTTAGGCAGAATAGCGACTGTGAAGATGAACATTTTACCAAAAATACTTTTCCTATTTCAAACGATCCCTGTTAAATTGGGTAAGAAATTTTTTGATGATTTAAATTCAACAATATTGAGATTTATATGGCAAGGGAAGAAAACACGAATTAAAACTAAACTATTACAAGAAACAAAAGATAGAGGGGGCTTTGGACTTCCGGACTGGAGACTTTATTATCAAGCGTCTATGTTACTTTGGCTCAAAGAATGGATTATGCTGAGAAATAAACGACTTCTTTACTTAGAGGGACATGACTTACAATTGGGCTGGCATGCGTTCTTATGGTATGAGAAAAACAAAGTACATAAATATTTTCAAAGACATGCCATAAGGAATGTGTTGTTCTCAGAGTGGGAGAAAATTAAACATAAAATATATATGAAAATACCAGAGTGGCTTTCAACGATGGAAGCATTTGCTTATCCAAATTTAATTAACTATGACAAACTTGTTACTTATAAAGACATTTTAGATAAGGATGGAAAACTTAAAGACAGACTAACTCTCTATCAACAAGGCATTGACTTAACATGGTGGTCCTATCTGCAAATTCAAACAAGATATGAAAAAGATGTAAAAGTAATGGACTTTTATAAAGAACAGACAGTATTTGACAAAACACTTTTGAAAACAGATGAAAATTTGATTAAGAAACGTTACAAATTTCTATTAAATTGGAAGATGGAAGAAGAACAAGTAAAAGAAACAATGATAGTGTGGGCAAAAAACTTTGGATATTCCATAGACTTAGAAGACTGGGAAAAGCTTTGGGAGAGAAATATTAAACTTACTAAAGCAGCTTCATATAAAGAGAATTTATATAAAATGTTTTATAGATGGCATATGACACCAGTTAGATTAGCGAAAATGTTTAAAAATGTATCGAATATTTGTTGGAAATGTAAAGAAAAACCAGGTACTTATTATCATATTTGGTGGATGTGTCCTAAAGCTAAGAAATTTTGGTTTAAAATTCATAAATGGTTAGAAAAGATGACTAAAACACAAATAGAATATAAACCAGAATTATTTTTGCTAGGAATATTAGGATCTAACTATGGTAAAGAGAATGAATATTTAATATTACATGTATTGACAGCAGCGAGAATTGTATTTGCTCAATTTGGGGAAAATGAAAATTTACCACACGATCAGATTATAATTATGAAAATTTTAGAATGTGCAGAAATGGACAGATTGACGTTGGAGATTAAGGAGAAAGAGGATTCAGTGTATTTTAGGACATGGGAAAATTTTTATCAATGGTTAGCATTACATTAGAGCTAAATTATATTTAATTAGTAAGCTTTTATTTTATGACTATTTTTAGTATTAATGACTATAATTGTTTAGTATTGTATTAATTACTGTTATTCAATACGTGTACCCGGACGAGAGTCTGCTTGTTCAAGCGTTGGATTTTTTATGTGGGGGTAACCCCACTACTGTACCTATCCCTACCCCTATTCCCATCCCTATCCCAACCCCACTCCCTAACCCCATCCTTTACCCATATTATCCCTATCCTTCCCATACCCATATAAAATTTAATAAAATATATTTTAAAAAATAACTTTTTAAAATTGATTTCTGTACCACATCCTGTATTCAAGCTATGATAATTGGAAAGCACTTCATTAGCTTAGCCCTAGGCCAGGGGTAGGCAACCTTGGCTCTTTTATGACTCGTGGACTTCAACTCCCAGAATTCCTGAGCCAGGTTGCCTACCCCTGCCCTAGGCCATTTACAAGTAGAATAGTTGAAATAGATTTTAGTTTACTAGTTAGGTTTGTTTTTACATGCTGCAGTGGAAGATGAAATATTGTGCACCAGTGAGTTGTAAAAAATTTTAGTGACATGGGACAAGCATGCCAAAGTCCTGTCTTCTAAGCTAGCATAGTTCAGATTCAGAGAACAAAAAGAATAACACTGTATGAAAGTGACCAAAAGCTGTTACAATTTAAAGAGAATCTACTGTTCTAGATCCAGAAATGTGGTATGTGCTAGCCCCGTGATGGCGAACCTATGGCACGCGTGCCACAGGTGGCACGCAGAGCCCTCTCTGTGGGCACGCGCGCTGTCGCCCCAGTCTTAGGCCTTCAGTCCCGTCCATGAGCAACCTGTATCAAAATCTCCCCGGGCAAGCTGGGTTTTATAAAACCTTTTCACTTTAGGCCTCTGCCGCCGTGTGCAAAAAAAAAAAAAGTTCAATCAATCAATTTCAACTTCTCGCGGGAAAAAAAAAGATCTCGCAAAGTTGGAATTGATTGATTGAACTTTATTTTTAGTCCCACACAGCGGTGGAGGAAGCGATGCATTGGAGCTGGAAAGAAGGTGCTGTGGGGGGGGAGCAGCGGGAGCAGGGCGCTCCGTACGAGGGGTGGGGTGGGGCCTGTGTATGGGGTGAAGCAACGCGGCAGCGCTAGCATGGTGGTAGACCAGTTGCTTCCGTCCCCCTGCCAGACACCTGCGAAAGCCATGCAGGGTAAGGTTGCTGCGCCTGCCCCCGCCCAGATGCCCTCGCCTCCCCCAAGTATTTTTTTACTAACCTGCCTTTCAGCTGCATTCCGTTTCTCCCTTCGCTTCTCAGCCTTCACCGCGTGTTTGTGGGACTATCGGTAAAAAAAAAAGTTTCATCAGACTTTCTAACTTCTCACGAGATCTCAAGAAGTTAGAAAGTCTGCTGGAACTTTTTTTTTTTTTACCGATAGTCCCACAAACACGCGGCGAAGGCTGAGAAGCGAATGGAGAAACGGAATGCAGCTGAAAGGCAGGTTAGTAAAAAAACGCTTGGGGCAGGCGAGGGCATCTGAGTGGGGGCAGGCGCAGCAACCTTACCCTGCATGGTGGCGGGAGGGTGGGGCGTGTGTCCTTCCCGTGCCAGGCCAGCCCCTGCAGCTCCGGGGCGGCCGTGCTGGGCGGTGGTGGGCAGGGCGTTGAGGTGGGGGCAGGCTCAACTACTCGGGAGGAGAGCATCCCGCCCCTCTCCAAAAGGCACACCTGGAGACTGAGACTTAAAGAGACGCTGTGGGGAGAGGCCTTTGTCGGGAACAAATGCTGATTCCTTGGAGTTTTGTGTGTTGTTGCTGACCTCTTGTTCTGTGTTGTGATTTCTGCTTGGAAACCTGGAAACTCTGACCATTGGATTGACTGACAACGTTGCTTGGATATTCAAAGACCTCAGATTGTATTTTGGCTTCTCTTCTGAAACTGCTCAGGCAAGCTTGTATTTCCACAGACTCGTTAGATTTTGGATGTATGTGTCATTCCTTGTTATCTCCGTGGCCTTGAGTAAATTACTCTTCTAATCAGACTGTGTGTGAAACTACTTGCAGCCAGAGGCGGCTGAAGGTGTGTGTGTCTTCCTTTGTTTTGAGGCTTGCCAGAAATGTGGGAGCATTTGGGGAAAATTTGGAGCAATTAAAGGGCGGTTTGAATTGCCAGCTGACTGCATTGCCTCTGTGCTGTGCCCTGGGTCATCACAGCAGGGTTTCTGTGTGTGTGTGTGTGTGTGTGTGTGTGTGTGTGTTGTGTGTGTGTGTGTGTGTGTGTGTGTGTGAGTGTGAGAGAGAGAGAGAGAGAGAGAGAGATAGAGAGCCAGGAGGGGAAGAGGAGGAGGAGGAAGCCGAGGTGTTACAAAAAAGGGGAGCTTCCCCCTTTCTTCCCCCCTTCTCTTTTTTTTTAACCTCCTCCCACTCAGTTCAGGTGCAGCTGGAGGAAAAGGGCGAGAAGGGGGAGAAAGCAGGGAGAGTTTTTGTGTGTGAGGGAGAGAGAGAGAGAGATTGAGCCAGCAGGGAAGCGAAAGTGTGGGGAAAGGAAAGCGTTGCAGAGTAAGCAAACTTACAAAAAGGGGATCTGTCTCTCTGTCACACACACACACACACACAAAACACGTGCTGCGTCGGGGAGGTGGTGTGCAGGCAGGCGAAACAGCAAATTCGCAGATTGGCTTTGTGGTCTATTCTTGCCACCTCCCCTCCCTAAAATCATAGAAGTCTTTGGATTGAATGGGAAGTTAAGAGGAATTGGCGTGAGTTGAAATTAAAAGGCCGAGTCAACTCCCCCCCCCCAATTATTTTGTCGGAGACGTGGAAAGTGTTTCTTGCTTCTATTTCCTCTCATCTGCTCTTTTATAATTTAATCCAGCCTTACCCAAACTAATGTCTTTTGGGTGTCATGGACCACAGTTCCCATAATCCTGTGGCTATGCTGGCTAGAAATGCAATGCCTTATTTTCTCTGCAGTATGCGCCTAGGAGGCAGTAGGTCTGTGGGATTTAGATGTATTTAAACATTTGTTTCTTCTGCCTAATTTATTAAAACAACATCTAATTCGAAATTAAATGTTTCTGAGAAATCCAGGCTGGTTTACAAAAAAACTCTCAAAGACAGCTATTGTAAAGCATCACCAGCACTGCTTAAAACAATATTAAAAGTGTGTATTTTAAGAAAGAAAAATATTAGTAGTAATTTACTTAGTGCTGTTTGACCATAAAATGTGGTGTTGTTCTACATATGCCTGGCTGAACAGTGTTTGGAGTTGCCTCTAAACGGGTGAGGGATGCACTGTTCATATTTTCCTTGGAAGAAAGTTCTATAATTGGGGTGCTGTCTCTGAGAAGGCTCTGCTCATGACCACTGTTCTATAAACCAAACCAGGGGGACCATCTGGTCTAAATGGATGGTAAACATAGATGATTAGGGTGCTGGAGGCTAAAACATATGACAAATGTTTGTGGGAATTGGGTGTGTCTAGCTTAGTGAAAAGGACTAGGGGTGGTGACATGATAGCAATGTTCTAATATTTGATGGCTGCCACAGAGAAGAAGGGGTCAACCTATTTTCCAAAGCATCAGAAGGCAGTAATAGATGGAAACTAATCAAGAAGAAAACCAGCCTAGAACTAAGGACTTGTGAAAACAACTAACCAGTGAAAAGGCTTGCCTTCAGAAGTTGTGGATGCTCCATCACTGGAGGCTTTTAAGTAGAGATTGGATATCCATTGTCTGGAATGGTATAGGTCCCCTGCTTGAGCAGGGGCTTGGACTAAAGACCTCAAAGGTCTCTTCCAACTCTCTTACTCTTTGAGAGAAGCGCTGCCAACCTCTCCCCCTCCCCTCGTCCCTTCCTGGGCACAGAGAGAGGGAGGGAGGGAGGGAAGGAAGGAGGGGAGGGAAACAGGAAGAAAGAAAGGGAAGGAAGGAAAGAAGGAAGGAGATGGGAATGAAAAGGAGGGAGGCAGGGAAGGAGGGGAGGGGAGGGAGGGAAGGAAGGAAGGAGGGGAGGGAAACAGGAAGAAAGAAAGGGAAGGAAAGAAGGAAGGAGATGGGAATGAAAAGGAGGGAGGCAGGGAAGGAGGGGAGGGGAGGGAGGGAAGGAAGGAGATTGGAATAAGAGGGAGGGTCTGAGGGAAGTCCTACCTTAGCACTTGGCCACCAGCAGCCCTGTTGCCCTTTCACCATCCCCTGGTGGTCTCCCATCCTATTGCTAAGGATGCTTTGGTTACAAAGCCAGGTCTCCTCGCATGGAGAGGGAGTGGGTCTCCCTCTGACCCATGCACTTTGCCCTCCTGCACCCACCATGAGCAACCTGGCCAAGCAGAGCGAGCACAGAAGCAGTAGTCTTGAGGAGGAGGTAAACGCAGCTGGGCACCCCCTCGGGGAAGTGCGGCTAGGCTAGGCAGGGCTGTTGGGTCCTGGTGCCGTGGGAGCTCAAGGGCCAGGCTGGGCACTTGACCTCCATTGCCGAGGGCTCTGGGCAGTCCGTGCCACCATCCAGGGGCCCCCTGCATGGCCTGAGGCTCAGTGAGGCTCCTCCATTGTACCAGCCCGGACTCGCCCCTGCGGTCCACCTTCCCTCCGCAGGGACCCTCAGATTCCGCCCAGTCCTACCAGGGCCCGCACAAGTCCCCTGACGTGAGTTGACGTCGAGGCTGGCCACACCCACCAGAGGCCATTGCCATGCCAGCACGATCCACCAGTGGGCCACGCCTCCATTCGGCACCCGAACATAAATAAGTGGGGTTTAGGTTGCATTTGGGGCACTCGGTCTCTAAAAGGTTCGCCACACGTCCTAGCTGATGCGCTATATAGATTGCCCCAATACAAAAGCAAACGTGAAGAAGTCAATGAGGCGATTCCTAGCTGATGCGCTATCTAGATTGCCCCAATACAAAAGCAAACGTGAAGAAGTTAATGAGGCGATTATCTCTAATCCACAGCCTGTTGCACAAATCACACCTCGCAGGGTCCCCAATCCGGATGACCCTGGAGCAAAGAAAATAAAACGAGAGCTCCTCACCGATCAATGGTTCAAAGATAATCAAACCTCCTTGACGTGCCGGGATGGTTTGGCTTACAAGGGAGGGAAACTGTATTTACCCGAATCCCTCCGTCTAAATGCTCTCAAACACAGCCATGATGTTAAACAGGCTGGACACTTTGGATACCTAAAAACTCTACATCTCACCCGCCGGCAATTCTGGTGGCCTGGACTGAAACGGGATGTGGAAAATTATGTGAAGAGTTGTACCGTATGTGCCACAATGAAAAGAATCCCGGGGAAAACCCCTGGGTTACTGCAGCCGGTGGCAGACCCTTCCCAACCCTGGGAAGAAATAGCTATGGACTTTATTGTAGACTTACCTGAAAGTAAAGGAAATACTGTCATCTGGACTGTAATAGACTTGTTTTCGAAGCAGGCTCATTTCATTGCCTGCAAAGGACTCCCATCCACCCAACGACTGACTAAATTGTTCTTGAAACATATCTACCGACTGCACGGCGCCCCTAAGCGAATAATCTCAGACAGGGGGGTGCAGTTCACAGCAAAGTTTTGGAGGAGTTTTCTTAAATTAATTGGATCATCTCAAGGCTTATCATCTGCTTTTCATCCGGCCACCAATGGAGCTGCAGAAGCCGCCAACAAAATGGTGGAGCAATATCTCAGATGCTACGTGTCCTATCAACAGACTAACTGGACTGACCTCCTCCCTTTTGCAGAGGTGGCGTACAACAATTCTGTGCACAGCAGTACCGGCTACACACCTTTCAGAGTAGCCACAGGCAAAGAGTTCGGTCCAATACCTGAATATCCCCAAGTGCCAACCGCTTCCCAGACACTTGACCAATGGGTGAGGGGATGGGAGGAAGTTTGGAGAAACACAAAATCTGCTTTAAAAAAGACTTTTGAAACCTATAAAAAGCAAGCTGACAAAAAGAGGGCTCCCCAAAGAACGTTCCAAGTTGGGGAAAAGGTCTATCTGTCAACCAAATATTTACGCCTCAAATTACCTAGCAAGAAGTTAGGACCGAAATTCCTAGGGCCTTTTCCTATCGTAAAGGTCATCAATCCGGTCACCGTAAAACTGAAACTCCCTAGACTTCTGGGTAAAATTCACCCTGTTTTCCACAGTAGCTTGTTAAAACCTTATCGGGGCTCCACTTTAAGACCTCCCCCAAAGAAAGCACCTGGGCCCCTCGTAGTTGCAGGACAGACCCATTATGAAGTGAAACGTATTCTTGATTCCAGAATCTTTAAAGGCAAATTGCAGTACTTAGTACAATGGAAAGGATACCCGCTATCTGAAGCCACCTGGGTGAAATCAAGCGAGGTGGAAGCTGACAGACTCGTCAAAAGATTTCATGCAAAATATCCCAACAAACCGAAACCTGATCATTAACATATGCTTTTGTTTACATTACAGGATCTGTCGTTTTTGTAAGGGGGGCCGGATGTCAAGGCTGCTAACATCGAATGTTATGCTTGACAATATATATGGATGCAGACATTCACTATTTAACCTGTGTATTACTTTAAGAGCCACTATTAGATAGTATGAGGGGGAGGGAGTGAAAGAATGTGCTGAGAACTATTTAGCCATAACAATATTTCAGCAGAGCATCTTCAAATGATGAAATGTGAGAAGATAAAGACATGGCGGGAGAGAAAGCTCACACTTTAAACTAATTGGGGAATGTGATTAATGACTTGTTACATGAGGGAGGAGAAAATGCTTAGACACTGTGGGAAGAAGTAGGAGGGTTTAGTTTTTGGCTTCACTTTATACGTACTGAAGCTATGTTGCATAAATAAAGAGTTTTCTAGGTAAACAATGCCTCCGAATTCCTTGAATTGCATCTTTCCTTCGGAACCTAACACAAGAATTGTCTGCAGAGAAAAACCTTGACTTTTGGCTAATCTTCTAGGGGGGAATTTACTGGATGGTTAAACATTCTGGATTGCAATTTTGGCTGGCTGATAATTGTAAGACCCCTGAATAGAAGAACTGTTATAAAATACTGCTTTTAGTGGTGCTTTGACAATTGGAAATGCATTGGATTATAAAAACCATATATAAAGATAAGAACTATATAAGATTTGGTTATTTGGATTTTAAGATTGGCTGGTTTAACAAGGCTAATCATAGAGACTATGGTACTGGTGAAAGAATATCTGGAGAGGGGAGATAAAATGGATGTTGCATACCTATCTAAAAGTGGCAGGAAACCACACCTAATATCTCCTTCTGAAGGCCCCAGCCTGGAATATCAGAGACCTGCAGGAGCAATACTCCAAGACAAGGCAAATATTTTCCAGAAGGAAATGTATGCAATGCTGCGACAGATTCAAATGACAATGGTGTCAAATCATGATGAGATTAAAAACAACTTTGATGACATAAATGTAGGCACATCTTTAACCTAAACTTACAATTAAAAACCTCTCAGAAAACGACAAAGAATGAACAAACAAACCAGATAACAGAACACAAACCAGAGGACAGTGACCCAAAGAGCGAAGCTACAGATGAAGAGAACCATAGCTTATTACAAACAAAAGAAAACTTGTAAGATTTTGCCATAACAATGGAAATGGAAAAGATATCTTATTTTTCAGGGCTTCAAAACAAACTTGAAGATAGGAAAAAATGGATTATAGAGCAGCCAGGAGAATCATTAAAGTTTGGGAGACAAAAAACGCATGTCTTACTTAACTTGTCTCTTCTATTCCCAACAACATTTACAAAAATACAGGAAGAATCCCCTGGCAAGTTGAACACACTGACTTGGAAAGTTACTTGGCAAAAGAAGAAGGCTAGAGTTAGATTCAAGAGATTTGATTCGACTTACCAGATGGAGTACTATATGATTAAACACTTGTTTGAATATGGTTAAAAAAAAGAATAAATTATGGATATAAAGGGGCCCTACAGTAAGAGGGACAAGATATACAAGTAGTATAATATTTTTTATAATATATGAAATGTAAAAATATTGGGATGGTGTATGGGAATGGAAAGTTTGGATATTTAAAGGTAATTAACTTTGAGAAAATTATGACTGATAAGAATGGTTTGAATACAGAGGGGAAATTAAGCTTAAATAAGAATCTTGAAAACAGGACATATAGTGACTTAACAAGATGACTTTTATAAATACAATTGAAGCATAAGCTGATCAGAAAAGATGTTATATGCTGATATTATTGTTATTTGTACAAACACAAGAAAAATGTTTATATCCAACTTTGTATGTATCGAAAATATTAAGAACTATATTTGTTTAATGTTGACAAAAGGAGAATACTACTGGAAGAAGAGAAGATCAAAGCAATATATCATTAATCAATATATTGATTATGGAACTATAGAAATTTATTATTATTTTCTTAAATATATGAACCCAGACAACACGCTGTTTACCAAGCACTAAAGATTGTTATTGTAAAAAAATCAATAAAATATATTAAAAAAAATAAGTTTGACAGAAAGCAACAGTATATTTGAGATGCTAGTCATTTCCCACCCTCCATTGGCACAGCAGTAGTTCCTCCTTTTCTGCAGCAAATTCAATATTACAGTCCTGTTGCAACCATTTCCTGAGTTAAGAAAAGTTTCCATGCCTTTCAAGTCCTGAGATAAGATTAGTTATGAGTTATATCTTTTCTTGAGTTATGTCTTACAAGTTATCACTTCCTAAGCTATGCCTTTAAAGTCTATATTTCCTGAGTTGAGATAAGCCATGCCTTATTAAGTTTCCATTTCCTGAGTTAAGGTATGCCTTTTAAGTTTCATTTCCTGGCAAAACCCACCCTTTACAACCTCCTGCTGTGACGTAAGTGTACCAATAAAAAAGAGGCACGCAGATCCTTCTGCGCTCTTGCTTGCTGATTCAACCTGAAGAAACATGTTGTCCGTGTGTTTCCTATCTACCAAACGCAAGGTCCGTTGGCCTAGGCTAACGTACATCACTGGTCCGTCCAGCAGAAGCTGGACCCCGGGATTTGAACTCCCACAACCACTGGTCCGTCCAGCAGGCGCTGGACCCCGGGATTCAAACTCCCACAACTGGTGACCCCGACGTGATTCACTCTATGACGTGATTCACTCCACGGCGTGTTCTCTGTCTAGGGAAACGCTGCTCTGGCTCCTGTATTTACGCACCTGGCAAAGGCTTGATCAACGTAAGTAACGGGTCCTCACTTTCCAAGGTTTTGTCCAAGCATGTGGATGAACTTTCCTCTTTAGCCAGAAAGGCAAATTGTTTGCAAAAAGTTAACGGAACAACTGTCTATCCCCAGACCCTTCCTTTTAACCTGTGCCTACTACGGAAGACGTTCCAAAGCCGGCACAGCCAAAAAAAAAACCCCCCTCTTCGCTCTATCCTTCTCTCTCTCCTCCAAAACAGAAACAGGCAACAATTTAGAGATATAAATTAACTCAAACTGCACTCCTCTGCAATGCGTTTTGAACAATTGGAATGTTTTGAAACTCTTTTGTAATCTGTTAAGTTTGAACCCTGTCAGACAATGTCTGGTGGTGCTTTGTGTTGATGTGTGTGTTTTGTTTTATATATGTTTAATTCCTAGAACGTTACGTTTGGACTTGGAATGGTGAGAAAAATAGGAGATGGTTAAAGGGCCCTATAAAAACCACATGTTTGGTTGGAATCATCTCATGATTTTCTCGCTTCTTGCAGGACAAGCCATATGTCTAAATAAATGTTGTTTTAATGGTATTTGTGTATATATGTCTGTCTGTGTTGTTTTGTGTTATTTCCAAGATTTGGAAAAGGGTCAAAACCCTCTTTGATAACAACAAACAAAAAAGGCCTTAATTAAAAATAAAAAGTTTTGCTTGAAAAACATATGTGTAAGTAAACAGAATGGAAGTGAATGAGTTAATTTGCTGGTGTAAATGTGTGTGTGTTAGCCCTCACCCCTCCACCCATCCCACGCTGTGAAAGGAATAGTATAACTGTAGTTTTTATTGTTGTAACATGGGGACGCAATGGTATGAGTTTGCATGTGCAAAGTTTTATGGAAGAGGTATAAAAGAATTTATACATGTGACTGCATGTGAAATTTTTTGGTGGTGAGATTTTTGCAAAGTTTCTTTTTCTTCCCCCCCCTCCTGCCTCTTTCGTTTTTCGCTGGCTGTATTGTTTTAAGAGCAAAGGAAGGGCAGATAGAGGAGGGGGGGCAGCTGTCGTTTTAACTATTTTTTTTTCTTCCTCTGCTTAGAAGTCTGGAATGAGGAAGGGGGGTGGATGTGAAATTTGATGCCCACTCTTGCAGTTTCAGCTTGCTATTTTTTTACTCGAAAGAGGAGGCAGTAATTGTTGGGCAATTCTTTTGCAAATTTTTGAGTTTTAAATTGTTTAGTTAGACATATACATCCATCAACCAAAAGAAATGACTGAATTGTTTTGCTTAGATTTGTAAATGTTTTTCCTATTTCATGAAAATTTGTTTCATCTGAATGGAATTTGATTAAATTGGAACCCCAAAAATACAATCTAATTGGCTTTTTGAAATACAAAATGATTCAAGTATCTATGGATTGCAAGTTGCCTTGGAAAAGATACAGTTACACTTTATCTTTATTTAGGGCATAAAATGTTGCAATCTTATTCTGTTCCAGTTTTTGTTATAAAAAAGAAATCAGGCAAATGGCGTTTCCTCCATGATAATTGACTTAAAGGATTGTTTTTGTTTTTTTTTTTTTCATTCTTTTGCATCAACAGGATAAACATTTATTTGCTTTTACAGTGCCTGAGTTGAATAATTTTCAACCAACTCAGCGCTACCAATGGAAGGTTTTACCACAGGGCATGCTAAATAACCCTACAATGTGTCAGTTTTTTGTTTTCCATGTTTTGCAACCATATCGGGACCTTCATCCCTCTTTTTTGGTTTACCATTACATGGATGATATTTTGGTCGCAGCACCAGGCCCAAAGGGTACTGTTTTTGCAACTTTGCCAACCCTCACAACAATTTTGCAAAAAGGAGGTTTGCACATTGCTCCTGACAAGGTCCAAACCTCCCTTCCTTTTCAATATTTAAGCCATAAATTATTGGCCTCCCATGCTGCACCACTTTTTCCCTTTTTAAAATTACCACACCAACCAACTTTACTTCAATTATAGCAATATTTAGGTGCTATTAATTGGATTTGACCTTATATAGGTCTCACCACTTTTCAGTTATCACCTCTTTTTTCAGCCTTACCCAAAGGCAAACATCCTGCAGATGTTATTTCACTGCAGGACAGTCATTTAAAAGTGATTCAATTGGTCAACCAAGCCCTACAAATTCAGTGGGTTGACCGAATGACCCCAAACATTCCCTTTTCTCTTTTATTGTGTAATACTATTTCTTTACCTACATGTGCTATTGTCCAAACTATTCCCTCCTTGCTGATTCTAGAATGGCTTCACCTCTCTCACACTCCTAGAAACACAATTGGTCAAAAACCTTTTCAATTTGCCTCTCTCATCTCTAAGGCTCGCCTTCGAGCAAAAGCCCTTGCAGGAATAGAATCTTCTGTCCTATATGTACCATGTTCTCTCACTACATGGGAAACCATCTATTCTAACTCTGAAGCCTTGCAGCTTGCTCTCACTGAGTGGCCTGGAAAGATATCCTGCCACCCTCCTGCTGATCCTCGCATTCAGCTCCTACAAAATATCCATGTTTCATGGGATACCCAATTACAACGCTTTCCCATCCCACATGCTGTCACACTCTTTGCAGATGGCAGTAAACAATTTGGTGCTTGTGCCTGGTATATTCATGACCAATGGCACACAAAAATAACGCCACCCCAACGGTCTGCTCAGCGTGCGGAACTAGCCGCTGCCATTCTAGCTTTTCAAACATTTTCCACTCAACCTATAAATCTCATTCTTGACAGTCTCTATGTCACTCAAATTGTCACCACTATTTTTCAATCATACCTCTCTCCATCCCTGGACCCTGATTTAACTTCTTTATTTTCCACCCTACAAACTGTAATATCCAAAAGGAAACATCTTTACTTTGTCACACACATAAGAAGCCACCAACCTTTTTCTGGCTTCTTGCAAAAGGGAAATGATATTGCAGACGCTGCGGCCTCTGCTACCTGCCTCATGTCTCTTTCTCCTGTCTCCCCTTGGGACAGTCATGCTTATTTTCATCAAAATAAAAAAGCACTAATGAAACAATTTGGAATCACTATGGCTGAAGCTACAGCCATAATTTAACAATGCCCAACCTGTAGCCTACAGTCTAAAGGTATCCCACAGGGCGTTAACCCTAGAGGCACTGAAGCCTGTGATACCTGGCAAATGGATGTAACTCAATATCCTCCATTTGCCCCGTGGAAATATCTACATGTTACAGTAGATACGTTCTCCGGATTTATTTTGGCAACCCCACAAAAAGGGGAAGCTGCAAAACAAGTGATTAATCACTGTATTCGTACCTTTACAGTGCTGGGATGTCCAAAAATATTAAAAACAGACAATGGCCCAGCTTATGTCAGCTCACAATTTTCACAGTTTTGTCATCACTGGTCCATTGTCCACAAATTTGGAATTCCTTTCAATAGCCAAGGGCAGGCTATTGTTGAACGAGCAAATCAAACTTTAAAAAATGCATTAGATCGTTATATGGGGTCCAAGGGCTTATGCCCCCCAAACCTCCCGGCACTGCAAAATGTGTTAAATGTTTGTCTGTATACTCTCAATTTTCTAAATCTCACTGGCACTCCTTCTTTGTCTGCTGCGTCTCGACACTTTACTAAACCTGTTGTCCCAACTTCAAGACCACTTGTATACTACAGGCAGCTCCCGGATCCAACTTGGAAAGGTCCAGCTGAACTCATCACCTGGGGAAGAGGCTACGCTGCAGTTCAACTACCTGACAGAGTTTTGTGGGTCCCTGCTCGTTGTATTCGCCCATATTTCATCACTCCACACAACCCACCAACTCCATCGGATGTGCCATCATTGCCTTTGTGAGTGCGGATGTACATGCTGTTATTGGTGTAACAACTGCATATTGCACCACCCATATTGTCCAGGGGTCCAACACTTTTGCATCAATCATGTGGACCCTGCTTTTGATGACACTCTTGACAAGTTCCTTCCCCATGATGTCCACACTGCACCTTCCCATGATGACAAAGCACCTGAGAATTCCTCTAAATTTTCATAAAGGCCTAAATTGTGGTCCTGTTTTTTCTTTTCTTGATCTCAATACTACTGCCCTTTTCCATTGTTATGACCGAGGTCAATCCTTTTGTCCCTTTGTGTTTTCTCAGTATCCTAATCGTGGCATTCCTCTTCCACCATCTCCCTCTATTTCCCTCACCTATGCTCATTACCCTTGTCACATAACTCTTGCTATTCTTGTGACCCCTGAGACTACGGGGCGCTATTATGTGTCTGGATTTTCATCCTATGGTACTTATACTACACATTCTTTTGAACTCGCATCAGTGGCGAGCTATGCAAAACTTCCTTTGTCTCCTCGTTTACTTGCCTACAACTTTGTTCCTCATCCCCGCTCCTTCCTAGACCTGGCCGCCCGTATTTTTACCTCACCTCACTTACAACACTTTCATTCCACAAAGCAACCTCGCTCACACCAACGCATCATTCATTCTCGACGACGGCGATCTCCTGATCCTAATCCTCATCGACCTCTCAACTACACATGGACTGTTCGTGACTTTGAAAATCAGGTATTATTCCAAATCTCCAAATACACAATATGGCCCTGGTTCCCTATCTTACATTTTGACTTTGCCGAAATGGGTACCGGGGTCAACAAATTTGCTTCAAAATTTCTCCAAACTAACAAATGGGACAAACAAGGTTCGTGCACACCTCCACTAGAAGCAACATGGTGGGACCTGTATTTTTGTCCCGAACCAAAGACACCTGAGGAAAAATATCAATGTGGCACTTTCTTGGATAAATACTGTGCCTCATGGTCTTGTGTTTCTACGGGCGCTATATCCTGGACTGCCCCTCGCTCAAATGATTATATCGCCATTACCCGTAGTAATGGCAAACCCCCTTCTTTTTCCTGCCCTTCTAATTTGCATTGTTGTGGTGAGCGGAAAAATCCAATGAACATTACCTTTACATCCCAAGGAAAGACTTTGACTGCAGAGCAATGGGCTGTTGGATATTCTTGGGGTGGTAGAGAATGGAGCGGTTCTGAAGACGACGGCGGAGTTTTTTCCATTCGTCTCACAATCCAGTCACCACATTCCCCTCCTATAGGTCCTAACAAAAGCATTCAACCTGTTTTTTTACAGTCCGTTGTACATAATATGCCTAATCCCTTGATTAACCTTGTCAATGCTTCTTCCTTTTTGTTAAAAAGTGCTGTTAATTCTTCTTCACAAACCGACCACTGTTGGCTCTGTTTATCAGCCACTCCACCCTTTTATGACGCCGTTGGCTCTATTGAACCTATTAAGAATGCTACTAAAGATGACTCTTGCAGATGGAACTCAACATCCATCACTATTACTTCTATTATTGGGACATGGTTGTTGTTTGGGAAACATTCCTGCAAATTATTCTCAATATTGTGCTAATATCACCACTGGCAAATACCAATGTGATGTTTGGCTCACCCAGAAAAGATCGGGCAGTGTAAATATGGCAGATTATAACTCTCTTTTTACCTTGGGTAATGGTAATATTTCTGCCAGCTTAAAGGGCCAATTCTTCATCCCCGGCAACAACTCCATCTGGGCTTGCTTTACAGGTGCTACAGCCTGTGTATCAGGGGATGTCCTTATACAACAAAAAGCCTTTTGTATTCAGGTATGCTTAGTCCCTAGAATCACTTATTATTCCCCCTCTGATTTTGTTTCCCTTATGGAACCACCGGAATACCACCTACGTGTAAAACGTGAATTTGTTACAGCCCTAACCCTTTCAGTTCTTTTAGGATTAGGTGTTGCAGGAGCAGCTACTGGAGCTGCAGCTTTGGTTGTTAATCAACAACAAATACAAAAACTTAGTTTAGAAATAGATAATGATCTTTCCCGCATTGAGACTTCAATTTCTGCCCTTCAAACTTCTTTGTCGTCTCTTGCTGAAGTAGTTTTGCAGAATAGGCGTGCCCTCGACCTTTTATTTTTAAAGGAAGTTGGAACGTGTGTAGCCTTAAAAGAAGAATGTTGTTTTTATTCTGATCAATCTGGCATTGTGCGCGACTCTATGAATGAGTTACGCAAACGATTAAAAGACAGGGAACAGGAAAGGTTCTCCCAACAATCCTGGTATCAAAGCATGTTTAATTTCTCTCCCTGGATTACTACATTGCTTTCTGCTATTTTAGGACCTTGTATAATTTTGCTTATATTATGTATGATTGGCCCATGTGTTTTTTCACGCCTTTTGCAATTTCTCAAGGATCGTTTGAATGGTTTGGATTCTAATCTTTCTAAGATTAATGTTATGCTTGCCTCAAACAATATATATGAACCCTTGAAACCCAAATTCCACCCCTCTGAAAAGGTTTCCCTACTGACACTGTCTGACACGGACTCCAACTGTTCCGATACTGAATCAGACTTAGCCATGGAGGCTCTTGCCCCCAAGCAAGAATCTCGTATTCTTATGGAGTTGCCCTCTTCTGTTTCGGAGGATGCAGATGATGGCCACGAGTAGGATGGAGATTGAACTTTAAAAAATAAAAACAGTGGAGATGTTGCAACCATTTCCTGAGTTAAGAAAAGTTTCCATGCCTTTCAAGTCCTGAGATAAGATTAGTTATGAGTTATATCTTTTCTTGAGTTATGTCTTACAAGTTATCACTTCCTAAGCTATGCCTTTAAAGTCTATATTTCCTGAGTTGAGATAAGCTATGCCTTATTAAGTTTCCATTTCCTGAGTTAAGTTAAGGTATGCCTTTTAAGTTTCATTTCCTGGCAAAACCCACCCTTTACAACCTCCTGCTGTGACGTAAGTGTACCAATAAAAAAGAGGCACGCAGATCCTTCTGCGCTCTTGCTTGCTGATTCAACCTGAAGAAACATGTTGTCCGTGTGTTTCCTATCTACCAAACGCAAGGTCCGTTGGCCTAGGCTAACGTACATCACTGGTCCGTCCAGCAGAAGCTGGACCCCGGGATTTGAACTCCCACAACCACTGGTCCGTCCAGCAGGCGCTGGACCCCGGGATTCAAACTCCCACACAGTCCCAATCTGGAAGCCCTCTCAATAATTCCAATTAGGAATTATGGAAGTTGGTGAAATATATTAAAGGGTTCCAGGGTGGGAAAATTGCAACAGATCAGTTTATTTTCCATCTGTATCCAAATTTAGTACATCATTTGCTTGAAGAACAAATCTACTGTACGCTTTTCTTCAAACAGTAAGAAATACATACAATAGCAAGTATTATTCAGCAAAATCAATGTCAATAGTGTAATAACTTTAATCTTCTGCACTGCTGATGCATTTAGTTTATTCTTGATAGTTGTTTTATATTTTAGAAAGCTGTTTTTCTAAGTTACAAATGGAATCAGAAATGTTAACATATTTGCTCAAAATTAAAAAATTAAATGTAAGAAAAATAACTTTTCTTAACAGTAGATTGTACCATATAAAATTCTCATAATTAATGAGTTGTGCCCTTCCCTCTGAGATGAATATTTTAAATACACTAACAAAACATTTATTAACTAAGTTAAGATTATAAAATATCTAATGAATGTATAGCACTGATATTTATATTTCTTATATTCCTTACTATATTTCCCAAATATTTTTAATTGATAAATTAAATATCCAAGGGAAGTTTATAAGAAACTAGTATCAGCCACATTACGGGCATTCCATAAGACTATGCTAAAATAATCAGAGACACCCATCTGAGGAGAAAGCTTTACCAAGAGTCCAATGCATGGTTTATATGCTGAGAGCTTGATTAAATTGTTCCTAGCCTCTTGATATAATTTTTTTCTAATCTCTATACAATTTATAAGGATTTAAGAATATTTTGGTACATTTTTTCACTACTTTTATAGGTTTAGTCCTGTATATTTGTTCAAAATAATTATGTATTTGTTGTCCTTTTTTAAATATGCAGTAAATCCAAAATTTGCACCCAGTATAAAGCAATTCACCTTCCCTTGAATATTACTAAATTATTTTGTCAGGAGATATGTAGTAAAAGAGGAAGGCTTGTTTCTACGAATCAGTTCTTTTAAATTGCAATCTTATGCACATTTATAAAATAAGTCCTATAACACTAGTAGCAAATGGACTGTTCTTTTAGCATCTTTAATGTTACTTATAGCTACAGGTAGTCCTCAACTCGCAACCGTTCATTTAGTGACTGTTCAAAGTTACAACAGTACTGAAAAAAGTGACTTATGACCGGTTTTCACACTTACGACCCTTGCAGCATCCCCATGGTCATGTGATCAAAATTTGGGTCCTTGGCAAATGGCATGTATTTATGACATTTGCACTGTCCTGGGGTCATGTGATCACCATTTGTAACTTTCCCAACCAGCAAAGTCAAGGGGGAAGCCAGATTCACTTAATGACAGCATGATTCATTTAACTGCAGTGATTCACTTAACAACTGGGGCAAAAAAGGTCATAAAATGGAGCAAAACTCACTTAACAAATGCCTTGTTTAGCAACAGAAAATTTGGGCTCAATTGTAGTCGTAAGTCAAGGATACCTGTATACAGATTCTGAATTTTCATTTGAGGGGTCCTTGGTGCTCTCTGAGCTTGGTTGTTTTCTTGCAGAGCACTGATGTTACCTAAGGTTCGGTAATGAAACATCTGCAAGAAAACAACCAAGCTCAGAGAGCACCAAGGACCCCTCATTTCAACCCTAAGCTACAAATATTCTCTATTGAATTTTCATTTGGCTAATATTTTCATTGTTTTCCCACAAATCTCTGTAAAAGATGCATTTGTTATTTTGTTCAAAAAATAGTTTACGTGTGTAAAGTAATGCAAATATGAGCAACTGATAAGACACTTAAAGCAGCCAGATTTACCTTATTTAAAACATATGGGACATTTTTTATTTTTGGTAATAGTTCAATATAGCACAATTATAACAAAGTTAATAGCTAATCCCATCTTTATGGTGGTTCTATGACTATATCTTCCCCTGACATTTATCATATCCAGCCAACCTATGAATGATAGGGATTGTACTCTAATACAAGACACCAAGTTTTCTCACACTGCTTTCCTTCCTGCTCGACATGAAATCAAGAGTTCAAGCATCCTCTTTTCTATATGTTAACTGTAATTAGAACTCTTTTAAACCACAAATGTGATTTTTTTAAAAATAAGTATTCCAGCAATGTCATAAAGAGCTAGGTTTCTGAGGCCCTATCCCTACAATAGGGATGTCTGCACTTGCTCAGGAGAGGGAAATTTACACTGCAATCCTACATCCATTAACTCAGGGGTCTTCAAACTTGGCCCTTTTATGACTTGTGGACTTCAACTCCCAGAATTCCTCAGCCAGCATGCCTGGCTGAGGAATTCTGGGAGTTGAAGTCCACAAGTCATAAAAGGGCCAAGTTTGAAGACCCCTGCATTAACTAATACCAAGCCCCATATAACAGATTTCTGATGAGATGTACAAAGGTATGCTGTCATTCTGTATATACTCTACAACTCTTATGACAGAAGTATTGAACTCTGCTGTGGCAGGGGGGAAAAATTGGGCTATAGGCCAGACTCAAACTAGGAACAGCTCAGTCCACAAAGCCAGGGAGGCCACAGGCTGCATTGCCTTTAGATAAACCTTGCTTCTAGAGATTCCCTGAGGGGACTGTTGGGCCTGCTTGACTCGCCATCATTTTCAGTTACCCGTACAGATATTATATAGAGACGGTATATTTGGGTGGGCGGAGGGACGGGCTGATCCGATTGTTTTACTTTTCGCAAATCAACGAGTAGAACTTCCAAAGTTTCGACCCCTCGTATTTTTCACAGCCCAAATTCACTTCTGAAGTGTCCTACAGAGGGGTGGACGGTACCATAACAACCTTGAGTCGGTCCCTCCAACTCCGTTTCCCCTCCCTCTCCCTCTTGGCCTGTCCAGACGTTCTCTGCTACAGCAGTTGCAAAAGCTTGCCTGGGCTGCATCGTCCCTTCTTTCACCATTTTCCTCATGCTCTAAGTTGCAGGAACGGGACTTCCACTTACTCGGCCTGCGGTCTATAGCAGTAAAGGTGTGTACATGTGTGTGTGTGGATGGGATACGGTGGAGGGGGTGGCTCCATTTCCCAGCTACATTCCTCCTCGGTAGCATGCATCTGCAACGTTACGCCCCCCACCCCATCCCCACCTCTTCACCTGCATCTCCCCCAACTCATCCCTTTAATCACCCCTCTGTTTTTGCTCCTTCCTATTTGCACCAGTGGAAAAATTACTCCCATACCTCCAACTCCTACCTGCAGGGCTCAACCAGTCTTGAAGTGGGTGTGGAAAGTTCCGCACTCCTCCCTTCTCATTGGCTTTGCGGAGGACAAAGATGGATACAGTTGGATGAGGGACTGTCAGTCACAGGCAAGGGGTGGGGCCGAAGGAGGTTGGATGCAGATATCTCGGGTTTATCCCTCCCTTCGCTTGCGTTTCCTGAAGATTTGGGGTGGGGGGAGTAAGAGTATAAAATTGTGGGAGTACCTAGCCAAGGCATGGCGCTTAACCCGCCTCTCTACTACAGTGTCTCTTCATACCTGTGTGGGAAGTCAGCCCCCCAGAGAAGGAAATATTAAAAGGGCAGAAAAAGATATTTCCTCAGGATCTTGAAGAGGCAGGAAAGCATGCTCAGTTTTCTTAATAGCCCCAGGTCTCCCTTCCCCAAGCAGAAACCAGCTCTAGAGATACAGATGTAAATCCAGGGAGCTAGGAGATTAAGAAGACAAAGACCTAAAATCTACATACCCCATCCAAACTCTAAGAGTTATCAGCCCCAGCCCCAGGGAAGCAGGATATGACCTTTGGACATAATAAGATTAACCCATCACCATCAGAATACCAGAAAGGCACACTCAGACTCAGGTCAAAGTTCATGCCACAGGAACAACTCCACAAACAAAAGGCTCCAGAGGGTATAAAAACCCACTCCCTACATGTGTTCGCTCTCTTTTCTGCCAGAGCCATCTTTCTGTCTGGCTCTCCTCTTCAATAAACTGCAAGCTTCTTTCTAAAGCAGTTGCCATGTTGTTTATCCCCAGCTTGGACTGAACCATGATGAAGACTTTTCTTCCAACAATTTGGCACCCCAGAATGGGACTCCAAGCTAACCTTTCCAATGGACTGAGACTGGTAAGCCCCATCTTGCCGGCAGCAGACCCCTTGTGTCTGTGGATGGGTTTCCCAGGCCCTGCCCATGTGGAGCCAGGGTAGTAAAGGGAGTTTTGAGTTTGAGCTCAAGGGCTGCTTTGTAAAGAAGGTGAAGGTGAGTACCTCTAAATTTTAACTTTAAAGCCCAGGGGAACAAAGGAAATGTCTGTGTGTGTGAGTGAGAAGACCTTTTCCCCCCCAATCACAGTTGGATTTTGCTCCCTCTGGTTTTTCCTAACTGCAGAAAGGATCTGTTCAAGTGGCAGACCCTGGAAAGCATGGGGGTTTGGCCTGAGCGCAGGACCTTATGTTGGGGAAAAGGGAGAGGCTGCGTGAAAATGGAATGGAATGAGTAAATGAGAGAATTGGATTTGGGCAACCAGCTGGTAAGGCCCTGTAAGCAAAGCCTAGCTCAGGAAAGTGCCTGGAAACTGCCTGTAATCCCTGTAAGGCAGCAGGGAGGAGTGCCTGTATTCCCCACGTAGGCAGCGGGGAGGAGAGGACTAACGTTTTGGAAACGTTCCCAAAACAAGGAGGTGAGGTTACTCCGTCTGGGAACCGGAGTCCTCCTGGACACCTTTTTTTTGTCCAAAAACCCGGAGTTCCCAGGGAAGGAGGTGAGGGTACTTCAACAGGGAACCGAAGTCCTCCTGGAGGCTTTATTTTTTCCAAAAATCCAGGAAGTTTTTTTTTCCTTTTGTACCTGACTGAGCCAAAGTGAGCCCCACATCTGAGAGGGAACATGGGAAGCGGCAGTTCAAAGGTGACAATTAGGACTCCCCTAGGAGGTTTGCTCAAGGCAAAGAGCAAGAGAAATATGTAAGAAATGGGCTTTGCTCAGGGCTTTGCTGGGAAACCAATTTGGCTAAATAAAGGTACTTAAAGCGAAATTAAAGTATAAGAAATAGTGATTCTCTCTCTCTCTCTCTCTCTTCTTCTATGCAATCATGTGGTATGTTTAAGATTTGTGCCTTCCCTAACTGAGGGAACTGAGATTTGTGGTGGGAATGACTAGGATGTGTAAAACTAAGACTCCTGTTTCCCTTTCTGTTTTCCTTGTCTTTCTGTATATATGTGTGTCAAAGTCTTTGTGTGTGAGGTAAACATGACTGTTAACTGTTTCAAATCCAAAGAGAAAAGAATTTTAAAATTCTGCTAGAAATTCTGCTTAAAATAAACCACCAAAAGAAATACCCTCACTCTGTTTGCCTGGCCAACAAACAGAGTGAAGAAAAATGTGTATGTTCGTTTTTTTCCCCCTTCTGTTTCCTTTCTCTTTCTGTACTCTTAAGAACAGCCCAAAGTTACCAGGAGGGAAGGTTTTAAGTTCAACTGCTGGAAACGTTTTACTGTATGTGTTATAAATGGGTTTTATCTGCCTATCCTTTTCCTGAAACATGAGGTGTGTCTAGCTACAAGAGCCTCCTGAAACTCAAGTTTGCTTGTGTGGGGAAATAATCTTCTTCTTAAGTTACTTTTCTTATCCTATCACTAAATTGGTGAAACTACTATGAAGCTAATCCTGGAACATATAAGCATTTTTTTCAATCTCTAAAATAATGTGGTCTATTTTAGAATAAATGTTAAGGGTAGATCCTCCTGCCCCTGGCAAATTGCACACCTTAAAATATTAGGCTTTTAAAATTATTTGGAGCTTTCAGCATTCTCAAGCTGCCCAGCATTTTTTTCCAAGTTGCAAGTCCTGAAGTCTTTAACATGTTGCAAATGTTCAAGTTCAAAAATGAGACCTTTCATTTATGTTCTCTTACCAGAATCCAGCTTTCTTTTATCCTCATCTGTGATTTCATTTTGTCTGCCTATCTGTTTCTTTAACCACTGCAGTATTAATGCCTTTTCAAACTCTGCCTGCAAGCTACCCCCCACCATCTACTTCTCTTTTTTTTTATCCTCTCTTCACCATGCCTTTTGTCTTCCTCTCCTGGGAGAGTCCACCCAGAAAGGGGGGAGATCTTGTTCTGATGTCTTTCAGCCCTGCATAGATGACCCAACCTTTGGAAGCAGAGCACACTGACCCAGATGTTGCCTCCATCCATTTGAGCCATGGAATTGAGTTTTGAATCCAGCCATCCACTAAAAAGCCACCATGCAACCTGAGTGGAACATCTTCCCAAGTCCTACCATTCCCCCAGATGCCTGTGAAAGCTGCAGAAGAAGGAAGAAATCCTGGAGCCATTGGTCCCCAAGTGAAGCCTCAGAAGAAAATTAGGAAGACTATGGGGGGAGGGTGGAAACTCATTGTAAAGTTTTCTTTCTTGCCCGATTTGTATTGTAATAAGCTAGTTGAATGGATTCATGGAGTGATGGCATTTGGGAACAGTTGGCACAGCAAGTACTGAACACCTTGGGACTTCTGTCTGGTGGGAGGGAAAATTTATCCAGGATGGTTGTATTGCCTGTTTTGTATTAGTAGCTGCACACACACACACATGCACACACACCATTCAGAATCACATTGAGTCTTTCCCCTCCACCTACCTTCAGTAAAGTTCCCCAGGCTGATTTTTGGCTCTATTGCACCAAAGCTTTGCATGCACAACTTCCTGAAAATTCCAAGGGGGAGGGAACCAGGCCCCCTCAGGCAATTTGCAATTCATATGCGCTGACTGAGGAAGTAGCAGAAAACAGATCTCCAAACCTAAGCCCTGAATATCTTGCACTGGTGGACTCAGATTGGGAATCCTAGGGCTCACTATGTGCAATTTTTTTAAAAAAAAATTAATAGCCTGGCTTGCATACTGGCTAACCTCAATTGGACATTACAAACCTGGACGCACTGAACTACGAGCTAAGGCAGGAAACAACCCTTGAAAATGGGCAGCCAGTGGTTATGGTACTGAGGCAAACCATGGCTGTGAAGAATTTTGGGAGGAATGTGCAAACCTGACTGGAAGCTAAAAGTGACATCCAACATTTGAAAATAATTGGCACAGAATATTGGACACTATAAATTTCTTTTCCACCTAACAAAATTTTTGCCCTTTTAGAACTTTATGGGTTGGAAGCTCCCCTTTTGGGAGCAGGGATCTTTTTCTGCTTGCCTCCATTAGTGTTTTCTTTTTTTTGTGGCTTAACAGTTTAAAAGCTTGTCTACCAAGTATCCCAGATCAGATCAATTTTAATCTTGTGCCAGTAAAAGTGTGTCACCCACACTATTATGGCACAAAGGGGGGATTGTGGGAAATCAGCCCCCCAGAGAAGGAAATATTAAAAGGGCAGAAAAAGATATTTCCTCAGGATCTTGAAGAGGCAGGAAAGCATGCTCAGTTTTCTTAATAGCCCCAGGTCTCCCTTCCCCAAGCAGAAACCAGCTCTAGAGCTACAGATGTAAATCCAGGGAGCTAGGAGATTAAGAAGACAAAGACCTAAAATCTACATACCCCATCCAAACTCTTAAGAGTCATCAGCCCCAGGGAAGCAGGATATGACCTTTGGACATAATAAGATTAACCCATCACCATCAGAATACCAGAAAGGCACACTCAGACTCAGGTCAAAGTTCATGCCACAGGAACAACTCCACAAACAAAAGGCTCCAGAGGGTATAAAAACCCACTCCCTACATGTGTTCGCTCTCTTTTCTGCCAGAGCCATCTTTCTGTCTGGCTCTCCTCTCCAATAAACTACAACCTTCTTCCCAAAGCAGTTGCCATGTTTATTCCCAGCTTGGATGAACCACGATGAAGACCTTTCTTCCAACACCTGCCATTTAGTGTCCTGATATAAGTAGCTCGAGACCCACTGAAATGCAACACTACCAGAAAAGCATTCCAATAGGATACTCCCTCAGGTAGATTGGGAAGGGGAAGAAGATGACTTCTGGCCAGGAAGAAGGGAAACACAACACATTTCAAACATACACACTCCATATCAAGTTTTAAATTCAAGAAATTAAATAGAATTCCTGTTATATTTTGTTATTTTTAAAAACTCTAGTTAATTGAACAAATGAGGAAAGAAAAGAAAAACCTCTATATGGACTTCTCATACATTATTTAATTTCTATAGCTGCCCATTTCAGACAAAGCAAATGGGTATACTGTATTGAGTTTTACATAACAATTTCAATAAAGGATCTTGTTACAATAATTCATACATAATCTACATATGTAAGTAACATCAGGACTTTAATCCACTAAGTAATTGGGACCATAAATTAGCAATAGAAAAGACATGGTGAATTCATTACAATTGTCCAACCGTTATTTGTCATGTAATAGGTATGTAGGTCAAAAGAATATGGAAGTCTAAAAATATTAGACCCTGTTTCAATGTCAGATGTCAGATTAATATGTGTAATCTATCTATCTATCTATCTATCTATCTATCTATCTATCTATCTATCTATCTATCTATCTATCTATCTATCTATCTATCTATCTATCTATCTATCTATCATTAAATGTGTGTGTGTCTGTAAACAGTTTTAGGACATCACAAAAACAATGTTTTAACAAAGCATTCTCATTGTAGATTCCCTTATTCTTTGATGAAGAGTTTTACAGGTTATGCACCTGGTAAAATGTAGTGGATTCATTTATTTAAACTCTTGTAGCATATAAATTATATTCTGCAGACCAGAATATTACGAACAGTGCACAATATATCTACCAAGTAAAATGTAGTCTGTCTTCACATAGCATGCTAAGTCATGGTTTACTGAACTAGGCTATTAATTACCATTGTTGCCTGAGTTTACACATCAGGCTATCATTAAGTAGCCACTGAATGGATTTGCACAACACACTAAACCACACAAGTATCAATCCCATTTTAGCTTACTATGTTGTGAGAATTCACCTCACATCAAGTCATTTAACTATGATTTGTTGAATAAATCACAACTGGCAAGGTTTGCACAACACTGAGACAAACCAAATCACATTCTAGCTTAGCTTAATATGTGAACGTCAGAATTTAATAGTTAAGACATATTACTAGCATCATGCCATCAAATTAATGCTGGTTATTAAAAGGTAAATAAGCTATAAGTTTACAGTTCAAACTATCTGAGCTTGCAAGATATGCAGAGCCCAACCAATCACATCAACTCTGCCTAAAGCCTGAAAACTACAGCTTCATATGCTTAAGACCAGGGCAGGCAATGTTAAAGTTGTCAGGAACTGGAACCACACAACCTTCCAGGGACTACAAGAAGCCATCCAGTGATGTTATGATGTCATTGGAAGGTGAATAAAGACCATTTTCTTGGATCCCTTTTCATGGTGTACTGGTTACGGTGCTGGCCTAGAAACCAGGAGTCTGTGAGTCCTAGTCCCACCTTAACCATGAAAGCCAACTGGGTGACTTTGGGCCAGTCACATTCTTTCAGCCCAACTCTCCTCACAGG
Organism: Azemiops feae; assembly: GCA_023970755.1. Classification (NCBI taxonomy): domain Eukaryota; kingdom Metazoa; phylum Chordata; class Lepidosauria; order Squamata; family Viperidae; genus Azemiops; species Azemiops feae. The sequence goes on from JALGBA010000441.1 coordinate 335,476, forward strand.
GTTGTTGTGGGAAAAGTAGGAGGAAGGAGTATTATGTTCATTGCCTTATTTATAAAGTAATAAAGGTGGGTAATCTAATAACCAAATTTAGGAGAGAATTTAGGATGGAAAAGGGAAATAAAATGTGTCTGAGAGACACACTATTCCCATCCTCATTCTTTAATACACACATCCCATTATAAAAGAATGATTCAAATTTGAACTTCAGCCATTCAGCTTTAAGCAGGGAAATCAGAGAAGGGGCTGGGGAAGACATATACTGTACATTTAAGTCATATTGCTAGCTATATTAACATTGCTCCATTTAATTAATGATAAGAGGCCTTGACAAATACAATAATAAAATGTCACTGAGGTTTTTCATTCATTTTGCTTGTCTTTCATTGAGATACTTTCATCCTAGGGATCTAAATCAAAGTAATGTACTTTAAAAGCCAAGTCTCTCAGGCAAAATCAAAATTAAAGAACCTATGGAATCTTAAAGACAATCATGTTGCAGCTTCATGAATTACAGCCCAGTTGATCAAATGCACAAAATGTATCTTACAAGCATTATCATAACTATAATGACAATTTAGATATTTCTGTCTAAATAGCAATGTTAAAGGAACAAAGTGATAATTATCTTTTTCATGGAACTTATTCACAAAATAGGAGCTACAGTAAATGCAAGAGAGATTCCTGTGCTGGTAAGTGATTAAGACACTTAAACAATGTATACAAAGCATGCAAGCCAACTTTGGCATTTACCAAATTTACCATGAGAGAACTAACTATAGCATGCCAGGTAATTGGCCAGAATTGGTCATCTTTACAATAGTTGGATAGCCAATATTTCTTCTTTTGTTTTAGATTCTAAAGAATGTATTTTTTTAAAGAAGTAAAAAAATGCCTGGGTCAGAACTATCATGAATCGGATGGGGAAGGGATGAGTCCGCAGCCCATAAGCCTCTCTCCCTACCAGTTCTGGGTTGCAATTACCTGGACCGCAGATCTGGTAACCCGACAAAAGGAAAAAAATAATTTTAGATTAAATCTTCCCCACATCCAGGTTTGAATAACAAATCAGACCATGAGAGTAAGCTTAGAAAAACCATGTTGCCACCTGAAGAATTTCACCTTGAGACATAATATGTTGGCCCTCATTGCCTAGGATCTTTCCATATGGTCTCAGTTCTTTTAGTAGTTTAATCATAGTATGTTAATACATGATGCAAAAAGATTGTCCTAAATTCCATAACTAATTATATATCATTTTAATTGCTGGTTATTTCTAACTTAGATTGGCCAAAGCTCTAGACTAGAGAGATGTCAACAGAGCAGAAATGATAATAATGGGGAAAAGACTAGCTTTTCTCCCACAGCAAACTAAAGTTGATTTTTGCAGACTAGTAGAGTGATTCACACACCCTCCCAGGATTGCTTAATGATGGTATGTTGAATTAAATTCTAGATAGCTGAACTCTTACTAGAGGCAATACCAAACAAACTTAATTAAAGTTTAATACATTGATGGGTCAATGTCATATATAAATATAAATATATAGTTATTTCTTGAACTGGCATTCCAAGCTTTCAAATGTTTTGAGTGCAATGAAGAAATACAACAGATTGTCTATTTGGAAGGCAAAGCTGCAAATATTCAAATCGATGCTACTTGGTGTTATGATATTTTGATATGTATCTTGAAGTGTTCCTATAACAGCTGAGATAAAGAATGAATGAAACAATAATTTAAACACCTTGCCCCCCTCCAATTTGCTGTTTAACTTGTTTAAATCTTCAAGCCAATAACCCAGGTTTCTGAGTAGACAGAAACCAAACATAGGCAGAAATTACTGGTAGATAGCAATGAGTTTATTAATAATGTTGTTCACTTCATAATGATGTGTGGCAAAATTCAAGAATCCTGGTTATGTGTGTGGAAATGAACAGATAGCATGTGTGTGGTATAGTAGTTAGATTTTGGATGTGGAATACAAAGTTCAGATGCCCTCAGGCCATAAAGCTCATTGGATGATTTCAGACAGAACAATTGTGGACTAACACACTTTACAAAATTATGAGAAAATGGAAGATTAGCTGTGCCAATCTAACACACACACACACACACAAACATACTGCTTTTCATGTCACATGCAAGTAGGTAAGGAGTGCATTTTGTGTCCTGATGTCATGGAAATATCCTGGGCCTTTGGCCCTGAGAGTATGCAGGGACGTGCTTAGAATACAGAAGAACAGAGTTGGAAGGGTCCTTGGGGGTCTTCTAGTCCAATTTCCTACCCAAGCAGGAGACCCTATAGCATTCCAGACAAATGGCTGTCCAGTCTCTTCTTAAAAACCTCCAGTGAAGGAGCACCCACAACTTCTGGAGGCAGGTTGTTCCACTGATTAATTTTTCTCACTGACAGGAAATTTCTCCTTAATTCTAGGTTGGATCTCTCTTTCATAATCTTCCATCGGTTACTTCTTGTCCTGCCCTCAAGTGCTTTAGAGAATATATCGACCACCTCAAATATTGGAAGACTGCTATCATGTCACCCCTAATACCTAGTTCCCGCAACCGTTCATCATACAGTTTAGCCTCCAGTCCCTTAATCATCTTTGTTGCTCTTCTCTGCACTTTCCAGACTCTCAAAATCTTTTTGGTATCACAGTGAGCAGAACTCGACGTAGTAATCCAAGTGTGGTCTTACCAGTGCAGTATAAAGCAGTACTAACACTTCACATAATCTTGATACTATCCCTCTGTTGATGCAGTCTAGCATTGGCTTTTTTGGCACCTGCAGCACACTGCTGGCTCATACTTAAGTGGTTGTCCACTAGGACTCCTAGATCCCTCTCACAGTTACTGCTGTTCAGCCAGGTACCACCTATTCTATTCCTGTGCATTTGGTTTTTCTTGCTTAAGTGTAGAACCTTACTTTTCTCACCACTGAATTGTATTTTGTTGGATAGGGCCCAGTGTTCAAGTCTGTCGAGATCCTTCTGGATCTTGAGTCTATCTTCTAAAGTGTTCCCCTCCACTTGGTGTCATCTGCAAATGTGATGAGTTCCCCTTCCATCCCCTCATCTAAATCATTTATGAAGAATGTTGAAGAGTACTGGGCCTAAGACCGAACCTCGAGGTACCCCAATGCATACTTCCCTCCGTATTTCCATGATCCACTAATTTAGTCACTTTGTCAAATAATGCAATAAGGTTTGTCTGGCATGATCTGTTTTTGACAAACCCATGTTGGCTTCTAGTAATAACTTTGCTTGTTCCTAGGTATTCGCAGATCCGTTGCTTATCTTTTCCAGTATCTTCCCAGGTATTGATGTCAGGCTGATTGGTCTGTAGTTTCCTGGGTCCATTTCTCCCCTTTTTTGAAGATGGGAACCACATCAGCTCTTTTCCAGTCCTCTGGTAGTTCCCCGGTTCTCCAGGATATTTGTAAGATATGGCTCAGTGGTTCCGAGATCACATCTGCCAACTCCTTCAGAACCCTGGAATGTAATCCATCTGGTCCTGGTGATTTGAACTCGTCCAGAGTGGATAGGTGTTCTCTTACCATTTTCTTGCCTATTTTGACTTGTATTCCTAGTCTGTCTTTTACGGTACTGCTTTTGAAAGGTTGGACTATTTTTTACTTTTGTGTAAAGACAAATGCAAAGAATGAATTAAGCAGTTTTGCTTTCTCCCTGGCAGCAGTCACCTCTGCCATTTTCTCCCATTAGTGGACCAACCATTTCCTTGACTGTTTTCTTGTGTTTTACATTTTGAAAGAAACCTTTATTTTTGACATTTATTGCAAGTCTTTGTTCATTCTGAGTCTTAGCTCTCCTGATTTTGTGTTTGCTGATTTGGGCTATATGCTAGTATTGTTTTAGCTATGTGACCAGTGGTGGGATTCAGCCAGTTCGCACCAGTTTGGCAGAACCGGTAGCTAATTTTTTGTTGCCCAGGCCCAGAATGGACTTCTGGAAGTGGCATCCACACAGAGAACCGATTGTTCACATATTTGAATCCCACCACTGTATGTGACCCTATGTGTCATATGTTAGTTTTTCTGTGTGCCAACCAGAAGCCTGTGAATATACAGTAACAACAAACTCAAGCAGCTACGTCGTGCCAAAGAAGAAGCCTACAGGAAAGGAGATAGAAAGCTGTGCAATCAGGCCAGGAATGTATTAACAAGGGAGATCAGAGCAGCAAAAAGAATGTACTCTGAAAAGTTCAGGAATCAGCTCTCAACAAATGAACCAGCAAATGTGTGAAAAACCCTTAAAAATATCACTGTCTACAGCAAACCTCCTTCCCATGCTGAAGGGAATGACAACTGGCAGATGACCTGAATGTGTTTTACTGTAGGTTTGAGAGGAAACCACTGTCAACTATCGCCACCCTCTCCATCTCAGATACACCAACAGCCAAGTTTTGTACAACTGACTCCATCCCTCTGGGCCTCCCACCACTGGTGATCACAGAAAAAGATGTGTGAGGTCTATTTCACAGACAAAAGCCTGGAAAAGCATCAGGCCCAGACAAGGTAACTCCTTCTTCCTTGAAAGTTTGTGCTGACCAATTGGCCCCCATCTTCACCCGCATCTTTAATAAATCACTAGAAATGTGTTATGTTCCTTCTTGCATCAAACACTCTACTATCATCCCAGTGCCTAAAAAACCCTCCATCAAGGAGCTGAATGACTACAGACTGGTTGCTCTGACATCCGTAGTTATGAAAACCTTTGAAAGGCTAGTGCTGGCCCACCTGAAAACCACCACAGATCCACTGTTAGACCCCTTGCAATTTGCCTACCAAGCAAATAGATCGGCAGATGATGCTGTTAATATGGCTCTGCACTACATCCTACAACATTTCGAATCTCCAAGGACCTATGCAAGGGTCCTTTTTGTAGACTTCAGCTCAGCATTCAATACCATCATTCCAGATATTCTTCTAACTAAACTGATTCAGCTAGCTGTGCCTGACCACACTTGTAAGTGGATCATAAGCTTTCTAACAGATAGGAAGCAGCAGGTGAAGCTAGGCAAAATCACATCAGATACCTGTATAATTAGCACAGGTGCTCCCCAGGGCTGTGTGCTCTCTCCATTACTCTTTTCTCTCTATACCAGGGGTAGGGAACCTTGGCTCTTTTATGACTTGTGGACTTCAATACCCAGAATTCCTGAACCAGCCATGCTGACTCAGGAATTCTGGGAGTTGAAGTCCACAAGTCATAAAAGAGCCAAGGTTCCCTACCCCTGCTCTATACCAACCACTGAATCTCAAAGGATCCCTCTGTTAAAGTACTGAAGTTTGCAGATGATACAACAGTCATTGGTCTCATTCGAGATGATGACAAATCTGCATAGAGATGGGAAGTTGAACTGAACACACTCAAAACTGTAGAGATGATAGATTTTAGGAGAAGTCCTCCTATTCTACCACCTCTTACAGTACTAGACAACACAGTATCAACAGTACAGACCTTCAAGTTTCTAGGTTCTATAATATCTCAGGACTTAAAATGGACACCTAACATCAAAAATGTCATCAAAAAAGCACAACAAAGAATGTTCTTCCTGCACCAACTGAGAAAGCTCAGACTGCCCAAGGAGCTGCTGATTCAGTTCTACAAAATAATTATTGAGTCATTTGTACTGCTATAACTGTCTGGTTTGGCACAGCAACCAAACAAGACAGACACAGACTTCAACGGATAGTTAGGACTGCAGAAAAAATTATTGCAACCAGCCTGCCTTCCATTGAGGACCTGTATACAGTACTGCACGAGCCAGAAAGAGGGCTGTGAAAATATCTACAGACCCTCACATCCTGGACATAAACTGTTTCAACTTCTTCCCTCAAGACGACACTATAGGGCCGTGGTGGCGAACCTATGGCACGTGTGCCACAGGTGGCACGCAGAGCCCTCTCTGTGGGAACGCGCACCGTCGCCCCAGTCCAAGGCCTTAAGTCCCGTCCATGAGCAACCTGCATCAAAATCTCCCGGGGCAAGTGGCTTTTTAAGCTGGGTTTTATAAAACCTTTTCGCTTTAGGCCTCCGCCAGGTGCAAAAAAAAAAAAGTTCAATCAATCAATTTCAACTTCTCGCCCCCGCCCAGATGCCCTCGCCTCCACCAAGCGTTTTTTTTTACTAACCTGCCTTTCAGCTGCATTCCGTTAGAAAGTCTGATGAAACTTTTTTTTTTTTTACCGGTAGTCCCACAAACACACGGCGAAGGCTGAGAAGCGAATGGAGAAACGGAATGCAGCTGAAAGGCAGGTTAGTAAAAAAAAATGCTTCGGGGAGGTGAGGGCATCTGGGCGGGGCCCCGGCAACCTTACGCTGCGCGACTTCGGCAGGTGTCTGGCAGGGGGAGGGAAGCAACTGGTCTACCACCATGCTAGTGCCACCGCGTTGCTTCTCTACCCCATGCACAGGCCCCGCCCCACCCCTCGCATGGAGCACCCTGCTCCCGCCGCTCCCCCCACCCCCACGCGGCACCTTCTTTCCAGCTCCGACACGTCACTTCCTCCGCCGCTGTGTGGGACTAAAAATAAAGTTCAATCAATCAATTCCAACTTTGCAAGATCTTTTTTTTTCCCGCGAGAAGTTGAAATTGATTGATTGAACTTTTTTTTTTGCACATGGCGGCGGAGGCCTAAAGCAAAAAGGTTTTATAAAACCCAACTTAAAAAGCCACTTGCCCAGGGAGATTTTGATGCAGGTTGCTCATGGATGGGACTTAAGGCCTTGGACTGGGGCGATGGCGCACGTGCCCACAGAGAGGGCTCTGCGTGCCACCTGTGGCACGCGTGCCATAGGTTCGCCACCACGGCTATAGGGCATTGCACGCCAAAACAACCAGACACAAGGACAGTTTTTTCCCCCATGCTATCACTCTGCTAAGCAACTAATTCCCACAACACTGTCTTATGCCCTGGGATGTCAAACCACCTAGTAGGGCTATATTACTATTACTATTATCCTTCTCATCTTTCCTATTACCTATTTCCTTAGCTTCTTATGACTATAACTTTGTTGTTTTTATCTCATGATTTATGTTGATTGCTTTTATTTAGTATCCTATTATGATTTATATTGATTATTTAGTATCCTATGACTATCACCGAGTATTGTATCTTATGATTGATTATATTTTATGATTATGATCATGATTTATCACTTGTTGCTTGTATGTACACTGGGAGCTTATGCACCAGAGACAAATTCCTTGTGTGTCCAATTACACTTGGCCAATAAAGAATTCTATTCTATTCTGTTTTCCATTTTTTACACTTGTCCTTTTTGTCTTTCAGTTTATTAGAGAGTTCTTTATGCAACCATGCTGGTTTTGTGTGGGGTCTCTTATTTTTCTTTCTCAGTGGTATTATGCTAGACTGGGCTTTTATAAACTCATTTTTCACTGTTTCCCAAGCTTCTTGAGTTGTTTTCCCTTTTAAGATTTCCATCCATGGAATCCTTCTTAAGCTCTAAGTTTGTTGAAATCACCTGTTTTAAAGTCTAAGACACTGGTTTGATTTTGTTCTATTGCTAGTGTCTGCATTATATTGAATTCTAATATGACATGGTCACTGTCCCCCAAAGTTCCTGCAACTTAAACTCCCTCTATCATTTCATCCCTATTAGTAAGAATTAGGTCCAGTACAGGATTCCGGTTTTGCCCAGTAGCACAGCAGCTGAGGAATTGCGGGGCTCCACACCCTACAGCCGATTTCTGCCTGCTAGGGGACCCTAAATGGGCCTGAAGTTGCCCCATAGAGGCAACAAAGAAGGAAGGAAGTCCCACCAATTGCGGAGAGATGGCGGTCGATCCGATCGGTTTGGGAAAAGCCCTCCAGAAACCGGCAGGAGAAAGGCTAGCTAACGTCAGAGTCTAGCCCAAGCTACAAGCAGCCAAAGCCCAAAAGCACTATTTTAAGCTGACTGTAAACAACGTGTTTGGAACTGGGTAAGAACAGTGATTTTCTCTCTTCTACCTGAAAATTGATTCCCTGGGGAAAAAAAGGAAAACCCCAAAAAAGCAAAAAGCCTCCGAAAGTGAGGAGGAGGAGGATCTTGGCCCCACCCTCCTACAGACAGAAGCGGCAAATTAAACTGTTCAGGGGGCACAGAAATATATTGAAATGAAAGCATTATAAGACTTAACTTGGATAAGTTTGAAATCGGTGGAATCTGTTAAGATTTTCTTTTTAAATCATGAAAATAGAAGTAAACAATTGTCTATTACTGAAAAATGAAAAAAATGAACTGGTGCTGACATCTAGTGGTGGATGAAAATATACAACAGCAGTTGCTCTATTACAGGGATTGGTAAAGCCCAGGAAGAGATAACTGCTTCTTGATGACCTTCAATGTCTTAATAACAGAGAACAGCTGTGACAAAAAAAAAAGAAAATTTTTTGGGCTATCTACAAAGTGAGAACTATAAACTCTAAAAAAAAAATTGACCTTTCTGGATTACAAATACTAACTCAACTGTGATTCTAAAGCTGTCTGCAGAGAAAGGAAAACCCTGACTTTTGTCTATCATGAAAAACCAGAGATTTGCAGAAAGAATGTACCAAGGAAAAAAAAATTCTTTCCAGAAGGAGATCTATGCTATGTTGCAACTAATTCAAACAACAATGATCTCAAACCACAAGGAAATCAAAAATAACTTTGAAAATATAAATGGACACATCTCCAATTTAACTTTACAACACAAAAATTATCAGAAAATAAAAATAGAGTGAGCAGAAAAAATAGACAACTGAATATGAGACAGAGGAGAGAGATTTTAAGATGGAATTTAACAACAGAAGAAAGTACGACTTAACCCAGAAGGAAAAAAAACCTACAGGAAATACTGTATATGGAAAAGATAATCTACACTCTAAGATCACAAAATAAGTTTGAGGACAAGAAAAAGATTTGACAAAATGGATTCTGTCAGGAGAACTACGAGAACTTGAGAGACAAAAAATGATAAATCAAGAAAGAAAGAGAAAGAAAGAAAGAAAGAAAGAAAAAAGAAAGAAAGAAAGAAAGAAAGAAAGAAAGAAAGAAAAAGAAAGAAAGAAAGAAAAAGAAAGAAAGAAAGGAAAAGTCTCTCAATGAATACGAAGGGGCTAAACCTTCCTATAAAATCATCTTACCTGTTTTGCCTTTTATACCTGCAACAACATTTTCAAGATTATGGGAAGATTCTTTGATTCAGCGAAGCATATTGATCAGGAAAGATGTTTGACAAAAAAAAAAGAAAGGCTAAAGTGAGAATTAAGAAACTAGATGATGGGATTTACCAGAGGGAATATTTAAAAATTAAACATTTGTTTGAATATGGTTAAAGAAATAGAAAGAATTTGGATATAAATGAAGATTAGTTTAAGAGGGATGAACCCAAGTAACATAGTATTTTTTCTTTCATTTTTCTTTTGTGTTTTGTTGTTTGATATGAGAAATATAAAAATGTTGGGATGGTTTATATAAAAGAAATGTTTTCTCTGTTTTTCTTTTTCTTTTTTTAAGATATGAGAAATGTAAAAATGTTGGGATGGCTTGTATGAGAAAAAAGATTTAAATACTTAACTGTAACTAATTTTGAGAAAATCTTAACCAGTAAGAATGCTTTGAATATTGTGGGTAAAACAAATTTAAATAAGAACTTTGTAAACAGGATCTATGACGAGGCAACCAGAAAAGAAATTTTACACTGACGTGGTTATTATTTGCAGAAACATGAGCAAAATGTTTATATTTAACTGTCATTTATTCAAATAATAAGAACTGTATTAATTTAAGGTTGGCAAAAGAGAATATTATTGGAAGAAGAGAAAATCAAGCAAAACCATAATATGGACTATAGAATTATAGAAATTGTCATTGATTGTTTTTTAAATACTAACCCAGACAACACGCTGTTTACCAAATATTAAGGTGATTATGTTAAAAATCAATAAAACATATTTTTTTAAAAAAAGAATTAGGTCCAGTACAGTTGACCCTCTGGTTTCCTCCTCTACCGTTTGGATGACAAAGGTGTCTGCTAGGTTCGTTAGGAACCTGTTTGATCTCCCACTTGGTGCAGAATTGTCTCCCAGTTGATGTCAGGACAGTTAAAGTCTCCCATTACTATTGTAGTGTGCTTCCTGCACAACTTAGCTAACTGATTAGCAAAACATTCATCTAGTACAGGGGTGTCAAACTCGCCACGTGACGTGACATGTCGCAACGTATCGCAACATTTTCCCCATTGCCAGAGCTGGGGTGGGCACGGTTTCGGCATGACGCATCCGGCCCACGGGCCGGCAGTTTGACACCCCTGAACTAGTACCTCTGTTTGGTTGGGTGGTCTGTAGTATACACCTATGGCAATGTCATTGCTTTTTCCTTTTATATTAACACAAATGCATTCAAGGAAGTTTTCATCCTTGCTTTTTTCCATTTCTGTAGAGATGTAGTTATTTCTTACATATAATGCAACTCCACCTCTTTTGTTAGGTCTGTTTCTTTTGAACAATTTAAATCCTTCTATCATCACATTCCAGTCGTGAGTTTCATCCCACCAAGTTTCAGTAATGGCAAGTATATCATACCTGCCCTCATGTACTAGTACTTTAGGTTCACCCTGTTTGTTCCCCAAACTTTGAGCATTAGTGTATAGGCATCTGAGTCCTTTATGGCTGACCCTGGATATGCTCCTAGTTTGTATCTGAGTTTTTCTTCCTTCCCATCACTCTCTACCTCTTTGTTTGATTAGTCTATGCTTGGAATTAGGTCCTAAAGATCCTAAAGATTGGTCACTCTCCCCCCTCAGTTTTAGTTTAAAGCCCTTCGGATAAGCTAAGTCAGTTGTTTCCTGTTGAGGTTAATGCTGAAATAATATTTAAAAGTTAGTCCTCAGCTCCTCTTGTGCCTAGTGTTGAAATGAAACAGTTTGTACTCTTTGGAGAGAAGAGGAAAAAAGAAAAAATGCATAGAGAAAAAGGGAGAGAGAGAAAATGTGTTTGTGTGTGTATGATCGCAGTTAATGTAAAGGTATAGAAAAATAGTAAATTGTCCTTCTATTCCTCATTCCTTTATTTCTTTCATTTCGCCTGCCTCGTTGCACACTGCTGCCATTCTCAGCTGTTAGCGCTGCACATCTGTCTGTCTGATGCCATCCCTTCTCCCTCTCCACCTCTCCACTTTTTTCTTTCCTTTGCTTTTTAAAGTTAACTTTGTGCTTTTCCTCCTTTCTTCTCAACTCTGAACGCCTCATTGTGCCCTCTGTAGCTTGCTCTCAGTAAGCATCTCATTACTGCCCTCAGTAAATGTCTTGTTGCACCACTGTCACCACTGCTGCTGGATGTGCCTGCCACTGCTCTGTGCTCTCCTACTGCCGCTGGGTTGTACTTCCTCGCCCACTTGTTGCACTCATGGCAGCTGCTGCCGTCTTTCCCTGGTCCTCCTTTTTCTTTTTCCTGTCTTCTTTCTCCTTCTGCTCCCTCTTCCTCTCTTCCCCTTTGGTCGTTTGCCAGCTGCACTCACTGGTTGCACCCACTCGCCTTCTTCTTGGTTGTGATCTCCCTCTCACTGGTTGTGGTCTCCTGCTGCTGCCTCTTGTGATCGGATGCTTCATGGATGTGTTAGTGATTTGGCTTTGATATTTCTCAACTGCTTTGTATTTTAACTTTTGTACTTTTTGTAATTGTTTGCATTTTAATTCTGTTCACTGCCCAGAGTCACTTGTTGAGATGGGGAGCTATATAAATTGGATAAATAGATAAATAATAAAATCTCCCCATCCAGAGTTATCTCTTGAGAAGGCATAATGCCAGACAGCTTCTGAAAAACAGCATCTCTGACTTTCAGGGATTCGATTTTGGCTTGTTTCCACCCACGCAGGCTGTAACAAACTCCAGACTTCTACTGCCTCCCTGAGTCAATCCATAGTGGTTTATGTATGTAACATTAGCATATTGATCTTACCAAACACTGAACCCATGACCTACCCCAGCAGCTTCATATTGATATTAAATATTAAGGAACAAACCCTGCAATTTACCAAGTTAGTAAACATCTGGTCCCATATATCTCTGGATTTAGGGGAGACTAGAGTAGATAATGGTTTAGTAGCCAGAATCTAATACACAGATATTCAAATGTTATCAGTTAATAATATATTTTCCCCCTTATTTAATAAGTCTTTAAAAACAAATTTAGGGTTCCTGCTTGGAAAATTTGATTCTTGGAGAATGAAATAACTCATATTCCATGATATGCTCTTCATTAAAGATGTTCTTTATATTTGAAATGCATTTTCCTTGTTTTCTTTCTGCAAACAGATAACTTCAGTATATCTGTTGGACACTCACTTGGGTACAACCCTTTTACTTTAGCTTCCTATCATAATCTAATACTGGGTATAGTTCATAAAATTAAAAAGAAATGTATGAGAGAGAAAAATTAGGAAATCTGTTGCTTCTCTTTGCTTAAAATAGGATAATGTAATGACAGATGCATTTGAATGGCACTATAGAATATTACAGAATTATCAATGGTTTTCCCAGAAACCAGCGTTTATACAGTAGGTAGTCCTCAAATTACGACAACTGGGAGCAGAATTTCTGTTGCTAAGCAAGGCAGTTAAGTGAGTTGCGCCCAATTTTACAGCTCTTTTTGCTATGTTTTTTAACTGAATCACTGCAGTTATTAAGTGAATCATATGGTTGTTAAGTGAATCTAGCTTCCCCCATTGCCTCAAAAGGCCGCAAAAGGTGATCGCATGACCCCAAGGACGCTGCAACCATCAATACATGCCGGTTGCCAAGCACCCAAATTTTGATCACATGTCCATGGGGATGCTGCAATGGTCATAAATGCAAGGACTGGTTGTAAGTCACTTTTTTCAGTACCCTTGTAACTTTGAATGGTCACTAAACAGATGGTTGTAAGTACTTCTGGTTTCCAGCAAAAAAAAATGCCCCATTGTGAACAATGGGTTCATTTAACAACCATGGCGTTTGCTTAACAGCTGCTGCAAAAAGTCATAAAATCGGGTCCAATGGTGACCTATTTTATGACCATCAAGACTTAAGACTGTAATTGCGGGGCTCAATTATAGTTGAAACTCGCAGACTACCTGTACTGCATTTGGAGATAAAAACTGAAAATGTTGGAATCTTTTCACAAGAGCTATGGAAGTGTAAATACTCATTGCTTAACTGTGTTTTAAACTCATTAATACCCTTCAAGATATGTAAAAATATTTGACATAGCACACAATTTGAGGCAAACAAAATCTCCAGGGACTTGGCAAGTATAAAGATTTCATCTGGGTGAGCAATGTTTTGCAGGCCTCTATTAAAGGGGTTGCAGTATACTGTATACAGCTGCATTTGGCACTATAAAAATGTCCCCCTAAGTGGCTGTGAGTGAGTGAAGGCAAGAAAATGAAGTGTCGATGGCTGCCCATTGCTGTCACTCAGCCACTGAGAGTGCTTCATGTTTACTGTGGGCCAGTGGGGATTTGAGGCAGGCAAGTCCAACACAAGTGTGTGTTAGCCAATGGGTAGACAGGTTTTATAGGTGATTTCAAGAAGGTCAGATTACACATTAGCAAATGTTGCCTGTTACACATTAAACCTGAAAACATGAAACTGGAACCAGCACTTTTAAAAACTAGACTTTTAAAATATATTGCCTAAATCTCATAATTTAGGACAAGCATTATTTTTTTTATTCCCTAATGCTGTAATCAGTTTGGCTCAGCTGCATGGTTAATAATGAATTATAGCTGGACAATGATATTTTTAAGTCTCAATGAGGAAATGACAGTAAATCACAACACTTTTGACAGAGTTTCCTTAAGTTTGACAGGCTTTCCCATTTGTTGCCCTCCAACTATAATGAACTTGCTACAGGTCCTCTGATTAGTCCAAATTCTCGACTCAATCAATCAGAATAGAGCTGGAAGGGACCTTGGAGGTCTTCTAGTCCAACCCCTTGCTCAAGCAGGAGACCCTATACCATTTCAGATAGGTGGTTGTCCAGTCTCTTCTTAAAAACCTCCAGTGATGAAGCACCTACAACTTCTGAAGGCAAGTTGTTCCCCTGGTTAATTGTCCTTACTGTTAGGAAGTTTCTCTTTAGTTCTAGGTTGCTTCTCTCCTTGATTAGTTTCCATCCATTGTTTCTTGTCTTGTCTTCTGGTGCTTTGGAAAATAAGTTGACTCCCTCTTCTTTGTGGCAGCCCCTCAAATACTGGAATACTGCTATCATGTCACCCCTAGTCCTTCTTTTTTCTAGACTGTCCAACCCAATTCCTGCAACTGTTCTTCATATGTTTTTGTCTCCAGGCCTTTAATCATCTTAGTTGCTCTTCTTTGTACTTTTTCCAAAGTCTCAACATCTTTTTTGTAATGTGACCAAAAGTGGATGCAGTATTCCAGGTGTGGTCTTACTAAGGATTTATAAAGTGGTACTAATACTTAACGTGTTTTTGATTCTATGCCTCTGCTTATACAACCAAGGATTGTATTAGCTTTTTTGGCTGCTGCTGCACACTGCTGGCTCATGTTTAAGTGATCGTCCACTAGGACTCCAAGGTCCCTCTCACAGTTACTGTTTTTGAGCCAGGTTTCGCCTAATCTGTACTTGTAACTTTGGTTATTCCTGCCTAAGTGTAAAACCTTGCTTTTCTCCACATTAAATTTCATGTTGTTGGATAGGACTCATTGTTCAAGTCTGTCAAGATCTTTTTGAATCCTGAGCCTGTCTTCTAGGGTGTTGGCTATTCCTGCCAGCTTAGTGTCATCTGCAAATTTGATGAGTTCCCCTTCTATTCCCTCATCTAAGTCGTTTATGAAGATATTGAATATCAGAAATGACCAGGAAAGATAGATTCCCCTATCCATGTCCCTATGCAGGTAATCCATCAAAGACGTTTCTGTCCTAGGCACAGGTTTTGAATCCTGTCTGAAATGGATGTGGATAATTCATTCCATCTAGGGTAGTCTATAATTGTAGTTCCACCACACTATCGGGAACAAAAAAAGGAAGGTTGGCAGTAGCTGTCAAGATTTGCTGGATCCAAAGAGGGCCTCTTCAAGAATGGGTGCACCATTGCCTTTTTTGAGGTTGCAGACATAACACCCACTTATCCACAATCACCAAGATCCAATTTCTTATACACACTTTTCTTGAAGGAGCCAGGTGAGCTCATCCCTAGATCACCTACTCAGTTTCTTGGTAGGCCAAGCTGAAATGAATTCCAGGTAATTTCTGACTCCTTCCATGCTGGTAAATTTTGAAATGTAAGTACTATCTGAATTAACTGATTAATTATCTATTACTTAGGAAACTCTCTCCAGAAAGTAAATTACTAGTATACAATGAGTATATGGCCCAGTTAATGTATTTAATTGCAGCATAAATGCTATAGAAAAATAATACAGAGTACACAGTTCCAAAATATGCTTGTATTACTAGGCTGCTGGTCTTAGTCTGTTCTCTTTCCCAATATACCTCACATCATTCATGGAAATATCTCTCTTGATGAATTTCGTTTTTCTGGGTATCACACCTGGTGGCAGATGTGATATGCTGTACCTCTGTGTAAAAAAAAAGACATGATTATTCAACTCTAAGTCTTACAGGTAGTCTTCAACTTATGACCACAACTGGGACCAGAATTTTGGTCGTAATTCATTGCAATTGTAAGTCAAAGCAACACCAGACTATTTTACGACCGTTTTTATAATGGTCATAAAGTGAGTCACCACAGTCATTAAGTAAATCATGTGGTCATTAAGCAAATCCATTCTTCTGAATGGGCATATTTTTCTGGAAACCAGCAAAAAATGTTGTAGATCATGTTCATGTGAGCATGGGACAATGGAACCGGTTGAAAATTTTGGATGCCCGAAATGCAAACACATGACCATGGGAAAGGGGAGCGGCAGTCATAATTTTGAGGCTGGGTTTTTAAAAAGTCCAATGTAACTTTGAATGGTTGTTAACTGACCATTCCATGTAAGTCAAGGACTACCTGTATAGTAGTTGAATGGGACTTAAATGTCAGTTAAATAGGGATAGTGCAGTGAAATACAGGTTTATTTTCCAATAAAAGGTATTCACTATCTGACTTTCAAGTCATTCCATCCGTTTTCACATCACCATTCCCCAGATGGCATCTTAACTTTCAACAGGCTATGTTTTGGGTGGGTTGTAGTGACCCCTTAAAAAAAAAATATTCAGAAGCCCTGAGGTTTCTGCAGCTCTGTTGTTACCCTCTGTAGCACATGACGGTTGCATTTTAGCTACCAAAGAACTGGCATTCAGAGAACTGTGTCTGTATTAATGTGTATAGTGAAGGCCTTGTAAAATATACTAAAATTAAAATAGGTAAAAACTTAACACAATACAGTTTTGTGAAATTTAAACCATTTTATTGTGCATAATTTGCTCTTTAAAACTGTAATGTTATCATACACTTTCTTGATGGTCACTGCACAAAGCTGAACCACGTTTGTTGCAGGAATTCTACAAAGGAGGAGAAAATTGGCTTCATTAACACAGCCTAGCATCCTTCCTCAGAGAAATAGCCATCCGGGGTCTATATTCCTACAAGACATTATAGAGGAAGTACTCAAAACTTACAAGATTAACACACACACACCCAAAGACATATAATTGCACAATTTGTTTGCATGTCTTCATTCAGACAACACTTTACCAAATATTTTTGAAGGGGATACAGCTGTAAATAGATGGGGAATACACCATCATTGTAACATTTGATTGGATTAAGGCTTCCATTGTTCTCTTGACATTCTGTTACTGAGAATTTATTTCATTGCATTTTTCAGCACTGCAAATCTACACTTTTTTTTTCTTTGAGTTAATAACTGCAACAGCATTTTGATTTTTGAACTGTCAGGTGCAATTGCAAGGAGCACATGATGAGCAACATCATGTTATTGAGTTAAATGATATGCAAATACAAACAACTGATGCTTTGAAAGTTAGCCTGATGAAGTTAACATCTTGGTGGAATACTATAGTATTCTGTGGAAATTAAATCTAAAGGAGGGACACTGGATTTTATATTTTCAAGAGAAAAAGTCACTTTAAGGTCATTTACATTTAATTTACACTCAAAAAATATTCAGAAATGTTTTCAATACATTCCAGTCCTGTACTTCCACAATTATCTCTGAAGAGTGTGGAATGGAGAAGTGCAGGTCTCTATTTCTTGGAAAGGAAAAGAGCCAAACTGAGACACATTTCTAGGGAAAGAGCAAGTAACTGCTTCATCAGTTACTACCCCGTATCTCCCAGTTCCTATATAGCAAATTTCATCTTCCCCGATAGGTTTGTCAACAAAAGGAAGATTTTAAAAAAAGTATTTCCTCCTTGAAGAATCATGTTTACAAAGATAAAAGTCAATAATTCAGACTGAAATTATGACCCCAAATACACTGCCATTAATTCAGTTTTAATTAAAATCTAATGAATGATGCACCTGGTTTATCAGTGGAGCATTAGATCAATGCTGGCTCTGTGGCAGGAAGGGAAAGGAAGAATCCAACAGAATGAGTCAGTCAAACATCCGAACTCAGAATCCACTTGGGAGTTAAAATTCATCACTTTCTACTGCATGGAGCTGTGTGTCATCTGTGTCAGTCATGCTACTGGTCTGAGACTCATCTGTGCCAACTTTTGAAAGAAACAATGACCAAAAATAAAATTTATTTATATTATTTGCACATTTCACAAGCTATAAGGGCGACATTCTATACAGGTAGTCTTCGACTTACAGCAGTTCATTTAGTGACCATTCAAAGTTACAATGGCACTGAAAATAGTGAGTTATGACCATTTTTCACACTTACAACCGTTGCAGCATCCCCATTGTCACATGATCAAAATTCAGATGCTTGACAACTGACTCATATTTGTCACAGTTGCAGTGTCCCAGGGTCATGTGATCACCTTTTGTGACCGTCTGACAAGCAAAGTCAATGGGGAAGCCAGATTCACGTAACAGCCATGTTACTAACTTAACAACTGCAGTGATTCACTTGACAATTGTGACAAGAAAGGTTGTAAAATGGGGCAAAATTCACAAATTTTACAGATGCCAATTTTTAAAGCGGAAGCACAAGTGATTCTAACTTTCTCAGGCTTGATGGTATTGTGCTTGAATATTGTGTATTAATTGCTAAGGCCTTATACAAAAACTTAAGATGGAAGTTCCTTTTAGAAGATTATACTCTGATACTTCAGATAGTTCTGGTGCTGAACCTATTTGCTTGGTTCCTATTAGGCAATGATCAGGTCTCTTTAGTAGCCCAAAGTCTAATTTCATGTCACTGTTATAATTTGCATGCCCAACTACATGGCTGTACCCAGTCAAACATGGCTGATCTCAAGAGGCTATACAAAGTTGATCGTAGATAATACATGGAGAGGAGACCCCAGGAAACACCAGAGCTGTAGGGTAGACTAGAAAGTCAAAAAATATTCATTCCAGTGGCAACCATTTCTGTATCATTTCCAAGATGACCTCATGGATGTGTTCATGAAATCACCATTGAGCTTTATTCAAAAAACTTTACCTTTTATAGTTTGCTTAAATAAAGAGTGGCAAAGAGAAGAATGACAAGAAAAACAATGTTATGGCATTCAAATAAATTTCCTTGCTATCTACGCGATGGGGATATTTAAGGTTCGAGGCTCTCTTCAAACTTGGTTAAAAATAAGAAAGCATTTTCAACTATTTCCAGTTAGAAGATAGAGTGACCATAAGAAAAGGAAAAAATACATTTTTTTTAGAATTCTAAGAAACTGCATAAAACTATGCTACTGTATATAAAATAGTAGCAGTGGTAAACTTCAGGACTGTTGCTACAACACTCTTTTCAAATTATCCAAGTAGAAAGTATCTCTGTTTACCTTAAGAGAAGAACAAATAAAACAACCAATGGGAAAAACCAACCTGAATCATATGGACAGCATTCACTGATCTGTTCTTTTTGTGTTACAGGCTCTTCATCATCAGGTAGGTACCGCTTGTCAATGGCCTCTTTGATCTGGTTGTTGGCACCTTTGGGATCCAAGTCCATTGCCCAGGAAAAGTTCATCAGTGCAAGATGGGTCTGCCCCAACTTTTTATAAACCTAACCAAAAAAACCCCAAAAGGTGTACTTATATGAACTTGGTATGAATTTTTATTTCATATATTTTATATCTACTAGTGCTATTTGTAGGCAGTTTGTCATCTGTAGAGGTCATGGCTACCAGGACATCTGTCATACCCCTAAATGGTACTCATTCCCCTCAACGTTTATAAACAAAAGTATTTTAAAAATCAAACATGTCAAAAATGGAAAGAGATTGTTATATCTAATGAGGAATAATGGTATTAGACACTGGTACCCAGTAGCAGAAAAGATTGTGTCAACCGTCCCACCCAGTCATCTAGCAAAGAAAGACCCCTGGCCATTTGTTTTGCCAAGAGTATACTTTACTGAAGCTTAAATGGTTACAGAAGTAACGTAAGCTGAATCTGAGGTGTTCCGTGCAAACAACAAAAAGGAAAGTTCCCTCTTATCTGCAAATGTCCAATCAGGTGCTTGTATATTGTTCAGGAAACAGGTGCTTGGTTCCCAGCTCTGCATATTGTTACTTGACCTTGGCTGGCTGGAGCTTCTCACACACCTCAGCTGGGCTTCCATCTCCCCCCCCCCTTTCCTTCCATGCTAATGTCAGGCTGTCAGCTTATGAAGCTTGGATAGGTGAGATGCAGCCATGACAGATTGCAAATTTCTCTTCAATTCTGGATGAGGTACTCCCCACCAACCCACTAAAATAAGAAACAGCACTAGATACATAATATATGAGATTGCCTTTAAATATTATTCATAAAGGTAAAGGTTTCCCCTGTCCAGTCGTGAACTCATATTTAATTAAAAAATAGAGCTGCTGCATTGCTAAGTGGGGCTGAAGAAGGAAAATACCTCACTGGTTCTGTCAGACCTTCAAGGTAGACCAGACTTGAACACCAAGTCATAAATATTAAAACTACTTTTATTATAGGGTTAGAGTAACAGAATCTTGGAAGTCTGAATATGCATCTCCCCTTCCTGTCTGTACCCTAAAGAGAATGAGGGAGGGTCCAATCTGACATGCTTTCTTAAATTCCATTCCTGCTTTGGGCTGAGATTTCTCTTATCTGACCGTAGCTGCGACTCTTTCTCCTCTTCCTCAAGGTTATTCTCATAGCCCACTACAGGTCCTTGAACGACATCACTGTGTTCTAGTCTATTTATGGGATCAATTTAAAATGCCAATGCTTATTTTTAAAAGTCCTTCCAGCTTGAGAGAATCAGGCTGTCTCAGGAATTGTCTATTACCATATGTAGTCCCAACCCAAAAATCAATGGCGTCAATTTTCCAAACAAACCTCACCTCCCAGCCTTTCCTTTTGTAAAGCAATTGCAAAGCAAGTCTCCACAACCAGTCTGTCCTTGGCTGCATAGCTGTCAAACCATTCCCAGACTTTCTCCACAATTGTACATGGGGCAAGAAGGTGCCTTCAAAGTTAGGAGGAGACCTGGTTGCTCACCACAGTGGACAGTACTGCTGAAACACAGTGCAGTACACTTGGCGAGCATTGCGTAACATTATCATCAATATTAACCTTTTATCTTTTTACAGCAACAATTCAGAAAATAATTCTCAAAACTGTTTTTACCTTTCCTATCAAAAAGTAAACAAGAGACTCTTTGGGAACAATCTGCTTCAGTTCTTCAAGTTCTTGCAAAGCATACTGAAAGGGAAAAAACTGAGTAGCTTTTCTAAGGGACTGCAGCAATATAACTTAAATATATACATCAAAGAAAAGTGGTCTATTCAATACAATAAAGTCAGTTTTAATTTCTGTCTGATTTTTTTTTATTGTTTGACAAATATATTTGTTGTGGTATACAGGTAACCTTGCTTACTGACTG
The DNA here is from genome assembly GCA_023970755.1 of Azemiops feae. Taxonomy (NCBI): domain Eukaryota; kingdom Metazoa; phylum Chordata; class Lepidosauria; order Squamata; family Viperidae; genus Azemiops; species Azemiops feae. The sequence continues at coordinate 356,469 of JALGBA010000441.1, forward strand.
CCTTGTTTAGTGACGTTACAATGGTATAAAAAAAGCTTTGAGACCAGTCCTCACATTTATGATCGTTACAGTGTCTGCAGTCACACGATTTCTATTTGGGTGCTTCACTTTGCACATTTACAACTGTTGCCACATCCCACAGTCACATGATCACCATTTGTGTGCTTCTCAACTGGCTTGTGACAAGCAAAGTTAATAGGGAATGCAGAATTAAAATCATAAGTCACAGTCATGTGATGTTTCATTTAATGACTGAAGTGATTCACCTAATGATCAAAGGTAAAGTGAGATCATGAGCCCGTTGCAGTCATGTGATTTTCTGCTTAGCAACCACAGTGCTTAGCAATGGAGTTGTCAGTCTCAATTGTGGTCACTAAGTGAGGACTACCTGTACAATTTGCAATGTTACAATGGATTTAGAAACCAAGAGTTTAGTCTACTGATCACTCCAAAATTTGACACATAAGAGACCAAGGAATTCAGCAAAGTCTTGAATGGAAAATATACAGGTAGTCATCAAGATACAACTGTAATGGAGACTGTCAGGACCATCATTAGGTGAAGAGTCCCACCTAACAACCGCCCCCATCCCTACTCTCCCCAATAAATCATTAAACAAATGCACGGGTCATTAAGTGGAGCATGGGATGCCTCAGGAGGAGGCCCTCGGAGGCCTACCACAGGCCCAGGCCCCCCTGCCCTAGGTCCTCCCAAGGCCTCTCCCACCCACTCCGAGATGCCCTGTGATCTGCTTGCCGCTCCTTGGGTTCCCATCGGGTCCTCCCAGGCCTTAGGACTGATTCCCACAACACCAGGCCAAGCACCCTCCACTTAACGTTTGAAGAGCTCTGAGGCTTTACAGAGCACTGGAATGTATTACTTCTTTTTGTGGCCATTTTGTCCTACCCACAAAATGGCGGTCATGTTTAGGTTGCCGCCGTACAGCCCAGGGACAAACTGCTTCGTTTTGCTGCCTTAACAGGGTCTGTGCAATGCTGCAGAAGCTTTCTGCAGCACTGTGCAGACCTCATTAATTCAGCAAAACAAAGCAGTTTATCTGGCAGCCAGCATTTTGTCCCAGTCCACAAGTTCGGGTCACCTCTCCATAGCCCAGGGACACGTGGCCTTCCCTCCTTCCCCAACATGAGGTCTGGAGAGCTTCAAAAGGTAAATGCAATGGGTGATAGGGATGTGGGGAGCATGTCCAAACTCTGCAGGGTCCCAGCTGGGTGGGATGGGGTGAGCAAGGCTGGGGGGGCACTGCAGCAGCCCTGTGGTTGGTCATAAGGGTGAATGACCGCAGGGGTGCTGCAGCCATCGTATTTTTGAAACAGGGTCATATGTAATTTTGGAGTGTCAGTTGTAACTTTGAACGTTAAGTAACCTGTCATATCTCAAGGACTACCTGTATTCCATTTCTCTATCAAGCAGGTGAATCTAGAAGAAAGTGTAATAATATTCAAAAAATTAAGAGTGACAACAAGCAGAGTCCCCATGACTATAACTAAGACAGAACAAATGAACTGCTGGAAACGTTTTAGGAACTTGGTCAGCTGACTAAAATCCTAGTGAAATAAAAAAAAAATTCTCATCATCTTACTATACGATGATAGCAGAGATTTAAAATGCTCCCTATGAAACTGTGCTTTTTATTTAGTATCCCTATACAGTAGCAGTGTTTCCTTTCCCCAGTTTAGGAATAATGTTTTACCATAAATCAATATGATACAGAGCAACATTCCTTTTGACCAAGCAAGCAGCGCTCCTGGAACAATGGAACACAGTTTTGAATCGCCGGCAGAGAGGTTTTCTTAGGGTCCTCAAAATTTAAGGCTGTAAAGAATCTACTGTGGAACAAATCTCACTAAACTCAGCAAAATACATTTAGGGTTGTTTTGTATGCATTTTGCAATTGGCTTAAATGGATATGGCTAGTATTCAGTTTTTTTGAAAGGAAAAAACAGTTGCTTTCCAAAAAAATGAAGCATAGTTCCCTCCAAATATATTACTCACATTGTACTTCTCATTTGCAAATAATACGGAGGCTCTATGGAATTTGCAGAGGGGGTTCTTGGGATCAATGTTAATGGCTTTGTTCAGTGATTCCAAAGCCTTCTCAGATTTCTTCAGGGCATGCTGAACCTGAAAAAAAGGAAGGGCATTTTAACAGAATTGGAAGGGACCTTGGAGGTCTTCTAGTCCAGCCCCCTGCTCAAGCAGGAGACCCTATACCAGGGGTGTCAAACTGCCGGCCCGCGGGCCGGTTTCATCATACTGAAGCCACGCCCACCCCATTGCCGGCAATGCAAAAAGAGTCGCGATATGTCACGACACGTCACGTGACGTTGCGAGTTTGACACCCGTGCCCTATACCATTTCAGACAAGTGACTGTCCAATCTCTTCTTAAAAACCTCCAGTGATGGAGCACCCACAAGTTCTGAAGGCAAGCTGGTTAATTGTTTTGTCAGGAAGTTTCTCCTTAGTTCTAGGTTGCTTCTCTCCTTGATTAGTTTCCATCCATTGCTTCTTGTTCTGCCTTCAGGTGCTTTGGAGAATAGCTTGAACCTCTCCTTTGTGGCAGCCCCTTAGATATTGGAATGCTGCTATCCTGTCACCCCTAGTCCTTCTTTTCATTAAACTACACATACCCAATTCCTGCAACTGTTCTTCTTATTTTTAGCCTCCAGTTCCTTAATCATCTTTGTTGTTCTTTGCACGCTTTCTAGAATCTCAACATCTTTTTTATATTTTGGCAACCAAAACTGGATGCAGTAGTCCAAGTGTGGTCTTACCAAGGCATTATAAAGTGGTACTAACACTTCACATCATCTTAATTCTATCCCTCTGTTAATGCAGCCTAGGACTGCATTGGCTTTCTTGGCAGCTGCAGCACACTGCTGGCTCCTATTTAAGTGATTGTCCATTAGGACTCCGAGATCCCTCTCACAGTTACTACTATTGAGCCAGGTACCACCTATTCTATACCTGTGCACTTGGTTTTTCTTGCCTAAGTGTAGAACCTTACTTTTCTCACCACTGAATTGTATTTTGTTGGATAGGGCCCAGTGTTCAAGTATGTCAAGATTCTTCTGTATCTTGAGCTTATCTTCTGGAGTGTTGGCTATTCCTGCCAGCTTGATTTCATCTGCAAATTTGATGAGTTCCCCTTCCATTCCCTCATCTAAATCGTTTATGAAGATATAGAAGAGTACTGGGCCTAAAACAGAACCTTGGGGTACCCCACTGCTTCCTTCCTTCCATGTAGATGTAGTTCCATTAAGGACTACACATTGAGTACAGTTTGTTAGCCAGTTACAAATCCATCTGGTGGTGATGCTGTCTATTCCACATTTTTCTATCTTATCAAGAAGTAAGTTGTGGTCTACTTTATCAAATGCCTTACTGAAGTCCAAGTAAATTATGTCCCCAGCATTTCGCTGGTCTGCTAATTTAGTCACATTGTCTACATACTGTATACAATACATATACAAATACATATATATTTTCAACATATATATACAACACTAAGGTGGTCACTGTTCATATTACACATCAAACCTGAATGAGAAGTGATTTACTTACAACTCCAATGTGGCACAACAAGACAGAACTCTGAGGATTAATATAAAGTGCTTTTTGGAAATGCATTTCTGCAAGACTGAATTTCTCTTGTTTGTAGTAAATCATCCCCAATCCATACCTAGCAATGAAAACAAAAACACCCCCCCCCAACAATGTATAATATTACTACCAATGGTCAAAGAGGAACCCTCAACCTTTCTGAGCAAATGGATATACTTTGACATTTGAGAGAGGTTAATGACTTCTTTCACAAAATGGATGCTATGATGGATATGGCTAATTATAAAACATCAATTTCCTGGATGGTAAATTGGTGAGGCAAAAATTTAAATAAAAAAAACAAGAGTGCAACCTGAACTCCATACAGGTAGTCTTCAACTTATAACCACAATTGGGATCGGAATTTCAGTTGCTAAGCAATGCAGTTGTTAACCAAGTCATCATGTGACTGGACCTGATTTTATGACCATTTTTACTGTAGTAATTAAGCGAATCATGTGGTTTTTAAGCAAATCTGGCTTTCCCAATTGCCGCTGCTTGTTGGAAGCTGGCTGGGAAAGACACAAATCGTGATGACTGCAAGATGTGGCAAGTATCGTAAATGTGAACCGGTTGCCAAGTGCCTGAATTGCAATCATGTGACCACAGAGGTGGTCCAATGCTCGTGACTTTCAGGATGGATTGTAAGTCACTTTTCCAAAGCCATCCTAATTTTGAACCATTGTTAAACAAACAATTGTAAGTTGAGGACTACCTGTATGCCAAACCACATATTTGCCACTATAAAGCATAACAAATTACTTGTTTTACAGAAACCAAAGTGGTGATACACAAAAGATATATAAAAACATTACTAATACACACATACAACCAAAACAGCAAGTGAAAGATACAAGTATCACAGAGACATAATTCCTTAACATTTTCTAGCCTTCAGGACTTTTTGTTCTCATTTCAATTTCCTTTTTCCTTTTTCCAGAATAATACTGTAACAAGCAATATTAGAGTTCAGCACATGCAGCACCTAAATTTCCTGGTTTCTTTAATTAGAAAAAATAAAATCGGGAGGGACTGCTTTGCCTTATAATCAGAAAGGGAATTTTTATGTTGACAGCAGCAAGAATCTTATATGCACGAAGATGGAAAGACGCATTAATTCCCACAATGGAAGAGTGGATGGTAAAGGTGATGGAGTTAGCTGAGATGGCATAACTGACTGTTTTAATTAAAGAGAAGAATGTAAGAGTTCTAAAGAATTTATCTTGTTTTGTTTCTATTTGGAAACCGCCTCTGGACTTTTTGCTCAAAACTGAAAAAAATGAAACTGATTTTAGGTTCTGATGATTTGAATTATTTTGTTGTTATAAAAATGGCTTGAAATGTTGTGAAATGTAAAGCGAAAGGTTGAAGTTGTATTTTTTTGTGTTTTACTGCACCAAAAAAACCCTCTTCTTATTTTTCTAACTTTTGTTTTTTCTGTATTTTTATTTTAGAATGAAACTTAATGTATGTATATAGCATGTGTCTATGTGTGTTATGTATGTGTATGGGTAGATATATACTATCTTTTGAGAGCAGGCAACAGAATTTCATTTTTAATGTGGGCCGGTGTGCTCATAGTAAAAAATGACGATAAAGGTTATCTTCTCTTCTCTCATCTCATCTCATCTTATCATCTTATCTTATCTTTGCCAACGCTGTGACAATTAAGAAATTGCAGCCATTTTACCTTTTGCTTTCCTTGTGCTTTTCTGTTGTTTGGGATTCTCAGATGTAGAAGGGAGGAAGGGGGGAATGCTTGAGCATTTTCAGTTAGCTTAAACAATTGCAGCTGGGTGAGCTTCAAGGTCAATTCTAGATAAAGTTTTGGCGGGCTGAAAAGTAGGGAGGAGAGCCCGCGTTTTAGATTAATTGGTGAATGTGATTTATGACAGCCTTTCTTGGGTGGGAATTGCAACTTGTTACATTGTATCGGGGGAGGGAACTTTAGTCTTGGGTTCAACTATGTAAGTGCCGATACTTTATTTCCTGAATAAAATGTTCTTTAAGGAAGAAATCTTTGCCTTGAAGTTCTTTTAATTGGCTTCGTCTATTGGAACCATGACATTAACCCAAGACTCCCTCTCACTTTAATTTTTATGGGGTCCTGAGCTCCAGTCACCTACCCAAAGCAGAAGGGAGGCTGACAAAGTCTCAGGGAAGATCCCAAGATGGAAAAGAAGGAGGAACCTGCCACTAGCACCACAACCACAGCTACTGCATCGGCGGATGGAGCGCAAGCCATCACACCGATCGAGAGTGTGGTTTCGGAAGCTCCAGCGGCAGGGGCGAAACCAAAGGCACGGTAGCACATCTGGTCATCAGAATGGACCCTGCCTAGCGGAGACTCGTGGCGTTCAGAGGCAGCCCAGCCGAAGAAGAGTTCTCCAAAGGCCGCTGAAGCTGAATTTCCACTAATTGCCTCCCAAGAATCGTGCTCTCCTGATCGTAGAGGAGCTAAGCGAATGGCACCATGGGATGAGTCTGGTGAGTGGAAGTACCTGACAGCAATCCGAAGCCAGTCAGTCAAGCATCTGAGGGAGATATTCGAAGGGTTGGACGTGGGAAGCAAGGAGCACACCACCCGTCCATTGCTGACCAGTGAGTGGAGTGACCAGCGCTCCTGAGACCATTCCCAGTCCAAGAGAAGTTCCAGTCCCATAATGGGGGCCGCTTCCCCACCCCCGAGGCCACCAGCTTTAGCCTTGAGCCCAGTGCAGGGAAGAAGCCCAGATCATCGTCGGCAGCCACTGAGTCCTGACCGCCATCAACGGTGCAATAGCCCAGGGCGTCGAGAATGGTATGTTAGGCCCAAACGGCATCGCCCCTATGTGAGCCCCGACTGACACCCATGCCACCATAGCCCAGATTATCAGCGACATAGGGAGAGCCCTGATCGTTACCGATACTGGGACAGCCCAGACCATCACTATCACCGACGGAGCCCTGAGCTGCGCCATCGGCGACACAGCCCTGAATACTGCCCCCGACGCTACACCAGCCCAGGCCCCATGCCAAGGTTTGATCAGGCTGGGGGCATCCAATGTAGCCTGATGCAACAGTATGGGTGGCTGCACACTCTATTAGACAGGCAGCACCCTGTGGCTGCTCCTCCTTTCAAGCCCATGTTTGATTGAGACCCTGAGAAGTTAACTTTCTTTCTGAACCAAGTACGTTCTCACATGAACCGAAATGCCAATGCCTATCCAGACCCGGCTGCGATGGTTGATGTCATTGCAGCTAACCTAGAGGAAGAGGCCTCGGAGTGGCTTAATAGCCTGTACAATGAACAGGCACCTGACCTATGGGACTTCAACCTATTCATCCAGGGGTTGAGAACTCGATTTGAGGATGAATCCATAGCCCTACAGGCAGAGAAGGACATTCACGAAGTGAAACAGGCAGGTAGACCAGCGAAGGATTATGTGCGTGAATTCCGAAGAGTCACGGGTCTTATTGAGCGGTGGCCAGAACGATCCCTAGTGCACCATTTCAAGAATGGCCTGGGCCACAATCTGTTCCAAGCCTGTGTCTACCGTGGGATACCTGACCAACTGCAGGAATGGTACCGGGTGGCAGTCAAGATGGACATCGAGCTAACCCGCTATAAGAAGCCGACAACTGGACCGGGACTGAGGCCAGAGCCGACTAGACGACCACCACCCCGATGACCCCCAGTGGCAGGAGCGACGGAACCTCCTAAATCATTTTCGGCATCTCCGATCAAATGTTTTAGATGTGGCCAGCCCGGTCACCGGGTGGCGGTTTGTCCTGTCCCATTCCCGTCAGCCCAGAAATTGTCTAAGATGTTCCTTAAACACATTTACCAACTACACGGCGCACCAAAGCATGTAATCTCTGACAGGGGGGTGCAATTTACGTCTAAATTCTGGAGAAACTTTCTGAAAATAATTGGCTCAACGCAAGGACTGTCATCGGCTTTTCATCCATCTACGAATGGGGCGGCTGAAAAAGCGAATGCAATGGTGGAACAATATCTTAGGTGCTATGTGGATTACCAACAAACGAACTGGACTGACCTCCTACCATTCGCTGAAGTGGCTTACAACAACACTGTCCACAGTAGCACCGGTTTCACGCCTTTTAAGATCGCCACTGGAAAGGATTTTATCCCAATGCCTGAATACCCCCAAGATCCCCCTGCCTCTCAGACGTTAGACCAATGGGTGTCAGCTTGGAAGGGAGTGTGGGACAACGCCAAGAAAGCATTGAAAAAAGCTTCAGAAATGTATAAAAAACAAGCTGATAAGAAAAGATCTCCCCAGAGGTCATTTCGTGTGGGGGAAAGGGTTTATCTGTCCACGAAGTATTTAAGACTCAAATTGCCTAGCAAAAAATTGGGACCGAAATACCTGGGTCCTTTCCCCATAGTGCGAGTTCTAAACCCAGTTACTGTAGAATTAAAACTTCCTCAGCTTTTAGGGAAGATTCACCCTGTATTTCACTGCAGCTTGTTGAAACCTTTCAGAGAATCAACTGTAAGACCCCCTCCCAAGAAAGCTCCTGGACCCCTTGTGGTGGCTGGGGAGACTCACTACGAAGTGAAACGTATTCTTGATGCTAGATTGTACAAGGGGAGATTGCAATACTTGGTGCAGTGGAAAGGCTACCCATTATCAGAGGCTACTTGGGTGAAATGTACTGATGTAAAAGCTGATAGACTTATTCGTAAATTTTATGATAAACATCCGAACAAACCGATAGGAAATCCTTAACCTATGCTTTTGTTTGATTTGCAGGACTTCTTTCTGTTAAGGGGGGCCGGATGTCAACGCTGTGACAATTAAGAAATTGCAGCCATTTTACCTTTTGCTTTCCTTGTGCTTTCCTGTTGTTTGGGATTCTCGGATGTAGAAGGGGGGAATGCTTGAGCATTTTCAGTTAGCCTAAACAATTGCAGCTGGGTGAGCTTCAAGGTCAATTCTAGATAAAGTTTTGGCGGGCTGAAAAGTAGGGAGGAGAGCCCACATTTTAGATTAATTGGTGAATGTGATTTATGACAGCCTTTCTTGGGTGGGAATTGCAACTTGTTACATTGTATCAGGGGGGAGGGAACTTTAGTCTTGGGTTCAACTATGTAAGTGCCGATACTTTGTTTCCTGAATAAAATGTTCTTTAAGGAAGAAATCTTTGCCTTGAAGTTCTTTTAATTGGCTTCATCTATCGGAACCATGACAATCTTATCATCTTATCTTATCTTAAACATTTGTGAACCCTTTTGAATTTTCAATATCCTGCATAAATATAATCTAAAACTTGATCTATTCTCCACACAAATACTAAGATTAGATAAAGAGAACCCAGTTAAACAAATGAGTCAAAGACATTATACTTGTTCATTTTTTTTTTGAGGAAAATTATTCAAAACTGCATATTTGTATGTGGCAAAAGTACAGGTAGTCCTCAACGTAGGATCACAATTGAGCCCAAAATTTCTGTTGTTAAGTGAAACATTTGTTAAGTGAGTCTTGCCCCATTTTATGACCTTTCTTGCCACAGTTGATAAGTGAATCACTTTAGTTGTTAAGATAGTAACACAGTTGTTAAGTGAATCTGGCTTCTCAATTGACTTTGATTATCAGAAGGTTGCAAAAGGTGATCATATGACCCCGGGACTCCGCAACAGTCATAAATATGAATCAGTTGCCAAGCATCTGAAGTTTGATCATGTGACCATGGGGATGCCGCAACAGTCATAAGTGTGAAAAGTGGTCATGAGTCACTTTTTTCAGTGCCATTGTAACTTCGGTCACTAAACTGTTGTAAGTCAAGGACTACCTATATTTGAACCTCTAGAATTATCAGTTCATTTGAAGGGGAAATTAGAGTCAGGTGTCACCCTCAATGTAATGATAATCAAGTGCGAGTGTAGGAGGTCCTGCCTTATTTGAAGAACAGAATTGTGTGGATTCACTATCAAAGTCTGATCTTCACCACACAGGTATGTGGAAGTGTGTCATGGCTCAAAGAAATGAGATTTCTGAGGACCTCCCCCAAAAAGTTGTTGATGCTCACCAAGGGGGAAAAGGTTACAAAACTATTTCCAAAGAGTTTGGACTCCAATAGTCCACTGTCAGGCAGATCATGTACAAATGGAGGCAATTCAACACCAATGAAGAGCATACCTAGAGCAAGGTAGGAGGTGTCATGGTTCCGACTAATGGAACACTTCAAAGAACTTCCAGGCATTGTTTATGCTAAAAGTCTTTAATCAGTGAAAACAGCGTCGGCACGGCATGGATGAATGCCAAGATCTGAATTTCCCTTACTTGCACATAACTATTCCGGCTATTCCCCTCCCCTATTTTGCAGTCATAAATCACATTTTCCAATCAGCCTGAAGGGCAAAGATTCACTTCCGTTCCTTATCCTGCGCTTTCCTTATCTTTCTCCTCCCCTCCCACCATCATCTAAATTAACTCTAAAAATACCAGACAGTTCTGCATATCTTGTCAAAGCAATAATATCCAATATTAGCAGCGTTGACATCTGGCCCCCCTTACAAAAAGGATAGGTCCTGTATGTGAACAAAAGCATATGTCAGGGATTATCTCTTGGGTTTGTTGGGATTTTTCTCATGAAACTTTTTGATGAGTCGGTCAGCCTTCACATCGCTAGATTTCACCCAAGTAGCTTCAGACAGCGAGTACCCCTTCCATTGTACTAGGTACTGCAATTTCCCTTTAAAAATTCTAGAGTCAAGAATACGTTTCACTAATATTTCACCAATCTCAATACAACTCCTTTAGTTTTAACTTTTCCAGTTTTCCATAGTTGCCATTCCAAGCCCTAATCAAATCCATAATTCAGATCAATATTCATCAGACTAAAATCTTAAACCTTAAAAATCTCAAAAATATTAGCTTACTTGCAATGATTGAAGAATGGATTGATTTATAAAAATGTTTGACAGAGTATAGGAAACAGAATATAGTGGAGAAATTTTAAAATATACATATATATAATAGCTATATGTTTAGCTTAGAAATAATTAGAAATAACTTAATGTAAAATGGTTTAAAAATGTAAAGTTATATTCGTTTATAAAATATGTATGTGAAATAGAATAAGAGATAGAAGTTAATTGAGAAATATAAAGTGAATATTTGGAGTAATATGGTCTGTATTATATGGATACTCGAACTATATACTATATGTCTATGTAATGCCAATTGGAATATGTTAATAGTTAATTAAGCTCGAAACGGGTGGAAATACTATTGATAGTTTTTTTTTTTGTTTTTTTTTTGATTGATAAAATAGAGAGGGAAATTTTAAAAAGTAACCTAAATTGTTTATGTATGACTATATGTTTTATTTTGTTTTATGGAGTGCCCTATCTCCACGATGAGTCCTAAGCACTTGGCTGTAAAATTAAAAAAATTCAATAAAACTTGTTATATATATAAAAAAGAATACGTTTCACTTCATAGTGAGTCTGACCTGCTACTACGAGGGGCCTGGGTGCCTTTTTAGGGGGAGGTCTTAAAGTGGAGCCCCGACAAGGTTTTAACAAGCTGCAATGGAAGACAGGGTGAATCCTCCCTAAAAGCCTAGGGAGTTTCAATTCTACTGTGACGGGGTTGATGATCCTTACTATGGGGAAAGGCCCCAAGAATTTTGGTCCCAATTTCTTGCTGGGCAATTTGAGGCGTAAATATTTAGTTGACAGATAAACCTTTTCCCCAACTTGGAATGTTCTTTGGGGAGACCTCTTTTTATCAGCCTGCTTTTTATACGTCTCGGAAGACTTTTTTAACGCAGTCTTCGTGTTTCTCCAAACTTCTTCCCACCCCCTCACCCATTGATCAAGTGTCTGGGAGGCGGAGGGCACATGAGGGTATTCAGGTATTGGGCTGAACTCTTTTCCCGTGGCTACTCTGAAAGGCGTGTAGCCGGTACTGCTGTGAACAGAATTATTGTACGCCACCTCTGCGAAAGGGAGGAGGTAAGTCCAGTTTGTCTGTTGGTAGGAAACGTAGCATCTGAGATATTGCTCCACCATTTTGTTAGCGGATTCTGCAGCCCCATTGGTGGCCGGATGAAAAGCAGATGATAAGCCTTGAGATGATCCAATTAATTTAAGGAAACTTCTCCAAAGCCTCGCTGTGAACTGCACCCCCCTGTCCGAAATTATTCGCTTAGGGGCGCCATGCAGCCGGTAGATATGTTTCAGGAACAATTTAGTCAGTCATTGGGCAGATGGGAGTCCTTTTCAGGCGATGAAATGAGCCTGCTTCGAAAACAGGTCTATCACAGTCCAGATGACAGTATTTCCTCTACTTTCAGGTAGGTCTACGATAAAGTCCATAGGTTGAGAAGGGTCTGCCACCGGCTGCAGTAACCCAGGGGTTTTCCCTGGGATTCTTTTCATTGTGGCACATACGGTACAACTCTTTACATAGTTTTCCACATCCCGTTTCAGCCCCGGCCACCAAAATTGCCGGCGGGTGAGATGCAGTTTTTAGATATCCAAAGTGTCCAGCCTGTTTTACATCATGGCTGTGTTTGAGAGCATTAAGACGGAGGGCTTCAGGCAAATACAGTTTCCCCCCCTTGTAAGCCAAACCATCCCTGCATGTTAAGGAGGTTTGATTATCTTTGAACCATTGATCGGTGAGGAGCTCTTGTTTTATTTTCTTTGCCCCAGGGTCATCAGGATTAGGGACCCTGCGAGGCGTGAGTTGAGCGGCAGTTTGTGGATTGGAGATAATTGCCTCGTTAACCTCTTCGCGTTCGCTTTTGTACTGGGGCAATCTCGATAGTGCATCAGCTAGGAAGTTTTTTCTTCCCGGTATGTACTTTAGAGTGAAGTTGAAACGGTTAAAGTACTGTGCCCACCGTACTTGCTTTGGGGACAATTTGCGGGGAGTTTTCAGTGCCTCTAGGTTTTTATGATCTGTCCATACTTCGAATGGCACCTTGCTCCCTTCTAGATAGTGACGCCAGTTTAACAGCCCCCACCTAATAGCGAAGGCCTCCTTCTCCCAGATTGCCCATCTCCTCTCGCTTTCAGTAATTTTTTAAAGGTGTAGGCACAGGGTTGTAGAACTCCACTTTTGTTCTTTTGCAGTAATACAGCTCCGACTGCCACGTCGCTTGGATTACAAAGGGTTCCACTGGGCAGGGGTGCTTTAGGACCGGTTCAGCAGCAAATAGTTTTTTAAATTCTCAAAAGCTGTTTGACAGCTCATAGTCCATGTAAGTGGCTGGCCCGGTCGCGGTTTTCCTCCTCCTTTGCCTGTTTTGAGTAGTTCTGTAAGGGGTAGGGCAATCTCGGCAAAGGAGGGGATGAATTGACGATAGAAGTTGGCAAAACCTAAAAAGCTCTGAAGCTGTTTGCGAGTCTTTGGGGGCTGCCACTCAACTATAGTTCTCACTTTGGCTGGATCCATTTCAATGCCCTCGTTGGAAATTCTGTAGCCAAGATAATCTAATCGGGTCTGGTGAAATTCACATTTTGACAATTTGGCATAAAGCTTGGCATTCAATAATTTCTTTAACACTTATAATAATAATAATAATAATAAAGTTGGAAGGGACCTTGGAGGTCATCGAGTCCAACCCCCTGCTCAGGCAGGAAACCCTATACCATTTCAGACAAATGGCTGTCCAGTCTCTTTTAAAAACTTCCAGTGTTGGAGCATTCACCGCTTCTGGAGGAGGTTGTTCCACTGGTTAATTGTTAACTGTAGGAAGTTTCTCCTCAGTTCCAGGTTGCTCTTTCCTGACTAGTTTCCATCCATATTCTTGTCCTGCCCTCAGGCGCCTTGGAGAATAGCTGACTCCCTTCTTTGTGGCAACCCCTGAGATATTGGAATACTGCTATCATGTCACCCCTAGTCCTTCTTTTCATTAAACTAGACATACCCAATTCCAGCAAACGTTCCTGATATGCTTTAGCCTCCAGTCCCCTAATCAAGTCCAGTCCCGTAATCCCCTAATCCCCTTCTCACCAGCTTTATGTGATCAGTCATATTTGTGCTGTATATCAGGATGTCATCATGCTGTATATCAGGATGTCACCCTCCTCTTGTGACGGCGAAGTGGCCGAGGATGCAGCGGGGGTGGCGGCCGGGCCGGGGGCAGCGGGGACCCCCGACGGTGCTGCAGTGGCTGCCGCCGGGCCGCCGCCACCGGAGCCGCTGCCTCCCGTCCTGCCCCCCCTCCCTGCCCCTTCGGCGCCGTCCGCCTTTTGTTCTCTCTCTCTCTCCTTACCTGAAGAGAGAGAGAGAGAGAGGGAGAGAGAAAGAGAGAGAGGGAGAGAGGAAAGAAAGGAAAGAGAGAGAGAGAGGAAAGGGAGAGGAAAAAGAGAAAGAGAGAGCGAGGAAAGAGAGAGAGAGAGAGGAGAAAGAGAGAAAGAGAAAGAGAGAAAGGGAGAGGAAAGAGAGAAAGAGAGAGAGGAGAGGAAAGAGGAAAAAAAGAGAAAGAGAGAGAGAGGGAGAGGAAAGAGAGAGAGGAAAGAGAGACCCTTTTGACATCTAAAATGAAGATAACACTGCATATATCCTTTTTTACCTTTATTTTATTTATACACACACACACACACACACACACACATATAATAAAGGTAAAAAAGGATATATGCAGTGTTATCTTCATTTTAGATATCAAAAGGGTTTTGCGGCTCCCAGTGTTTTTTTTTCAGTGGGAAATGGGTCCAAGTGGCTCTTTGAGTGTTTTGGGTTGCCTATCCCTGGTCTAATCCCTCAATGAAGTGATGGATTAGGGATTGCTCTGGCCACCCCTCTATTCGACCGGCTATCTTGCGGAACTCTCGCACGTTCTCCAGGGCAGGCCTGCCGGCTTGTTTTATTTTGTGGATTTGTTCTCTTGCCTTGAGGCCAAGGGATGGGTCCTCAAATCTTTCTCTCAGCCCTAGGAGGAAGAGGTGGGGGTCCTCCAATTCTGGGGCTTGCTCATTATATAATGGTCGTTCTCCCACCAGCTGCTGATCTCCTGGCTTCTGCACCACCCCAAGCTGTTGCAAGGCCTCTATTAGCTGTGGCAAGCTCAGAGGCTGCTGACCATCTGCCTGCGGGGAATGCCACACTCCCCATTGTTGCAGAGGTCTCAGACTGGGATTCCCTCTCTTCAGGGCTGGAGTCCCTGACAGGGGAAGACAGGGTCTTGAAGGCTGTCTGATCTACAATGGAGGGGCTGTAGGCTTCTCTCTGCAGGAGTGGATTTCTGCTTCTCACCTCTGGGTTTTCAAATCTTTCCAGTGACTCACCCGAACCTTCAGTGGCAGACGACCTGGCAGCTCTTCATCGATTTGCTTTTATCTGCCAGCCGTTTGTCTGCCAAAATTCATCTTCCCACAGCATGCTGTCTGTTACTTCCCCCTCTGGGGTATCAGCAGCTGCTGGGTTATATTCAAGCAAACTCCCGTTTCTCATGATAGATTTTCCTCCTGAAACTCTGCCAGCTTCACTCAAGCCTAGGAGGAAGAGGTGGGGGTAATGCACCCCCAGTTGTTTGAAAAGGATTCAGATCTTGGCATGATGTCATGGTTCCGACTAATGGAACACTTCAAAGAACTTCCAGGCATTGTTTATGCTAAAAGTCTTTAATCAGTGAAAACAGCGTCGGCACGGCATGGATGAATGCCAAGATCTGAATTTCCCTTACTTGCACATAACTTTTCCGGCTATTCCCCTCCCCTATTTTGCAGTCATAAATCACATTTTTCAATCAGCCTGAAGGGCAAAGATTCACTTCCGTTCCTTATCCTGCACTTTCCTTATCTTTCTCCTCCCCTCCCACCATCATCTAAATTAACTCTAAAAATACCAGACAGTTCTGCATATCTTGTCAAAGCAATAATATCCAATATTAGCAGCGTTGACAGGAGGTCTCAGAGAACCCCAGGGTAATGTCTAAGGAACTTACGTCCTTTCTAGCATAGATGAATGTCAATGTTTGTGAGACCACCACCAGGAGAACACTGAACAACAATGGTGTGCAGGGCAGGCTTGCAAGGAGAAAGCCACTACAGTACTCTTCAAAAAGAGCATTGCTGCCCATCTACAGTTTTCAAAAGACCATGTGGATAAGCTTGAAGGCTACTGGAAGAATGTTCTGTGGATGGATGAGACCAAAGTAAAACTCTTTGGCTTGAATGAAAAGTATTAAGCTTGGCAAAAGGCAAACCATGCATTCCAGTATAAGAACTTTATTCTATCTGTGAAACATAGAGGTGACAGTATCATGGTTTAGGCCTGCTTTGCTGCTTCTGGACGAGGGCGACTTGCCATCACTGATGGAACTGAGAATTCTGAATTGTACTAGCAAATTCTACAGGAAAATGTCAGGTTATCTGTCCGTGAATTGAAGCTCAAGTAGGTCTTCCAGAAAGACAATGATCCAAAACACACAAGTTGTATGACCAAATAATGGTTAATGTCAACGCTGCTAACATCGGATGTTCTTGCTTTGACAATATATGAAGGTGCAGCCATTTTCTCTTTAACCCGTGTATTACTTTTAGAGTTAGAATTAGATGGTGCTGGGGGGGAGGGGGAAGAATGTGTATGGGGATTAGTTAGACATAACAATATCGCAGTAGAGTATTCTTCAAGGTTGTTTGAAATAAGAGAAGATAAGAAATGGTGGGTGATGAAACTGGAGGGAAGGTTTGCATTTCAAACTAATTGGAGAATGTGATTTATGACTGTTAATTGGGGGAGGGAATTGTGCTTCGATACTATGTGTTTAGGGGAGGAGAATTCAGATTTTGGCTTTGACCATGTACGTGCCGATGCCATGTTATTTTGAATAAAGATTCTTTAAGGTAAACAATGCCTCAAAGTTCTTTGAAGAGTAACATCTGTCGGAACCATGACATCAAGCCAAAATCTACAAACTTTTCAAACCATCTAGGGGTCCCGAACCCCAGTCGCTGTTCCTAAACTTAGGTGATAGGCTGACGAAGATTCGGGGAAGATTTCATCATGGAAGAAGAAAAATTGCCTGAGGCCAGCACCCCGGCAGCAGCTGCTACCCTGGGGGAGGGGGGGAGCTACAGCCAGCAAACCGGTGGAGAAGGAACTTTTGCAGGTCTCCCAGCTGGGAGCAAGACCAAAGCAGCTAGGAGAGCTGATCTGGTTGTCAGGTTGGGATAAGCCCAGCGGAGACTCCAGATGCTTCGAAACGGCCTTGCCACCCTCAAGGGCTTCAAAAGCAGATGAGGTGGAGCTACAACAAAGGGATTCCTGCATATCGCATTCCCCAGACCGGTGGAAAGCTGCCAGGCCGTCTGCCACTGAGGACTCGAGTGAGTGGAAATATCCGTCTGCAGCTCGTAGTCGGTCAGTAGAATATTTGGCAGAAAAATTTGAAGAGCTAGAAGTGAGAAGCAGAGAACAACTCCTGCTGAGAGAGGCCTCCAGCCCCTCCCTTGCAGATCAAACAGCCTTCCAGACCCTGGAGTCCCCTGCCAGGGCCTCCAGCCCCACAGAGAGAGGGAACCCCAGCCTGGCCCCCCTGCAGCAATGGGGAATTTGGCAGCCCCCGCAGGTGTAAGGTCAGCAACCTCTGAGCTTCCATCAGCTAATAGAGGCCTTGCAACAGCTTGGGGTGGTGCAGAAGCCAGGAGAGCAACAGCTGGTGGGCCCGCAAATGAGGGAGATCCAGCAACAACCCCCACTCATCCAGCAACCATTGAGGGCCCTGCAGCAGCAGAGGGCGCCACAAGCCCCCACAGGCCAACAGCAGAGATGACAACAGCAACCCCCACTCATCCAGCAACCATTGAGGGGCCTGCAGCAGCAGAGGGCACCACAAGCCCCTGCAGGCCAACAGCAGAGAAGACAACAGCAGCCCCACCCAGACAGCAACCTTTGGGAAACCTCTGACAACTCGAGAGGCCAGTACTGCCAGTATTGCAACCACAGCAGGGGGGTGGTCGCAGCCCCCGAACATGCAACCCCTGGGAATATGGCAGCAGCCACGGTGGGGCCAGCAGCAACTGGGGGTACAACAGCCACAGTGGGGAGCCCAGCAGCCGTTGAATCAGCAGCCAGGGTGGGGCCAGCAGCAACTAGGGGTGCAACAGCCACAGTGGGGGCCCAGCAGCCGTTGAATCAGCAGCCAGGATGGGGCCAGCAGCAACTGGGGGTGCAACAGCCACAGTGGGGGCCCCAGCAGCCAATGATTGCTCCACCTTTCAGAGCAACCTTCGATGGGGACCCAGAGAAGCTGATTTTTTTCCTCAACCAAGTGCACTCTCATTTGAACCGCTGGGCCTATCTCTACCCGGACCCAGGCGCTATGGTCGATGTGATTGCGTCCAGCTTAGAGGGAGAGGCATCCGAATGGCTGAACAATTTATATAATGAGCAAGCCCCCGAATTGGAGGACCCCCACCTCTTCCTCCTAGGACTGAGAGAAAGATTTGGGGACCCATCCATTGCCCTCAAAGCAGAAGAACAAATCCATAAGATAAAACAAGCCAGCAGGCCTGCCCTAGAGTACGTATGAGAGTTTTGCAAGTTAGCCGGTCGGATAGAGAGGTGGCCTGAGCAGTCCATAGGCCATCACTTCAGGGAAGGGTTGGACGATCAACTCTCTCAAGCCTGCATCTATCGAGCGGTACCTGATCAGCTGCAAGAATGGTACCAGGCGGCGGTAAGACTAGATGTTCAGCTTGCCCGCTATAAGAAGCCTCCCCCACCTGAAGCCGAGCCAAAGCCAGAGCAACCCAAATGGCAACCACCCCCCGAAAACCTCCAACTGCTAGGACTGCTGAAAGACCCAGGCCACCTGCAGCCCGCCAATCAAGTGCTTCCGATGCGGACAGCAGGGACATCGAGCAGCGAACTGCACAGTTCCCTACCCCCAACAGCAGAGCAGACTGGGACCTGCAGCGAGAAAGAAACCTGACCAGCAGCCAACGAGAGAAAAATCCAACTGGATCACACAGGAACCGGTTGCCCAAGTCACATCCCCCACACAGGAGGACACCGGGACTAAGGCCAGATCCGCCCCCGCTCTACCCTCTTTCGACAGCGACGACGAAGGAGAGAATGACCCGATGGTGAGTTGACACGTCCCACCTTTCTAACTGCCTGCCAAACTAATAATCTCAAAGTCGGGAGCAAAGATAGACTTAAAAGTACTAGTCGATTCTGGATGCTCCTGATGCATCATTAGCTTGCCATTTGCCATGAAATTGGGCATACGAGCAAAACTGCTCTCCAAGCCCGTGAGATTTGAGCAAGCCGATGGCTCCCTGATGGGAGGGACTCTTGTCACACAATTAACTGAGCCCCTACGCCTAGAAATAGGTGAGCACTGGGAGTTTATTCGCTTCCTGGTGGCTCCAAAAATGACTGAGGCTGTGATCCTAGGGCTAGCCCGGTTGGACAAATGGAAGCCGTTTATCTGGTGGGAGAAAGGAATGAGAACTGTGAGACTACCTATAGGGCCTAAACCCCCCACTGATTCAACAGACGTTGCGGGACACTTTAGGCCACCTAATGAGCGAGCGCACATGGCTGCCTCACCGCCACCAGGCGAGCCACTCATCCCCAGCGAGTACCGGTACCTAGCGGAGGCATTGAGAAAGAATGCGATGCCCTGCCCCCCACAGACCCAATGATTGCTCTATCGAACTGGTGCTGGGAGCCAAACTCCCACGACCGAGAATGTACACTATGTCCCCCCTCGAAATGGAGGAGATGCAGAAATACATGAACAAAAAGGGGTTCATTGAACGGGCCAATTCTACTGTGGGAGCCCCTGTGTTATTTAAAGAAAAAAAAGATGGGTCTCTTCATCTTTGCGTGGATTATAAAGGTCTGAACGTGGTGAGTGTGGAAAATAAATACCCCCTCCCCCTCCTGAAGGACCTACTAACCCACCTGGCTAAGGGGAGTGTCTTCACTAAATTAGACCTGAGAGAGGCATATTACCAGGTGAGAATAAAGGAGGGAGACGAGTGGAAAACTGCCTTCAACTGTCCCATGGGGAGCTATCAGTTCAAAGTCATGCCATTTGGACTACAGGGGGCCCCAGCCGTATTCATGCAGTTAATTAATGAGGTCCTACATGATCACTTATACAAAGGGGTTCTGGTGTATCTTGATGACCTCCTGATGTACAGCACGAGTATGACTGATCATATAAAGCTGGTGAGAGAAGTATTAAAGGAGGGAAGCCGCGACCGGGCCAACCACTAGCATGGACGATGGGCTGTCAAACAGGTTTTGAGAATTTAAAAAGACTATTTGCTGTTGAACTGGTCCTAAAGCACCCCTGCCCAGGGGAACCCTTTGTAATTCAAGCTGACGCCAGCGACATGGCAGTCGGAGCTGTATTACTGCAAAAGAACAAAAGTGGGGTCCTGCAACCCTGCGCCTACACCTCTAAAATATTTAATGAAAGCGAGAGAAGATGGGCAATCTGGGAGAAGGAGGCCTTCGCAATTAGGTGGGGGCTATTAAACTGGCGACACTATCTAGAAGGGAGCAAAGTGCCTTTTGAAGTATGGACAGATCAAAAAAATCTAGAGGCACTGAAAACTCCCCGCAAATTGTCCCCAAAGGAAGTACAGTGGGCACAGTACTTTAACCGTTTCAACTTCACTCTAAAGTACATACCGGGAGGAAAAAACTTCCTAGCTGATGCTCTATCCAGATTGCCCCAGTACAAAAGCGAACGCGAAGAGGTTAACGAGGCAATTATCTCCAATCCACAAACTGCCGCTCAACTCACGCCTCGCAGGGTCCCTAATCCTGATGACCCTGGGGCAAAGAAAATAAAACAAGAGCTCCTCACCGATCAATGGTTCAAAGACAATCAAACCTCCTTAACATGCAGGGATGGCTTGGCTTACAAGGGGGGGGGGAAACTGTATTTGCCTGAAGCCCTCCATCTTAACGCTCTCAAACACAGTTATGACATAAAACAGGCTGGACACTTTGGATATCTAAAAACTCTACATCTCACCCGCCGGCAATTTTGGTGGCCGGGGCTGAAACAGGATGTGGAAAACTATGTCAAGAGTTGTGCTGTATGTGCCACCATGAAAAGAATTCCAGGGAAAACCCCTGGATTACTGCAGCCAGTGGCAGACCCTTCTCAACCATGGGAAGCAATAGCTATGGACTTTATAGTAGACCTACCTGAAAGTAGAGGAAATACTGTCATCTGGACTGTGATAGACCTGCTTTAAAAACTGCTTTAAAAAAGGCTTCCGAAACCTATAAAAAGCAGGCTGATAAAAAGAGGGCTCCCCAAAGAACATTCCAAGTTGGTGAAAAGGTTTATCTGTCGACTAAATATTTACGCCTCAAATTACCCAGTAAGAAATTAGGACCGAAATTCTTGGGGCCTTTCCCCATCGTAAGGATCATCAACCCGGTCACAGTAGAACTAAAACTCCCATGGCTTTTAGGGAGAATTCACCCTGTCTTTCATTGCAGCTTGTTGAAACCTTGTCGGGGCTCCACTTTAAGACCTCCCCCTAAGAAGGCTCCCGGGCCCCTCGTAGTGGTGGGATAGACCCACTATGAAGTGAAACGTATTCTTGACTCTAGAATTTTTAAAGGGAAATTGCAGTACCTAATACAATGGAAGGGATACTCGTTGTCTGAAGCCACTTGGGTGAAATCTAGTGATGTGAAAGCTGACAGACTCATCAAAACGAAAGATAGTCCCTAACATATGCTTTTGTTTACATTACAGGATGTATCCTTTTTGTAAGGGGGGCCGGATGTCAATGCTGCTAACATCGGATGTTCTTGCTTTGACAATATATGAAGATGCAGCCATTTTCTCTTTAACCTGTGTGTTACTTTTAGAGTTAGAATTAGATGGTGCTGGGGGGGAGGGGGAAGAATGTGTATGGGGATTAGTTAGACATAACAATATCACAGTAGAGTATTCTTCAAGGTTGTTTGAAATAAGAGAAGATAAGAAATGGCGGGTTATGAAACTGGAGGGAAGGTTTGCATTTCAAACTAATTGGAAAATGTGATTTATGACTGTTAATTGGAAGAGGGAATTGTGCTTCGATACTATGTGTTTAGGGGAGGAGAATTCAGATTTTGGCTTCGACCATGTACGTGCCGATGCCATGTTATTTTGAATAAAGATTCTTTAAGGTAAACAATGCCTCGAAATTCTTTGAAGAGTAACATCTGTCGGAACCATGACAGTTAGAGCAGAAGAAAGTTAATGTTTTGTAATGACCAAGTCAAACTCCCAACTTTAATCCTATAGAAATGTTTCATGCAAGGACGCCCACCAACATTCTTGAGTTGAAGCTGTTTTTTTACAGAGGAATAGGCTAAAATTCTTCCAAGTCGATTCCTGGACTGATCAACAGTTATCGGAAATGTTTAGTTGCAGTTGTTGCCCAAGGGAGGCACACCAGTTACTGAAAGCAAAGGTTCACATACTTTTGCCATACACAAATTTGTAGCTTTAGATCATTTGCCTGCAAGCAAGAACTGGTGGGACTGTAAAATAGAAAAAGTAATAGAAAATGAAGAAGCTAAATTGCTCTGGGACTTTAAAATACAAACAGACAGGCACCTGCCAAATAACACCCCAGATTTAACAACTGAAGGAATCAAGATGCCCTATGGAAATAGCATCAAGAGTCTGGATGAAGATGATCACTACAAATACCTGGGCATCCTCCAAGCTGACAACATCAGGCACACTGAAGTCAAAAAAAGGTTAGAAGTGAATATATCAAGAGAGTGAAGAAGATCTTAAAGTCCAAACTCAGTGGAAGAAATACCATCAAGGCAATTAACACCTGGGCAATTCCAGTCATTAGATGCACAGCTGGAATAGTGGACTGGACCCAAGTAGTACTAAAAGTCCTGGATAGGAAGACCAGAAAAATAATGATGATGAATCGTGCCCTTCATCCTCTGAGCGATGTTGACAGTAAATACATACCAAGTAGGAAAATAGATGGGCATGGAATGTTGCAAGTATATCAGATGGTTGAAGTAGAAAAAAGGGCATTGGAAGAATATCTGAAGGACAGTGAAGAAGATGCAATGAAGCTATTATACCAGGAAGGTTTACTGAATACTGGAGAAACCAAAATGGCCTACAAGGACCAAATGAAGAACAGAAAAGACATGGGAAGACAAAGAATTACATGGCCAGTACATTAAAAAAAAATAGCAGGGAAAGCAGATAATAACAAGAGCTGTCAATGGCTAAGAGCAGGAAAGTTGAAGAAAGAGACCGAGGGACTAATTCTGGCTGCACAAGACCAAGCCTTAAGGACAAATGCCTATAAAGTCAAAATTGAGAAGACAGCAACAGACAGTAAGTGCCGCCTATGGAAACACGCTGAAGAAACAGTGGACCACCTGGTAAGCTGCTGCAAGAAGATCGCACAGACTGACTACAAGCAGCGGCATGACAAAGTAGCAACAATGGTGCATTGGAAGATCTGCAAGAAATATCATTTGCCTGTAAGCAAGAACTGGTGGGATCATAAAATAAAGAAAGTCATAGAAAATGATAAAGTTAAACTGCTCTTGGTATGGGTTAATTCTGGCTGCACAAGACCAAGCCTTAAGAACAAATGCATACAGGCTTCCGGTTTTGACATTGTGGCGAAGCAGATGCAGGAAGACGGGGCTCCGTCCTTCGCGTTTGATTTCGCCCTGCTGGGGGACCCTGGAAAGGGTCGAAAGTCGCCCTGTAGAGGCGGCAAGCAAGGAGGGGACCCTCATTGATCAGGGGGGTGGCAGCCCTCCCATTTGATCTGAGGAAGCCCTCCAAACCGGTGGGGGAAAGACTGGCTACATTCGCATAACCAGTCAGAAGCTGCTGTCAACGGAAGACAACAAGCACTATCAAGCAATCTTACAACAACGTGGATGAAACTGGGTGAGACCTAAGCCTCTCTTTATGATTTTAAGACTTCTTCCTGAAAATCTGCCCAAGGCACTCCCCCCAAGGAGGGAAAGGGAATTCCCACCCCATTCCGCCAGGAAAGCGGCGAATTAATTACTTGGGGAAAAAGGAGAAACCTTCAAGACTAATTTGGAATTTATATATATATATATATATATATATATATATATATTCAATGACACAGTCCTCGATCTCCGGGAGAAATATAAACCAGCTGTTTATTGTTTAAAAGTTTAAAACAATAAAAACAACTATTTACAATATTAAAAGATATTAAAAAATTAAGATAGAAAAATGTGGGTTAGACAGCATCACCACCAGATGGATTCGTAGCTGGCTGACCGGCCGTACTCAGCATGTGGTCCTCAATGGAACCGCATCTACATGGAGGGAAGTGTGCAGTGGGGTGCCCAGGGCTCTGTTCTGGGGCCAGTGCTTCAACATCTTCATCAACGAATTTGGACGAGGGGATAGATGGGGAAACTCATCAAATTTGCGGATGACAACCAAGCTGGCAGGAATAGCCAACACTCCAGAAGGACAGGCTAAGATACAGGAGGACCTGGACAGACTGAACATTGGGCGCTATCTAACAAAATGAAATTCAATGGTGAAAAAAGTAAGGTCTAATTTAGGCAGAAAAAACCAAATGTACAGGTATAGTATAGGGGGTACCTTGCTCAATAGTAGTAACTGTGAGAGGGATCTTGGAGTCCTAGTGGACAATCACTTAAATATGAGCCAGCAGTGTGCTGCAGCTGCCAAAAAAGCCAACACAGTGCTGGCTGCATAACAGAAGAATAGAATCAAGATCACGTGAAGTATTAATACAACTTTTACAAGCCTTGGTAAGGCCACACTGGAATACGCATCCAGTTTTGTCACCACGATGTAAAAAAAAGATGTTGAGACTCTAGAAAGAGTGCAGAGAAGGGCAACAAAGATGATTAGGGGACTGGAGGCTAAAGCATATCAGGAACGTTTGCTGGATTGGGGTATGTCTAGTTTAATGAAAAGAAGGACTAGGGGTGACATGATAGCAGTATTCCAATATTCAGGGGTTGCACAAAGAAGAGGGAGTCAAGCTATTCTCCAAGGTGCCTGAGGCAGGACAAGAAGTAATGGATGGAAAAGTCAAAGGAGGAGAAGCAACCTGGAACTGAGGAGAAACTTCCTGACAGTTAGAACAATTAACCAGTGGAACAACCTGCCTCCAGAAGCGGTGAATGCTCCAACACTGGAAGTTTTTAAGAAGAGATTGGACAGCCACATGTCCGAAATGGTATAGGGTTTCCTGCCTGAGCAGGGGGTTGGACTCGATGACCTCCAAGGTCCCTTCCAACTTTATTATTATTATTATTATTATTAAAACAACTTAGCTTTCGCTGGTCCCCTGCCAGCGTCCTCAGAGTAAAGTTTTGGGGTGGAGATTACTTTTATAAACCTTGCTAGCCTAACTGCTTACTCATTGACCGTGTGATAGGGCCATCCGTCCTGGCTGACCGTAATTGCCTTAATTGTCCCGCCTCCTCTTTTTTGCACTCCAGTTCTCCAACCTTCCTCCCTCCCATCCTTGTCAATCCCGTCCTTCCTGGCGTTACTGCCATTGGCTTGCTTTCCAGCTGCTCCCCCGTACTCGTTCTGGGCCTTACACCCAGATCCGGTGTCTTAGATGCCTTCCCATTGCTGCTCCCCTCCTTTCCATCCCGTTTATCTGCCCATTGTTCCTGTCTTCCACTGTCTATCCCTATTAGTGCTATTTCCTCCGATTTCCTTCCCCGCTTGAATGTGCGTGCGCACAGCCGTATCCCGTCCCTCTGCCTATTTAATTAAATACCAGAACTATCGCCAAAACTGAACACTTTAACAACAGAATAATCAGAGAAGCCATCGAGATAGAAAAACGCCCACACAGCATGAATAAACGAGATGATACCTCCCGCCTACCAGCCATTTGGAAACCCACCCTTATTGACAAACGAGTCCCTAACACTAGACCCACACTCACGAAAACCACACAGGATGTCACCACCACACATCCACGCAAAAAGCAAACCCAAACCCACACCGATGATGAGGCACGACCTCAAACCAGAAACCAGACCACAGCTGCATCATTAGCCATTTCAAACCCCTCCAATCCATACATGAAGCAAACTGACACCCACCTTGATGATATGGCACGACCACGAACGCGAAGCCAAACAACAGCAATGCAGCTCTCCATCTCAAATCCCGCTGCAACTCAGACTAATCCGAGCACAACAAAGCCCCCACCCAAACAGAACACACCCCCATCCAATCAGAGCACAGCCAACCCCCCATCCAATCAGAGCACAGCCAAGCCCCTAACCAATCAGAACACACCTCCACCCAATCAGAACACAGCCAAGCTCCCACCCAATCAGTTCATACCCCCACTGGCAGTTAAAAGGAAGAAACAGTTGCGATCACACATTGCTCCTAGAAGCACGAAGCCGAAGAGACACCAGCCTGAAGATGACGAATGAGACTTCGTCGAAACGTCGCCAAGACACTTCCAATTTTACGCGGGAGAAAACCCGAATTACCAAAGACCTACACACACACACATATATGTGTGTGTGTGTGTGTGTGTGTGTGTGAATGACTTGGAAATTTGGGGACTAAAAGTGTTTTTAAGACCTTTTTTAAAAAAGAAAGACTTGAAAAGTTTACAATATAAGTTTTGGATTTAAAAACTGAAAAACAGTGTGGATGACATCTAGTGGTGAATTACGGCACTACAACTTATTATGCCTAAAAGAAACCTGGCTCGAAGCCCAGAGCTAGATAAGACTTTACCTGGCCTTGAAGCTTTTACTTTTGAGAACTGCAGCTGAGAAAAAGAAACAGACTTGGGGGGCTGCTTATCTGTGTGGCAGAGATGATAATATTATTCTAAAATTGGCCTGTCTGAACTATGAACACAAATACTGACTTTCAGAACTGTATTGTGGAACTATTTTCCTGTAGAAGAAACATACACTATTGCCTGATATGATGGAACACTTTGGATTATAAATCTCGATTGTTAAACAACCTTTAATGGTTCTTTTTTTCTCCCTGGACAGAAAGGATATTTTTCTCATTGGACAGAAAAATTTGAATTTTACTTATATCTGCTTAGGGGAGGTTTAAGAACGTCTAGTTGGTTGGATAAATTTATAAAGGCTACTTACAAAAAATAAAATGGATGTTCCATACTTAGCTCTAAATAGTAAAAAACCATCCTTAACATCTGTCTCCAGAAGCCTCAGTTTGCCATATCACCAAGAAAATGCTGATGAACCAGAGAAAGAAATTCTCTCCATGTTGAAATTAATACAAGAAACAATTGCTTTAGCTCATGATGAGATTAAAAATAACACAAGGAGATAAAAGAACAATTTTCTAATTTAAATCTACAAACTCAGAAAATAACTACAGAGAAGGAACCAGCAAGCCAGAAAATAGAAGGAAAACTAGAGAATGCTGATACAAACATTGTGGATCTAAAGGAAGAAACTAACGACCAGACTCAGATAAGTGAAGACTTAAAAGACACAACGATAATATTGGAAATGGAAAAGACATTTTACAAACCAAGATTTCAGAACATACTGGAGGATAAGGAAGGAGAGCTGATGGAATGGAAGATAAAGCCGTTAACAGAACTGTGGGGAACTGGAGAAGGAGGGAGGCTGTTTAATGAATATCAACGGGCTAGTTCTTCCAAAAATACTTTAACTAAATTGTTTCTCTTGTTTCAAATAATATACACAAAAATAGAGGAAGAATTATTTGATGATCCAAATGCACTGACTTGGAAAGTTAGTTGGCAAAGGAAGAAAGCTAGAGTAAGACTGAAGGAAACAGAAGCTTTGACCTATTAGAGGGGATGTTATATTACCAATTAGATGTTTGAATATGGTTAAGAATAGATTGCTAGAAATAGAAGTATTATTATAACTAGATAGATAGGATTTGTAACCAGAATATCATATCTTGGTATGAAAAGGGAAATAAGAATATGCTAAGAACTTTGAATAAGGGAAGCTTTTGGTTACCCAAAAATAACTTGTTCTGAAATTATAAATGATTGGGACATTTTGAACATGGATGGGGAATTAAAATTGAAAAAAGCAAAAATAGGATATAGACTGAATAAATGGATATTGAGTGCAAATGCAATTAAGATATGCTTTGGTTAGAAAAGATATTCTAAGATATTCTATTATTGACACTATTAGAAAAATGTAACAAATGTTGATAGGCAATTGTATATTTACTCACAACAATAAGAATTGTATTTGCTTAGTGTGGAAAAATGTCTATTATCAGAAGAAAAGAGGATGTACTGGAGGGTGTAATATTGGATTTAATTTGAAGAAGCTTACATGTACCACGGAATCACTAATGGACTCAGTCATCACGTTGTCTATTAGGCACTTGATTGTAAAACAGAAAATTAATAAAATATTTATATATATAAAAAAGAACAAATGCATACAAAGCCAGAATGGAGAAGACAGCAATAGACAGCAAGTGCTGCCTCTTCAAAGAAGGTGAAGAAACAGTGGACCACCTGGTTAGCTGCTGCAAGAAAATTACACAGACTGACTACAAACAACGGCACAACAAAGTAGCAACAATGGTGCATTGGAAGATCTGCAAGAATTACCATTTGACTGCAAGCAAGAACTGGTGGGACCATAAAATAGAGAAAGTCATAGAAAATGAAGAAGCTAAAGTGCTCTGGGACTTTAGAATTCAAACAGACAGGCACCTGCCACATAACATCTCAGACTTAACAATTGTCGATAAGACAGACAAAAAAGTCTGGATAGTGGACATAGCAGTACCTGGAGACAGCAGAGTAGAAGAGAAAAAACTGGCGCAGATAACAAAATACTGTGGCAAAAGAAAGAAAAGGTAGTACCAATAGTAATAGGTGCCTTGGGTGCAATCCCAAAACAACTGGAGCACCACTTGAACACCATTGGCATTGAGAAATTCACCATTAGTCAATTGCAAAAGGTAGCTTTACTTGGAATAGCTTACATCCTGCAACTATACCTCTAACACCCTCAAACATCAACACCTGCCTATCCCAGTTCCTTGGTAAGGATTCGATAGGTGGATAAAAATGCCAAATCCAGTCTGAACATCTGGCTGACTGTGCAACCAACCATAATAATAATAACCCCTCCAACAGAACAGTATCTTGCCATGGTGGAGTGATGCTAAGGGCTACACTGAACAGGTCCAACCACATCAGACAGGTCTTAGCTAAAGAGTCAGACTAAATCTGTTCCAAAAAATCAATTCAATATGGTGCGAATACGCAATTCATGCAGGATTGACTATTGCCTGGATTAACAAGAGTTGCACTGGATGCTATGGCTCCTGTGCATTCATCGTGAAATCTGTTACAGGGATCAGCAACCAGGGCATGGATTTTACACACTACTGGAAGGCAATCAAAACCAAAGAACTTGGTCAAAGGAAGAAGACTACTCAATTGTGGAATGTTGTGTAATTTTGAAACACAAGTTCTTTACCAATGCTGAATTGGAAGCTATAAAAAAAACAACTCAATATTCAGGTTTATTCAGAACTTTCAATAATGATACTGATTTGCAAATTGAGCAACAAATAGTAGAAAGAGATTGCTGATGTTAATGAAGAACAATAAGGAGAAATAACTGTAGTTGCTAAAGAACTGCAAGCAAGCACTATTGGTTAATGAAGAACTAGCTGGGAAAAGACTGAATGAAAGAAGTCAAAAGAATATGTTTGCCAAAATTGAATCAAATTAACAAGAAGACGTTAGCTAAAATATTGAAGAATATTAATGAAGCTGTCAAAATTATTCCAACTGAAACACTGATCCAAAAAACCTAGCTGATGTATGCTGTAGCCTATGTAGCTACTGAAGAATTTGGCTGTCATGGCCCCCTCAGAGGCCGGTTTGGAGGAGGAGGAAGAGTTGGAGCTGGGACTGTCTGACAGGGAAGGCATGCCAGGGGCTGAGGATGATGCTGTCCGGAGCCCCTCAGGCATTGGGGGAGGTGGTTGACCAGACGGAGAGCTGCCTGCCTGCACAGACACAGGGGAGGATCGGCTACTGACCAGCAGTGGTGCTGATAGGCAGCCAATCTCCTCTGATGAGGAACAGTTGCCTGCTCCACCGATCCAAGGGCAAGGAGAGTGGATGTAGGCAAGCCCACAGAAGGGCTGCAAGGCTACTAGGGGGGAGGCTGCCCCACCCCTCCTCACAAGGAACACCTGGAGGGGAGTAACTTAAGGAGAAGCCATGGGGAGTTAGTCTTTGCCAGGAACAATCGTTTCCTTTGGCATACACTCCCCTGGCTTTTACTCCTGCCTGCTGCTGTTTGCCTTGCCTTGCTTGGAAGATTGCTCTTCGCATTTTGTTTTGGACCTCGCCCTTCTCTTGTGGCCTACGTTTGGCTTTTGCTTCATTGGGGTTTTGGAACTGCTTCTTTTCTGGGTCCTGTTTCTTTTTTTTTTCTTTTTTCTTTTTTTTATAACAAGTTTTATTGAGTTTTTTTTGGTTTTACATCAAAGTGCTTAAGAATCATCGTGGAGATAGGGTAATCAATCATCCATAAAAGAAAGGGAGAAATATAATCATACATATATAGTTCAAGTTAATTCTTTAAAAGTTCCCTCTATTTCCCTCAATTGATATAACATAATCGAATTAATACACTTCTAAATAGAATTTAGTCAATCAGAAAAAAATATCAATAATATTTCACCTATATCAAGTCAAATCCTGTTTTCAAGCTTAACTAACTTACAATTACCATGTTCCAATTTAGCCTTAAATAAACACATAGTTTACAGTTCGGGTATCCAATTTCCCTTATTTCGTAAAATATAAATTGTTTCTAAAATGTACATATTATTCCAACCATTCTATTTATACTTCCCAATTAGATTCTATTTCTTATTCTACTCTATTTCAAATATATATTTTATAAATCAATCCATATCTTTAAAAACCCTTTTTAACTCATTACATAAAGTTTAAATCCTATCAAAGTCATTGTACCTAATTAACTTTTTGTTTACCATCTTTTCCATATTACATTTCCCAACCATAGTCAAATCAATAATTTTCATTTCAGCAATCTTAACTCAGTCAAAATCTCTAAAAGCCTTTTTAACCCATCAGATAAAGTTTTAACTCTCATTTTTAAAACTAATTCTAGCTTTCTATATTATTCCACAAAACACCTTCTTATTTCATTTCAGGTCTGTATTCTATTTCTTCTTCTATTAACTTTTTGTTTACCACCTTTTCCATATTACATTTCCCAACCATAGTCAAATCAATAATTTTCATCTCAGTAGTAGTAACTCAGTCAAAATCTCTAAAAGCCTTTTTAACCCATCAGATAAAATTTTAACTCTCATTTTTAAACCTAATTCTAGCTTTCTTTTTGTGCCAAACAGGTTTCCATAAAAGAGCCTCTAAATCATCAAATCTTAATATTTGATTGTATATATTTCTCAACAATTCAGTCTGATCATATTTCTCTTCTCTTTTTTCCAATATTGTCTGCACTATATAGTCAGTCTTGTTCAGTGTGGTAGTTATTCGTTGATTATCCATGTTGTCACAGTTCTCGATGCCTCGTATTTGCAAATCAATTCCTGTTGCTTTTGGCATTGTAGGTGTTTTAATTGAAATCCACCTTTGGTCATCGGGATTCTCCATAACTTGTATATGAGATATGATATCTTCCTCTATGTTGATTTGTTCCTCTTCTATTATTGTTTGAATTGTAGGGTAGTCAGTTGGAATCTGGAAGTCAATTTGAAGTTTTGTAATAAAAGCATTTATTCTAGCATTCACTTGTTCAGTAAATTCATGAATTCTTCCCAGCATCCGTTTACCAATAGATTGTGGATATATTTCCTCCATCTCGTTAAGTTGTGCATGTAGTTGCATGCGGGCCTCTTTGGGGTTGATCTGTTTTTCCTCTGTTGTTCCTTGGTCTATAAATTGATCAGTCAAAGTTTGAGATTCAATTTTTAGTTCTGGAGCATCATCTTTAATGTTCATTCTAAATTGTTCTTTAAGTTCCAAAATTTTCTCTAGTATAAGTCCATAGCCAAGCTGTGGGTAAAATTCCATTTCAATAATAGAATAATCTTAGTTTTTTGGTGAAGATTCAGCTTGGAAAGTAAATACAACAATAAAAATTCTATAATAGGGATATTATAAAATATATTATCCAAACAGAAATAAAAAAGAGCAAAAAGGACAAGCAAGACAAGGAGGAAAAAGCAGAAAAAACCAAAGTCAATATTATAAAAAAATATCCAATTTGTAATCCAGAATAGTAATAAAAAAAAGGTGCCTTGAAAGTCAATTCTTATGTTTGTAATCCAAGAAAAAGAGAAGGTCTATATATCTGAAATATATAATTTGTACTGTAAAGTCAAGTTAAAATAATGGGAAAAAGAAAAGGGGAAAAAAAAACCTTCTTTCAGCTGGTTTCAAAATCAGATAAGAATGTCTGGGCGTACAGCCAAGTGTCTGGGCGTACAGCCAAGTGTCTGGGCGTACAGCCAAGTTGTTAAACTGAATAAACACCAGACAAAGGGAAGTGAAAGTTCTCAGCTTAGAACGGATACTTTGTTGCCAAGGCTTCAAGCAGCAAAAGACAGCCCAGAATGCAGAAAGAAAAGTTTTTAAATAAACAATACAGTTAAAATGGCTTTTCTAAACGTAGAAAAATATCTTTAAAGAAGTAAGTTCAAATAAAATAGCTTAAACCACGCTTATGTACAGAAGGGGGGGGAGGAAGAAAAACACTCCAGCCCCCTCCCTAAAGGCTTCCGCTTAAGCTAAAGACAAGCAGGCAGAGAGAAAGAAAATCCATCTTCACAGGAAAGATTTTTTCAGGATCCCCGAAATCCAGCAACTCAAATAGTCAGTAAAAATTAATTATTTTTCTCAGAGCTCATTTTCCCAAGTATCCGAATGCCGCTCTCTTAAAGTAGGGAAATAATTCCAGAAGCTTTTCACAGGAAGGTAGTTAGGGTACAAAGAGGGAAGGAAAGGTCTCACCCGGATCATCCACGGTGGTTCTTTTCGCTTAGTTGTTCTTGTGACTTTCGGCTGGAGCAGCTAGATGATCGGCCATGTTAATGGCTGATCTTTTCCCCGTTGGCCCAAAGGAGCTGTCTTGGACTGCGGAGGGTGCTGCCGCTCCCTCCACAGTCGATGAGTGTCCTCCTCAGTGGTAGTCGCCCCTCCAGGGCGACTTTCGACCCTGTCCAGGGTCTACTGGCGGGGGGAAACCGGCCGGCAAAGAGAGAAGACTGTTCGCGCGACCGCCTGCGCTGCAAACCGGAACCGGAAGTCTTTTCTGGGTCCTGTTTCTTGTCCTGAGGACTGCCCTTGTATTGTGCCTGGACCCTGCCTGGTGGACTGGACTTGGAACCCTGGACCTTGCCCTGTGAGTGTGCTCCTACTCTGTGGGCTTTCTTTGTACTCCCGGGGCTGTGTTTGGGAGTCTGAGGGTGGCTGCCTTC
Organism: Azemiops feae; assembly: GCA_023970755.1. Taxonomy (NCBI): domain Eukaryota; kingdom Metazoa; phylum Chordata; class Lepidosauria; order Squamata; family Viperidae; genus Azemiops; species Azemiops feae. The sequence goes on from JALGBA010000441.1 coordinate 389,578, forward strand.
AGGGTAGCGTGAGGGTGGAGCCTTACCAGTTGTTGGAGGGCCGTTGGCTGGAATATTTGTTAAGAGAAATAAAGAACTCTTTAGAGGACTGCCTTGCCTTGACCACCTGGGTCATAACATGGGCCATTAAGAAGGGAAAACCTAAATGGAACATTTGCTTGGAACTGAAGATAAGGAAAATTCACACGGATTTGAGCAATTTAAAGAATTTGAGGGAAGGAAATTGGAAGAATAAGAAAATCAAAACTAGACTGTGTATGAAGTACAATATATCAAACAAGTTTGGAAAATTTTCATATCTAAATTCTAAAGCTAAATGGTGGAAATATCAAAGCAATTAATACCTGGGCAGTCCCTGTTATTTGATATACAGCAGGAATAATTGACTGGACCCAGATGAAACTTGATAACCTGGATTGGAAAACAAGAAAACTTGTTTTGACAAAGCACCATGCTTTGTGCCCAAAAAGCGATACTGATCAGCTGTATTGCCCAAGAGTTGAAGGGGGCAGAGGACTCCCACAGGTGAAAGAAACTGTGGAGGAAGAAAAACATGGCTTGAATGACTATATCAAGAAAAGCCAACAACCCTTGCTGACGGAAATCAATCAAGCACAGCTCTTGAGAACAAAGTTGAAGGCTGACTATTGAAAAGAAACTATTGAAAACTGATTTGTAAATTGGAAGAACAAACCCATGCATGGTCAAAACTTGAAGGATATAGAAGGGAAAGCTGAGCTGGTTAAGAACAGGAGTGTTAAAGAACTGAAGGTTTTATTTTAGTGGCTCAAGAACTTTGCCAACTAATTTCATGAAAGCAACAATTCAGCATGTAGCACACAACAGCAAATGTCACTTTTTAGAAAAAGGATGAAACAATTGACCATTTGATCAGTGGCTGCAGTAAAATTTCACAAACTGACTATAAGCAGCATCATAACTAAGTTGCCAAAATTATTCATTGGAATTTTTGGCAGAGGCTTGGATTTAAATGTAGCAAAAACTACTGGGAACATCAAATTGAGAAAGTTTTGGAAAATGAATGGGTTAAGATCTTATGGGACTTTAAAATTCAAACACATAGGCACCTTGTTCACAACATGACTCTGATATAGCAGTCATTGAAAAGAAAACAGTCTGGGTTTCCGGTTCCGGACCGCGGCGCCAGCGGACGTGCAGGGAGAGCCCTCTCTCCGCCGTCCAGTTTCCCTTCGTCGGAAGGCCCTGGAGGGGCGACCACCGCTGAGGAGGACCCTCGCTAGATTGCGGAAGGGCGGCAGCTCTTCCGTTTGATCCGAGGCAGCTCCTTTGGATCGACGAAGAAAAGATCGGCCATTAACATGGCCGATCACTTAGCCGTACCAGCCAAAAGCCAAAAGCACTACTAAGCACAACGAAGCACCGCGGAAGACCTGGGTGAGACTCTTCCTTACCTTTCTTTTACCCTAACTACCTTCCTGTGAAAGCCTTCTGAAATTTCTTCCCCGCTCTTAATACAGCGGCGTTTGCACACTTTGGGAATTTAAGCTTTGGAAAGAAAAGAAAAGAATAATTAATCTCAACAACTAAATAGCTGGATTTTTATTTTCTGGATACTTTGGGGTCCCAAAAAGTTCCTATTATAGAGACCTATCATCTTATCTATCTATTAAGTTCGAAAAATATCTTTTTTTCTTTTTTTTTAACTGGATAAAAGCCTAATTGGCGTCTGGAAAAAGATTTCATAGCCTACTGGGGACATCTTGTGGCGAAGCCTGGTACAGCAACTGAATTTTTCTGACTGTGAGGCCTGTTGACTCCCTTGATTTGCCCTTCACATTATCTAAAAAAAAAGATAAGAATTGGAAACAGCTGGGTGGCGAAAACAATTTCTAGAAATTGTGGAGGTGGACATTGGCTGACTCTTACTAAACATAGCCTCCACTAAAAGACTATCTCTAATCACCATAGAAATGGAGGAACTTTACCCACAACTTAACTATAAACTTATACTTGAAAAAATCCTTGAAGCCACTGAGCGAATGAACTCCAGAGTGAAAGCCAAAGATGTTACCCCAAAACTACAAATTGAACCCCAGACTCCAACTGATCAATTTACAAGCCAAAAAACAACAGAAGAGGAACAAATCAACATCAAAGAGGATTCTACACAACAACACGCACAACCTATTGAGAACTTTGATAATCAAACACTGACTTCAACTAAAGTACCTGTAACTCCAAAAGCAACAGGAACTGATCAACAAACACAATATATTGAGAACTTAGACAATTTAGACAATCAAATAACAATTACAACACCGGACACGACCTTTTATTCTAGTCAGACGAAACTGGAAGAAGAAGAAGAAGACCAGACTGAACTGATGACAAACATCCCAAACGAAACATGGAGATTTGAATTATTAGGGCAACAACCTAATAACTACAAAGGGGCCAGTTCCTTTGAAAAATTGATAACTGGATGTTCTCCCTTGATTCAAATGACATGTGTAGGAATGAAGGGAGACTCATCTGAGGATTTAAAGGCTCTGGTATGGAAGCCTGCTTGGCATAAAAAGAAAGCCAGAGTTAGATTTAAAAACGGGACTTAAAATTTCACTTAATGGGTTAAGGAGATTTTTAGAGATATTGATTGATTTAATATTTAGGACTTAGATTTATAATGGAAATGAAAATTAACTGTTAGATTATAGCTTTGAATTGTAATATGGAAATGGGTTTGTGACAATGAAAGATATTTTATTAGTAAATGAGGAGCTACCAGGACGAGAAATAGAATATATTTGTGAAATAAAGTAAGAATGTAATTTTCGGAACAATATGTGTATTTTAGATACGATAATTATCTTGTAATGAAATGAGGGAAATTAGGGTTACCCGAAGTTTAAACAGTTATTAAAGGCTAAATTGGAACATGGTAATTGGAATTAAGTAAAACTTAAAAACAGGACTGTGATATGTATAAGTAAAATTTTATTGATAAATGTATTGATTGATTGAGCTTTATCTAGAAATGTATTAACTTGAATATGATATAATAATTAAGGGAAATAGAGAGGGAACCTTTAATGATGTAACCTGAGATATATATGAATGATTTTGTTATTGGACTATTGATTACCCTATCACCATGCTGCTTCCTAATTACCTGGATGTAAAAATTGAAAAATTAATAAAACTTGTTACAAAAAAAAGAAAGAAAAGAAAACAGTCTGGTTCATTGATGTTGCTATACTGGGTGATGCTAGGATTGAGGAAAAGCAATTAGAAAAAATTACAAAATACGTGGACATGCAGATTGAATTTGAATGTTTTTGGAAAAAGAAATCTGTTATACTAATTGTGATTGGAGCCATTGGAACGATACCTATATAGGACTCCTTGATATTTGGAAATTTAGAACTTATTGGACCTGAAGACCCTAATTTTACCAAACACCCCCCCCCCCAACTTTGTTTGAAACTGCATATATCCTTAGGAACTATCTTAATAATTCTTAGGTCTTTGTTTAGGATTTGAATTATAATTAAGTTTCCAGCAGTCTTAGACTGTGACTCTAACTGTACATTACCCACACATAATAATAATAGACAAGTATGGCCCTGCACATCTATGAGAACTGGACTGAAATTATACACAAAAAAATAGAGAGAGAAAAAAAAGGATTCTAAATAAATCCCTTTTGTACTCCAGAACTAAGTTACTGTATACTAAGGATGGAAATGAGATTTTCAAATACTTTGACGGATAAATCTATTCTCAGCCTTCACCATTTTTACTAATCAAAAATATTTCTTACCAAGCATTGTAGTGCCTTGGATTCATTCTGACTGCTTTCCTAAAACAGGATAATGCTCTTTCAAGTTCCTCTATCAGCACAAATTCATGCCCCAGGAGAGTATAAGCATAAACATAATTTGGATCAACTTGAATAGCTCTCTGGAAGAACTTGATAGCAATGTCATGTTCCCTTTGTAAACTGAAGCAATTTCCTGCAGCACACCATGCCTGGAAGAAAGAAAAAGTAGAAGACATACCACAAAACTATGGTCCCCCCCTCTTTCTACTTTTAGGTAGTATAGTAAGAGGGAGAAGAAAATATAAAAAAGTGCCCGCTCACATAAGCAAAAGCTTGCAGAATAAAATACAGGTAGTCCTCGACTTATGACCACACTTGAGCCCAAAAGTTTTGTTGCTAAGTGAGATATTTGTTAAGTGAGTTTTGCCCCATTTTACAACCTTGCTTGCCACAGTTGTTAAGTGGATCACTGCAGTTGTTAAATTAGTAACACAGTTGTTAAATGAATCTGGGTTCCCCATTGACCTGGCTTGTCAGAAGGTCACAAATGGTGATCACCTGACCCCGGGATACTGCAACTGTCATAAATATGAGTCAATTGCCAAGTGTCCAAATTTTGATCACATGACCGTGGGGATGCTGCAATGGACATAAGTGTGAAAAACAGCCATAAGTCACTTTTTCCAGTGCTGTTGTATTTTCAAACAGACACTAAATGACCTGTTGTAAGTTGAGGACTATCTGTAAAGTAATTTCAACTTCAAATTTGTTCACTTGAAATTGAAGGAAAGAATCAGAGGCTAAACTGTAGTAAAAAAAATCCCTGCCTCAAAATAGCTAGAAATGATACCTCTGGTGAATTTTTATCCATATCAGTTAAGTCTTTTGAAAGGACTGAAAGAGCTACATCTTTCTGCAGATGCCACAGTGTAGTTGAGTAGATTTCCATGCCTTCTACTCTATAGTTTTCAATCCTTCTTACTTCAGAGAATATCCTCTCAGCCTATGACAGTAATGAACAAATGATATTTGAACGACATGATTAGTTTTTGACATAACATGGGTAAATTTAGTTATATAGCTTTATATGAAACTTGGTTTTGATGCAAGGGTATAATTTACTTAATAAACTCAGTGTTTCATTTTAAGGGAAGTGAGATTCATTCAGCCCCAACATTTTCTTTTTTCCCCTACATTAATGGGGTTTTACAGAATTCTGTGGATTCCATTTGTTACATGAATGCTAAGTAACAACCATTCTTATTCACATATACAGTGGGGCAAAAAAGTATTTAGTCAGCCACCAATTGTGCAAGTTCTCCCACTTAAAAAGATGAGAGAGGCCTGTAATTGTCATCATAGGTAGACCTCAACTATGAGAGACAAAATGAGAAAACAAATCCAGACAATCACATTGTCTGATTTGGAAAGAATTTATTTGCACATTATGGTGGAAAATAAGTATTTGGTCAATATCAAAAGTTCATCTCAATACTTTGTTATATATCCTTTGTTGGCAATGACAGAGGTCAAACGTTTTCTGTAAGTCTTCACAAGGTTGGCACACACTGTTGCTGGTATGTTGGCCCATTCCTCCATGCACATCTCCTCTAGAGCAGTGATGTTTTGGGGCTGTCGCTGGGCAACACGGACTTTCAACTCCCTCCAAAGGTTTTCTATGGGGTTGAGATCTGGAGACTGGCTAGGCCACTCCAGGACCTTGAAATGCTTCTTACGAAGCCACTCCTTCGTTGCCCGGGCGGTGTGTTTGGGATCATTGTCATGCTGAAAGACCCAGCCACGTTTCATCTTCAATGCCCTTGCTGATGGAAGGAGGTTTGCACTCAAAATCTCACGATACATGGCCCCATTCATTCTTTCCTGTACATGGATCAGTCGTCCTGGTCCCTTTGCAGAGAAACAGCCCCAAAGCATGATGTTGCCACCCCCATGCTTCACAGTAGGTATGGTGTTCTTTGGATGCAACTCAGCATTCTCTCTCCTCCAAACACGACGAGTTGTGTTTCTACCAAACAGTTCTACTTTGGTTTCGTCTGACCATATGACATTCTCCCAATCCTCTTCTGGATCATCCAAATGCTCTCTAGCAAACTTCAGACGGGCCCGGACATGTACTGGCTTAAGCAGGGGGACACGTCTGGCACTGCAGGATCTGAGTCCCTGGCGGCGTAGTGTGTTACTGATGGTAGCCTTTGTTACGTTGGTCCCAGCTCTCTGCAGGTCATGCACTAGGTCCCCCCGTGGGATTTTTGCTCACCGTTCTTGTGATCATTTTGACCCCACGGGGTGAGATCTTGCGTGGAGCCCCAGATCGCGGGAGATTATCAGTGGTCTTGTATGTCTTCCATTTTCTAATTCTTGCTCCCACAGTTGATTTCTTCACACCAAGCTGCTTGCCTATTGCAGATTCAGTCTTCCCAGCCTGGTGCAGGTCTACAATTTTGTTTCTGGTGTCCTTCGACAGCTCTTTGGTCTTCACCATAGTGGAGTTTGGAGTGTGACTGTTTGAGGTTGTGGACAGGTGTCTTTTATACTGATAACAAGTTCAAACAGGTGCCATTAATACAGGTAATGAGTGGAGGACAGAGGAGCCTCTTAAAGAAGAAGTTACAGGTCTGTGAGAGCCAGAAATCTTGCTTGTTTGTAGGTGACCAAATACTTATTTTCCACCATAATGTGCAAATAAATTCTTTCCAAATCAGACAATGTGATTGTCTGGATTTGTTTCCTCATTTTGTCTCTCATAGTTGAGGTCTACCTATGATGACAATTACAGGCCTCTCTCATCTTTTTAAGTGGGAGAACTTGCACAATTGGTGGCTGACTAAATACTTTTTTGCCCCACTGTATGTTCACATGGCTAATTAACTGCAGTAGTTACAGCAAATTTTATTCAAAAAATGTGAGACAGTATCCATTTTCCCCCTCCTTATACAGAACAACATAGCCAGAAATTGTTTCTATATTCGGTAACCCGTTGAAAGAGTATCTAAAAGGAATTCATAAGGTACCCTGAAAGCAGAGCATGGTAGGGAATGAAATACAAAGCAACAGCACTTACAAATAGCCTTTTTTTTGCAATGTCAGAGGTGATATTTTGGTAAATGCTTTGGGAACTTATGGGTTATTGGAAATGGTGGCCAGTTAGTAACAATTAGACAGCCAGCTGTCCAGTCCTGTTCTGAAGAACATTGATATTCAGAGTTCTTTCAAGCCTAGAACTTCTCATTAGAATTGTTAAAAGGTGACAGAGCAAAGGAAATTTGTACTAGTTTTCAGTTAATGTTTTGGGGTTAATTTTTGTACAATTCAGTGCAGTACAAATACAGAATGTAGCATCCAAAAAATAAGAATGATTCCATGACCTATTTACCTGCATATATTCTGCAAGTTCAAAGTAAGCTCTTCCAATATGGCATAGCACCCAGCCTGTGTTGTAGTGGTGAGAAGGCAAATGACTCAGTATATGAATGGCTTCTTTACAATTGTAAGAACACAAGGCTAAATATCCTTTCCCAATATCACGAAGAAGGGTCATCAAACCTTCTAAGAAAAAAATATAATAAATGCACAGGAGAACAAGGAGATCAAGAAATAGTTGCCTAAAACTGCCTGTATGCTACTGGTGATAGATGTGGCACATACTCTCAAGAAACCTAGATGAAATTCCAACAGTTTCAGTGAACACAGCACAACTGTTTTCTTCCAGTGAATAAGGTGCTGAGTAAGACTAAAGAGATCTGATTCAAATCCAAAATTTGAGATATAACTTCATATTACACACAAATATCCTCTGGATTATACCACATACCTGTAAAAATTTGTGATTATTGCCCACTGTTGTTGAATTCTCATTCAGTAAGAGAATCTTAAGATTTTGAACATCATGGCAACTTAATTAGAAAGAACAAAAAAATTAGAGGCACTGGCACTATTTTAACTTGATTCCAACAGGGATTTTCTCTCTTTCTTGCTTTTGAATTATGCACTACCACTGCCTTTTGTGTTGGCACAAGCTCAATGCTCTGAAGGAATTCTCAGAAACATTCTACACACCTGCTGCTGTTTTCTGTAATGTGAATGCCTGGATTTGTGGTGTTACCGAGGTAATCTTTCCTTCTGAAATGATGGATGAATCAAGTTTGGTGATTTCCAAACTGTCATTTATGTTTGGCTGTGTGATCCCTCCCTTACTGGTTTTACATTTTGTCTTTCGGTTTGCAATTTTTGGTGGAAACTTCATTTTTAACTTTTTACTATTCTCCTGTGAAAGAAGAACAAACATTTTAAAGAATTTTACCTGGCAGCCAAACAACAAAGTATACCATTCAAGGACAGAAATTTGCAAAGCAATCATTCAAGGATAGAAATTTAGAGGAACTCTGTTAAGATTTGGATGGAGAAACAGCAGCCCTCAGCCCAATTTCACATGTCCTTTCATTTAATTTCATGTGGTATGGTACTGAAATGTGCAGTATATATAACCGTATTACCTCCACTCACTTTGGCTTTCATCTGATTATTTTTTCCCAAAGCTTTGTGATTTTTTATGAAATTAGAATCACAATACTGGAAGGAATAAAATGGTCCATTTCCCTACCAGAAAAATGCTTTTTAGTTCATCAATGACCTGCCTCCCCACTACTTACTCCCTGACTATGATGTGCCTGCATCAGATAGTAGCCAAAAACTCATATATAATAGGAATGCAAAGGCTTTAGAAAATCTGTCACATTTTAGAAATGGCTTTGAAGTAATATGTGATTTTATACAACATATATAATGGAATGGGACACCAGAACACACATTACCCACTTTCTATAGCAATATTAACTAAGCCTAAAGAACAAAAATGCCCATGATATCTTCCCACCCAGTTTTTAATACTATACTCCTGACTCTCAATTCCACTCAAGAAAGCTGAACTAGAGCTGTTCTACTGTACACCAGCAATTATCATTTAGTATGTACTAAGTGGTTACACTGAAGTTAGGGAGGTGGATGACTCAAAAGCAGAGGGGCATAATGGTACTGGAAAAAGTATCTTCAGAATGTCTGCAACTATAGCTTTGCTACACTTCATTGTGGATTTAATTGTTTTTGACATTATTTTTACTGGTGATTTCAATATGAAAGATGCTTTGAAAGGACTGCAGCTCTTAAATATTGTTAATTAAAATATGTCTAAAACATGTGCAAATGTAATTTTTTTAGAGCACTTCTCTACATGTGAAGTGAAGCATAATCTGTAACACTATCATACGAAATGTTTGTAATGGGGTAAAATAGTGATTTGTTTTACAGCAAAAACAAGGACTACAGGTAGTCTGCATCTTACAAAAGTTCATTTAGTGACGGTTCAAAGTTACAACAGCACTGAAAAAGTGACTTATGACCATTTTTCACACAACCATTGCAGCATCCCCATGGTCACATGATCAAAATTCAGATGCTTGGCAACTGACTCATATTTATGACAGTTGTGTCCCAGGGTCAGGTGATCACCTTTTGCAACCTTCTTACCAGCAGTCAATGGGGAAGCCAGATTCACTTAACAACCATGTTACTAAACTGCAGTGATTCACTTTACAACTGTGGCAAGATAGGTCGTAAAATGGGGCAAACTTCACTTAACAACTATCTTAGCAACAGAAATTTTGGGCTCATTTGTGGTCGTAAGTTCAGGACTACCTGTATTAATTTTGTGACATAGGTTTTCACAGCCTAAGCATGCTTCTCAATCTCAGCAACTTTAAGATGTGTGGACTTCAACTCCCATAATTCCTTAGTCAGGGAAGATTGAGGATTGCTGAGATTGAGAATTACTGGCCTAGAGCAGGGGTGTCAAACTGCCAGCCTGCAGGCCGGTTGCATCATACAGATGCCGCGCCCACCCCAGCTCCGGCAATGCAAAAAAAGTCAGACACATCACATGACACGGCGAGTTTGACACCCGTGGCCTAGAGCATACTTGAAATAAATTCTGCTCAGAAAAGGTTGACACCATTATGAAGGTGTTAGTCCTGTTTTAATTACATTTGTAATCCCATTAAATATTTATGCTGCTGCTCATTCAGGCTCTGAATTCCCTGAAAAAGATTAATGGATAAGAGCTCAGTGCATCCAAAAATCAGCTATATACCGCACACAATTCCGATTTACCTTGGTTGTAGAGCTATCACTGGAGAACAAACGTGAACTTCTTCGAGGCAGCACAATAGGGGGAGCAGCAATAGTTGGGCTCAATACCTGAGGAGTTGTACTGGAAAGAGAAATCAAACTTCTTAACATAATTTATGGTGTTAGGGTTTCAACTATGTTTCTCAACCAGAAACATGACAACAGCAGAAGCAGTCTAGGAAGAAAAACATACATCTGGAAACAGGAAGGAAAATTATACACCAGGCCAGGAAAGCATTGCATACCTTGTCTGTGGGCCTGAACTTTGGGTCTGGGCAACAAGGATTGGTGTTACTTCCCAGCTATTACCACTTTGTGAGAAGACCGTCTTTGTTACAGCTTGATTTATTCTGGTGACAGTCTATGCAAAAATAAAGGATAATGTTAATTGTGCATTATATTTGTAGCAATTGCAGATTGTGATTTATATTCATGACTTTTATTGGCAGGAATGGGGGACAACCTGCTAAATATATTTATTTTGTTAATTCACTATGTTACCTAGCGAGAAGAAAGTTAAGTATAAAATGGCAAGTATTTTATGGCATAGATAATGCCATAAAATAACCCATTGGTTTTGGCAAACATCACACTGTTAGACATGTTACTTTCTTCTAATAGGCCCATAAGTTGGCACAGCAGTGACAGAATTGAATTCTGCAGTGCACTCACAAGAACAGGGCAAGCAGGCACCATCCTGCATATTGTCAGTTTCAGTAAGAATCCTTAGGGAACAACTGTATGATGGATTACAAACTTCTAAACAGAATAATCTCTTTTCATTTAATCTATTTTATTAGAAAAAGTGTTACAGGTAGTTCTCGACTTACAACAGTTTGTTTAGTGACCATTCAAAGTTACAACAGACTGAAAAAATGACTTATGGCCATTTTTCATACTTATGACCATTGCAGTATCCCCATGGTCATGTGATTTACATTTGGATGCTTGACAAGTGGTCCATATTTATGACAGTTGCAGTGTCCCGGGGTCACATGATCACCTTCTGACAAGCAAAGTCAATGGGGAAGCCAGATTCACTTAACAACCGTGTTGCTAACTTAACAACTGCAGCGATTCACTTAACAACTGTGGCAAGAAAGGTTGTAAAATGGGGCAAAATTCACTTAACAAATGTCTTGCTTAGCAACAGAAATGTTGGGCTCAATTGTGGTCGTAAGTTGAGGACTACCTGTACTTGCTGACTGTCTTAAACTTATAGAAGCCATCTTTACAGCTGTGAAACCACAGTGAAGCTGATTTCAGCTGTTATTAACTTCACCAGTTTATATAAGGTAGAAGGACCCATTTTATGAAGCAGGGACAATGAATAAGGACTAGATGAAAGAGCTTCGGTTTTCATATTGATTCTACCATGCAGTAAGTGGTTTTCTCTACCAAGTTTTGAATACTTGCTCTGAATTTCATTCCTTTTATGAGCTAGCATTAAAAAAAAAGCAGTGTAAAGAGAAAAGTTTGCAAAGGTTCTACCATTTCTAAAGATAAGCATCTTAATGTAATTTAAAAATAAAATTCCAGTTTCTACATCTTGGAAAAATGGTACATTAAAAATATTTGCAGATTATCTATATAAGGTGTCTGCATCTGTTTTCCTCTTTGCTATTATATTTTACTGGGAAAGTAATGGAGGGGAAATACACAGAAACTAAATATTGTGAAGTGGCTTTGACATGTTTTTCTTGCAAGGAACAATTAGTCATAATTTTACATTTCCTTGAGTTTAATCTCATATGCACATTCTTCAGTGCAAGATACCTTCTTGGAAGTGGCTCCTGGAGGTGGCACATCAATTATAGAAGAAGAGTTTGTGCAGTTTTGTAAATAAGATCCATCTCCGGGGCTAGGGGTTTCTAATGGCAACATTCCAAAGCTGAGGAAACATACAAGAGCATTTCAAAATATACATGTTCCTAAAGAAAGAGGAGGCAGGAAAAGAGGGCATTTTTGAAAATAAGGGTAATTTGCAGGCCTAAGGCTAATATTTACACTGTGCAGAAACTTTCTTTTAAGACAAAAAAATTACAAACTTCAAGTTATATAATGTATGCAAGTTTAAAAATGTAACAGATACTATGTTCAATTATTTATTTCTTATTTATTTATAAACATTTATTGGCTGCCCATCTTACCATAGGGTAACTGTGGGCGGTTTACAGTAACATAAAAAGTTAAAGACAAACATTAAAACCAAAAACACGTGGGGGAGGGCAGGGGTGGAGTGGGGGGGGAGGTGGGATCTGTTATTACTCAACCACCTCCATTGTGCTGATCCCCCACTGGAGCCCCAAGCCAACTGGCACAACCATGTCTTTAGGCGCTTACAAAAAGATAGGAGGGTTGGGGCCAACCTCACATCAGGGGGCAAGATGTTCCAGAGGGCAGGAGCAACAGCAGAGAAAGTCCTCCTCCTGGACCCCGCCATCCAGAATAATCTGTCAACCTCCGGCTGAAAAGCCCAACCAAAGCAAAACACCAGAGCCATTGCGTTCTCTAATGTATACTTTATTGAGCAGATACAAACCGGCAGGGTCAAAGGAAAGCTATCTCTGAGGAAATGGCGGGAAACAGTTAATTAAAAGAATGGAACTTTCCCTCCCCTCTCTGACAGGTTCGGGTCACATTGTCCAATACATCGTTCAGTAATTATTATGAGAAGAAACTTTAGTTCGCCAAAACAACTCTTTTTTAAAAACATTTTTTATTGATTTTCCAGTTTTACATTTAAATATTTGAAAAGCAACGTGGCGGCTGGGTTGGTTCATAATTCAATAACATACAAATTTCTTTAGTACAGATCACAAACTATTACATTAAATATTTCCTCTCTTTTTCCCTTGGTATTTACTGTCTCACATTTAAATTAATACAATTCTTATTATATCAATTTAATACAAATAACTTTTTTACATTTATCAATAATTTTAAGTTTACACATATCTTAGTCATTTTAACATTCAATCTTTTTAGACAATCAATGTCCTGGTAAGTTTTTCCCAATTTTTAGTTTAATATTTTTAAAAATATTAAAATATTTTTCATATTATTTAAATTTAACGTTTAATATTTATAGTTTCCAAGTTTTAAATAACCCCAATTCCCTTTATCACAATTCATCCCAAGATCTTAGATCAGCTGGTTAATAATACAATATAATATTCTTATTTTCTAGTAATTTCCAAATATCTTAAATTTAATAACCAAAATTTCTCTTATTTCAACATTTAATACTTCCTCTTTTTTCTCTCAATATCTACTATCTCATATTTAAGCTAGTAATTTTTATTACCACTAAATAAAAACATATTTGTTATATTCATCAATAAATTTTTAGTTTATATATATTTTCATTGCCTATATTCAATATTCAAATTTAACTATTAATGTTTATATTTCCAAGTCTTAATTGACCAAAGTACCCTTTAACTAAACTCATAACAATTTCTAATATTCAAAGTACACATCTTATCTATTTGAGAATATCCTGTTTTAATTCTCACTAGTAAGTCAAAACCCCAATTTTCTTCAGTCTTATTCTAGCTTTCTTTCTTTGCCAAATCGTCTTCCATGTCCGTGCTTTTGAGTCATCAAATAAATCTCCCTGTGTTATTATGTATGTTGTTTGACGTAGAAAAAACCATCCGATCGCCATTTTTTTGAGAGGACTAACAAATTGTCTATTCCATCTTGATGTAGTTGTCTTAAACTGTTTATCTTCTCTTCAGTCTGTTGTTCTTCTTGATCCTCAGGTTTCTTCTGATTTATGTAGAAAATCTTTTCCCTTTTCCATATTGTCAGTCCCTTTTCTGGGTTTTCCATTGACTGTATTTGTTGATCAGTTGAATCCTCTGTCATAGAATTTAATTGGTCCACTTTTTCCGTTATATTCTGTGTAGTTGACTTTTCAGTTGTAATCAAAATTTGAGTTCGTGTATCTGGGCTGAAATCCCATTCTTTTCTGCAACCTCTTATTTCATCAGTAGCTGTAAGAATAGTTTGGTAAATTGCTTTCAGCATAGAGAGAATCTGTTCCTGATCTTCCTCCATATCCTCTTAGTAATGTATTAGATTAAAAGCTTTGCAATCAGAGAATGTAAAAAAATTTTTTTCAGTGAGTATGGAACACAGCTGGGCTTCTCAAGGTTATAAGTCTTATCTATTGTCTAGGCTGCCAGCCAAGTCTCTTTTAAACAATAACAGATTGTAATATCAGGTTTAGCCACAGGATGTCGCCCCTATATTAAAATTTTTCCTTTAGGTCCAAAGTTTTTATAATCTTTTCAGTTTTACTTCTTTTTTATAAGTAAAAACCCAGATCTTCAGTAAGAGTAGAAAGTCTTTTAGTCCACAAACTTTAAGAAGTAAAATTCCAATTAGGATCAAGTTGTTCTTGCAATGTTTTTAAACTCCCCTGGATAGTCAGTCGCTGCTGTTTTTAGAGGGAGGGGTAAAATCTCCCTTCCCTCTCCACAGGGGGGAAAGTACTTAAGCAGCTTATGCAGGTAAAAAAGATAGTTAGGATTTAAGAGAGGTAGATCTCACCCAGTCTCTTCTGCGCTGCTTTAAAGTTGCCTGATGGTAAGTGTGACTTCGGCTGTCTGCAGCCTAGTGACAAGCCATATTTCTATGGCCGGTCTTTCGTCCGCCGGTTTGGAGGGCTGCCCCGGATCAAACGGAAGGGCTACCGCCCTTCTGCGATCACAGGGATCCCCTCCTTCCTGGTCGCCCCTACAGGGCGACTTTCGACCCTTTCCAGGGTCCCCCAGCGAAGCGAAACTGGACATGGAAGATGGAGCTCGCCTTCCAAACGTCCATGGCGGCCACCTGGGCAAACCGGAAGTGTGCCAAAACAACTCTTTAACAGCTCCGGCTCTCACACAGATAAGGACACCTGTGGATTCAAAATTCTCCCCTCTCCCTCCCGCACTGTTGGCAAGTTAGAAGCATGTAGCGGTCCTAAAGACCGTAGGGTTCGTAGCTTGACATAATCAGGCTGACGGGACCTGCAGCATGCCTTCTCTGCCAGCACAAGTGGTATGGGCCAATCCCAATGGGTTGAGACGGTCCCTCAAGTAATCTGGACCCATGCCATGAAGGGCTTTAAAGGTGATCACCAACACCTTGAATTGCACCCGGAAGCAGACTGGTAACCTGTGCAGCTTGCAGAGCAGTGGTGTCACAGGGGCCATTCTTGGGGCCCCAAAACTACCTGTGCCGCCACACTCTGCACCAGATGTAGCTTCCAAATTCTCTTCAATGTAGAACTCATTACAGTAGTCCACTCATGAGATGACTAGGGACTGAACGACTGAGTCCAGGAAAGGCCACAACTGGCACACAACACGAAATTGTGCAAAGGCTCTCCTAGCCGTGACTGCCACCTGTTTCTCGAACAGGAGGCACGAGTCCAACCCCCTAGTTGCGGACCGGGTCTTTCTGGGGTAGTGCCACCCCATCCAGAGTCAAAGATGACAAAGTCTTGGATCCCAAAGTCCCACGAGCCCAAAACCATTCAGTCTTACCAGGTTACAGTCGACACCTGTTGTCCCCCATCCAGGCCCCCACAGCCTCCAGGCACTGCGAAAGGGCAGCCACAGCATCACTTAGGTCACCAACAGTGGAAATATAGAGTTGGGTGTCATCAGCATACCATATATACCTCAGCCGTGGTGATGGATGATCTCACCCAGCGGTTTCATATAGATGTTGAAAAGGAGTGGAGAAAGTACCAAGCCCTGGGGTACACCACAGAATAGCGGCTGAGGGGACTTCCGGTTTTGCGCAGTAGCAACCGGTCGCGGGCTTGCATATTCTCTGCACCCCCACGGCTAATTTCGCCCTGCCAGGGGACCCTAAATGGGTCTAAGTCGCCCCGGAGAGGCGGCGAAGAAAGAAGGGTGCCCCAGCGATTCTGGAACGACAGCGGTCGTTCCGTTCGACTTGGGGAAAGCCTTCTAACCCGACAGGAGAAAGGCTGGCCGTAATTCATCGACCAGCCCAAGCTACTTGCAACCGAAGTCCAAAAGTACTAACCAGCACAACTGTAAACAGCGTGCTTGAAACTGGGTGAGGAATTTGATCTTCTCTTTTCTATTCTATATTTAATTTCCTGGAAAAGATCCCCAAGAAGCAAAATACCTCCGAAAGGGAAGGAGGGGGATTTCCGCCCCACCCTTATACTAACGGAAGCGGTGAATTAATTTTTTTATGGAGGATCAAAATATATGGAAGTGAAATAAATATAAAACCTGAAACTTAAAACTTAAATCTGGATAAATCTAAAATTGTTGAATGGTTAAGACTCTAATTCTAAAGATAATTGTTCATTTTGGAAATTGAAAAACAAATAGATGCTGACACGCAGTGGTGGATGAAGACTATGACAGCTATGACTTTAATATAAGACTTGACAAAACCTGGGAAAAGCTAATCTGTGTTTGTGACCTTCAAAGCTTTAACAACAAAGAACAGCTGTGGGGGGGGGGAAGACAATAATCTGGGCTGTAGACAAAGAGAGAATTATAAATTTCAGGAAAAAAATCTTTTTTGAACTATTTTGATTACAAATATCTATTTAATCGGGACTCTAAAGCTATTTTCAGAAAAAAGAAAAGAATAGAAAAACTCAAATTCTTGGCCATCATGGATCAGAGACATGTAGAAGACTACAAAATAAATCTGAGGACAAGAAAACAGACTGGATAAAATGGACTGTAGAGATGTCAGGAATATTGGAGAGAAAGGAAATGATAAGAGAAGCGGAGAGAAAGAAAAAGAAAAAGATTTTCAACAAACATGGAAAGGCAGAAGCCCCGTACAAAGACACTTCATCTGATTTACTTTTTACATCTACAGTAACATTAACAAACATATGGGAAAACCTTTTGACTCAGCAAAATACATTGATTAAGAAAGATACTGGGCAAAGGAAAAAGACCAAAGTGGAAATCAAGAAAATAGATGTTGGGACCTACCAGAGAGAATACTTAAAAAAGAAACATTTGTTTGAATATGGTTAAAGAAATAGAAAAGATTTGGAATATATATGTCATTCTAAGAGGGATGAATTCCCTAAATAATATAGTATGTTTTTTCCCCTTTTTTATTGTTTCTTGATATGAGTAATATAAAAAAGTTGAAATGGCTTAGATAAAGGAAATGTTTTAGATTTTTAAATGTGATTGAATTTAAGAAAATTATAATGGAAAAAAAATGTTTTGAATAAGAGTTAAAGGACTAGATGACTAGATGCATTAAATGGAATATTTAAAGATTAAATATATTTTTAATTATGGTTAAAAAGAGTAACAAATCTTGGAAACAAATATATATTAGCTTAGGAGGGATATATATTTTAAGTAGTATGTTATTTTTTATGTTTCTTTACTCTTGCTCTCCTTTCTTTTCTTTTCTTTTTTACTGTTTTATCTATTCCTTAAGAAATGTAAAAGTGCTGAGATGGTTCATATGGAAAAAATAGACTTAAATTTTTAAATGTTATTAATTTTTGAGAAAATCTTAACCAGTAAGAATACTTAGAATTTTGTGGGAGAAACAAATTTAAATAAGGACTGTAACAGGCAACCAGAATGATTGGATAGAAAAGAAATATTATATTGATGTGATTATTATTTTTAGGAATATTGGGAAAAATATATATATTTAATTGTTATCTATCAAAACAATAAGAATTGTATTAACTCAATGTTTGCAAAAGAGGATATTTTGGGGAAAAGAGGAAATCA
This sequence comes from Azemiops feae, assembly GCA_023970755.1. Classification (NCBI taxonomy): domain Eukaryota; kingdom Metazoa; phylum Chordata; class Lepidosauria; order Squamata; family Viperidae; genus Azemiops; species Azemiops feae. The sequence continues at coordinate 407,344 of JALGBA010000441.1, forward strand.
ACTAAAACCATTATGTGGATTATGGATTATAGAAACCAATTGTTAGTGATTGTTTTACAAATGTAAACCCAGACAACACACTGTTCACCAATTATTAAGTGATTTATGTTTAAAAAAATCAATGAAATATATTACAAAAAAAATAGCGGCTAAGGGCTGGACCTCTCACTCCCTATCAATACCGATTGGGACCTGCCACAGAGAAAGGAGCTGAACCAGCGCAGAACTGTGCCACCCAGCCCCAGCCCCTGCAGCCAGCCCAAAAGGACACCATGGTCAATGGTATCGAAAGCTGCTGAGAGGTCAAGGAGAGCAAGGATGGTTGCACTACTCTGCTATATCGCTCTCGCCAGAGATCATCAACAAGCGTGACCAATGCCGTCTCTGTCCATAACCAGGCCTGAATCCTGACTGAAAGGGGTCCAGATAATCCATTTCATCCAGGACCCTCTGCAGCTGCCAGGCCACCACCTTTTCTACAACCTTCCCTAAGAATGGGAGGTTGGAAACTAGACAAAAATTGTCCAGGCAGGTGGGATCCAGTGATGTTTTTTTAAGGAAAGGGCAAACCAGGGCTTGCTTAAAAGCATCGGTCCCCTCCTCTAATGATGTATTAATCACTGTCTGGACCCACCTGCTAGTCACCATCCTGGAGGCTTTCACCATCCAGGAGGGACAAGGATCTAACTGACAGGTGCTGGCACTGACAGCATCAAGGGCCCTGTCCACTTCATCAGGGCCAACTGGATCAAATCGTTCCCAGATAACAGGGCAAGACCTCTCCTCAGGCATCTCCGTAAACCATTGGGAGGGTCAGGAGCAATGAGTCAAGAGAGACCGCATGGGTGCCATCCTGTCCAAAGCTGTGGCTGTCCTTAAATTCCAGGCTGCCACCACAGCTTCAGCAGGACCATGCAGCAACACCTCCGGGATATCCCCGAGTTCCCTCTGGAACCCATCAGGGTCCATCAGTTGCCGGGGGTGGACCATCGGAATGGGTCTAGCCTCCCTGTACGTGAGGCAGCGTACGAGAGCCTCACGGACACCTGAGCGTGATCTGACCATGACAAGGGGGATAATCTTACATCCCCCACCAGGTCATGGTGCCATTGCTCCAATAATAAAATCGAGTCTGGCGTGTGACCACTCTCCCGAGTCAGGCCAGTTATAATCTGAGATAGGCCCATGGCCGCCATGGCGGTCATGAACTCCTGGGCTGCTTCCAAGGCTGCACCCAGGGATGGCAGATTGAAGTCCCCCAGAACCATAAGTCTGGGGAATTCCACCGCCAGCCCCGAGACGGCCTCCAGCAGCTCAGGCAGGGAGGTTGCTACACAGCAGGGAGGCTGGTACACTAGCAACAATCCGATCTGATCCCATGAGCCCAACTTCAGGAACAGGGTCTCACAACCAGAGATTTGAAAGCCCCTGAAAGCCAATAAACACTCTCTGATAACTACTGCCCTGCCTTGGGGTCTTGCCTGGTGCCAAACCTGAAACCCGGCTGCACGCATCTCTGAGAGGGGAACCCCCACTTCTGGGGTCAGCCAGGTCTCAGTAATGCATGCCAGGTTGGCTCTTTCCTCTTTAATAAGATCTTGAACAAGAGGAGCTTTAATATTGACCGACCTGGCATTCATCAGCAGCTGGACCACAGGGCCTCTGAGGGTATACTGTCCAGAGACTGGGGATGAGCTCAGGAGGCCGGAACACCACAGATATTAAGCATCGGGGGCATCTTCCCCTGTAACAGCCTGCCCTCTGGCTCCCGTAGCATCCCCTGCCCATCACCACTGTGATACCTGATCCTGTCCTATGTCCCCCGAGATAAACATTCCCTCTTCCCCCAACCCCCTTTCTCGAAGAGTCAAGGGCTCTGCCATCCCCCTCCAGTCACTCACATTCATACTCTCAAACATCCCGGGGGGTAAATGAGGGAGGGAGCCCCCACAGTGCTATAGCGGAAGCTCTCAGCGCCATGGGCTCCCACTTCTCTAACCTCCCCCCGCCACAACAAGCACACTGTCCTCTCTCCCAACTGGTCCCTCTCACTGGCCACTCGGGGGAGGACCACTCACCCCAAACCCTTCATCCAGCTCACACTCAAGATGAGAGTATGCAAACACTACTCAAACACAAACTAGAAACAAGTATCATCACAATCAGGCCAGTGCCCCTTTCCCAGCAGGGGGTATTAAAAACTGAGACTTGGGGAGGACAACGTCAGTGTCACAAAAGATAGCCCCAGAGGTGGCATGAGCATTGAAGCCAAGCTTTTGACTCTGGGAGATTGTGAAGCAAGGGTTCATCACCTTTACAAATCAGAACTTTAACAACCCCAATGTTGTGGTCCGAAGGAGGAAGCATTCCTTGAAAACGGACACATTATTTTCTCTTTTAGTTACTTTATTTTGCATTCCTTGCCAGGAGTTTTGCTACAATACTTCGGTACATTACAAAGCAATAGGATATTGTTGCATTGACACCCATCTAGCCCCCATAGGGATTTGCAGACATTTTCTGGGGGATGCAATTGGGGAACCATGCTATAGGCAAATGTTGGAAGCCCATCTAAGTTCAAAGAAGACAGAGAGTGGTCTTTTCCTTTGGGGTCTTTGCACTTGGGAGTCTCTAGTTGTAGCAGCAGTTTGTTGGGCTGCAAGTTAGCAGAAGCTAGATTAAACACTAGAGTTTCATCAGCAGTGAACAATGTTTGTTGATTGGAGCTCTTCTTTCTCATGGGCCTTGCAGGAAAAACATCACCAGAATTAACTGGGTTCGAACTGCTACACTCAGGTTTCAAAGTGATAGAGTCCTCTTGGGAAAAGCAATTCAGAAGTGGGATAGCTTTCTCTGAGCGAAAGACCTGTACAGGGAGAACTGAGAAGGAGCTCAGAAAAGGCTTCATTTTAAGAAGCATGCTAGGAACTGTAGACTGCTTAAAGGTCAGCAAAATTCACCTGCAGTCCTTTCTGGCTGGCAGCCGTTCGGCCTGTAGTAAGTCTATCAAAGGACGTTCACAGCGAAGCAGCTGACTCAAAGATCAGATAATAGTCGTTTTAAAGTCCCATCGCCCTCTGTTCACTCTGTTGTTGGAAAACTGCAGGGTTATCTGGTTAGTTTGTAAATAGTAATTATATTTGTCTTGTCTCTGCCCTTTTTGTGCCTGAAAATTAGACTCATCACAATTGTTCCTTTCCCTTCTGGTGGACTCGGGGGTCAGCCCTCAATTCTGTTATAGGAATTAGCTCTATTTTTTGTTTGTCAATATCAAAAGGGGAACATACATTTTCTATATTTGGATTAATCATTTCAGGCTATTGAATACTTTGTAGGAATACAACAATGCTAATGAAAAGGATGAGAGCCAGATTGGTGTAGTGCAGGCATGTCAAACTGCCGGCCCACGGGCCAGATGCATCATACTAAAACCGCACCCACCCCATTGCCGGCAATGGGGAAAAAGTCGCGATACGTCGTGCGACGTCACGAGTTTGACATGCCTGGTGTAGTGGTTAAGGCATCAGGCTAGAAGCCAAGAGACCATGACTTCTAGTCCTGCCTTAGGCGCAAAGCCAGCTGGATGACCTTGGACTAGTCACTTTCTCTCAGCCCTAGGAAAGAGGCAGTGGCAAACCACTTCTGAAAAACCTTGCCAAGAAAACTGCAGAGACTCTTCCAGGCAGTCTCTGAGAATCAGACACAATTGAACAGAAGAAAAAAAATAAAAAGGATATAACATAACTCATTTTAAATAAATGAAATGTAATAAATGAAAATTATACCAGCCCTTCAGTTTAAGAATAGAATTCAGATAAACTAATAGCTCAATTGTCATTTATCTTCAAAACACTCATATGAAGTAAATTAACTGTGAGGAAAATCTACAAGTAGACTCTGGGTGATTATGAAGCTGGTCAGCAAGGGTTTCTGATTTCCACATTTAACCACAGCAACAACAAATATATTTTCCCACCTAAATTAGGTTGCTGAAATGAAGAAATCATGGGGGAATCAGGAATGGGCTATGTGTTCAATTCAGCTCTGGTTTTGAAAACAAATTTGAAGGCTTAGAATATGCTATAATTTTTAAAATATATCCACAAAATTAGGTTTTAGTTAAAAGGTTTAGGCAAACTCAAGTGAACACTTGAGGGGGGGGGGGCTACACCTGGGTAAATTTGAATTCGGTCACACTGCTATTGTGGCATGTATTTTTGTGTACTAGAGCCCATATTAGCAAATCTATGAACACATTCATAAAGGTTATTTGCAGACAATGATCTGTTTCTCCTATGCAGAAGGCAGAACAATAACCATAACAAACCCGACTTTAAAATGACAATGTTTAGAAAGCAACTGAAATATATTTCACAACTCTCTAAATATTCTAGTGCTTCAGCTCCCAAGACTCAAAAGGAAACTCCAAGAGGAAATTATTTTATTAGTAAATTTGTTCCTATTCATTCAGGTCTTAATTTGATCCATACATTTATCACCCTTTCTGAGTAAGAGATGTACATATCAAATGTAGGATCATTTAATCAATTTACTGCTATTGTAAATGGATACTATTCTTGTGCACATTTTAATTTTACACACATAGAAACCTACTGAATCTCTTACATAATCTAAAACAGGGGTTCCCAACGCCAGAAACCGGGCCACCCAAACAAGCGAAGCCCCATCTGCGGGATGCAGGCAGCACACAAAACCATGCCCACTCTGGTCTGCAGAAAAACCTCTCTCCAGGGAACCGGTCCCTGGTGCCCAAAAGGTTGGAGGCCACTGATCTAAAATATTAGGACGCCCCCTGACATACTTGCACATGCATTTATGCATCTCATGAAGCAAGTTCTCTATTATAAAAGCATATGTCACTCTATATTTATTGGAGTATACAGACCTCCAAGTCTCTATTGTTCTTCTAACAATGCTTCCTAGGAGAGAATGGAGGAACAATTTTCAAATTCCTTACCTTGGTGTTAAAGGACTCAGAGCAGCTGGTCCACCTACAAGACTCCGACCAGTTTTTGGTTTGTTTTGAGCCTGTTTTGTTAAGAAGACAGTTCCAAGAGATACAGCATCTGGTGAAATTACAGATGAGTCAATATAGGAGATGGAGGAATCTGTGTTGGAGGAATATTTAGAGTTGGAGGACTCCAGGTTGAGTCTGTTTAATTCCTGAAATAGAAAACTATGTCTTAAAAACAGTACATATTTTTTTCTAAAGAGCATGTACAGTATAAACTATACAGTTGGTGGTAATTAAATATGGTTGGTATAAACATACAAGTGTGTCTTGTGGTGTTTCCATAAGAACTATTTCTGGCTGTCTGTGAATTATGCTGTGATTAGACACCACTGTTGTGCATGTGTTAGGCAAGCAGCTGCTGAAGTTATGTATAGAAGTTAACTTGAATGTTTGGTCAGGGTCTGGCTTCTCACCTATAATGAAGATGAAAGGGATTTGGGGGGCAGGGGAAGACACAAAAAAAGAAAAAGGAAATGTTTTAGACTGATCTTACTTAACTCCATAGCACAGAATATATATGTGAATTTTATTCCTATACAGCATTATTAACAATCAATAGTTTAAAACAGGAGTAGGCAATATTGCACCCATCAGATTTTTTGGACTATAATTCATATTAACTCCCCACTCTTATGCATTCTGGCAGATGAGAACCGCAACACAAAACTTCTTGAGGGCACCAGATTGCTTAACTTTTGGCATACCTATCCAATACAACCACAGGTGACACATTTTAACACAATCTCTGATGTCTGATCAGTGGTATTTATATATTTATTTGCAGGATTTGCTTTCTGCCCATTTAAATAATAGCTAGCTAACAAATAATATAGCCAACAATAGCTTAAATCATATGCTATCAGCAATATAACATGAAGAAATAGCTAAATTATAATAAAATTAAGCTAACAGAAAAAAATAAAATGCAATTAGAATTAAGATAAGGCAGAGGTAAAACCAGCAGTGCACTCTAGAGCAGGGCTTTTCAACCGGTGGTACTTTAGCACCTGGCAGGTGGTACACGACCTTCCTAGAGAAGTGGTAGTGGGGGGTGGGGCGTGGGGAGGAATGAGCTGAAATGGCGGCAGCGCCGCACAAGCCTGAGGGAGAGACAGCTGGAGCTGCAGGGCTGTCGGGGCTCGGCAGAAGCCCCAGGATCAGAGCCGGGCTCCAGCTGATCGGCGCTTTTGGAAGCTGGAGGTGCCCTGAAGAGAAAAGGAGGGGGGAGAGAGGAGAGGATATAAAAGGTTTGGGCGGGAAAGGGCCAGCGAGGGGCTGCCCCCGCCCCACCCCCTGGGCGCGCGAAAACAGCTTTCATTAGTTTGCAGCCTGCCATCACAGAAGGACTCTCCTGAGGGCATGGGGCTGCAACACCCCCCCCCCCGCCCGCCCACGCACACACACACACAAACACAAACACGTGCGCAGGTCTGGGAGAGGTGAGCTGAGAGCTACGCAGAGGCAACGACAGGGGGGAGCGGTCAAAATGTGAAGCCTCTGCCCACCGCTGCCTGCCTGTTGCCACCTCTGCCAGCCTCTGGTAGTTTAAAAAAAAGCAGGGAAGGAAGGAAGGAAGGAAGGAAGGAAGGAAGGAAGGAAGGAAGGAAGGAAGGAAGGAAGGAAGGAAGGAAGGAAGGAAGGAAGGAAGGAAGGAAGGAGTCAGGGAAGGAGGGAGGAAGGAAGCAGAGACAACTTGGTTGGAAATGCCCCAGTTCGAAGGAGAAAGCAATTTTGTGTTCTGTTTTGTCACAGACAGATCTTTGTTGGCAATCCAAGATAACATTGGTATTCTTCAATTGTGAGCTCTTAGGAATGTATCCCCTCGTGTGTTGCTAACAGCCATTTCCAGTGGGGAAAACAGGACAAAGCAGAGTGGGGGAAAATATTTTCCTTTGCTATATATTTCCAGTCTGAATTAGACCAAGGCAGGGTCCCTACAAGAGAGCCCTTTTAAGGATTATGTATTAATAGAAAAGGAACTAAGCTACCTCTGTTCCTAAACGCTAAAGCTGTTGCACATAAAAAACGGAGGAGCTCTGATTAACTATCACAGCCACCATTTTGACAGTTTTGCTGTACTGTTGTCTGTGGACACCCCCCACCCCCCCACTAAATGCAAGCACGGGATAAACTGAGCCTGGTTTGTTCTCAATCTTTTAAGTGGCCACAAACTACTAGCAAAAGTGGCATTTGATCACAAGGCAAGGAGGCATCGAGAAATGTTTCCCCTTTTGCATATGAGCATCCAAGAAGGGACAGGAAAGGAGAAAGGGAAAGAGGAAAGACAAAGAAAAAGAAGGAAAGAGGGGAAGAGAGCAAGGAAGAAAAAAGAAGGAAAGAGGGGAAGGAAGAAAAAGGAAAGGAGAATGAAGAGGGAAGGAAAAAGAAGAAAAAGAGGAAGGAAGGAAGGAAGGAAGGAAGGAAGGAAGGAAGGAAGGAAGGAAGGAAGGAAGGAAGGAAGGAAGGAAGGAAGGAAGGAAGGAAGGAAGGAAGATTATAATGAGAGGGAGGGAGGGTCTGAGGGAAGTCCTGCCATAGCACTTGGCCACGACCAGCCCTGCTACCCTTTTGCCATCCCCTTGTCCCCTCTTCCTGACTCTCCTGGTGGTCTCCCATCCTATCACTGAGGATGCTTTGGTTACAAAGCTGGGTCTCCTCGTGTGGAGAGGGAGTGGGCCTCCCTCTGACCCACACATTTTGCCCTCCCGCACACACCACGAGCAACCTGCTGTCAGTGTCCTTACCAACCCCTGGTTCCACAGAAGACAAGTAGTCAACGTCAAGGTGGCTGGCAAAATGGAACGGTCTGACCAGCATTTTAATCACAGCAAGACAGCAAAACAGCAAAACAAAGTTAGCGCTGGGAGTGGTTTCCTCCCAGCGCCTTACATACCTTCCTCCCCACCAGCTCCACCCCCCACCCACCTAACCAGCATCCGGTGGTTAGTGTTCAAAATGGGGACGCAGGCCTCTGGCGTTTTTCCTCGTTCAGCCATTTAGTCCACACTGCCGGGTGACGCCCCTGCACCGAGCAGCTGTTCGTCGGGCTCCCGGCTACTCAGCTGTTCAGCGGCTCCGTATTCGGAGCCAGGTAAGGCCGCCCCTGGCTCCTTCTCTGGCGTCGTCCCTCCACTGGCCTCCGCTGTCTTCCTTCCTAATGCTTCCCTTCTGGCGTTCTCCTGGCGGTCGTCCCTGCCGCTGTTCTCCTCCCCCATGCCTTCTCCCACCGAACAGCTGTTTGGCGGCTCAGCCGGGGAACCGCTCAGCCGTTTGTCGTCTCTCTCCCCCCTCCCGTCAATGTCGAGCCCACGGGGTTTGACAGGTGGCCCCCTCTACCAGGGCTCCACCTGGAAGGCAAAGAGAAATGTGTGATTAAAGCATGTGCTGTGGAGGACGGTTCAGCTGACCCCCCTCCTGGCTTATTGGGACATCGCTGGTGGAACTTTTGCACCAACCGGGGGGCTTGGACGTCCGCTTCCCCCACCCAGGATGCCTCTGTAACAGGGTATCCCTTCCAGCGTACCAGGTATTGCAGCCTGCCCCGTCGGATACGGGAGTCCAATACCTCCTGTATCTTGTAATGGTCCCCTGTGACAGGACCCGGTACCCTTTTCCTGGACCTACAGGATGTCCCCTCCACCGGTTTCAGTAGGCTACAATGGAAAACCGGGTGTATCTTCCCCAGAAGCCGGGGTAGCTGTAGTCGTACGACTACTGGATTGATTACCTGTGTGATTCGGAACGGCCCTATAAATTTCGGCCCTAGCTTCTTGCAGGGCAACCGCAGGCGTAGGTACTTAGTCGACAAGTATACCATATCCCCCACCCGAAAAGGCTTTTGGGGCTTCCTTTTCTTGTCTGCCTGCAGGTCTGTTAGGGGGAGGGCCACCGTAGCAAACGAGGGGATGAACTGCCGGTAGAAATTCATGAATCCCAGGAAGCTCTGCAGCTGACGGCGAGTCTGTGGTGCCTGCCACTCTAGCACGGTGCTGACCTTAGCAGGGTCCATCTCCACCCCTTCCCCCAAAATCCGGTACCCTAAATAGTCCAACCGGGTTTGGTGGAACTCACATTTGGACAGCTTCACGTACAGGTGTGCCTTCAGCAGTTTTTCTAGCACCTGTCTTACCAGTTGGACATGTTCCGTCATGTTGGAGGTATATATTAATATATTGTCCAAATACACGAGCACTCCACGGTATAGGTGCTCATGCAATACCTCATTGATGAGCTGCATGAACAACGCGGGGGCTCCCTGCAATCCGAATGACATCACCCGGAACTGGTAGCTTCGTAGTGGGCAGTTGAACGCCATCTTCCACTCGTCCCCCCATTTGACCCGGATCCTGTAATATGCTTCCCGGAGGTCAAGCTTGGTGAACACCCTACCCTTCGTCAAATGGGCCAATAAGTCCTTCATAAGCGGTAGGGGGTACATTTTCTCGACGGAAATCCACACAGGCTCAGGGATCCGTCCTTCTTCTCCTTAAAGCGCACCGGAGCTGCAATCCGTGACCGTGCCGGCTGGATGAAACCCCTTGCCAAGTTCTTGTCTATGTACTGGCGCAGCTCCTCCATCTCTTTGGGCGTCATCGCATACATCCGGGGTTTTGGCAGTTTGGCACCCGGCAAGATGTCAATAGCACAGTCGGTTGGCCGATGGGGAGGCAGCACATCGCACTCGCGCTCACTGAACACCTCGGCAAGGTCGGCATACACTGCTGGGAAGGGGGCTTCCCCCCTCACACGTCCCTGCTCTACTGCTGCCTCCCTGCGTCTCTCTCCGCCCTTTTTTTGCTTGTTCGTGAGCAGGCGGTTGAGGGCCAACACCGATTCGTAACTTTCGGTATCCCCCTTCCCACCAGATCGTAGGGCCCCACTTGTCCAGCCACGCTAATCCCAAGATAACGGCCTCTGTCATAGAGGGGACCACTATGAACTGGAGGACCTCCCAATGGGCCCCCATCTCCAGCCGAACTGGCTCCGTTATGAGGGTAGCAGGAGCCCCCCCCAGTAGGGAGCCGTCCACCTGTTCAAACCATACTGGGCTGGCCATCTGCCTCACATGGATCCCCACCTCTGCCACTACGGCCTTGCTGATCAGGCAACGGGTGCAGCCGGAATCGATTAGGGCCCTGTACTCCCCGTGGTGGCCTGTGAAAACGATGGGGATGACGAACGGTCGTACTGGTTCACTCACCATCGAGTCCTCTGCTGCCTCGTCCTTGCTGTCGCATGATACCAGCTGGTATCTGGTGGCGGCTTTTGCCTCCTCCTCCTCCGGGACCCCCCCTCGAGGGGTGGGGCTCTCTGTCTGGTGCGCCGCCCTCGACTTCTCTGGGGTCTTCTTGGGTGTGGCTCCGGCTCTCCCGGGGGTCTCTGGCTTCCCCCCTAGAATGGGGACTGGACACCCGATGTCCTGGTTGGTTACAGCGGAAGCATCTAAATGATGGCCCAGGAGTACCTGCAGAGGAACCTGGAGTAGGTCCCTGGGCCCTCCGCCTTTCATCCCTTGGTCTCTCCATGACCCTGCATGGTGCTGAGGGGCTGTCCCCCTTTGGTCGAAATTCCTGCAGGAGGCCTGCATCCAAGTCCAGCACCACACGGAACCAGTCGTGTAACCGGCTTGGGACGCCCCGGTAGACACATGCCTGCCGCAGGTCCCGGTCTAAACCTGCCCGGAATTGGTGAACCAGCAGGCATTCCGGCCAGGACTGCAGCCTGCCTGCCACCCGCCGGAACTCAAGTACATAGTCCACCGCGGACCGGCCTCGCTGCCTCAGCGCCAGCGACTTCCCCTCTGCCCGTTGAACTCGTGACACATCCTCGAAACGGGAACGCAGAGCCTCCAGAAACAGGCCGGCGTCACCTAATTCCCTGGCATGGTCGCTGTATAAATCCACCACCCATTCCACTGCTTCGCCATGCAACCCCGCAGTTACCGCCACTACCATTGCCCACTGAGATGGATAGAACTGGCTGTATTGGTCCAAATGGCTAATGACCTGGCTTAGGAACATTGCCAAACGATCCGGGTTCCCATCAAAGGTCGCCTTCAGTGGTGGAGGACCCCAAGCCATCCCCTGAGCCCATGACCCCACGGGCCATCCCGGACCTTGTAGAGCGTCAACCGCAGGTGGAGAGCGTTGTTTCCCAGTCCCTGCTCCCCGCTGGGCTGCTGCTCCGGCCGCTGGAACTGGACGCCTGGGGGGAACTCTGCTCGGGGCCATCAGCGACCTGCCTTCCCACGCAGCCTGCGGTTGTCCTGTAGGAATGGGCAGGAACACACCCTGCTCAGGGCCTCCCACCTGTGGGGTGTCGGGAGCGTGGCCGGTACCTAACTTCAGCTTCGGGCTGGACAAACGAAACCGGATCGGCCCTGACTGGGTTGGCTGGGTCCCTGTTCGTGGCCATGCAGCCATCTCGGGTCCCACCTCCCACCTCGGCCATGAGGGGGGATCCTGGCATCCAGCCTCTCCGAACCTCTCCCTCAGAATGTCCATTGTGTGTCTCCCGGGTGCCGTGGAATAGCTCCAGTCCCCTTCGTTGTCATCCGTGAGACGCCTCTCTCTCCACTCCATCATGGGGTGGCCCAAAGCACCCGGTGTGTGTGCTTGGCCAGCTGCCAAGCCAGTGACAGCTGAACTATGCCACTACTCCCCTGAGGCTCCTGCATCCTGCGTCACCCCTGGCACCGTCTGTGTGTCGCTCACTGGACCTGCAGGCCGGGCCTCACGCACTTTGGGCCGCATTTCTTCACTTCCTGCAGGAGATTGTGAAGCAACAGCTGTTTGGCGGCTCAGCGGGGGAACCGCTCAGCCGTTTGTCGTCGTCTCCCTCCCCCCTCCCATCAATGTCGAGCCCACGGGGCTTGACACCTGGCCAAGGAGAGTGAGCCAAGCAGCAACAGCCTCAAGGAGAAAGTAAGCGCAGCCGGGGGGCCCCTTGGGGAAGGCTGGGCTGAGCTGGGCGCTTGCCCTCCACTGCCCAGGGTTCTGGGCAGCCTGCACCGCCGGGGGTCCTCCACGTGGCCTGAGAGCAAAGGAACCGCCACTGAAGAAATTAAAACCAGTGCTTTTTTCCTTTTTTTTTTTTTTTTACGGTTTGTAACATTTTATTAGATTATGGAATGAAATACAAAAATACAAAAGCAAATAGTAGGAAACAGTGGGGAGGAAGAAGGGGGGAAAAAGTGAGGGGGAGAAGGGGAAAAGAAAAGGCATTGACTTCCGACTTCCTCTGTTGCAGTAGAATGAAGCATTAACATCGAAACTCAACTTTTTACTTTTCCATAATAGTATAAACTAGCCATTTCTATAACAACAAATGAATCTAACCAGTAAAACCCAAAATCCCGCCCCTTTTTTTCAGTCATCAAGTTTTTGACACCTTGCTAAGCACTGGTGGTACTCGAATATTGTCATGTCCTAAAAGTGGCACAATCTGTGAAAAGGTTGAAAAGCCCTGCTCTAGAGTCTAGAGCATGTACCTCAAATATCCTGCAGAAGAGCCAAGGCGTTTTTTAAAGGATTTTTTTATCCTGTCTTTATTATTTTTATAATGTAAATAACTCAAGCCAGCAAACATACTTAATACTCCTTTCCTCCTCTTATTTTCCCCTCACCTGTGAGGTGAGTTGGATGATGGAATTACTGGCCCAAAGTCACCCAGTCGGCATTGATGCCTAAGGCAGGACGAGAACTCACATTCTCCTGGTTTCTAGCCTGATGCCTTAACTACTAGACCAAACTGGCTCTATTTCTATTCAGAAAGGTTTGGGAACTTTCTGAATAGTGAGCAGTATGGGTGATATATGAATTTCTGGGGTAGCATATCACAAAGGAATAGAGCTTCCACCAAGAAGGTCTGCCTTCACATTTCCCATCTGGAAACTCTTACCGAGAAGAAATAAAAAACATGCTTTCCAGCATGCTCAAACAGGACAGGTATATTCCAATCAAAAGAAATGCTTTTGTAGGTAGCTTGGACTAATGTGTCCCCAATAGTAAGCATCAAGTGAATACAGATATAATAATAAGTAACATTATGGCATGCTATCAGATTAGATTATAAATAAAAGCACTAAACAACAGTTATAGCATTTGAGTTGGACCTAGAATTATGTAGTTCCAAAAACTGTAAATTCATATAAGTAGGGATATAGTATTAGAGGCTACTTGAAGAGATGGAAATCAGCAATGGAAATCAACAAAACAAACAAGCAAACAAAAAAGTCTTTCCATCTGTGGAAACATGAATTGGATCCATTCCCTTCACTGAATAGTAGGCCATTATTTTAAAAAGTTCTATTCTAGTCACACATCTACTTGCTTTTCATTTTTCAAACAGAAATCTTTAAATGATGCCTCTAGTAGTAGAAGTTTAGACTATGGCTAGGATCAAGTACTGAATATATATACTAGCTCCAAGCAAAGACATTTAGCTACAATGATTAGTAATAGTGGACAATTTGGAGGCGGGAGATGGGTGTACTGTGACAGCTCTTGCTGTGTATTTAATGAAATTAACATTGCAACCTTACCTTATAGCCTGGGAAAGCCTAAAAATGAAGTTTCTGACATAGTTAAAATCCAACATCACAAGCTCATGAAGGTGGAAGAGAGTTCCTTCAAGAAAGGGAGTACGGAGGATCCTTTACTATTTCCCTTTCCTCCCATAACCTTATAATATTAGCAATGGAGTTTACCAATACAGGTAGTCCTTGACTTACAACCATTCATTTAGTGACTGAAGTTACAACAGCACTTAAAAAAGTAACTTATGATGATTTTTTCACACGACCATTGCAGCATCCCCATAGTCACGTGATCAAAATTTGGATGCTTGGCAACTGGCATGTATTTATGATGGTTGCAGTGTCCTGGGGTCATGTGATCACCTTTTCCGACCTTCTGGCAAGTAAAGTCAATGGGGAAGCCAGATTCACTTAACAACCGTGTTACTAACTTAACAACTGCAGTGATTCACTTAAAAACTGTGGCAAGAAAGGTCGTAAAATGGGGCAAAACTCACTTAACTGTCTTGCTTAGCAACAGAAATTTGGGCTCAATTGTGGTCGTAAGTCGAGGACTACCTGTAAACAATATATGGTTGCTTCACATTCAGCTATGAATCACATTTACTTCTACTGAAGTACAATGTGAGTTCAGTTACACAACTTTGTCTGAATTCCAAAGCAAATAATAATAGCACATATACATTTACATGTATGAAACAGAAACAATTATAGTCTTTCTAAGGCACTTTAACTTTTGAATTTGTTGCCTTCAACTGTTGCTGCACATTTAATTATAAAATGTTGGTCTTGGAAAGTGATCAATGGGGTTGAAGACTTGTTCAAAACAGCTCTGAATTTGGATTTTTAAGCTCATCACCCTGGTAAAATTCTAATACCAGGAAAGCATTATGCTCATATGAGAGCCAGGAGGACTGCTCTACAACAAAATTTTGAACTGCAGTTTGCTCCTGTAAATTGTCATAACACTCAAAGGCTTTTTGTTTTCTTATTATTTTTGGCTTTGCCCTGTTTTTTTCCCCACTCTGTTTTCTCTGTTATTTTTTAAAAAAGTTTTACTTTTGTTTCCAGCCCATGCCCACAATCACACCTCCTCCCTTTCTCTTATTCTTAGTGCAGCATACAAAATGGGTTCTTGGTCTCTAAAATGTTGTCATCTGTTTTTTAGAATATATTACAGTTGTATTTATGTCCAGATTATAGATCTTCTTTCTTTTTTTTTACATATATCTTATTTACATCTCTCTGAAACAGGATACAATGAGATTCTAAGACAACAAGACATTTAGCTCCTGTGACTAACTTCAGTACTGAAAATAAACTTTGAAAGGGACAGCTTGGCATCTAGAATTAAAAATTATACAAGCCAGCATGGATCATATTAATAAAAAAATTGAATAAGCTCTACAGAAGAAGGAAAGCATTGGAAACAATTACTCCCATTTCTGTTCAATCCTAGCTTTCAAGTAAGACAAATCTCAAAGAAAAATATTGATAAACATTTGCAATTTTTCCAGTTCATAACAGGAGAGATGACATTCTCTGTCTCCCATTTCTAATCAGAATAATTAATACTGAGATGATGAAAAATTTGGAAAAGTAATTGAACAAAACCTACCTATTTCACATAATGATTCAAAAGGAGACCAGAGGAAGGGATTTAAACTAAGGCTCTTTTGGTAACATTCAGATCCTTTGGCAAGCCGATCTGTCTTACTGTTAATGAAAAAGAGAAGACGGGTAACATAGAGGAAAAACAGTTCAGTGGCAAAACAAGAAGAGCCAGCCGTTTTCCACAGACTATATAATTAACTTTAGAATTCTCTCTTGCACTTGGTTAGCTGGATGTTGGAAGGTTAAGTAGAAATAGAAAATTTGTACATTTTTTATTTAATAACTTGCATTTCTTACATAAACTTTATGCAAACTATATATTCCTTAAAAAAAACAAAACATGAGGACAGTCAGCTAAGTGACTTTAACAGAATGTCTTAGTAAAATGACATTGGTAAAACTGTCCAAACATTTTTGAAAGAGTTTTGTATCACAGAAAGGTGGGGATTACTATAAAGATATTTCTCTAACTTTGTAATGAAATCCAAGTGATAGAAACTGTCTAACAATGAGATCCACTAACATACATACCAGTGATGAGTTCAACATATTGGGTGAGGATAGTGGAGGAACAACAATTTATCCCCCAAAGTAGAGAAGCCATACCAGTACACATGACCCAGAAGGGACAGTGTGAAGCATGCAGAATCTCCAAACTCTGTCACAATATCCTCATGACTTTTCTGTTTGCTAAACACTCCACCATGCAGAATCAGTTCTCCTTCTGCAAATCTGATTAAAGATAATAAAATAGAAATTAAGAAAAATAAACAGTAGAGCAAAGTAAAATGAGAGGAATAGAAATGAGGTGGATAAAGGTTTAAATATCAGCTTTCCTATTTATAAGATGGAATCCTCAGATGCAGTTCCTTATTTACAGAAAAGGAACAAATCCTCTCTCATGCATTTGTTGAGTTTACTGTTTTACATTTAAATATTCTGTCTATCCTGTATTGAAGCTTGCAGAGAGCAACTTCTCTATGCTTTCCTTGTTAAACTGCAACAAGAAGGATTTCTCTATTAATGACACATTTATTGCAAGAAGGCAATAAAGCAGCTCAGTCAGTAGTGACAGAAATTTGCTGATAAATAGACATCAAAACACAATCCTTATACCTCTTCTGTGCTAAAGCAGTGTTCCAATATCTCAGGGGCTGCCACATAGAAGAGGGAGTAAAGCTATTCTCCAAAGCACCTGAAGGCAGGACAAGAAGCAAGGGATGGAAACTAACCAAAGAGAGAAGCAACCTAGAACTAAGGAGAAATTTCCTGACAGTTAGAACAATTAATCAGTGGAACAACCTGCCTCCAGAAGCTGTGAATGCTCCAACACTGGAAGTTTTTAAGAAGAGACTGGACAGCCATTTGTCTGAAATGGTGTAGGGTTTCCTGCCTGAGTAGGGGGTTGGACTCGATGACCTCCAAGGTCCCTTCCAACTTTATTATTATTATTATTGTTATTGTTATTGTTATTATTATGGATCATCGCACAGTCAGCCAGATGTTTAGACTGGATTTGGCATTTTGTCTACCTATCGAGTCCTTACCAAGGACCTGGGATAGGCAGATGTGGATGTTTGATGTTATTACAGATATCGTCGCAGGATGGAAGCAGTTCCTAGTAAGGCCGCCTTTTGCAATTGACTAATGGTGAATTTGTCAATGCCAATGGTGTTCAAGTGGTGCTCCAGTTGTTTTGGGATTGCACCCAAGGCGCCTATTACTGTTGGTACTACCCTTGCTTGCTTTTGCCACAGTCTTTCTATTTCTATTTGTAGGTCTTTGTATTTTGTTATCTTCTCCAGTTCTTTCTCGTCTATTCTGCTGTCTCCAGGCACTGCCACGTCCACTATCCAGACTTTTTTGTCTTTCTTATCGACAATTGTTAAGTCCGGGGTGTTATGTTGCAGGTGCTTGTCTGCTTGAATTCTGAGAGCAGTTTAACTTTATCATTTTCTATGACTTTCTCTATTTTATGATCCCACCAGTTCTTGCTTACAGGCAAATGATATTTCTTGCAGATCTTCCAATGCACCATTGTTGCTACTTTGTCATGCCGCTGCTTGTAGTCAGTCTGTGCGATCTTCTTGCAGCAGCTTACCAGATGGTCCACTGTTTCTTCAGCGTGTTTGCATAGGCGGCACTTACTGTCTGTTGCTGTCTTCTCAATTTTGACTTTATAGGCATTTGTCCTTAAGGCTTGGTCTTGTGCAGCCAGAATTAGTCCCTCGGTCTCTTTCTTCAATTTTCCTGCTCTTAGCCATTGCCAGGTCTTGTTATTATCTGCTTTCCCAGCTATTTTTTTTAATGTACTGGCCATGTAGTGCTTTGTCTTCCCATGCCTCTATTCTGTTCTTCATTTGGTCTTTCTTGTAGGCCAGTTTGGTCTCTCCAGCAGTCAGTAAGCCTTCCTGATATACTAATTTCAGTGCATCTTCATCACTGTCCTTCAGATATTCTTCCAAAGCCATTTTTTCTTCTTCAACCATCTGATGTACTTGCAGCATTCCACGCCCACCTATTTGCCTTGGTAGATAAAGTCTGTCAATGTCACTGCGTGGATGAAGGGCATGATTCATTGTCATTATTTTTCTGGTCTTCCTATCCATTGCTTTTAGTTCTGCTTGAGTCCAGTCCACTATTCCAGCTGTGTATCTAATGACTGGAATTGCCCAGGTGTTGATTGCCTTTATGGTATTTCCTCCATTGAGTTTGGACTTTAAAATCTTCTTCACTCTCTTGATGTATTCACCTCTAATCTTTTTCTTGACTTCAGTGTGCTTGATGTTGTCAGCTTGAAGGATACCCAAGTATTTGTAGTAATCTTCCTCATCCAGACTCTTAATGTTATTTTCGTGGGGCATCTTGATTCCTTCAGTTTTCACTATTTTTCCTTGTTTGATAGTAAGTGTGGCACATTTGTCCAAGCCAAACTCCATTGCAATATCTTGGCTATATATACGGACAGTGTTGAGCAGCGATTCTATTTCAGATGATGTTTTTCCATACAGCTTCAGATCATCCATGTAAAGGAGGTGGGATAGTTTGGCAGATGTTTTTGATGTTTGATAGCCATGTCCTGAGTTATTCAGTATTGTTGACAGAGGAAACAGTGCAATAACAAATAGTAATGGTGATAATGAATCTCCTTGAAATATTCCTCTCTTGATGTTAACCTCTCCCAGTCTCTCACCATTGATCTGCAACTGTGTCTTCCATTGTGCCATCGATCTTTGCACAAATTTTCTGATGTTTCTACTGACTCCTGTTATTTCTAGGCACTTGATTATCCAGTCATGTGGCAGAGAGTCAAATGCCTTTTTGTAGTCAATCCATGCCACATTCAGGTTGGTCTTCCTTTTCTTGCAGTTTTCCAAGATCATTTTGTCTATTAGGAATTGATCTTTTGTTCCTCTGCTATTGGGGCGGTTTCCTTTCTGCTCCGGTGGAAAGATATTGTTTTCAACTAGATGCTGTTGTACTGCATCAGCTACCACACCAGTTAGCAATTTGAAAGTTGTTGGTAAGCAGGTAATTGGCCTGTAGTTGCCTGGTGTTGCCCCTTTTGCTGGATTTTTCATTATTAGGTAGGTTTTCCCAGTTGTTAGCCACTTTTCAATTTCTCCTCCTTGTAGTACATTGTTGAACTGCTTGGCAATGGATGGGTATAGAACAGTTAGATGTTTCAACCAAAAGCCATGCAGTTCATCTTCACCTGGTGCTGACCAATTTTTGATCTTCCTTGCTCTTTTTTCTACCATTTTTGTTGTTATTACTAGTTCTTTCATTTCACCTTTTGTTTTATTTGCATCCACCTCTTTTAACCAAGCCGCATCCTTGTTGTATTTCTTTGGGTTATCCCATATCTGCTTCCAGAACTGCACTGTTTCTTCCTTGTCAGGTACTGACTGATTCATTGCAGTTTCTCCATTGATGGATTGGTAGAAATGTTTCTGATTGGATTGAAATTGGAGGTTCTGCCTATAATTTGCAATTCGAGCTTCGTATCTACTGATTTTCCTGGCTATAGCTATTATTTGCTGCTTTATTATTTCCAGTGCTTCCTTTATCTTCCTTGTTTCTAAGTGGTATTTCTTGATTAGATATTCTTTGGTCTTCTCGTTCTTCAGCTTCTTTTCTTTCATCTGTTCTAGTTTGCTTGCATGTGATCTTAATTTGCTGATCTTATTTTCTAGCCTAACCTTCCATTTTTGTGGTGCACTGTTTGTTTGTTTTTCTTCTTTGTTGATTTTGCATCCCAGGTATTCAGTTATAACTGCAGCTGTGCTGTACATTAGTTGGTTTGTTTCTTGCAGTGAATTGGTGCTTATACTTGATATTGCAGTATTTGCATCTTTTAATGCTTGTGCTAGCTGTTTCTTTGGAACAAGCTTCAATGCAGGCAGCCTTATTCTGTTGTTTTTGTGCTGTTCTAGATGCTCAGTTATTCTTTGTTTCAATTCTTTTATTTCTTTAGTTAGAGGGCTTTGTTCTTCCTGAGGAAGAGGCGCCTGGTTTCCAAATGAGAACAGTTGTATATCTCTGCTGGATTCCTTCACTGCCAACTCCCCCTGGTTTGCCTCTACATTCTGAATTATTTCTGGCAAGGCTTTGATTTCTTTGCCCTTGGTAAACCTTTGCAGTTTGTCCAATTCTGTTTCTGTGAATATTTTATTTCGTATTATAAATCGGCGTTGATCTGCTAGTCTCTGTTCTGTTATTTCTGATTCTGGATGTTGTTCTTTCCAGAACTGGTGCATTCGTTTTATATATCCTCTTCTTGTTGGACTTGATCTGTAATAACAGATCATTATTTCTTTGTTTTCAATCACTGTGTATTTGCGACAGGTAAGCACCTTTTCTTCCAGTAGTTCTGCAGCTGCTGGCCCTGGTTGCTCAGCCAACAGTCCTGAGTCCTGTAACCCATTTTTCACCAGATATCCAGGAACTCCAACATCTAGCACAGACCTTGTTGTTGTTGTTGTTGTTGTTGTTGTTGTTGTTGTTGTTATTACTATTATTATAATCTAGAACCCAATATTGTGCAAATGGGAAATCATGGGAGCATCTATTACATGTAGATCATTTCTGCATAGTTTGGGCACTAGCTTCTACATTATGAGTCACCCAGAGTTGTTTAGGATGGGTGGTCATACAAATCATGTAAATACATACATACATACAGCTGATAATCTCAATTGCAGGAGAAGAAGGGTTACCTCTAGGTAAATACTTATACAGATAGTCCTCAACTTACAACAGTTTGTTTAGTGACTGTTCAAAGTTACAACGGCACGGAAAAAGGTGACCTATGACCACTTTTCATAGTTACAAAACTTGCAGCATCCTCATGATCATGTAACCAAAATTCAGATGCTTGGCAATTGACTCATGACCACTGCTGTGTCCCTGGGGTCATGTAATCACCTTTTGCGACCTTCTGGCAAGCAAAATCCATGGGGAAGCCAGATTCACTTAACAACCGTATTACTAGCTTATCAACTGCAGTGAATCCCTTAATAACTGTGGCAAGAAAAGTCATAAAATGGGGCAAAACTCACTCAACGAATGTCTCACTTAACAGCAGATATTTAGGGCTCAATTGTGGTTGTAAGTTGAGGGCTTCCTGTGCTCCAGTCAATGTCTTCTAATTTGTAAACAGGAATATTGGAGGGTGGGGTGTGGGTGGGGGGATGGGAGAAAGACGGAGAAAGAGAGATTACAGGAAAAGCTGTAAGAAGGTGAATGCTCTTCTTCCCCCACTCAATTTCTTAAATTGGCACATTTATAGAGAAATAAATTCCCTTTAATTGTGGCCAATTTTATATCCATATAAATACACTTAGTATCACGGCTCTAGCAGCATTTAAACGCTGTGCATTTGCACATTAATTACTGGGAAACAATATTACTCTTTTCCCCATGAACTTCAATTTTCACATCTAGAAATTATACTTTATTCACCTCAGTACTTAATGACCTGGCACTGTGGGGTTCACCTTATAAAAAGAGATCAACTGTAACGCCACCAGAATGAATGTGATTGCGTGAAACTGGATGTTAAACAAGGAGCGGGTTCCATTTGCAAAGAATACGCTGTTTCTAGTATAAGAGTCACAAGCATAATAAACCTTACAATGCTAGTTTACCAAATATTTGCAAAATCTTCCAAAATATGATTTTCTCTGAGAGATGAGAGAGATTGCGGGGGGAGGGGATCAACCTATTTCCCAAAGCACTTGAAGGCAGGACAAGAAGTGATGGATGCGAATTAATCAAGGATAGAACCAACCTAGAAATAAGGAGAGATTTTCTGACAGTTAGAACAAATAATCAGTGGAACAGCTTTCCTTCAGAAATTGTGGGTGCTCCATCACTGGAGGTTTTTAAGAAGAGACTGGGCAGCCATTTGTCTGAAATGGTATAGGGTCTCTTGCTTGAGCAAGAGTTTGGACTAGAAGGTCCCTTCTAACTCTATTATTCCATTCTATTATTATGTTATGTTCATGTGAAGCACCTCTTTGAAGCTGCTTCGCAAGCTTTAGCTTCTGAAAAGGAAGCCCAGTGTCTATATTGCTTCACTTCAAATGACTACATCCCCTCACACAGACACTTTTTTCTAGTAGCACAGAAGCCAGATTCTTCTAGTCACAACCAGAAACTGCCAGAAAAAGACATTTGTGCCTGCTTACTAGAATGGTTGGATGAGTGTTTGAGGTGCTGCGAAGCACCCAGTAAAGTAAATTACGTTGATCCATGCCTCCATTAAGAGAATGGTCCTGTTTTCAAACTGAGAACTCCTTATGCAGGCAAAACACAGCTATCTTGTGTAGGACACTGTTTTATGGATTTAGAGCCCTTTTTTTTCAGTTGAAAGTGAGTCTTTTTCTTAAAATGAAAAGGAGCCCAGGGAAGCTTAAAATTGCTATACAGACATCTTATTTTCCATTATTGATTAAAGTTGATGTTTAGTCTTCCATTCTGTAATTTACATTCATGGACCAAAACTTTCACAGAAGCAATAGAACTATGGGAGAAGTTATCATGATTTGGCAGTCCAGATTATTGGATCATTTAGCGTAGCTACTGTGGCATCCATTGCCCAAATAAACCACCTTAACCATTTCTGCAACTCATTAAATTGAGTTGAAATCTTACAGAATTGACAGAACTCATGAAATATTGGCAAATATTAAAGTCCTTCATAGTGTTTTGTGGTACCTTGGAGAGGTTTGACTTTATTTCAAGATTTCAACACTGTTTTGGTGAGAAATGAAAAGGACCTACCCATGATTATGCAAGGATGCCTAGTGCTTTCTTAGTTTGTTTTCTACAGTGGAAATAACAAGTTCTGTAACTAAGGGTTTAAAAATGAACTGAGTAGCTTACTTTTTTAAAAAAAAACAGGTTTTATTGGTTTTTTAGTTTTTACATCAAAGTGCTTGGGAAACAATGTGGAGATGGGGTAATCAATCATCAAAAAAACATAATCATACATGTATAGTTCAGGTTAATTCTTTAAAGATTCCCTCTCTATTTCCCTCAATTGATATAACATAGTCAAATTAATACATTTCTAAATAGAGTTCAATCAATCAAAAAAATATCAATAATATTTCACCTATATCAGTCCAAATCCTGTTTTAAGCTTTACTAACTTGCAATTACCATGTTCCAATTTAGTCTTAAATAAACACATAATTTACACTTCAGGTGTCCCTAATTTCCCTTATTTCATAGGATAATAATTATATCTAAAATGAACATATTATTCCAAACGTTATATTTTTACACTTCCCAACTATATTCTATTTCTTATTCTGGTAACTCATTTATAAATACCATATCTTCTTTTATCACAATCCATTTTCTTATTCTCCTTCCATTGCATAATAATTATCACACCTAAAACAAAAATATTACTCCAAAAAATACCTTCTTACTCTATTTCAAATATATATTTTATAAATCAATCCATATCTCAGGTATTCATCATACCTAAAAACAAACATATTATTCCAGAAGATACCTTCTTACTGCATTTCACATCTATATTCTATTCTTTATTCTAATAACTCCTTGTTTACAACCTTTTCCATATTACAATTCCAAACCATAATCAAATCAATAATTTTCATCTCAGTGGTATTAACTCAGTCAAAATCTCTAAAAGCCTTTTTAACCCATCAAGTAAAATTTTAAATCTCATTTTTAAATCTAATTCTAGCTTTCTTTTTGTTCCAGGCAGGTTTCCATAAAAGAGCCTCTATATCATCAAATCTCAGTGTTTGGTTATACATATTTATCAACAATTCAGTCTGGTCAGCAGATTTGGAAGCACAGGGAAGCAGGAGGCAGCGGTGGTGATCCCTGCATCGCCAAGTCCGGCTGGCAGCAGATTTGGAAGCAAAGCGCCATCCATCCTCGCACTGGTGGAAGCAGTGGCAGGAGAAGGTGAGCTGTGGCGCACGCCCACCCCTCCCTGCTGCCACCACACATTGTCCCACACGCATGTCCCAGAGGTGGATGCGGGACAATGTGGGGCAGCAGCAGCAAAGGGTGGGCGCATGCCAGATCCCGCCTTCCCCTACTGCCTCCACCCCCACCAGCACGAGGATGGGTGGCGCTTTGCTTCCAAATCTGCTGCCAGCCGGACTTGGCGATGCAGGGATCACCACCGCTGCCTCCTGCTTCCCTGTGTGATTGGCCAGTTAAGTGGCTCGGAGCAGCAGGAGGAGCAGCAGCCACCGCCCCCATCAGAGCCACCAGGTGAGGGCTCCTTTCCGGCCATCTCAGGGCCATCTCTGCCCACACCGATGGGGCTGCACTGCGGAAGGGAGATGGTGGCTCTGATTCCCCCCTGCCGACCACCCCCCCAGCCCCCTGCCCAGTGCCCCTTCTATGCAATCCTAAGTGACCGCAGTGTGGATGAGAGGCTTGGCCGGCAGGGGGGGCCGCTTTCCTCCACGGAGGTGTCCCGGCCCTCCTGGCCCCCCTAGCCAGACCCCCTCGCCTTCCCCCAGCTGGGACCTGATGACCCCCACCCTCCTGCACCCACTCCAGCCGTCCCCCCGAGCAGTCCAGGGAAGGCGAGGCAGAGAACCAGTTGTTAAATGATTTGAAACCCACCACTGGTCGCTTCCAAAGACCGCTCACTCACTCTGCTGCCAATACTGCTCCTTTTATAGGTTCCCTCACCCCGCCCAGCTCTCACAGCTGTTCCCAGACTCCGCATGCATGGAGAGGGGGGGAGGAGCCCGGCCCTGCGTCCCTCTATCTGTGGCAATGGCGCGCGTGCCCACAGGGATGGCTCTGCATGTCGCCTGTGGCACGTGTGCCATAGGTTCGCCACCATGAAGATAGACAGACAGACAGACAGACAGACAGACAGACAGACAGACAGACAGACAGACAGACAGACAGACAGACAGACATCTCTATAGCATTCTACCCAGTCTTAAATTTTCCTATTTATTCTAATACTTAGATTTGAGCAACTCACTCTTGAAATACAAGACAAATGATATCTGCACTTCTTGCTGACCAATCTGACTAGACATCCGCTTAATACAGTATATACCTACATCTAGTTCATTAACTCTGACAATTTCAGAGAGTACCTGGTAACTTCAGGTTGTTATGATACAAAACAAAAGCACCAGCATATGCTTGCTGTTGCCCGTGTATGTCCACACACACACACACACACACACACTTCCTGAGTAACCCTAGAGGACAATCTGCTCTGATATATTGGACTATTAATGGCAAACGTTGAACCCAGTCACAATAGGTTCCTCAAGTGTATTAAAATAAGAAAACCAAAGTAGAAAATGTGTAAATATTTGATGCTTTGTACTTCAACAAAGGTATTTGTATTCACTTCTAAGAGCAATGATGCAAAGACAGAAAATGTACTGCTACAAATTTGAACTCGGAGAGCCAGAAGCTAAAGATTGTAAATTACCTATCCAAATTTGAGTATCCTATGCGGCATTGACTGCATATTAAATTCATCATTGTCCAGATAAACCCCTGCAGCAAAGATGACAAAATGAAAGGAAATGAGTTGTGAAAGGAAAATATAAAATTGTCACAGGGTTAAAAAGAAATGGATAAGAACTGACACTTTCCATTTTACAGTGAGAGCATGAGGTGAGGGAAGAGGAGAGAATTCCTTCTGCTTTACCTCCATGTGGTACTTGTGGAGCACTTATATGGAGCCCTTCCAAAATAATATTCCATCGACCAACTGGGAATTAGATTCAGAAAAGGAAATTATTTAAATTTTCAGCTTCTGCTTCAAAACAGCTAATGGTGACCTTTTTAAAATTAGGATCTATTCACTTTTGGACCATTATTTTTTATTTTAACTATTCTTTTTTCAGGGCTATTCATCTGCACAGCTTCCATCCAGCAAGAGCAATGTATGCCGAAATTTATTTTACTTATTAATTTTTTAAAAAGAGGTGTTAAAAAGCTATTTGCAGTAGTTATAGCCAAAAGGTAACGGCTAATAAATCAGCTTGACACTCTACAAATTTGTTTGCCACCCATCTCGCCATGAGGTGACTCTAATCTCTAGGTGAAGGGAAAAAATTTAAATCAATAAATGGCATATTGGTTATTTAATGGACATGGGTAATAACGCTTTAGTTATACTTGGAACTTTCTAGTATGATGGGATCATTTCAAAAATAGCTATGGCCTTAAAAATGAACCTATTTGATGGCACATCAGATTCCCATAACAGCCTGGAATTTACCTTTAAGGTGACAGAAACAATATTGTGAAGTCCTTAGTTCTCTCCGAGCTTGGTTGTTTGCAGACTTTTCATACCCAACTAGGTAACATGATCTATGCCAATCATCACCAGGTACCATCAACTCCAGTACCAATCAGGTAGTGCCAAGTTACCTAGTTGGATAATGAAACATCTGCAAGCAAACAACCAAGCCTAGAAAACATCAAGGATTTCACAGTTCAACCCTGAGCTGCAGATATTCTCTTCTATTGAAAACTTAATATTGTAATATAAGTCAAATCCTATACATTCTGAGATCATATATCACTTTTAGTCTTTTGGCCTAGGCTGTCTATTGCCATAAGATATTTTTCTACTTTGTCATAGTTTATTGACCAAACCACAAATATCTGGGTCCATAGCATATGCTAAATCCAAAACCATGTTTTATTAACAACAGTGGTTGGGTTTATATACAGTAAGCCAAAACCAAATAAACTGCATGTGGATAACAGCTACCAGGGAAACAGATAGAGGGTTAAGCCAATCCCCCATTAAAGGAACGAATAAAAATTGAACCAATCCCACCTCGTAGACTCACTTTATTTTACCACAGAAAGAATGACAGTGAAATATGACAGATCGCATCCAAAAGAAAATCTTCAAAGAAGAAAGAAAACCTTAACATCTGCAGTTAAGGATGACAGAAACCTACCTCAAGTATAGGCTAGGCATCAATGAAGGCAATATCATGAGGAAATATTATGAGGAAACTGCAGAAAAAATTAACAGGGCATGTTTGAGAAATGGTGATTATTTTTGCAGTTGAATCTCAAGGTTGTTAGCAAAGTAAAGCTGGTTATCCTGGGCACCATACAATATATATATATTGTGTGTGTGTGTATAGTATGTATATATGTATATATATTGTATGTATATATATATATATATTGTATGTATGTGTATATATATAAAAACGCACTAACAAAAGTTTCTATGTATGGTGAGATTGAGAGATTGAGAGAGGAGTCTCCTAATGCCATACTTTTTAAATAGATTGTTTAATCTACATTGAATGTTTTTATTTCCATTAGGATGGAATAACGTTGAAAGGAGCAGTTATTTAGTAAACCAAAAAGATTTCCCCTTATTTATTATATAATTATAATTATATAATATAATTATATATTATGCTTAATAATACTTATACTTTATAATTATTACGCTATCATAATCAAGGTACATTATGTGACATTAAGTGAAAAGTTCACTAGCTTGTATCATTAAATCTTATACAATTATCAATTTCCCAGAGGATGCCTTGCATTCCTGAGGCCATTAACAGTATTTTAAATTACAGGATGAATAAACAATTGGGCTTCCTTTTTAAATATAGAGATTTCATTCCAATTCTGCACGTGCCATAAGGAAACATTTATTTGTAGTGCCAAGATGATAATCCATTGGAACAATTCAATTTCAGTTAACATCATGAGACTGTAGTACAGTATGTATTGATATGTCTAGTAAAATTGAGTTCTAAAGTCTAACCAGAATTATTCTGGTGTAGTAACAGCTCTGTTTGTTAATGTGGCACTGTTTCTTCTTTTGTTGCTTCCGCATTTCTTTTTCTCAGGAATCCTTCTCTGAAATAAGTCTCTCCTATAAAAAGACACACACCCCCATACATACCTTACCTATTGTTTCCACGTATTCTGATCTCTTTCTCCAAAACATCCAGTTTTGAAATACGATGGGTTTATTTGTGTAAGAATAAATGAGTCTAGTAGTAAAATTCATAGAGTAATTGTAATGATCTCAATATATACCAGCTAGGTTCATGTACTACAAAAGCCATTGTTTGTTTTATCCTGAAATTGTTGAACAAGCCATTAAGAGATAATGTTAAATCATGAATTATCCAGTGAGTCCTTTCTTGGCCACCCAATGAGAAGGAAGGACTCACTGGAGAAGAGCCTAATGCTGGGAAAGATTGAGGGCAATAGAAGAAGGGGACGACAGAGAATGAGGTGGCTGGATGGAGTCACTGAAGCAGTAGGCGTTAGCTTAAATGGATTCCAGAAGATGGTAGAGGACAGGAAGGCCTGGAGGAACATTGTCCATGGGGTCGCGATGGGTCGGACATGACTTCGCAACTAACACCAACAACAATCATAATGGCTGAGTTCATACCTCACATTAAAAATAAACTCGATACATTGTATCTGTTTACAATCTATGCATGTCTGTTACTAATGGTTATCAATTAACATTTATGAAAAATGAAATAAAAGTTATATTTAAAAAAAACTATATCTGAACAGAAGGAGCATAGAAGTATTCTTTATAAATAAATAAAGACAAATGTGTGAAGTCAAAATGGACTCCATTGTGAAAGCATTGTATTCTAGAAATTTTATCCCAGAGTTGGAAAGGACCTTGGAGGTCTTCTAGTCCAGCCACCTGCTCAGGCAGGAAACCCTATACCATTTCAGACAAATGCTTGTCCAATCTCTTCTTAAAAACTTCCATTGTTGGAGCATTCACAACTTCTGGAGGCAAGTTGTACTCTGTGGTTCGTAATTGTCAATGATTTTATCTGCTGTGTGCCATGACTGTTGATTTTAATGTCTTTTCTGCTTTAATGTTTTATGTTTTAAGCTGCCCAGAGTCATTGGATACAAGATGGGTGGCAAGTAAGTAAATAAAAAAACAAATAAACAAATAAACAAATAAACAAACAAACAAACAAACAAATAAATAAATAAATAAATAAATAAATAAATAAATAAATAAATAAATAAATAAATAAATAAATAAATAAATAAATAAATAAATAAATAAATAAATAAATAAATAAATAAATAAATAAATAAATAAATAAATAAATAAATAAATAACTGTATGTTTAGGATAGAGCTATATTTTTAGGCTAAGAAGTTTAGAAGGCGTTGCTGAGAAACCTTGCTTGCAGTTTCTCAGCTTACTGGCTGGGACTTCTGGGAGTTAAAGTCCACATATCTTAAAAACACTGCTCTAGAATTAAATACTGATCAATGAGGGACCTAAAGGTGAACAGAGCTGGTTGGGAAGTGTTAATAATCCCTTGGGAAATTTTGGGGGTTCAGAAGTATTAATAATCAGGATGGAATTGTTTCATGCAGATCCCACATACAGTACAGTACTCATGATGGGAGATGCAGGGTAAAATAGCCACATGCCCAACATGTTTATCAGCAACACATGTTCCACATATTGACAATGAAACTCGGATGAGTAGGCCAAGTAGCCTAACTTGCAAGTTTAAAAGGATGAATGTTCTTTGTCTGTTCAGATCTGCAAATTTAATTAGAAGTAGCAAATGTCTGAAGTGTATCAAATCATATTTATACTAAAAGTACCATCAAGTATTGCTCATTTTTACAATCACAAATGCAATTAATGTAACAGTTCTGAAATACGGTTATGACTGCCTGCAGCAGCCTTTAAAATACAAATATATTTCTGCTTTTAATCTTGGAAAGAAATTTTGGCTTTTAATTTCCATAGAAATCAGATTCTCATCCAGGTGGCAGTCTTGCCTTTCTATTTCTAATGAGACTGGTTTAAAAGAAGATGAGGGCCCCCTTCAAAACTGATGATTTTAGGGAATTATGTTTTCCTGCATTTCTAAGTGAAACCTTTCAAACTTGATCAATGGCATTAACTACATATGAGACTTTTCAGCAAAAGTCCTCCTATTCTGCCCTACTTTCTTTATAATACGTCTTCAGATTAAAAACGCAACACACCTAAGTCGCGGGTTTTGTAATGCTACTTGTACGATGCTAGATTAGAATTGCATTTCTGTCGAGATGTGGTTGGGTACTGAATCCAGGAATCAAATGCATGCACTGAATCCATTGGTTGTTTTCAATATGTTTTTTCAAAGCGTTACTTTCAAAGCATCCGAAATGCTTTGGGGTCTCCTGCTTGAGCAGGGGGTTGGACTAGAAGACCTCCAAGGTCTCTTCCAGCTCTCTTCTGCTTGATTGTGCAGAGCATTACTTACTATGAGTCAGCATTGTAGCTGCTGTTATCTGGGCTGCTGTGGTTTGCGAGAGTTTTCATGATTCACATTCTTCATTAAAGGTTTAGTAAAGACAAGTGGTTGTTCTCTGTTTCCTGAAGGTGTTTAAATGTTTCTTATTTGCCTTGTTGATCAGCAAATATTGTAAATATTGAACAGATAAAAATAAAGGGAAATCCTGGACCACAATATGGATTTGCAGGAATACAGAAATAAATATTTCAAGTAAATTACCATAAACGGAGGATAGGATTCTTGTACTTGCTTTAGTGAGAAAGAGAATTTTATTTTTCATTTCTTCTAGTCTTCAGCTTCAATGGCTTTCCACACTTCGAATAAATTCAAAAAGATAATATAGCAATAGACTTATATGCCGCTTCATAGTGCTTTACAGCCTTCTCTAAGCGGTTTCCAGAGTCAGCCTATTGCCCCCAACAATCTGGGTCCTCTTTTTACTGACCTTGGAAGGATGGAAAGCTGAGTCAACCTTGAGCCAGTGAGAATCGAACTGCTGGCAGTTAGCAGAGTTAGCCTGCAATACTGCATTCTAACCACTGTGCCACCATGGCTCTACAGGTAGTCTGAACTTGCAATCATTTTGGTTAGTGACCATTCAAAGTTACAACAGCATTGAAAAAACTGACTTATGACTGTTTTTTACACTTACAACCATTGCAGTATCCCCATGGTCACGTGATCAAACTTCGGACACTTGGCATCTATTTATGATGGTTGCAATGTCCTGGGATCATGTGATCACCTTTGGTGACCTTCTGACAGGCAAAGTCAATAGAAAAGCCAGATTCATTTAACTAACCGTGTTACTAATTTTTCCTAAGAGTTCAGAGCCCAGGGTTTATAGTGCTGAATGTATCAGAGAATTTTGGCTGAGGCACCAAATACAACAAATGTACAAGGTGCAGAGTTCCAGTTACAAAGCCACAATCAGCATCTTGACTTTTAATCCCCCCTCCTCCCATTGCCCCAGCTATTGTCCCTGATCTACACCTGTTGTCTGATGCTAAAATTGGGAGCAGCCCTTAGCTGCCAAACAGAGCCTTAGCTAAGCTAATAATGGTATTTGCCAGTCTTTGTCTTCTATTCAAGGGACACCAGCTTCTAATTTCAGCGCTCATTGGAAACACATCTGGGTATATAGAAAAGAGGTCTTAAAAAGATGGCCCGTCTTTTTTTTTTTTTCATAGGCAGTAAAGTTGGAAAGGATGCCTAATTGTGTCCCATGAGGTTGCTGAGGAACTGGTTTTGTGACGAACAATTACGGATGGAACAGTTTCCCCCGCTTCCAGTTCAACATACAATCATTTCTCCCGGGGGGGGGGGGGTTATAGAGTAGGTTTTGGAAGAAGTATAGTTTAACTGAATGATTTTGTTTCTGGAAGGCTGAAAGGCTACACCGAAATAAACCAGCTGTTGTTGACTATATACCTCACTCTCAATAGATCATTGGTGAGCTGTGAAACAAAACAATAACTTTGTGTGGGTTTGATAGTTAATATTCAGCTGTTCTTGTCTGCATTGTTATACCTGGTCCTTAAGAGCTCTCCTTGGTCCAACTTGAGCCTGCAACGAAACTTATCAGCTTCTTGTAAGTAAAGTTATGCAGATATGAAAAACAAAGGGGGCAATGGGCATACTTGTTTCATTTCTTTAGCTATTAAAGTTAAAGAAACTTGGCTAATCTAAAGAAAAAAAGAAATAGGGGAGAGATGATAGCAGTGTTCCAGTATCTGAGGGGCTGCCACAAGGCAGAGGGGGCCAGGTTGTTCACCAAAGCACCAGAGGGAAGGATGAGAAACAATTGTTGGAAACTGATCAAAGAGAGAAGCAACCTGGAATTAAGGAGAAACTTCCTGACAGTGAGGACAATCAACCAGTGGAACAGCTTACCCCCAGAAATCGTGGGCATGCCATCACTGGAAATTTTTAAGAAGAGACTGGACAATCACCTGTCTGAGATGGTATAGGTTCTCCTGCTTGAGCAGGGGGCTGGACCAGCTCTATTCTATTCTATTCTATTCTATTCTATTCTATTCTATTCTATTCTATTCTATTCTATTCTATTCTATTCTATTCTATTCTATTCTATTCTATTCTATTCTATTCTAAAATTGCATTATCTGAATATTGGCCTTTTCCTTTTTTGATAATATTTTATGAATTTGAAGAATGCTGTTATATTCTCCCTACTCATCTGTCTTCTCTTCTAAAAGGTAAATTTTTCCTAGATCCTTCAGTATCTTTTCTTAGGTCTCAGTTTCTAATCCCTTGATTATTGACCTTACCCTCTTCTGAAACCATTCCACTTTGTCTAAATCTTTCTTAAAATATAGAGCTGAGAACTGTACACCAGACCACATCTGAGTCTGAGCAATGCAGGGTAGAATGAAATTATTAATTCCTGTTATTTGAAAACTGTTGATGCATCGTAAAATTGCATTTGTCCTTTTTGCATCCACACTATACTGCTGGTTCCTATACAATTTGTCACCAACAGTGAGCCAGTTTGGTTTAATGGTTAATATGCTGGCCTAGAAATTGGGAGACTGTGAGTGACAATCCCATTTTAGGTGTGAAAGCCAGCTGAGTGACCTAGGGCCAGTCATTGGGGGGGGGGGAGTGTCCCTTGGTGCTCTCTGAGCTTGGATGTTTTCTTGCAGATGTTTCATTACCAAAACTAGGTAACGTCATCAATGCTAGTAGCTTGTAGCATTGATGATGTTACCTAGTTTGGGTAATGAAACGTCTGCAAGAAAACAAGCAAGCTCAGAGAGCACCAAGGACCCCTCATTTCAACCCTGAGCTACAAATATTCTCCTTTATTAGCATTTTCTATCAGTCCAACACTGATAGAGTTGCTGTTGTGGGGAAAATAAGATGTTTGCCACCTTGAGTTATTAGTAAAACTAATAAAGGCAGGATATATAAATTAATAAATAAATACATTCCAAATTTCATCTCCAGATATATTTTAAGGTTGTTGTTTTTTTTCTAAGTGAAGAACTTCACATTTGTCTCTGGGAAATTGCACTCTGTTGTCCTCAGTCAATTTGTCTACCTTAAAAATATCATTTTGAGTTTTATTTCCGCCTTTCTAGGTTATAGCAATCTCATTCATTTTTTTTATATATATTTGTAGATCTGATAAACATTCTCCCCTCTAGATGTGGAACAGAAAAATAACAAAAATGTCAGCTTCACCAACCGGAAGATAAATTCAAAAAAAAATATTTTAAATCAGATTAAGGATGAGATAGAAGAAAAGAAGCTTTTTTAAAATAGATGAACAAAACTTCCAAGAAAATGGAAGACAGATTTCAGCACCATGTAATTATTTCCTCTCTTTTCACCCTGAATGCCGCTGATAATGTGAGAAAATAATTCATTACCAGAGGAAGCTTTCCATTTAATAGAAGAGCATAAGATCCAAAGCAGACACAGCCCCTGTTTCTGGATCTCCCTGTTATGTTTTCCTATGGAGAATTAATGTATTAAGGAGACCTGGAGAAAGAGTGCAATCCCTGTGCATATAAATACAAATCCCTTGTTTTGACAGGTATATAATTATGTGGAGCATAAATTACTTTTAGTAATTGCCTAGTTTATCATTTTATTCATTGAAAATTGGTCATTTAATGAAAGGAGAATTAAAAAAAAAAGCAGTAGCCTCTGTATATGCAACTTACAGTGTACTGTTCACTAGGAAATCAGTTTGTGTGAGAGAGACTCAAGCCTTCCAATTAAAAGCCTGTTTACTTGTTTTTTTCTTGCCTTTTGTTTGGAATTCTACATAGTAGGGGGGATCTGAATAATGCAGAGAAGTTATCATTCAGTTTCCTAAATGAAAGAAATCACCTCTAAGTGACACCCCCACACACACACCATTTACTGTTCAGCAATTTAAAGGGGATGTTCTCCCAGGCCTCAGTGATATCTTAATGCTCTCTATTCCTATCCCATCTGCTGGAACATGTTGGAGTGCCAGGATTAAAAAGAAATCAGTTACTTACAATCCTGTCCGTTGCATCCTCCCTATTGGTTATTTACTTAATCGTTAAACTGGTGAGTGAACGTTCAGCTCTAAGCAGTGTTAATTAAGCCTTCTGCATTGCCCTCTGCTCTTCCTAATGAATTGTTTAGATCTATCTCTTACCAAGGCAGTTTATTTAATTTCTTTGGGGAGAAGATGCAGTCAGGACTCAAGCTCTCAGCATCAACATTGCTTTCAAGTTTATGATGGCTCATGTCTAATCATATCGGGGAGTCAGAAATGCGGCAGTACCTGGACACTTTCACAGTACAATCACTTCTGCGTTGCAGGATAGTTCAAACCAGCCTTAGGCTGGTGGCCCTGGTGGCGCAGTGGTTAGAATGAAGTATTGCAAGCAAACTCTGTCCACAGCCAGAAGTTCGATCCTGACCGGCTCAAGGTTGACTCAGTTTTCCATCCTTCCGAGGTTGGTAAAAGGAGGATGCAGATTGTTGGGGGAAATATGCTGACATTTGTAAACTGCTTAGAGAGGGCTGCAAAGGGCTGTGAAGTGGTATATAAGTCTAAGTGCTATTGCTATTACTAGACAGAATCAAAACATTTTGCAACCAAGCACTCTGTGTTTGACTGCTTTGTCTAGCCTTTTCCAAACAACTACTGTATGCTGGATTACAGGCTTCATTCTCCTCACTCAGTGATCAGCCAGAGGAAAGAAGGGAGTTGTAGTTACACACAACAGAGAGGCATTGTGTTGGATAATGCTGGACAAGATAGTCCTGTAGAATGGGCATTTCATGGCTCTGTTGCGGAGTATTTTAATATAATATCTTTAATGGGCTTAAAGTACTAGAAGCTGTTAGCTTTTGACTTTACTATTCTGCATTAATCAGGTGGCCTGATTTTCCTTGGATACCAAGGACTGGAATCCCTTTTCTGAACCACATGAAAACTTGCTCCTTACAGGCAGTCCTCGACTTACGACCACAATTGAGCCCAACATTTCAATTGCTAAGCAAAGCAGTTGTTAAGTGAGTTTTGCCCCATTTTATGACCTTTTTGCCATGACCAGTAAGCAAACTGCTACAGTTATTAAATGAATCATGCGATCACAAAACGAATCCAGCTTCCCCCATTGACTTCCACTTCTTGGAAGCTGGCTGGGAAGGTCACTAATGGCCATTGCTTGACTCCAGGACGTTATAACCATTATTAATACATGCTGGTATTGACAAGCACCTAAATTTTGATCACGTGACTAGGTGGATGCTGCAACAGTCATAAGTGCGAGGACCAATCGTAAGTCATGTTTTCAGTGCCACTGCAACTGCGAACAGTTTACAGCCAATGAATGGCTGTAAAATTAGGAGTACCTGTATAAGTTGGAATCAAGAGAATTAATAACTAGCCTTGGAGCCTACCTCCCCAACCTTTTGGGCACCAGGGACCGGTTCCGTGGGGAGAGGTTTTTTTCACAGACCGGAGGGGGGGGGGGTTGTATGCTGCCCGCATCCTGCGGATGGGGCTTCGCTTGTTTGCACAGACCAGTTTCTGGCATGTCACTGAACGGTGCTGGTCCACGGACTGGGGTTTGGGAACCCCTGCTTTAGGCTGTTCCTGAAAAAATAAGGGACTCTGTTGCAGTCTTTCTTTAGTTTTGGCACTAAGAGGATTCTTATTTTGTTACTCAATTGAAATATATGATTATGACTTTACAAAGTGACTTGTGACACACAAATGCACTTGGCTCTGATTGTATTAAGCTACTTTTGTAGCGTGGGTATTTCTTAAAGTTATTTAGACTATAATTCGTGGCCGTAGTCATTTGCTTGATTTAATACAAGGATCAGCAACTTGGACTTACGCTGCAGTTCCGACAATTTCTTGCTTTGCAATTGGCTGATGGCAGCTGAAATCTAACAACTAATACATTTAAATTAGGGACAATTTTACCCTATTTGCCTCCCAGGTTTAATGGAAGTATTCACAAGTAAACAAGTTTAGAATTTAAACCCCCCTCCCTCCCATTATAATTACAACTTCTCTAACAAACAACAGCAATAACATAATCTGCAGTAAGTTAAACAAGGAATATAAAATGAACCGCAAAGAGACAACTTGTTAACATTTAAAAGACAGAGCTTCATTAAAATTGTGGTCACTTGGAAATACACACGGGGGGGCGGGGGACCCATTCCTATTCTGTGATATTTTATCTAGTCATTGACATTTTCCAGGAGAAGCGCATTGTTCCAGGAAATTAATTAGCCAGGGATTTCCCTGTTCTTTTTTTTTTTTAAATTGTATTTAAAAAGAAAGAAAAAGTATGCAAAGCAATATAATTCATGCAGACAACTTTTTTAAAAAAAAATCATGAAGAAGAAGGAGGGGGTGGGGAATGAGAGATGGAACAGGAACCAAATGTAAAGAAAGAAAAATAAAACCCCAGTTATACTATTTTGTAAGACAACACAAATATTTGAACATGAAAACTGACAATCATAATTTAATTTACTAACCAGTGAGAAGTCGTGTTGGGGAAAAAAAGCATTATGACATTATATAGAGGAAAGTTTAAGTTTTCAGCAATGAATAAAGAAATTGACAAAAAGAATCATATCAGGAACCTATATAGTCCTGGAAAATACATTGAACTGATACTCCAAAAATAGCTAATTTTCCAAAGGAACAATTCTGTTTCTTCCCATTCCATTAACACAATCTCATTGCCCATTTCTGATATGCTGGATGAAGAATAGTTTATGAAAAGGAAAAAAGGAGATATGATATAAATGGTTAGTACTGTCCCCCCAATTGGGGGGCGAGGCATTTGAACCCTGTTGTCCCACTCTGCTTAAATGAGTGGGACTTAAGCTCTCTTGTTACCTTATGACAGTAGAAGATCAGCTTGCAGTAGCCCAATTCAAAAGTGAAAAGTAGAAACACTGTAGATTCAGTTGCATCATGAGATCAAAGGAGATATAATAAAATTATGTTATTGATGTAAACCTCTTTTGCTATATAGAAACTGGAGATCAGGAGCTCTGTGCCCTGTTTCTTGATAATTTTAGCGATTATGATGTGTGATTTATTCTCAGCTGCCATGTGTTTCCATTTTTGTACTATTGCAATAGTTTTTATTTTATTTTTAATTATGTTCACTGCTCAGAGTCACATGCTAAGATGGGCTGCTCTACAAAATGAAATAAACACATATGGCTATTGTATCACTCTTCTACCTAGAACTCAATATACAGTTAACAGTAACAGAGTTGGAAGGGACCTTGGAGTTCATCTAATCCCCCCTGCATTTAAATACTGATTAGATCTGTTTAACGTTAGCAAAGTTGTTGCATCCTATGTCCTCACTTCATACTTAAGGCATTTTAATAAAAATGAAGAAGAATGGCATAAGAGCTGAGATTGCTATTGATTTCAGTATTTATATTTCACAGCTCCCCCCAAAATATTTGATACAACTGATCTAGTGAATATTACCAAAGAAATACATATAATAAATCTATAAAAGGACTTCAAGACTTATAAACTGTCCCTCTAGAAACAGATACTTTTCATTTTGTGTTATAATGTAAACAAAATTTGCCAATGGCTCATATGGAAGCAAATGCATCCAAACACACGTTGTTGCAGAATGATAGCATTTATCTCTGATTAAAAACTCACACAAATTTGTGAAAGAAACAGCATACGTTTCTGAAAGTTTCATGCAGAATAAAAGAGGGTTACAATGCCATAAATAGAAATGACAATATCAAGGACATACGCATATGAGTTGATATTCATAATATTCAAACATTTTTTAAAAATAATGATAATAATATGGTTGTTCCATTATTATGATTTTGATGTATAATATTATTATTGTCTTCTTATGTTTTAATACCTTTACTGCTATATTTCCTGATGACAGGAACAACAACCACTATGTAGGACAAACAGGCAGAAGACTGGCAGTACACATCCATGAACACCAACTGGCAGTCAAAAGGCATGACAGAAATTCTTTAATTTCACAACATATAGACAAATTTAACCATGGTTTCAATTGGGAAAATGTGACTATCCTAGACCAGGCCAAATCCAAAACTGCCAGGGAATTTCTAGAAGCCTGGCACTCTGAGAAATCAGCCATCAATATAGACATTAACAACGTCTATAGACTATGCAAAAGAGACAATCAACCAGCCCAAAGGAGAAAAAGACTCCACCAACTCTCCACCAGTAATCAGCACTCAGATCAGCACAGATTAACTCCAAGGTCAACTTCAGACCAACAATCAAGTAAGCAATTCCCCAGTCAAGAAACTGCTAAAGAGCCATTAGGAAGCAGCCCAACCAAAGAATCCCTAAGACCACCCACCCAGACAGGCAAGACACCAGAATATAAACCAAACTCCTTACTAACACTGATGATGTTACCTAGTTAGGGTAATGAAACGTCTGCAAGAAAACAAGCAAGCTCAGAGAGCACCAAGGACCCCACATTTCCTGATGAATCTGAATTAACAGAGAAGGAAGCTACATTATTACTACTAGCAATAATAGTAATTGGGCTTTATACAGTTTCCATTTTCCATGCAGGCTCAGCAATAGTAGTTAATTAACTAAACCTAATTTCTGAACTTTGCTACTAATATCAATAAAGCTAGCGAACAAATTCAGGCATTCTCCACTTCAATCTCTGGCTGAAACAACTCCTGGGAAAGTTCTGCCGAATAATTATACTAGTTTCAAAAACCATTGAGATTTTGTGGTCTGCAGTAGAAGAAAAACAAAGACGTGAAACATTTGAAGGAACATTCATATTACCTTTTCACGAAACTAAAATAGGGATACTGACTGGTGTGGATAATCGGCATTTCAAAATAAATTGGCTAAGATACCATCTGTGTTGAACAGAGGTATCCTAACATGTTAACAAATTCTAGCCTGAAATATGACCCACTAGTAATTTACAGGAAGTTGAAAATATGTTATTTTTTTTTAGTTTTCACATGGGAAGGGATTTCTTACCGCAGCACATCAAAATTCCATCCATTGTGAAATATATGTATATATTTCATATTTAAATTAAAAATCTGCCTTTTCTCCAGTGTGGTAGTATTTAATTGGAATTAAATGCGCACATGCGCACACACACACACACACACACTCGCACACTTTACAGCAGACAAGAAGTTTTGACATCAATGTGCTTCTTTATGAATGCCTGTTGACTGATTACTGTGTATCCAGCAGTGAATTATCTCCATCAGTGGTTTTAAGACTTCTGGCTGCAGACAGGTGAAAGGTATTTATAGTTGAAAGATGTTAATTTTTTGAGTGGCTCAGAGCTTCAGTTGAATACCCTTATTTGGACTGAAACCTTTTGGTGAAGGGGTGGATAGTCCAAGAAAATGTAATCAACTCTGTATAACAGTATTCTTTATTTTTTCTAATATGTCAATACCAAAGGTCCTCTTTGACTTAAGGCTATTATCATTTATAGTGCTATATGTCCAATGAGTATTGGTTACTCATTCTAACAAGCCTTGATGGTACAGAGATTTTTTCAACTATATATATAAGTCTATTATCCTTGAGTAGACTTCATAGTCTTGGGTGAAATTTTCCTTAGCTGCTGTGCATTTAAATTTTTGTATTTATGATGTAAATTTGTTTTTAAGATTGTTCACCACCTAGAGTCATAGAGTCAAAGATATTTCCATCAAAACTGCTCTGCATTTTCCTCTTCCACTTTTACAGAGAGTCCTTATTTAATAACCCTAACTGGGACTGGAACTTCTGTCGCTAAGCAAAATGGTCATTAGGTGTGTTGTGTTTGCTGTTCGTTGCGGCATTGAAGAGGCAGCAGGTGAAACAGAACTCTCTTTATTGCAAAGGCAAAACAGAAACTAACAAGCATTGCTCCACCCCTATTTATATAGTCGGCTCTGGGCGGCGACAGCCAATGAGAGCACAGTATTCTCCCGCTCAAACGCATACTAAACAGTCTTGTAGACAGCAAGTCTGGCTGGCAGGCCATGTGGTCTGCTAACCATTCCTGCACAAATCCCAGCAACCTGCTTCATAAAATTAAGTCAATACATTACAAGGTGAAAGATCATGAGACCGCACTGCTTAACGATGGCAATTCTGGTAATCCCGCTTGCAGTCAATAGGCAAGGACTGTGCATAATTAGGTGATGACCTCCTGTGGACTAGAAGACCTCCAAGGTGCCTTTCAACTTTATTGTTGTTGTTGTTGTTGTTGTTATTAAGGATCATTGCACAGTCAGCCAGATGTTCAGACTGGATTTGGCATTTTTGTCTACCTATCGAGTCCTTACCAAGGACCTGGGATAGGCAGATGTGGATGTTTGATGATATTACAGATATGGTCGCAGGATGGAAGCAGTTCCTAGTAAGGCCACCTTTTGCAATTGACTAATGGCGAATTTGTCAATGCCAATGGTGTTCAAGTGGTGCTCCAGTTGTTTTGGAATTGCTATTGGTACTACCCTTGCTTGCCTTTGCCACAGTCTATTTCTATTTGTAGGTCTTTGTATTTTGTTATCTTCTTCAGTTCTTTCTCTTCTATTCTGCTGTCTCCAGGCACTGCCATGTCCACTATCCAGACTTTTTTGTCTTTCTTATTGACAATTGTTAAGTCCGGAGTGTTATGTTGCAGGTTGTTGTTGTTGTTGTTGTTGTTATTATTATTATTATTATTACACTCACCTCCATTTCAGTCTGTCCCATCAATCTCTTCCCTATCTCTGCCCTTTTCATCACCCTGGAACAAGATGGCAAAGGTCATCAGAAGAGGGGGGGCAGCAGGGATAGGTAATGGTGGTGGAGTTCACGGCAGCAAAAAGGGTAGGGATGGAGGGAAGATAGACAGGTGGGGTACTCATCAAAGTGAACATGTTGTTAAGTGGCCAAATTTTGATTAAGTGACTGCAGGGGTACCACAATGGGTGTAATCATCATAACTTCAAATGATCGCTGAATGAATGGTCATTAAGCAAGGACTATCTGTAACGTTAACATCCATTGCTCTCTGACCACATATTTGCAACTATATTTTTTCCAGTGCATATTATATGGCATACCTCTCTCATCTTTATTTTTTCCAGCGATCATTAAAGGTATTGTTTTTCTTATCCATTGTCTGCTTCATTTAATAATTCTACTGGGCATCCTTTTTTTTTCTTCATTTTTTCCTGTTAGAATAACTTTGTGGCAATGTGGCATTCTTTACACTGATATAAATCACTTCAGTATCTTCTCTTCTTATATCTGTTTTGCCCTGATTCTGTTGAAAGATTAAGGTATATACTGATATTGTTTCATACAAGGGTTATAGTTTCTTTTCCTGCAATCATTCTATTTTTAGTTTTATTCCTTCCAGCTCTGTCTCTAAGATCTCATTCATTCTTGGAACTCTGAATATCCAATAACTGTTTTCTACACTATCTCACCTTGTTCACACCTCTTCATTCATTGTATCCAAGAGTCAGTCAGGGTACGCAAATCTCCCCGCCCCACAGAAACAACCCCATCCCTCTCTCACATATACTCTTGCTCCAGATAGCTCTTACATTTAGCGGTTTCATTAGAATTAAAAGTTCACTGACACTTATTTCACTGTTGCCTTTTGTTTCCCTTCCCCCTTTTTTCATTCCAAGTTTACTTTACCACCCTAATTTTCCCTGATGGACTCCCATACAAATATCATGCAGGTTTAACCTTGCTTATCTTTTTAAAATCATCCAAGCTAGATTAAGTAAAGTCAGACTGAAAGGGTTAAAAGATTACAGTTCCTTTATATGCATGTTCTGAATTCCCCCCCTCCCCGATAACTTGGATTATTTATCTCAAACATTTTATATATCAGTGCTGATGAGGACTGTTAAAATGATGAAGATAATTTTAAACATTAGGTAAAAAATAGTAATAACAATAGCACTTAGACTTATATACCACTTCATAGTCTTTACAGCCTTCTCTGAGAAGTTTACAGAGTCAGCATGTTGCCCCCCAACAAGGATGAAAGGCTGTCAACTTCGAGGCGGTCAGGATCGAATTGCTGGCAGTCAGCAGAATTAGCCTACAATACTGCTTTCTAACCACTGCACCACCATGTCCACCTACATAGGAGAAGAATGGCACAAAGATTAATGTGGAATATTATTAAGGTGACCTTGAAGATTATCAGATATGAGTAATGAAATAGGACTTTTAAAAAAATAAACAGCACATTTTAAAATTATGATTCCCTGCCAGTTTCAAATTGTCCATGTAAAGGAGGTGGCAGATATTTTTGATGTTTGACAGCATAGCATGACTTGTTTAGTATTTTTGACAGAGGAATCAGTGACAAAGAGTAGTGGTGAGAGCGAGTCTCCTTGAAATATTATTATTATTATTATGGTGGTCGCATAGACAACCAGATTTTAGATTGGATTTGACATTCTTATCCACCTAAGGACCTGATATAGGCAGCTGTTGTTTGATAGTGTTAAAGATATTGTCGCAGGATATAAGCTGTCCCAAGTATGCCTTTTGCAATTGACTAATGGTGATTTTGTCAATGCTGATGGTGTTAAGTGGTGTTCCAGATGCTTTGGGATTGCACCTAAGGTGCCTATCGCTTTTCATCCTATTTGTGCTTTCTTCTGCCACAGTCATTCTACTTCTATTTGCAGGTCCTTATATTTTGTGATCTTGTACAGTTCTTTCTCTTCCATTCTGCTGTCTCCAACCCACTGCCACGTCTATTATTATTATTATTGTTATTGTTATTGTTATTGTTATTGTTATTGTTATTGTTATTGTTATTGTTATTGTTATTGTTGTTATTGTTGTTATTGTTGTTATTGTTGTTATTGTTGTTATTGTTGTTATTGTTGTTATTGTTGTTATTATTACTCTTCCTCCTCCTCCTCCTCCTCCTCCTGAATATTCTTTTTCAAGGACTGAATAATTGTTACTTCTTTTTTAAATGTTAATGTTATAGTTTCTTTTATCTCTCCCTGTTCCCCCTCCCCCAATCCATATTGTCTTCATTAATCCCATTAACCAGACTCCCTTAAAAAGTTCTCAGGATATAATAAGCAAACCTGGAGATCAATCCAAAAGCAGGAAACAGCTGTGGAGCAATAGAGTAAATGGACTGAGCAAGAACCCAAAGCATCTGCTGAAAACTTTCAAAAGCTAACTCAGGCATCACAGTAACATGAGGCTAGAAGTAATTTCAAAAGTCCCTGAGGTCTACTGAGATATCTCCTGTCCTTAAAACTCTGATATATATCAAATAGTTCATCTGCAAATTTTCTTCCCTTTTTCTGTCAGCTAGAATTTCAGGAACAAATAATAGCAGGCTTGGGGTGTGTGTGTGTGTGTGTGTGTCTGTGTGTGTGTGTATGTAATATTGCTTAGATGGGAAGAAAAAAATCAACCAAGTCCAAAACGTTCTCTCCTGAATCATTTATAGGTGAATATTAATGGTAGTCATGGAGATGCAGTTTAGCCCAGAAGCCAAGATCCCATACTTGGGTTTTTTAAAAAGGTAACTCAGATTAGAGCCAATGGGATATACGATTGAGGCTAAACAATATTCCGATTATGGCTGTGAGGAAATAGTATATAATTCTGTGCTGAAACTCACAAGCTACATTCCTGACTTTTCTACACTGTAGTTTACTCTGTCTATAGCCTTCTGAAATGGTAGCTCAGAGGATATAAGAAAAGATCTCCATCCAGTAGTGGGATTCAGCTGGTTCACACCACTTCAGCAGAACCAGTAGCTAATTTTTTTGTTACCCAAGCCCAGAATGGACTTCCGAAAGTGGCATCCACACAGAGAACCGGTTGTTCACATATTTGAATCCCACTACTGTCTCCATCCCT
The DNA here is from genome assembly GCA_023970755.1 of Azemiops feae. NCBI lineage: Eukaryota > Metazoa > Chordata > Lepidosauria > Squamata > Viperidae > Azemiops > Azemiops feae. Next base: position 451,263 of record JALGBA010000441.1, read on the forward strand.
GTGTTTCTGCCAGAAATTGAGCTCTAGCTGATCAAATCATAAAGAATGTGAAGTTTTACTTCCTCCTTGTCAAGCTAGTAGAATTCAGTGTCATTGATTGGTAATAAAGACAAGAGGAATCTGAACAAAGGGAATAGTGAGAGATTAATATAAAACATACTGATATATGACAACATTAAATAATTTATGGTATGGATTACATAATATTAATCAAACAATGTATGAGTTGTAAAATATCGCTTATCTTGCTGGTTATACTGATTGTAGTTACCTTAAATTATCTTGGTTAGCCTTTATTGGTATGACTCAAGCCTATGTAAAGTACTTGTTATATCTCACATTTTCTTTCTGGGACTTAACCTAATATTCAAGATTCTCCTGCCTAGCTTTTTATCTTAGGATCATGCACCTCGGTTCTAATTTACATGAAAGCTGGGACATGACCACTGAAGTAAAGACAAGGATAGAGAAAGCTCGAACAGCATTCTTCAAAATGAAAAAGGTCTTCTGCAGTCACGACATGAGCCTAAGACTGAAAATCAGGCTTGTCAGATGCTATATTTTTTCTATCCTGCTCTATGGAGTAGAGAGTTGGTCTCTGACAGAAGGCCACCTGAAGAGACTAGAAGCATTTGAAATGTGGATTTACAGGCGGCTGTTACGTATAAGCTGGGTGGACAAGATCAAAAATGAGGAGGTGATAAGCCGCCTGGGAAAGCCAAGGGAAATCATCAAAACAATTAAAAAACAAAAGTTAGAATATTTCAGACATGTGATGCGACACCCAGAAAAATACGGCATACTCCATTTAATCGTCCAAGCAAAGATTGAAGGCAAACGAGGTCCAGGCAGAAGAAGAACATCATGGCTTCAAAATCTAAGGGACTGGTTTGGACAAAACTCAGCAGCACTTTTTCGTGCGGCTGCTGATAAAAACAGGATCGCCAACATGATCGCCAACGTCCGATAACGGATATGGCACAAGAAGAAGAGAAGCTTTTTATCGTCACAATTGCTCTGCAAAGGTGATGCTGAAAGACACTGGAGAGGTAAAGCTTGTTCAAGAATTATAATGGTTCAATTGGGAACTAGAATTAGAATTCCTTTAGGTTAATTCAGCACATCTATCACTGTACAGACTGACTCCCACCGCCATAATTTGCCCACCATAGTGGACTTCTTAGTACTTTCCAATAACTCTTTTTCTAGCCCTAGGTGAAAAAATGAGAAGTCTTAGGTTACAGGCTATATTTATTTCCAAATAAGCCAATGTGTCTTGCCACACAGTGCGCATATGTACAACGGCATGATTAGTGAGCCTTGGAATGGTCATCAGTGCCCTGTGAATGAATGGCCACAAGTTGTGTAATGAAAATAGCACCAGGTGGTGCTTCAGGATGTAAATCCTATGTTATTAAATAAAAGGAAAACCAGAAAGGAAAACCACCCCCTGAGTTATTTTTTACAGAATTCCACTCAATGCAATTTCTCTCTAAATCTGTTTGCTACCCGGAATAGATGGAATCAAGCCATAATAATTGTTCAAATGTCAATTCTTCTCTGTAATCACAACTCTTCTTGGTTTGCACAGATGTTCCATTGCATATAATTAAAGCTGAACTCAAAATAGGCCGGGTGAAATAGCACAGGAACAGATTGCAATGCAATCTTGTAAGTGATGTATAGGTAAGGAAACTGAAGTCAAGGATTTATATCAATAATATAAAGCAGTGACTGTAACGTTTAAACAATCAAGCTTTCAACTCCTTATCCTAAGAAGCTGGAACTTGCTGTTGAGTTTGCAGAAAGCAAACAAAGGAAAGAATGATGTTTGGTATCCAAGGATCTTGAAGGAAGGAATTTTGATTTCCAAAAGGGCCTAGATCAAATACAACATGCTTGGTTGTCCTAATGGTTCCTACTAGTTGGATTCGGACTTAATGCTTTGGTTGGTGGCACTGAGGACTGAACCAATCTTTCTTCCTCTAGGTTAATTTTGAGATGTTATAACTTTTTTAATTTTATTCTTTTATGAAATATTTTAAATACAGTAGTAAAAGCGAGTGCAAATGAAACTCAAAAGAGAGTTAGAGAGAAGTAAAGAAAAAAAAACTAAAAAAGGAATGAAATAGAATAAAGAAAAAAAGAAATGTGAAGAAATTATTTCCAGTCCTTATCAAAACAAGGAAAAACAAATTTAATAACTCATCACCCCCTATAAAGTTACAAATCGTATTTCTTATTCCTGTGACCCATCCCTTCTTTAGGCAGAACTATAAATCATAAACTTTTCATTCTTGGTGTCAGCAAAAATTCTATAAAGATTTTCCAGAATCTTATTAAAATATGTCTTTAAAATATGTTTATATATTTTGATCAAATAAGCCAATTTATATTCATTTTTTTACTTCTAGCAATCTTGATCTTTAATTAATTCAGATGATGTCTTTCTTTTTCTTAACACAAATATTTCTTCAAGGTATTAACAATCCACTGTTGTAAATCCTATGGAAAGTCATTATCCAGGTTATTGTCTTGATTTGTCTTATTTTTTGTTTTTGTTTTTCAAAGTTTTATCCAACTTTTTTTGTGCATTCAGAAAAAAAGTCCTTATCAGGGCCATTTTCTTGTCTCTTCTCTATCTTGTAATCCATACTTTTTCCTGTTATTTGTATACCCAACTTGAATGCCCTATATATTTTATAATCCATATTTTTTAAATCCAATATTTCTAATTTCACTATTTCTGCATCAAACAAAATTTGTTTCAAATCTCTCATTCCTTCATTAACATTTTTAATATCTTGGATTATGGATATAATATATCCATAGAAGCAGACATCATTACTGATATTGTGACTACTTATTTCTGGCTCCATTCTTCAAAGATCTCTTTTAATAATTCAAATGTTATAGTATTTTGTATCATTTTGTAAATTCCAATCCTAAAGACAAGTTGTTTGGGTTTGTTTGTTTGTTTGTTTGCCTGGATTTTAGTCTCCTCTAGTGTCCAATTTAAATCATAAGGTTTCTTACCCCTGTTATGGCTTGCCATAGTCAAAATAATTCTAGTTCTCACAAAAAGCTATTTATTTTATATTGTTAATTCCAAAATCTTTGCCTGGATCTTTAATCTTGATTAGCTTTTTGCCATTTATTTCAAATTCAATTTATAGTTAATTTTTCTTTTGTTCAGGAACACAGATTACTCACATAAGCTATCTTATTCAATCAAGAATGATACTAGAAACAATAATGTTGTGATGCTTTGAACTAATATCACTGAAGGCATATCACTGAAGGCAAACAGACTATTCAAAATAAAAATTGTTTTTAAGCAGAGGAATTTATGGAGTCTGCAGATAAGAATGTAGGACAGAATATGTTTAAAGCCCTGCCCACCCTTCAACTTCCGAGTAAATTTATGTTAATTTATGTTAATCACAGTCTCTTAGCCTAACCTACATAACTGGCTTGCTATAAAGAGAAAAACAGAGGAAATGTACAGGCCCTTATGAATTCTTGGAAAAAGACTGTTTAGAATAGTAATAAATACAAACAGAACTGCGTAAGAGAAACATTTCATCTTCTTTTAAGGTAATTGCCCCAAAATACAGAAATACTGGTACAAATGTTCATGAAACGTTCCTCCTCACTTAGCACAGCTCAGCTATTAAATCATACACTATTCAGAGATCACTTATTCTAGATTAGTCTTATTAAAAATATATAAATCATGATAGTAAACTATACAAATCACTTTAGCTGGAATCTCTTTCTCTCTCATTCTCTCACATCATCCTTAAGTCAAACAAACAGAGACAAGAAATTCCCAACCAGCAGATTTAATCCAACCTAACTGGGCTGGCCAGTCTAGCCTACAGGTCTTCCTTACAAAACTCATTCCATTCCTATTCTGTATTCCTTATACAGTGGTACCTTTGTATCCATTGCGCAATGAGTACCAAAAATGACAAGTACCAAACAAATTTTTCCCATAAGGAATAATGTAGTGAATCACAAGGCAGCTGACACTGACAAATTCTAGCTTGTTGAGTATCAAACAAATGATGAGTACCGGGACTTTGAATAACCTTGGAGTTTTGGTTTGAACATTTAATTCAAGGGAGCGAACTGACTGAATCTTCTTTGAAGTAAATTATCCCTCGCAGTTCTGCTCAGCGTACTATTTACCTCCATGCATTTTTGGCAGTGAAATTCATAAGCATTAATTTGTGGGCTATTTGCTGCAAAAAGTGCAAATAGATTGGAAAAAAGGATGCCTAAGCCTTGTAAGTCAGAATGTTCTGGGTAGGACTTGGGAATAGCAGTTTGGTATATTATGGGTGTCAAAACAAATTTGTTTTCAAGCAAAAAAAAAAGTCTGCCAATAGGGATGCCTCATAGCATGAACAATTGCATAAATCCAATAATCAATTAATATCTGCCTTCAAAAATTGCACGTTCGAAAAGCATATATAGATGCGTACAAAGTTACTGTATTTTCTTCTCTCCATAAAAATGCATTTGGAGTCATGATGTACTGACTTGAGCATATTAAGGAAATTTGTTTATAAAATGCAAATTTGGTGCAACCATGATTTGGATTAAGGGGACATGCAATACAGGTAGACATCGACTTACAACAACAATTGAGCCCAAAATTTCCATTGCTAAGCAAGACAGTTGTTAAGTGAGTTTGCCCCATTTTACAACCTTTCTTGGCATAGTTGTTAAGTGAATCGGTGCAGTTGTTAAGTGAATCATTCGGTCATTAAGCAAATCTGGCCTCCCCATTGACTTTACTTGCCAGAAACTAGCTGTGAAGGATACAAATGGTGGTCACATGACCCCAGGACAGTGCAAGTGTCATAAATACATCTCCATTGCCAAGCCTCCAAATTTTGATCACATGACCATGGGGACGCTGCAACAGTTCTGTGAAAAATGGTCATAAGTCACTTTTTCAGTGCTGTCATAACTTTGAAATGGTCACTAAGCAAATGATTGTAAGTCAAGGGCTACCTGTAGAGTAATACCCGAATACATGTGAGGATGGACTGATCCCTTGTCACTAAAGCACTCAAGGTTAAAATGGCTGCAATTTCGAAGTTGAGCAGAAAACCCTTCTAGGTCTAGCAAATCAAGAGAAAGCATTGAGCTATCTGTGGGGTGAGAAAGACGAAATCTGAAGAAAAACAAGACATTTTTCAGAGATTTCACCCTAATTATTAGGGTTTTTTTAATGCTAGTAAGTTTGGAGGATAATTTAAATTGCAGCATTGATAACATATAAAATCCAGAAGGATCTAAGAAAGAGTATTGATTCCCATGAAGTTTAGATTCCTTTGGTTAGTTTCAAAGACATAACACCCAGCTTTAAACTGAGCTTGATATGAATACTAGAAAGCCTTTATTAGTACCGCTTTATAAAACCCTAGTAAGACCACACCTGGAATATTGCAATCAATTTTGGTCACCATACTACAAAAAAGAGGTTAAGACCTTCAGAGAAGAGCAACTAAAACGATCAAAGGCCTGGAGACTAAAACATATGAAGAATGGCTGCGGGACTTGGGTTTGGCTAGTCTAAAGAAAAGAAGAAATAGGGGTGACATGATAGCAGTATTCCAGTATTTGAGGGGCTGCCACAAAGAAGAGGGGTTCAAATTATTCTCCAAAGCACCAGAGGGCAGGACAAGAAACAATGGTTGGAAACTGATCAAAGAGAGAAGCAACCTGGAATTAAGGAGAAACTTCCTAACAGTGAGGACAATTAACTGGTGGAACAGCTTGCCTTCAGAAATTGTGGGCACTCCATCACTGGAGATTTTTAAGAGATTAGACAGTCACTTGTCTGAAATGGTATAGATTCTCCTGCTTGAGCAGGGGGCTGGACTAGAAGACCTCCAAGGTCCCTTCCAGTTCTATTCTATTCTGTTCTGTTCTGTTCTGGTATATTCTATTCTATTTTTAACAATCCATAGGTTACTGTAGTGAATAGCTATAGTCCCTGGATTTGTTAATTATATATTGTGCATTGTTGTGTTAGAGCAGAACAGTTTACTACATTTTTGTTTTTAAATAGAATTTGAATATATTTTGATCAGCTTATCAAGTGATCAGATGTATACTATTCTAAATTATCATTTTATGAAATGTATTGTTGTTGATTGGTTACAGGAGAATCCAAGTTGGTTGGTTGGTTGGTTGGTTTTTTTCACCAAGTTGTACATTTCAGTACATATAAGAACTTTGCCATTTCACCAAAGGACAAATAATTAGAATTGTTCAGAGTTGCAAAGGAGTATTTATTTTAGGATGAAGCTTTGACTGGGTTACCCTTTCAAAAAGCATTCATGAATCAAAGGGGTGGGGGTGGGGTGGAGGGGAATCATTGTTAAAGCAATGAATCAAACTGGGGACTTTGAAGCACTCTCTATTCTTTTGAAGCCATTTGCGGATTCAGTGACTATTCTGCAGTTTTCCACATAATAGAGAATATAGGGGCATGGAGAGTAAAGGAAGATGGAGAGACAGGAAGATGCTGTTACCAAAGCTAGAAAAAGATGAACATTGTTTATGTGCAAATGATGGGGAAGGATTGCGAAAATATCTCTACCTCTGTCTCCCTCTCCCTCCCCTCCCTCCCTCCCTCTCTCTCTCTCTCTCTCTCACACACACACACTTCACGTGAATATAAAAAGATGGATGAAGGGAAGCACAATCAGATTTTCAAAATTATGTTACTACAATATAACCAAGCTAAATAAAAGTAGGGCTTTTTTTTGTCTTCTGAGGAGTTTGTTTCTTGACCTGGTCTGCTGAAAATGGAGAGGAGGTGTTAGATGATGCAAAGGGTCCCTGACCTTGATATGGAGGATGAGTTTGATGAAACTACCTGCTTACTAGAACGCTGGATGGCACCTCATTCATTCTCCCCATTTTTGACTCTTCTCTTGGATTCATCCTCAAGCTTTAGCTTTGCTCTCTCATGTACTAAGGGACTAATACATGCCAGTGCTGTTCTTGCTAACATAGCTGAGAAATCAGTTCCCAGCACTTTGATAATGGGCTCAAGACAGAGAGGTCTGGCTTTCCAATCTTGGCCCGACTTTATTTCTAAATTCTGCATGATTGGAACAGGTAGCAATCTGACAATAAGTGCAGAGGGGCAAGGCTAATATACTTTGTATATTACGGTTCTATATTAAAACATGTATTGCCTTAAACAGCATACTATAAATGCCTTCCCTCTCTCTGTGTGTCCACTTCAGTCTCTGCAACCTGCCTAGCTCTGTGGCATTGTATCTCACTGTGCAGGTTGCTTCTGCTGCCTCTGATAACTAATTGACATGTACTATTGCCCAGCCAGCTGGCCATAACCCGGATACCGTCAATCCATCCCAGAAATGGGTGGCATTTTCCAGGAGGGTCTAAGCTTCCAGCAATCCTTGCAGTGCAGAAATATGATGAACAGATGCAACAAATGACACCAGCCCATGCAAGCAAATCATAGCATTATGTGGAGAAGGCTGAGAGGAATCGGGTGTCACTGGGGTGGCTGAGAAAATGTCAAGAGCATTTGAGGGGGAACATTCATGTTTACAGCCAGTTTGGGGGAGGAAATGTCTGAGGCCAAATCTTTAAGTCAATGTCTGTCCTTTCCTGGCCAGATTCTTGTAATATAGGTGATCAGCAATGAAATATCTACTTGGGCCTATCCACTAGTGCTTCTGCTTGCTTGCACCTGACATCTGGGCGCTTTTTATTTTGGTGCCTGTAACCTTTCCCCAATTTACCTCCTTCTCTATGTGCCAAGAGTTCTGTGGCAACTCAGCAGGCCTATTGATTGTAGTGGTCCAAGCAATGGGTTCATGAATGACTTCCTGCTCCTCACATGATGCAAGCTGGAATCTTCTCCTTCTTAGCCACTCCCCGCTAATAACCTATAGCAGGCCATCCAGCCATCACTGAACAAACACAAAGTCTGCTCCCATTACTATTCCCTTGGCAAAAGCAATGATTAGATCATTATAAAGACATTTTAAGTCATCCCTGGGATTCTACCCTTGGGCAACTTTCCCAGCCCTGTTAGATTGCACTTTTACTCTCTGCACCAAACTGATCACCTTGCCATAGCTTGCCCATCCATCAAAAATATTTGGTACCTATCTGCAAGAAGGGCAGAGGGTCTTTCTGAAGGTCAACCTTTAAATCACTAATGTAACATATGACAGCAAGCTACAGACTTGGAGGTTTAGTGCATATTATACTGAGTTTTGTCTTTTGATAGCCTCTTGAACCATTCCTACAAGGAATTACGCTTACAAGGAAAGCCTGCCTTGTCAGCCAGCCAAGAAAATCAATGGCCAGTGGGTGGAAAGGGAGGTTCGTCTTTTAAATCTCAGATAATCTCTTCCCCAACTCTTATTTACTATGTCACTTATTATGTTCAGAAATAGAAGTATGTATTGATGTCGTAAATGCTTTTTTTTAGAAAGCAAGACAAGAAACAATGGATGGAAACTAAACAAGGAGAGGAGTTACCTAGAACTAAGGAGAAATTTCCTGAGAGTGAGAACAATTAACCAGTGGAACAGCTTGCCTTCAGAAGTTGTGGGTGCTCCAACACTGGAAGTTTTTAAGAAGAGACTGGACAGCCATTTGTCTGAAGTAGTACAGGGTCTCCTGCTTGAGCAGGTGGTTGGTCCCATCCAGCTCTATTCTGATTGATCTTAGAATTGTGGTTTCTTTTTTACTGTGATGCAAAAAAGTTTCTTTTCCCCTATGTCACCCATTTTTACTTGAAGGCTTCAGAGTAAAGTATTAGAAAAATTAATATTTGCAGCAGTTTCTATGTAGTAACCGGCTTCAATTATTTTTCAAGCTTGAAAGAATCATGAAAGGCTGTTAAGACAGGACGAGAGCCTCAATTAGAATAAATGAACAGGTATCCTCAAATTCACCGTTGATGGCAATGAAAATTAAACTCGACAGCTGAATATGTTATTAAAGGTGCAAGGGTTAGGCCTCGATGAAGTGGGCACCATTTGCCTCAGTGAGGTGCTTCAGAACGAACTTCATTAATGCATTAATGATGATATAATTCATCTTATCAAAGTCCCTGTGACAACTTCCAACTACTGGAAGTGCCAGAGGAGATTGTTGGAACAAGATAAAGTGAAGCAAGGCTACAACTCTACTTTGTTCTTTTGAATCTGGGAGATAAGGTAAGGTAAGGGAGGTAAGATGGGCAGGTTGTTTTGTTCCACAGCTTTCAACGAAGGCTTTGCTTAAAGCATAGCCAGAATCAAGTACCTTTCCAAGCTTTGCAGATTTGACTGATCTGTAGGTCCCTGGATCATTCTCCCCACCACCACCATGCCCCTTTAAGAAAAGTGATAGCAGTTCACCTTAGGATTTCTAAGATAATATAGACCTTTTAGTCAGGGCATCATCTAATTCACTCAATATCCTACAATGCAGATAGCTTGTTCTAGAGATTTCAACTCATTCTAAGTAAATAGATATCTCCTGATCGTGTTTCTGGCAGTCACAAACTCTGCCCCTTTATCTTACTATGTACAATTGTTTTGGGGAATATTAAAAGAGAGGAGTCAACCAGCTCTGCCTTTTGCCATCTTCACTGAACAGCCAGAATGCTGATTATTTATGCTTAAAAAAACAGATCAGAAAAAGTTCCTTTTGCCATTTTTAGCATTCTTCTCAAACCTCAGCTCATTCTGAGCTTTACTGACATCATCTTTATAATTCCAGGCTATTTGTATGTACTCCTTCTTGGTGACTTGCCTCTCTTTTCATTTCCCCCATTTTTTTTTCTTCAAATTTTCACTGTGTGTTTCGTATGGCCACATTCAAATTTTCTGCCGTTCTCTCTCTCTTTTTTTCATCATTGGAATTATTTACAATTGTGCTTTTAGCATTTCCTTTTTTTTATAAGCTGCCATCCATTTTGAATTATGTCTCCAATTAGATTCCTTTGCTGTGTAATTCCACTTATTACTGCTCTTAGGTTATTAAAATCTGCTGTTTTGAAGTGCAGGGTAAATGTTTGAATACGTACACTGAATATTAATTTCCCTAAAAGAAATCCACCATTGTCTCTTTCTCCCTGCTACTTCAAATAAGTCTCCTCAATTGGCTTGTACCTGTCAAGGTTGGCTGGTTCCTCCACACCAGGGGAAATTGAATATAAAGAAGAAGAAATTGTATACAGAATAACTCCGGAATTTCCTGAAGGACCAGACTAGCCAGAGATTGTCTCCCAGCAAAGCCCTCCATCAGTATTCATTCATGTCTCTATGAAAGATTTACAGTGTGCTTTTGAAAGGCATTACACATCTCTTCCTTGGTTACATGAACAATAACAGTCACTAAGAACAGTGCTGCTTTTATTTGTTTCCTTGCTTGTTTTGACCCAGGTGCACCATAGAGAACTACCAAATGCATTCGCTTGGATTTCTGGACAGGATAGATATTTGTAACTTGCAGTGCATTTCTTCCTTCTTTTCTATTGCTTCTGCTGCTTCTTGAACAAATCACACCCTTCGATTCCTGTATTCCAATCATGAAAATCATCCCATAATATTTCCCATTAAATATATTTTTAAATTGCATGGGTTCAAGCTGATCTTGTTTACTTCACATACTCTGCGCTTTAAACAAGGAAGGCTGTGAATTTTATGAGCTAATGTTCCTTCTGATTTTTTCATGGAGTGGTTTAATGGGTCCCCTTGCAGCAATATCTCCCACATATTTTTAGCACGGGTAAGTATAGCACACGATAGATGCTTCTTTCCTTTTCCTCTGCGCTTCTGTGGACTGGAAGGATGGATAAAGAACATCATTTCAGCTTTCAGGTTTCTGACCTCCTTCAAAGTCAAGGGAGACAGAATTGTAGCTGCCCTTCGCAGTATCACATGAGAATAAATTCTTGAGCAGGAATGGAGAATTCTCAGTAGGCCTGTTAAATTTTAGAAAGTGTTCTGTTTTATCCCCTATCCTTACTCATGACAAACAGCAGAATTCACAATCCATTGGTTAGGTTGTCATACCTTTCTTTTGGCCTTCATACTGAGTCCCCAGCTACCACGACTTTTCTCCTTGGTTTCTTAGAGTGTAAAATTAAAAGATAAAGGTAAAAGTTCTCCCTGTCCAGTTGTGTCTGACTCTAGGCCACAGTGCTCATCTCCGTGTCTTGACTGAGGGAGCCAGCATTGTCTGAAGACACTTCCGTGGTCATGTAGCTGGCATGACTATACACCAAGGTGCACAGAACACTGTTACCTTCCCACCAAAGTGGTACCTATTTATCTACTCACATTTGCATGCTTTTCAACTGCTAGGTTGGCAGGAACTTGGGCAAGTGTCAGGAGCTCACCCCATCATGCAGCGCTTGGGTCTCAAACCTGGGCTGTCAGCTTTCCAGTGTAAAATTGTATTTCTTTTATTCTTCAGGGATTTACTCCTACCATAAATGCAGCAGTGCAATTTTTTTCCTTCATCTCCGTGTTCAAAGAGAAAGTACCTTTTTATTCAATTGACTGTAGGCCAGAGATGGATATTTGGGGGTTAGGTTCTGTGTAAGACCCTTTGCCTGATTTCAAAATTCTTATACAAGAAATCGGTTCAGATATTGCATAACAAAATATAGTGCTTCCCTGCAGTCTGCTGCTTTGAGGAAAGAGGGAGAGAAAGAACAGAATATCCCAAAGAGGAAAAAGTGGGTCTGTGAGTGAGAATTGCTGTCCTACTTATTCTGGGTTCTGACCCCATCCATTCCTTGCATAACTTCGGTTAACCATGTAACTTCCAGAAAATTCATATTACTCAGGGGTATTGTTTTTAAATGTAGAATGCATTCCTATCTCAAATTCCCTAAGGTCACATGAGATACATTGAGATATTTTCTCAATCAGATAAGTTTTATTCTCTGGTTAGCAGTGATTATGACCTTCATTATTCTTTATTGTTCCTTCTTGCTTTTATCATTCCTTAAATAAAAGGTTTCCTAAGCTGTATTTTCTCCTTAGGTCTAGTCCTCCTCTTTATCTTGTCCGTCTAACAGAGTAATCCCTATTTAGGGCTACTTCATTATGTCAGTGTTAATTGTATGCAGAAAAAAATTCACTGGACTGGACTGCTTTCATTTTGTTACTTGTACTTTACATCTCCTATAATCTAAAATATATGCATGTTTTCCCAGCTGGTCAATATTATCCACAGAAAAAGAGAAGTTGGTACGATGGCTACAAAACAGCTCTGATGCCGAAAATGAAAGTGCTAAAGACTCTTTTATTCAAACCACTAGAAATAGATAAAGAAATGATTTCTTCTTATTTAATATAATGTTCCATTCTTTGAGTGTTTGTATAGCTATTAAATATTGTATTCAATTTAGCTTAAGTCTAGTGGCAACCATATATTATTAATGCAATGTGTGTACATTAAAAAACATACATATGGATATCTTTATATGACATTTATGAGATCTATATACAATTCCTTGAGTTCTTGAAGAACGGGTGGGATGTAAGCAAGTACAAGCTGCAAGAATATTGACTTGGCAATTCTGAAATCTTATGTCAGGAAGAGAGAGAACAGAGCTCTCATATACAATAAGACATAGTTACTATACAACTGTGCTCACTCCCTTCATCCTGTATTGTGTTTTACCATTTATCCCACATAATGTGATGTGGGTGGACTTCCAGGAAGGAGGGGGTGTATTCCAGAGGAGTAGGAGGCAGCTTTGCCAAACTTTATATGTACGAAAAGAGAATGAAGACAGCCTTCCCTAATAATTCCTGCAGTATATTGTAGATGCAGATAGTAGAGTCCTCAGTTTGGCAAGATTTTGTTTGTAAGTGTAAAACAATAAACTCAGCTTGGAAGAATTACTAGAATACTAGATTTGGAAGGTACCTCAGAGGTCTTCTAGTCCAACCTGCTGCTTGAGCAGGAAACCCTGTATCATTTCAGACAAATGGTTGCCTAGTCTCTTTTGGAAAGCATCCAGTGATGGAGCACCCACAACTTCTGAAGGCAAGCTATTCTATTGATTGATTGCTGTCATTGTTAGGAAATTTCTCTTTAGTTCTAGGTTGCTTCCCTCCTTGGATAGTTTCCAACCATTGTTTCTTGTCTTGCCTTTTGGTGGTTTGGAAAATAATTTGACCCCCTCGTCTTTATAGGAGCCCCTCAAATATTGGAATACTGCTGTCATGTCCCTCCACATGTCATCAATTTACACATGTCATTCTTGGTTTTAGACCTGACATCAATCAGAAGAAGAGAATTTAAAGAATTATGTTGGGAACATAGAACATAACAAACATGAACATGGAAAAGTTCAATACAGTGCAAGAAAAAATGAATTTCCCAGATATTAACATCTTAGATATCAGTGAAATAAAATTGACTGGATCTGGGCAGTTTGATCAGAAGATCATACTGCTTACTACTAAGGGCATAAAAAATAAAGCAAGAAAGAATGGTACTAATTTTGTAGTCTGAAAGGGTATAGCAAGGACAAGGCACTCAGTGTCTGAATAATATCATTTAGACTTTGCAGATAGCCCTTTAATAAGGATTAATAAAATCCAATTTTATTTCTTTATTCATATCCCGCCTTTATTTTTTATAAATAATTCAAGGCAGTGAACATACGTAATATCCTCCTCTTTTCCCCAAAACAATAATCCTGTGAGGTGGGCTAGACTGAGAGAGAGAGAGAGTGACTGGCCCAAGTCACCCAGATGGCTTTCATGCCTAAGGCAGGATTAGAACTCACAGTCTTTCTAGCCTAGTGGCTTAACCACTAGACCAATCTGACTCATCATGGTCCAACCACTCATACAGAAGAGGACGTTGACAATGTTTATATCCAAGTCCAATATACGATCAGCAGTATATGTAACCAAGATGTACTGCTTTTGGTTGCAGGCTGCCAAAATTAAAAACATTAAGAAGGTTGGATTGTAAGGCCTAGAAGTACCACATGCTGAAATTCTGTACAGTAGAGATGTTAACATCCAAGATATCTTAGAAGATGTTTCCTACTTTAAGAACCTCATACTGGAAGATGAAGTTAGAACAACACTTCAGTTATTACCAAATTGGAAAGCAACAAATATTGATGGAATATATGCAGAAATTTGCCAAGCAACAGAAGACGGTTTAATGGTTCTAATCAAATTATGCTAGCTAGTATAGTGAATGATACATTGGCCAGCAGACTGGATGGTGTCACTTTACACATAAATACCAAAGAAAGGAAACTTAAAAGAATGTACAAACTCTTGATGCAATTTTAGCAAAATAATCTTTAGGCTTGTCCAACGCAGATAAAATCCCTACATGGGAAAGGAGATGCCAATTGTTCAAGTTGGCTTTAGAAAAGGCTGAGGAACAGGAAATATTACTGCTGATGCACATTGGATAATTGGGAAAGCAAAATAATATTAAAAAGATGTCAGTATGCACCTCATTGGTTGCAGAAAGGTCATTGTGTCACCGATGTCAAGCTGTGGAATCTGCACAGGAAAATGAGGATCCCAGAATATCTCATTATTCTTATGCAAAATTGTACACTGGTCAGGAATCCACAATGTGGATGGAGTAGACTGGCTCCGGTTTGCCAGAAGAGTAAGAAGAAGCTGTATCCTCTCTTCAACCAATATGCTGAATACATATTGAGGAAAGCTGAAGTAGAAGAAGATAAATGTGGCTTTAAAATTGGAAGAAGGAACATTAATGACCTGCACTGTGCTGATGACACCACTCTGACAGCTGAAAATGCAAAGCTCTGGTAATGAAAGTCAAGGACAAAAGTAAAAAAAAAAAAAAAATAGAAGTAAGATTAAATATAAATATAAAGAAGGCCAAACTAATCACAGTAGGTAGAGCAACCAGCCTTAGAACCAGCAATGAAGATACTGAAGTGGTAGATAACTTCTCCCTTTTAGGATCAACTCTCCACAATAAAGGAACCAGCAGTCACAAGATACACTGCAGACTAGCAATGGAGGTCTTGAAAAGATAGTCAGATGCAATGACGTGTCTGTCTGAACTTACAAAAATTAGGATCTCTGTGGCACTTCTATGGAAGCAAAAGTTGGATTTAAAGAAGCACGATCGAAAGAATATTGAAACTTTTAAATTTCTGTTGAGGAAAACTGCTGAGAATACTATGGATAGCCAAGAAAACAAACGTATCATAGAACAAAGATAGAATTTTGTTAGATAGTGCCCAGTGTTCAAGTCTGTCCAGATCCTTCTGTATCTTAAGCCTGTCTTCTGCCAACACTCCAGAAGATAGGCTTAAGAAACAGAAGGATCTGGACAGATTTGAACAGTGGGCACTATCTAACAAAATGAAATTCAGTGGTGAAAAAAGCAAGGTTCTACATTTAGGTAAGAAAAACCAAATGTACAGGTATAGTATAGGGAGTACCTTGCTCAATAGTAGTAACTGTGAGAGGGATCTTGGAGCCCTAGTGGACAATCACTTAAATATGAGCCAGCAGTGTGCTGCAGCTGCCAAAAAGGCCAACACAGTGCTGGGCTGCATTAACAGAGGGATAGAATCAAGATCACGTGACGTATTAATACCACTTTACAATGCCTTGGTAAGGCCACACTTGGAATACTGCATCCAGTTTTGGTCACTGCGATGTAAAAAAGACGTCGAGACTCTAGAAAGAGTACAGAGAAGAGCAACAAAGATGATTAGGGGACTGGAGGCTAAAGCATATAAGGAACGGCTGCTGGAATTGGGTATGTCTAGTTTAATGAAGAGAAGGATGAGGGGGGACATGATAGCAGTGTTCCAATATCTCAGGGGCTGCCACAAAGAAGAGGGAGTTAAGCTATTCTCCAAAGTGCCTGAAGGCAGGACAAGAAGCAACGGATGGAAACTAATCAAGGAGAGAAGCAACCTAGAAGTAAGGAGAAACTTCCTGACAGAACAATTAACCAGTGGAACAACCTGCCTCCAGAAGCGGTGAATGCTCCAACACTGAAAGTTTTTAAGAAGAGACTGGACAGCCATTTCTCCGAAATGGTATAGGGTTTCCTGCCTGAGCAGGGGGTTGGACTAGATGACCTCCAAGGTCCCTTCCAACTTTATTATTATTATTATTATTATTATTAAATCAAACTTCTCATTTGAGGACAGGAAGGACCGGTGCTCATGTCTGTTTCTTAGCCGAGGGAGCCAGTGCTGTCCAAAAATATTTCTCTTGTCATGTTGCCAGCATGACTATATGCCAAGGCACACAGAATGCTGTTACCTTCCCACTGAAGTGGTACTATTTATCTACTCACATTTGAATGCTTTCAAACTGATAGGTGGGCAGGAACGTGGGCAAGTAATGGGAGCTCACCCCATTGCACAACCCTTGAGTCTCAAATCCAGGTTGTCAAATTATCATATTTTAACAGATGTAAAAAACTAACTGTCTTGAAATATCCATAATGCAGCAAAAGATGGAAGGAAAGAAAAGAAGACAATCAGTAGCAAGGTGAATAGACATGAATACAGCAGAAACTGGTGTCCTGTTGGAAGACCTGAATGAGCAGGCTGGCGACAGATCATCTTGGACGAAATCTATGTACCTAAGGATTGGAAAAAGTCTAATGTGGTTCCCATCTTCAAGAAAGAGGGAAAAATCACACCCAGGAAACTACAGACCAATCAGTCTAACATCAATACCTGGAAGATCCTGGAAAAGATAATTAAAAAACAGATCTGTGAACAACTAGGAACAAACAAAGTTATAACTAGTAGCCAGCACGGGTTTGCTAAAAACAGATCATGCCAAACCAATCTTATTTCATTCTTTGATAAAGTGACTAAATTAGTAGACCAGCAAAACACTGTGGACATAGTATACTTAGATTTCAGTAAGGCATTTGACAAAGTAGACCACAACCTGCTGCTTAATAAGCTAGAAAAAAATGGGATAGACAATATCACCACCAGATGGATCTATAGCTGGCTGACAAACCATACTCAGCAAGTAGTCATCAATGGTACTACATCCACATGGAGATAAGTAAGCAGTGGGGTACCACAAGGCTCCATCTTAGGCCCAGTACTCTTTAATATCTTCATAAATGACTTAGATGAGGGAATAGAAGGGGAACTCATCAAATTTGCAGATGACACTAAACTGGCAGGAATAGCCAACACCCTAGAAGACAAGCTCAGGATACAAAAAGATCTTGACAAACTCGAACAATGGGCTCTATCCAACATAATGAGTTTTAATGTGGAGAAAAGCAAAGTTTTACATTTAGGTAGGAAAAATCAAAAGTATGAGTACAGATTAGGCAAGACCTGACTCAAAAACAGCAACTGTGAGAGGGACCTTGGAGTCTTAGTGGACGATCACTTGACTATGAGCCAGCAGTGTGCAGCAGCAGCCAAAACAGCTAATACAATTCTGGGTTGTATAAACAGAGGCATAGAATCAAGATCATGCAAAGTATTAGTACCGCTTTATAGAACCCTAGTAAGACCTGGAATACTGCAACCAATGTTGGTCACCATACTACAAAAGAGATGTTGAGACTTTGGAAAAAGTTCAGAGAAGAACAACTAAAATGATCAAAGGCCTGGAGACTAAAACATATGAAGAACGGCTGCAGGACTTGGGTTTGGCTAGTCTAAAGAAAAGAAGAAATAGGGGCAACATGATAGCAGTATTCCAGTACTTGAGGGGCTGCCACAAAGAAGAGGGGGGTCAAATTATTCTCCAAAGCACAAGAGGGCAGGAGAAGAAACAATTGTTGGAAACTGACCAAAGAAAGAAGCAACGTGGAACTAAGGAGAAACTTCCTAACAGTGAGGACAATTAACCGGTGGAACATATTGCCTTCAGAAATCGTGGGTGCTCCATCCCTGGAGATCTTTAAGAAGAGACTAAACAGTCACTTGTCTCAAATGATATAGATTGAGCAGGTGGCTGGACTAGAAGACCTCCAAGGTCCCTTCCAGCTCTATTCTATTCTATTCTATTCTATTCTATTCTATTCTATTCTATTCTATTCTATTCTATTCTATTCTATTCTCCAGAATTTTTGATTATAATAATTCTACATCAAGCAAATTTGTTTTACCTCTTGATCCTGCAATCTCTCACTATAGTTTCTTTCACATCTGTCATTCCTTCATTAACAACTTGTGGACATAGTCTATCCATAGAGGTAGACATCATTGCTGACATTGAATAATAATAATAATAATAATAATAATAATAATAATAATAATAATAATAATAATAATAATAATAATAATAATAATAATAATAATAATAATAATAATAATAATAATAATAATAACAATAACAATAACAATAACAATAACAATAACAATAACAATAACAATAACAACAACAACGACGACAACAACAACAACAACAAAACAACAACAATAATAATAATAATAATAGAGTTGGAAGGGACCTTGGAGGTCATCTAGTCCAACCCCCTGCTCAGGCAGGAAACCCTATACCATTCCAGACAAATGGCTCTCCAATCTCTTCTTAAAAACTTCCAGTGTTGGAGCATTCACAACTTCTGGAGGCAAGTTGTTCCACTGGTTAATTGTTCTAACTGTCAGGAAATTTCCCCTTAGTTCTAGGTTGCTTCTGGTCTCATTCTTCAAAAATCTCCTGGAGTATTTCAAATGTTATAACAACCAATTAGGATGGAGAAATCATTATGTTTTACCCCCAAAGTCTAGACCACATGCTTGATTGGGTTCATTCCTTGTGATCTGGCAGTTGTTCTCTAGGTATGCTTCACCCACTTCATCTCCCTGAAGTCCTCTGTATACTGGGGCAATAATGGAGTCCATGGGTCCACTGGGAGTCAAGCGACATATAAATTTAATAAATTATTATTTGATATTAAAGGCTATAAACTCTTTTTCTCATCATCTCTGGGACAAACTGTTCATTACATCTATACTTCTAATGTGTAATGGTTCAGGTTACATTCATGAGGCAATTAAAACTTAAGAATAGAAGACTGTCAATTATGTTAATGGAATGTATAGGTTTGCTCTTTGATTTATCCAGTTACCACATTCTTTTTGAATCAAGAGATGGTCTGTCTCTTAACTGATGTGCATGGATGTGTCACATTCTTGTACATTTGCTACCCAATTATGATAAATATGTTTTCCATTTATTCTTAATAATGCTGCAAGTGTGGTGGTGCCTGTTCTTCTATTATATGTGCATTTAACCGTAATAATGACTAGAAATTGAAAAAACATTATTTATATTCTCCAGAAGTGCACGATATTACCCTAATCCATATGCAGCATAAGGGATAGGAACATATATTTAGAAAGCTTCTACCAAAGATACATAACACCCAAAGGACTCTATTTAACTTTGAAGCCTCAGAGAAAATTGAAACATGCTTTTCAGTGGTTTTGTATGGGTACAAAAGAATTAAGATGAAAGAAAGCTATTATAAAATCTTTTATTGTCACTAGAGTGCCTTCATTTTTCTGAATGTTCAAGCAACACATCTTATTTCAGCATAATAGGAAAAAAAATGTGATGTTTAGATGAAATAACACATTTGATGCATGCCAAAATACCTTTTAAAAGCCCACCTATTTGTATTCCAATCTTGTTCAAGAATCCTGTGAGACAAGTTTGGTTGAGTTTTGTTATCTGGCCCTAGGAATCTTCCGCTATCGGCTGGATGATTCAATTAACACACCATACATAGAATCAATTTATTTACATATCACATATATGATCAAAGATATGGTGTGCTCAAAGCGATTCATGCCACAGATCGCTTAAATATAATAGCCATAAATGTCAAATTATATTAGCTGCATTTCAGTTAATTGAAAATATAACTAAAGGTTAGCTAACAGTTTCCAAATGCAGTAATAGCCACATTGTAAAGCCAAAGCCTCAGTGGTGGGATTCAGCCAGTTTGCACCACTTCGGTGGAACCAGTACCTATCTAGATTAGAACCCATCATTTCTGTGTTGATGCAACAGCTCTATCTGATGGAATTGTGCTGGCTCCTGCTTTGCCAGCTTCAGCATTTGCACCAATTTTATATTCATTCGTTCATTCATTCATTCATTCATTCATTCATTCGTTCGTTCGTTCATTCACTCATTCAACTTAGACAACCTCCTGACTCCACTTGACTCTGGGTGGCTCACAGCACA
The DNA here is from genome assembly GCA_023970755.1 of Azemiops feae. Classification (NCBI taxonomy): domain Eukaryota; kingdom Metazoa; phylum Chordata; class Lepidosauria; order Squamata; family Viperidae; genus Azemiops; species Azemiops feae. The sequence continues at coordinate 471,500 of JALGBA010000441.1, forward strand.
AAAACAACAATTAAACAATCCAAATATAAAACATACAGACAAACAAGAGGATGGCATATCCATCAATAACAACATATTGTTCAGCCAGCAAGGGGCCCCAACAACCTTAGTTCAGAGCCTGGGAGAAGAGCTGGGTCTTTATGGCCATCAGAGTAGGAGATACACAGTTCTCAAGGGGAAGCTTATTGCAGAGAAGATGCATTTCCGGGAGTCCTGATAGATGACTCTGTTTGTTTGAAGGAACCTGGAGCACACCAACCCTGTTGGACCAAGCAGGCTGGGCTGATACCATAGAAGATAGGCAGCCCTCAAGTAACAAGGCCTTATGCCTTATAGGTCACAATCAGCAGTTGAACTGCACCTGGAAGCAAACTGGCAACCAACGCAGCTGACAAACCTCACAATACAAGTCCACTGTCTTAATGGCAGAGACCTGGTCACCCAACCACAGAATTTAAAGCAATGTTATATTTTAAGCTGGATTGTGTCTTGACCCTCTCCTATTTAATAGCTGTTATTGCTGATATTGTAAAGGCCCTCACTAAATCAGAATTCCACCTTCCATTAAATTAATTTCCATACTATTATACATTGACATCCTGTTACTTTCTCAGTTTCAGAAGCGGCATTCAGCCTCCACTCAATGGTATCATTCTGCCAGGTTTAAATTTCAAATTATTTGAAAATCAAGGTTCACAAGGCGTCACTCTATTCTGCCCTAATGATAATGATCAAACCAAGTTGATAATACCCATGTATGCATATATTGTTCTGGTTATTTGAAGATTGATAAGTCCTGTTTCATTTTATTTATCTAGGTCAAACAGTCCAATTACCTTTCTCTCCTTAATATTTTAAACTCTGGGATTCCAGTCTTAAAACCACAAGCAGCATATCTTGTCTCAGTGCATTTGGAGATAAATGAGAAAAGGAAATTCTGTAAAATTATATTTTCTTAGTTTTTTTTTTATTATACCGGCTGCAATTTTACTCCCATATCTACATAAATTATGTATTCATTTGAAAGAAGCCTGCACAAATATTTACATGCACTCTTCTAATATAGGCATTTCTGTAGACTTTTTCATGTGTACATTTTTAATGTATTAAGGAGAGGAAGATACACATTTTTATGCCTGTTGATTTTGCTATGAATGCTGCCTTAACATTTTTTTTAAAAAAAATATTATATTCCAGTGCTGTAACATGTTTTGGCTTCTAATCATTTTGAGGTATGTGAAATTGTGTATTAATATGCAAGTAATGAAATGTCTTAGTGAAATAAATGAATGAATGAATGAAATAATTAGTATTAGAATGAAATAATTAGTAAAATGTTATATTAATGTGCCATTTCCAAACCCATCCAGTCTTAGGTGAAAGACAAAGCAAAAACAGAGAAAATAACGAGGCTGTATCAGAAGTAGAACTCAAAAGAACATGACCCAGCTCGGTTTGTTTTGTTTTAGGCCACAGAGAAAAATAACACTGACTAGTATTGGCTTGGCTTGGTTCAAGAAAACATCTGAATGAGCTAATCTCTTTTGTGTAAAGATCCTGTCTGCCAAAACTATCTACTCTGATTTAGAGGAACTTATTCATCAGAACAACTGTAAACCACAGATGAGATATCTAATATAAGCATTTGTCAAGTTGGAATTCCTTCCTTCCTTCCTTCCTTCCTTCCTTCCTTCCTTCCTTCACCACTGGGGCCTACTGAGTCAAAATTTGCTGCCATTACCGTCTCTTTCTCTGTCTTTCTCCCTCTGGGTTTGATTAAAATAATCCATTGGAATACCTGCCTGTGCATTTGTCTGATAGTGTTCCATTTCTTTTTTCTGCCATTTGCTGAAAAGCATTAAGAGAGAGAAATAGTACTGGTAGTTTAATAACCTTTTTCTCTCTTAAAAAAAAAATACCTTAAAGACACAGCATGCTATCAAATATTGGAGCTTCTTCAATGTCTACCCCTATTCAGAATTTCCTACATTCTCCCACAAAAGGATGCAATGCACCTTTCCCCCCTAATAAAATAGTTTCAAGTACGCACAGTCAGCAATACCAAGTTTTCATTTTGGATTAGGAAGAGCGCTCAGATTCAGAGCACAGAAATGATCCAAAATTCCTGCTGGTTGAAGACAATTGTAGGGGGAAATGAAAAGAACAGTATTTTATAGAATACAGGTGGTCCTCGACTTACAGCAGTTCTTTTAGTGACCATTCAAAGTTACAACAGCACTGAAAAAACTGACTTGTGACTGTTTTTCACACTTAAGGCCATTGCAGCATCCCCGTGGACACTTGATCAAAATCTGGACGCTTGGCAACTGACTCAAATTCATGACGGTTGCAGTGTCCTGGGTTCATGTGATCCCCTTTTGCAACCTTTTGGCAAGCAGAGACAATGGGGAAGCCAGAATCACTCAGTAACGGTGTTATTAACTTAACAACTGCAGTGATTCACTTAACAACTGAGGCAAGAAGTGATATAAAATGGGTCAAAACTCAACAACTGTCTTGCTTAGCAATGGAAATTTCGGCCTTAATTGTGGTCAAGGACTACCTGTAGTTAGTGGTGGGATTCAAATATGTGAACAACTGGTTCTCTGTGTGGATGCCGCTTCTGGAAGTCCGTTCTGGGCCTGGGCAACAAAAAATTAGCTACCGGTTCTGCCAAAGTGGTGGCAACCGGCTGAATCCCACCACTGCCTGTAGTACAGGATCCTTTCTGAGTTGTTTACCAGGGCCAAAGGCTTACTCTTGTGCCGGAGCCCCTCAACAGAGTTCCTGTACTGACAAAAATCACCTTTTCCATTAGCCATAGCTGAGATTTTTGGGAGTTGGAGTCTATGCATCTGGAAATTGCCCAGGTTGAGAAAAACTGATTTAGAGCAAGAGTGTCAAACTGCCGGCCCATGGGCCGGATGCATCATGCCAAAACTGCGTCCACCTCATTGCCGGCAATGGGAAAAAAGTCGTGATATCTCGCGACACGTCATGTGATGTCGCGAGTTTGACACTTGTGGTTTAGAGCAACCAGACTGAGTGTAGTGCAGCCTTGTCCTTCTCTATGGAGAGGATGACTCAGAACATCAAAACTACCTAAGTTAGAAAGTAACTTTCCTGCATTCTCTCTCTTCTTCTTTTTTTAAATTTTCTCCCCTCTATTGCAGTCCTAATACGTGCAAAATTAAGGTTAGAACCTAAGGCATTTACTCATGAGTAAACCCTATTGACCTATCCTTATGGATAATTATGGATGCCAATCAGATTCCTGTGCTTATAATTCCATTTATGAAACATAATATAAAGCAGCTTAAAGAGGTGTCGCTGAGCTTGTGCAAAATAACTATCTTACCATCATCTTAACTGCCACATCATAACTGGAACAATTGCAGAATCTTCACTAGTAATTGTCATTCATTTTTTCAATAGGGAATAATTCTAAGCATGTTAAATTTGAACTTTATCACATTTAATAGGTCTGAAGGAGAAAATCTGCACAACCAATAATCCTCTTTCCAAGAAATAATTTTCAAGCACCAGATAAGATCAGTGGGCAGCAGTGAATATATTTAACCTATATCATACATTATCATACCTCTTAATGTTCTGCAAATTATCTTTCAGATCAATCTTTCCTTCCAGTACTTATTACATGTACTGAAAACCTACATAGAAACTTGCTTAGTTTTAAGTACTTATTGTACTGCTTATTAACCAATTGGAGGATTTTTTTTTATATTTTTTGCTTCCTTGTCTTAGTTTGCTCTACCTTTCCGTCAGAACTGAGACAAGAATAAAGTATAGCTTTAATTTCTGGATACAGCCTGCTCAAATATAGACTTAACATTTACCTTATGCGGATCAGAGGGTACAGTATTCTTCTACAAAGTATCCCAGTGCTTGCATGCAGTTATATGACAATTAGCAAAGAAGAAAAGGAGAATATGCATAACTTCAGTACATTTCTGGTCATTACAAGAATGCCTAATTGATAAAATTGCCAGTAATTAAAAAGAAGCAATCCAAAAATTAAGGAATAACGAAATTAATTTCCCAATGCATTATTTTATTTGAAATTACTTCAATAAAGGAAAAGAAATTCAGAATCTCTTTTTCTTTCTTTCTTTCTTTCTTTCTTTCTTTCTTTCTTTCTTTCTTTCTTTCTTTCTTTCTTTCTTTCTTTATTTATTTATTTCCTTTCTTTTTCTTTCTTTCTTTCTTTCTTTCTTTCTTTTCTTTCTTTCTTTCTTTCCTTCCTTCCTTCTTCCTTCCCTCTCTCTTTTTCTTTCTTCTTTTTCTTTCTTCCCTTCTTCCTTTCTTTTCTCCCTTCCTCGTTCTCTCTCTCTCTCTCTCTCTCTCTCTCTCTCTCCACAACTAGCTAAATGCACATAATTAGTTTTTGTCAATGAAGTAATGCTTAACTGGTATTTCAAAAGTGCTTGGGCAACTGAATAATGCCTCATGACTCCCCAATAAAAAAGTTGATGTGTATTTGTTGTGTTTGTAAGACGTTATTGGTACCTCTTGTGCTATCCTTAAGATGTAACATTTGTTTTTGCCTCGAAGCCACTCAAGCTGAGGCACAGGATCAGGCTGACAAAAACCATACCTGCGTAGGAAAACATCTGTGAGCACACCACATCAATGCAGAGAGAGACAGCAAGTGTTTACTTCTAAACAGATTTTCAGTAGATGCAGCCATTCATGAGGAAAATGTTTGAAGCACTAAGCAAGCAACATAGAGCTAAATCTTATCTAAAGTGGAGAATGAGGATGTCATTAATTACCCTAGCAATAAAGTCAATTGGAAAAGTGTCTCTTGTTAACTGTCTTCTAAGGCTCAGTTCAATGGCTCATTTGCTGTGAGTAAACAGTCAGTCTGGTATCTGTTATAAAATAGTGTAAAGCTAATGAGAGAGAAGCATACAAACCACACCAAAAATCACTAACCTGTGGCTTAGTCCCTATTCCATCTATTATTTCTTTCCTATTTGCTGATTTTCCTCATTATTTTCTGAACGTTGCTGAATTTTCACTTAAAGATCTTTCTTTTATGCCTTCTTCTTCTTCACCCTGGTGTTTTCCTTCAGGTGCAAGTTCTGCTTTTTGGATCAATGAAAGCCCATTTCAGGCAATTGAACCCAGCAACTGGGTCCAACTGGATGATTTTCATGTTTCCTGCCACCTTTGCATTAGTCTTCTGCATGGGCATTTACCATCACTATTAAAGTGGCAAACAGTGCAGGCAACAGTCTGGAGTAACTGCTCATAGTGGCCATGGTGACCATCTGCTGCCAGACTGTGTCACAGCTGATGTGGTGAAGAAGGAAAATGCCTAATGACCCAATGGAGCATGTGCATCTCCATGGCACATAAAGGATGCTCAACACTTTTGGTGGTTGGCCAGCATCATACAAGGCTACTAGGCAGACCGTCATTCTGTACACTTTTGATTTTAGATGGACTGGCATGTGCTTATCACAGAGCACTCCAGTGATCTCCTTCTCCCCGAGCCCTGTTGCATTACTTCTCCTATGCACTTCTTCATTAATGCCACTACCACTTTGCAGATGGGTTCCTAAGTAATGGAAGGAATTTGCTTTCACTTGATCTTTGCTGATGAACTGGATGGTGAAAGTGCTTGGGCTAGTCTCTAGTGTTCTTGTTGCTTCTTCTTGATACTGAAATGCAAACCAAACTGGCTAAGATGGTTGTTCCATGTGAGGACACACTTCTGCAGTTCTTCCCTGGTGTTATCTGTGAGCAGGACAATGTTGGCGTAGAACAAGTCCCAGCAGGCATTATGATGCAGGCCACATATGATGGTATCCATGATGAGAATGAAAGCAGTGGCAATAATGAAAAACCTTGGTGCACACCAACATCTACAGCAGGGGTATCAAACTGCTGGCCCACGGGCCGGTTGCATCATACAGAGACCGCACCCACCCCGGCTCCGGCAATGTAAAAAAGTTGCGATACATCACAACACATCATGTGACATGGCGAGTTTGACACCTATGGTCTACAGGAAAGATGTTGGAAAGGCTAATGGCACTTCTCACTCAGCTACTGTTATTACCATAGAACATTTGGATCATTTTGATAAGTAGCTTGGCAACACTATGGTCATGTAGCATGTACCATATCAGACCATGGTCTAAAGCTTTTTCTAGGTCTGAGAAAGCCAAGTGTAATGACTTCCTTTCTCTGTGCTTCTCCATGAACATCTGAACCACAAAAATGGTGTTGGTGGTCTTCAAACTACACTGATTGATACTGATTTCAACAGTGTCATGGAGGTGCTGGTTGAGGATCAAAACTGTTTATTGTGTATGACAGGAAGTGGGCTGATCAGTAGTTGGAACAATTTGCCAGGTCACCTTTGTTCTTAAAAAGGGGAACAATGATACTTGTGGTCCAGGCAGTAGGCACATGGCCAGAGTCCACAATGGCATTGAAGACATTTGTCAGCCAATTGGCTGCTGTGTCACAAAGTATAAAGGACATACATATAACAGCTGTAGGATTTGACTAAGTTGAAGCAATGGAGGTAGTCCTCAGTACCCACCAATCAAAAGTGTGTTTAGAGGAACGTTATTGTGTTGTTCTGCATTGGGGAATGAGATATTTGGATTTATCAGCTAGATTTTCTTTTCTTTGTCCTCCTAGTTTATTCAGTTTAGGCTATTCACCCCATTCTCTCAGTGAGCTATAGAAAAGCACTATGTATAATAAATGCATTATTAAGAGTAACATAACAATTGGCATAATGTGAATAACCTAAGTTTAGAATGTGTTTTATCTTTCATCCAGATACCTGGATTTAAGGCTACATTCCAAACCTTCCAGATACCCTGAACAAGATTTTGTACGCTAGCCTATTTTCTATGTCAAATGAGCCCTATTGTGGTAATACTGAAAAAGTACTACAATTTTCCAGGTGAGCAACTCTGATTAGGTGCCATTATGAGTCTCTTCCTTCTACAGACTGAAGATGCTAACCACTGTATCAGATTAAAGAGAAATAAAAAAGGCTGCGGTCTGATGCAACTCGCCAGATCTGAAATAATGTGATTTCTTTTTGTTAACGAATGTCTGCTGAAAGAGCATGCAAGAAGATATTTTAAGCTTAGTCTGTTATGCAACAGGTGGTGAAAAATCTGCCTTGTTCTGATGGGTCGCTTTGACACTAAGCTTTCATTTTCTGAAGGAAAGAAATTGCACTGTGTACACTTGTTTCCGTGCTTTGGTTTAATCTCCCCTTATTGGACATAGACAATAACATGTTTAAGAACCAGCATGAGGTTCTTATATGTATGTTCTTATATATAGGAATCAGCATGAGGTTCTGTTCTTGTATGCAATCAGCAGCTCCAAAAATATATGTGAGTGTGTGCTACACACATACAACCATCATACAAGCATAGAGCACATATATTGTATATTTGAATTCAACAGTTCAGAGATAAAGGAATTTGCTATAAAAAACTCTTGCTGAAAAAGAGATAATGCACAGCATAATTCAAAGGAAAGAAAATCACACCATTATTACATATATTGGCCACCACTGAAATTCTACTGCTACAGCCAAGAAGATTTCCCAAGGTGGCTAGTTTTTAAAAGATTCAGTATAAGAAACGGCTGATATAACATGATTTAAAGATTTTTTCCCCCTCAAAGCATACTTTTGCTTATCTACGATATACCTCTGGCTTTCTTCTTTTTCTTGATTAAATTCAAAACTACAGGGAAACAAAACTTCTGTAAAATAGTCATGGAGTCCCATTATTCTTTCCTCTACTGTATTTTTCCACAGAAAAATTTAGCATGCTGATAAAACAACAGATAAAAAAGTACAGGAAGTCCTAAAGAGATCTTCTTTGGCAATAGCACCTGCTGTTCCACGTGTGATAACTCTTTTCTTATCATTTTGATTATAAACGGGATGCCTATATTCCAGTTTTAAATGAGAGTTTAATTAGAGTTTAAAGGAGAATTATCTCTTTTAAGCCATTCCCCCTTTTTAAGTATCAGTTTTCTCAGATCGTAACATTGCATAAGATAGAGCTATACACCAGTTAATTAGTTATTTAACGTTCTATAGCTAACACATTTAGTTCCATAACATTTAGTTCCATGTTTACACAATTACCCTCAAATAAATTCCAGTGGGTTTTTCATATTTCAAACTTTGAGATTATCTTAACATTTTCACGACAAATATTTGAGACTATGACTCAAGAGGCCTCTCCTGACTGCCGTTGTTAATTTCAACTCAGCATTATACTATTGTTTGGTGTTTAGTAGATTAAAGAAAAGAAACCTGGAGAAGGTATTAGACAGAGTTCCTGAAAGAGTTTCAAAATTTGAGATATCTCCCTGATAGGATTGATTGGTTGATTGGTTGACTGATTTGTAAAATTTACTATTTTTCTTGTACTGGGAATATTTGTATGAGTTTAAAGGCAAACGCATCCATCAAGGAGATGAAGAAGTGGAGTTGCCATGAGAAATGATGAGAGTTTGAGGAAGGAAGGAGGAAACATGACTTCAGACTTACAGAGCTGCTGGTAAGAGAGAATTTCTTGTCAGCTGTAAGCAAATCTGCCGCCAAGTTGTAACTTGCACCCAGTGATGCCAGCAGGCTCTTGTGTTTGCCACCTTCTCAAGTCTGCCATTGGTATGGAATACCTATGACTGTTAATAATAATAATAATAAAGTTGGAAGGTACCTTGGAGGTCATCTAGTCCAACCCCCTGCTCAGACAGGAAACCATATACCATTTCAGGCAAATGGCTGTCCAATCTCTTCTTAAAAACTTCCAGTGTTAGAGCATTCACCGCTTCTGGAGGCAGGTTGTTCCACTGATTAATTGTTCTGTCAGGAAATTTCTCCTTAGTTCTAGTTTGCTTCTCTCTTTGATTAGTTTCCATCCATTGCTTCTTGTCAGTGGTGGGATTCAAATATGTGAACAACCGGTTCTCTGTGTGGATGCCGCTTCTGGAAGTCCATTCTGGGCCTGGGCAACAAAAAATTAGCTACCGGTTCTGCCAAAGTGGTGCGAACTGGCTGAATCCCACCACTACTTCTTGTCCTGCCTTCAGGTGCTTTGGAGAATAGCTTGACTCCCTCTTTTTTTTGGCAACCCCTGAGATACTGGAACACTGCTATCATGTCACCCCTCTTCATTAGACTACTAGACATACCCAATTCCACCAACCGTTCCTTATATGTTTTAGCCTCCAGTCCCCTGATCATTTTTGTTGCTCTTCTCTGCACTCTTTGTAAAGTCTCAACATCTTTTTCACATTGTGGTGACCAAAACTAGATGCAGTATTCCAAGTGTGGCCTTACCAAGGCGTTATAAAGTGGTATCAACACTTCACGTGATCTTGATTCTATCCCTCTGTTAATGCAGCCTAGAACTGTGTTGGCTTTTTGGGCAGCTGCAGCACATTGTTGGCTCATATTTAGGTGATTGTCCACTAGGACTTCAAGATTTACAAATCATATGGCTGGGTTCTTGCACCAAAACACATTGTGTACCCAGCCCAGTTTATCTTCCAGTTCAGAACTTTGAAATATATTTTATTCATCAAACAGAAAACTGTAGTATGCGTTACTGCTCAGATGCTGCAAACAAGACATGCACCTGATATCTGACTTAATTTGCTTGGGACTTTTGACCCAAAGCTTCTCCCAAGCTCAAGCTGTCAGCCATTCTGAAAAACCTAACCACAGGCTTCTGAGCAGCAGGTTTGCTTTGGAGTTGCAAACTGAGAAAGTCTTCAGCTAAGTTAGGGAGTTCTCTTAGCAACAGATAATGCTGTGTTTGCTTAGGAAGTCAGAAGACAAATATAATGTTTGCTGGGTTGAAGGATGAGATTTTGGGCAGAAAAGTAAATGGCAGAAGCAGAGCTGCTGGAAAGCGAGGAAGAAATTGCTGCTGAGATAAAAAGCTACTACAAAAAAAGAAAAGAGACAGTATTTCCTAATTTTATGCACTGCATTTCATTCGATGAAAAGGTGCTTGTTCGTATTTGCAAAGCAAAAATGCTTTACAGTATTTCATAAAAGAAGAAAACCTTTGCCCATGGAGGGATTTCTGGTAAATATTACCTGACTACAAACCACTACAGGTAATCCTTGACTTACCACCATTCCTTTAATAATGGTTCACACGGCACGCGCTCGCCCACCACGTCCATGGCCCAGTTCCAAATGGACTGCAGCCCGGCACTGGGACGCAGCCCAGGAGTTGGGGACCCCTGTTCTAGGCAATTGAACTAGTTAGGCTGCCAGAAATATTTTTGTATTGGAACACAGTATGAAATATGAACCTATCATTCCCCATCATGCCAGTAAGCAGGCTAAATCAGGCAGTGATCCTACCACGCCTTTTTCATCAGTCCGTGCAAAATATTTTTGAAGTTTATCCCTCCCCACCACCTCCACTGGAACAGCTGATTGGATTTAGTTTGCATGGAGTACAATGCTCTTTTTCCTTCTTCCTTAATTCCAGAGGGAAATTATCTTTTAAATTACTTAAGCTGGGGGGAGTGAAAGGTAACATGCCTTGACACCAAGGATTAACTGTCCCTACATAATTTATGTTAAAGATGTGATACTTTCTGGTTATTGATTTGGGTGACTTGGTTTTATAGCCCATGCAGTATAGGCAAAGCAGCTGAACATTATGCAAGTACATGGTGGGGAATGAATATTTTATCAAAGTTCTGGGGAAACAAGCAGCCACATTGTAATTGCTGTGTTAATATGGAATGTTTTTAAGGCTGGAAACCAACAACCGAAGAATGAAAGAGACTGCGGACATTAGCATGGAAAAATAGATTAGTTTGAAAGACCGGCCTCTTATGACATGATGAATATGTTCACGCTGTCTTTGTGTAGGAATGAGATTTTAAACAATGTGTTGTTGGGATCGGAAGAAGGCATTAGAATAGAAATGTAAAGGCTCACTCAGAAGAATACAGAGGTTGGAGGCTGAATGCTCAGTTATTAAAGGTGGAAACAAAGGATGCAACACATGTTACCATCCAAAGAGGATAGTTAACATCCAGCGTGGCCTAGTGGTTAAGGCACCAGGTTAGAAATCAGGAGACTATGAGTTCTAGTCCCACCTTAGGCATGAAAGCCAGCTGGGTGACTTTGGGCCAATCACTCTGTCTCAGCCCAAACTACCTCACAGGGTTATTGTTGTGGGGAAAATAGGAGGATGGAGTATTGGATATGTTTGCTGCTTTGAATTATTTAAAAAAACAATAAAACTAGGATAAAAGTAAAATAAATAAACAGAGGCGTAAAATCAAGATCACGCAAAATATTAGTACCACTTTATAAAACCCTAGTAAGACCACACCTGGAATACTGCAACCAATTTTGGTCACCGTACTACAAAAAAGATGTTGAGACCTTGGAAAAAGTTCAGAGAAGAGCAACTAAAATGATCAAAGGCCTGGAGATTAAAACATATGAAAAACGGCTACAGGACTTGGGTTTGGCTAGTCTAAAGAAAAGAAGAAATAGAGGAGACATGATAGCAGTATTCCAGTATTTGAGAGGCTGCCACAAAGAAGAGGGCATCAAACTATTCTCCAAAGCACCAAAGGGCAGGACAAGAAACAATGGTTGGAAACTGACCAAAGAGAGAAGCAAAGAGAGAATTAAGGAGAAATTTTCTAACAGTGAGGACTGTGGAACAGTGGAACAGCTTGCCTTCATAAATCATGGGCGCTCCATCACTGGAGATTTTTAAGAAGAGACTGAACAGTCACTTGTCTGAGATGGTATAGGTTCTCCTGCTTAAGTGGGGGCCTGGACTAGAAGACCTCCAAGGTCCCTTATTCTATTCTATTCTATTCTATTCTATTCTATTCTATTCTATTCTATTCTATTCTATTCTATTCTATTCTATTCTATTCTATTCTATTCTATTCTATTCTATTCTAAAATGGCCACACATCCCACGTCCCCTCCCTGACTTCACCACTGGTTCCTATGAATGTTGTCCCTGGCCCATGCTGCACACCTGTAAAACTTCCCACTTGGGATTGGTGAATAATATTTCCCCATAGAGGAAATTCTTGTTCACCACTCCACAGATTGGGCAATGTCCTCCCCGCTGTGGATGCTACTCCTCTGAGACCTTTTGCAACCATCTTTGTAATCACATGAGCAGATGAGGGGACCTCACAGGCTACCTGAAAAGAATGTCCCTGAAATCTAGAAGAAGAAAGGGATTGATGGAATCACCCCTTTCTTTCCCTTCTTGCAATACATTTCAAAGTCTCTATAAGTAGCTGAACGTCCTTTGCAGCTACAAATGTAAGACGCCAGATGAAGATCCAAGGTCTCTAGGAAGATTCAAATCTCACCTTAATGCAGGAATGATGCAAAGAGTTTAGGGTACTTCAGAACCCCAAGTTCCAGACAGACAAATGTAAGATTCAGAATCAACGTTGAATATAATCTTGTATCAGAATAACAGAGTTGAAAGGGACCTTGGAGGTCTTCTAGTCCAACCCCCTGCTCAGGCAGGAAACCCTATACCATTTCAGACAAATGGCTGTCCAATCTCTTCTTAAAAACTTCCAGTGTTGGAGCATTCACAACTTCTGGAGGCAGGTTGTTCCACTGATTAATTGTTCTCACTGTCAGGAAATTTCTCCTTAGTTCTAAGTTGCTTCTCTCCTTCATTAGTTTCCATCCGTTGCTTCTTGTCCTGCCTTCAGGTGCTTTGGAGAATAGTCAGAGAATAAAAAGGAGTCAGAGAATAAAAAGGAGCATATGCTCAGGAAGCTAGAACAGAGGTTAGAACATCATTTGCCATGAAAGCCTGACTCCCACGCTCTTTTTTTATAGCATTGATGTAATCTTCCCTGTTTTTCCAGCAGATTCAGTTTGCACTGTGTTTCTGCAACAGGGGGCTGATGACCTGACTGCTCCAGAACTGCAAGTATTATTCTATCTGAGATTCATCTGCGGATATTTAAGAGCCCCCTGGCTCTCGAGTTGCAAGGTCAGAACCTATCAAGCCCTGCTCTTCTAATTAGAAGAGGAAAGACTGGAAAGTGCATCATATTAGGTCATATTAAGTAGCCATTAAACCCAATGTTAAGCTTGCTGGATAATAATCTGTTTTAGTATATGGAAGCTTCCTAGGTCCTTTCCACAATAAAATCTTGCCTTCTAACATCGGTAGAGCTTTCTCCAAAATTGTCATCCTAACCAGGTAGAGCAAATTAAAAATCAATTCCATAGGAAGACTAAGGATGACTTTTATTGAGAACAGCTATAATAACAAAATCCTGCAAGTCTGATTGTGATGTACCTCCTCCCCTTCTTATACCTGCATGAATTGTGGCAGTGTCCATCAAGGCCATCTTCCTTATTCTCTGCAAAAATCTATTGCACCTGATAGCATGCAACAGTTTCTTTGACATCCAGGAGGAAAATTCCAGCTGCAATTGGTACTCATTTTCCATTACCAACACTGAAACATTTTTCAAGTCTGAGCTACTGGGTTTGTACCAAGTGTAGCAGTAATCAAGAAGAATGATACATTGCACACATGAGTTTTACTTCCATTGAGACTTTGAAGGTAAAATATATATGCCTTGCCAGAGCAAATTATGAACATGTGAAACTTCCATATACATTCATCCACATTTAGAACAGGCAATTGTTTAGAATAGAATAGAGCTGGAAGGGACCTTGGAGGTCTTCTAGTCCAGGACTTTTCAACCTTTTCACAGATTGTACCACTTTTAGGACATGACAATATTCGAGTACCACCACTTAGCAAGGTGTCAAAAACTAAGAAAAAAAGGGGGGAGAGATTTTGGGCTTTACTGGTTAGATTCATTTGTTGTTATAGAAATGGCTAGATTATAATATTGTGGAAAAGTAAAAACTTGAGGTTCAATGTTAATGTTTCCTTCTACTGCAACAGAGGAAGTCAGAAGTCAATGCCTTTTCTTTTTCCTTTCTCCCCCTCACTTTTCCCTTTTTCTCTCACCCTTCACTTGCAAAAGCTCCCCCCTCTCACCCTTTGCTCACAAACCCCCTCATTCACTCTCTCACTCACTCACTCACTCACTCACACTTTGCTCGCAAAAGTCCCCCCCCCCACTCTCTCTCTCTCACTCACTCACACTTTGCTCGCAAAAGCCCCTCACTGGCTCTCTCGCTCTCACACTTTGCTCGCAAAGGCCGCTCATTTGCTCTCTCACTCACTCACTCACTCACTCATACTTTGCTCGCAAAGGCCACTCACTCACTCTCTCCTCACCGATTCATTAACAAAAGCCTCTTCTCTTCTCTCTCTTTCTCTGTGTTTTTTCTCTCTCCCTCTCCAGCCAAAACCTGCTCCTTTTATAGCTTCTCCTCTTTCCACCCTCCACCTCCTCTTTTTCTCTTCCGGGTACACCGGAAGCTCCAATCAGCATGTAGCCATGCACGTAAATCCTGGGGCTTCAGCTGAGCCCTGCAGCTCCAGCTGATCTCCTTCAGGCTTGCATAATGCCACTTTAGCTCATTCCCTCCCCTGCTACACTTGGCTAGGGGTCGCGTACCACCTGCCAGGTGCTAAAGTACCATCAGTTGAAAAGCCCTGTTCTAGTCCAGCCCACTGCTCAAGCAGGAGAACCTATACCATTTCAGACAAGTGACTGTCTAGTCTCTTTTTAACTTCTCCAAGACCTCATATGGAGATATTTTTTAATTGGTGTTTCAGGAAATGAGCCAAGGTTTCTTGTGACAAAGGCTGGCATGGGATGTGGGGATTCCTAACTCAAGAACTTTCCAAGTTCATTGCACTAGCATCCCTAGCCAATCATGATGAAACCAAAATGATATTGACACAATGAAGTTATGAAGTAATTCAGTGGTGGGATTCAGCCAGTTCGCACCACTTCGGCAGAACCGGTAGCTAATTTTTTGTTGCCCAGGCCCAGAATGGACTTCTGGAAATGGCATCCACAGAGAGAACTGGTTGTTCACATATTTTAATCCCACCATTGAAGTAATTCCACTTAGTTGTACCTGCATGCTAATACCGGTATCAGCATTTCTTTTGTGATTGCCTCCTCTGCAGACATTCGTGGTTCTCAGTGCTCCAATATTCAATTCAGTGCTCCAGTACATTTGTATTGAGTAAAAAGAAAAAGTAAATAGAACCCAGGCACAAAAAATAAATTAAAACAACTTTAATATTCAGAGGGAACCCAATAATATATAACAAATTAAATTGTGAAGAGGTTAAGGCATAATTAACCTAGCTATTGATCTCTTAATTAAGAACAGAAGAAAGATCCCTCCAGAGACATGCCCTGTAACAGAAATGTTTGTTAAGCACCCTTCCTACAATAATGTTATTAAAAGTACAAAAACAAAGCTGAGAGCCCAATTGGCCTTGTTGTGGCAACATTGTACCTAGCTAGCATAGTATATTTTGGACACTTTATGCAAAGACCTAGAACTTTTGAGATGTCTACAATGCTGAGAAAATAGAAAAAGAGAACTAGCTGCATGGTGGATGGATCTGATTACAACAATGATGTGTGCACCTTTGAAATATCTGAAGGACCACATAAGGGAAAGATCATTGTTGAGAAATAATGAGTTATATGGTAACTAAGCACTGACACTGACTTGATGGTACACATCATAATCAGAGAGCAGAACAGCTGAGAATTGTAGAAAATCTTTCTTAATTGATTATTTGATCCTGGACAAAACTGAAAGGTTGTTTTTTACTACTTGGTAGAGAACATGAAGAATCTCTGGTAGACCAGATCATGCAAAGACCAACATCATTACTATTCTTTCCTAGAATCATGCAGTGTAAAGTGTCTTTGATCTTCCTGATATATCCTAAAGATAAGGTAGAGATGAAATGTCATCAAAGGCATAAACAGAATCTTTGTCCCCCCTTCCCTGATTGGCTTCATTGGACCCTCATGGTTTTCAGCAACACTGTGAAAGCAGCAATATGTGAGGTTGGTAAGAATTTTCCATCATATTCATCAGAAGATGTTTATAGTATATATATATATACCATATATATCTACGAAAACATATATATATATATATATATAATGTGCATTTAATGTTTTATCTTTCTATATTGAGTTTTCATTGTATGTAAAGACAAATACTTGAGTCTGGCATTTGCAAATTCCTGTATGAATTTATCCAATCTGCACCTCATAGGCAAATATTATCTCCTGGATACAATCTTTCTTTGGACTTTACAGTTTCTCCAAATGCGACACTTAGCCATTTAAAAATATTTCAAAGTGCAAGGTTAAGTAATCTGTCCATTTAAAATCATGTACTATTATATTCAAATAATACTTAAATTATACATTCAATTTGTTGAAGAGCCCATGCTAATCATTTGTAGCAGGACTTTTCTGTTTGCTTTTTTTTTTGAACAAGTACTAAAATAAAACGTATTGCAAAGGTAATTTAGAGCAAAGAAATCATTTACTTGGAGAGTACTCTGATCTCAAATGTGCCAAAATACTATTGCCCTGCTTGTTACAGTCTGGCTGAGCAGAAATAAGAACATGACTTGTCCTGGACAAGTATGTTGGTGGTGGTGTTTTCATTGTGAACAATGAGGGATTGGTAGGTGTAATATTGAGCCTAGTCAACTTTCTCTTCAAATCAGAGTTATGTTGGAATCTGGATATTAAACTTTTTCCTCCCCTGACTACAGACTTACCCACAGCACATCCTCTTGCCAGGTGTTCTAAGATTGACACCTTCTCACTTTGGAAAATAATGGCTTGATACCAAAGGAATACAGAGGATTTCTAATAGACTTGTGCAAGCAGACTTAGATTTCCCTTGATAAAACAGCTTCATCATTTTGTCAAAACACAGAAAACATGATTTGCCTTGACCAAGCAATTTGTATCACGCTGAAATGCCTCTGGACTTCATGCATTAGAATAGGCTGTGAGGAATGTTCTTAAGCCTTCTTCACTGGCATCTGGCTTCTCTGGTGAGGAGCTATCTCAGTAAAAGCTAGGTGCAAATGCTACCTCTTTTGCCTTTGAAAGTGCCTGAGTATGTTGGAGCGCGTACAACACTCAAATCTTCATAGAAATGAAATACCTCTACAAGGGTTTGCACAACCTAATGTCTAATACTATGTTCCTCTATTCTGGTCAAGTCTGTACTTTGCCTCTAATCTTTTAACTGTGCCTCCAATCACGCAATGGAATGCCACAGAATTCAGGGACAATAGGATTGATCTTTGTAGCATTTTTTTAAAGAAGCACTTGCTGGTTGAGGATCATTCTTTAAGTTAATTTTAAGCTAAAAAAGCTAATTTTAAGCTAAATGAGACTGCAGAAAGTCTTAAGATTGTCTGGGTGCTCTGTTTCGACAAAGTTTTGTTCAAAATTATTGGGGGAGGCAATGAAGAACCAGGAATGAAGAACTGGAGGCTTTTAAGAAGAGACTGGACAGCCACTGTCTGAAGTGGTATAGGGTCTCCTGCTTGAGCAGAGGGTTGGAGTAGAAGACCTCCAAAGTCCCTTCCAGCTCTTATTCTATTCTATTCTATTCTATTCTATTCTATTCTATTCTATTCTATTCTATTCTATTCTATTCTATTCTATTCTACTCTACTCTACTCTACTCTACTCTACTCTACTCTACTCTACTCTACTCCACTCCACTCCACTCCACTCCACTCCACTCCACTCCACTCCACTCCACTCCACTCCACCCCACCCCACCCCACCCCACCCCACCCCACCCCATCACATCACATTCAGTGATGGGTTATTTGATATTGGTTTGAATAGTCAGCCAAATCCTGCTTATCAAGGACTTAAAGAGGGATGTTACTGGTTTTGGTTTTTGTCTACAGGTGCTGTTTCACTCTCCAGCCAGGATTAGCCACTGTCTGATGTGTGCATATGTGAAAAAGAAATCTAGTTTAAATTATTACCAACAGAAGCTAACTAGCCTTTATTTAACCTATTCAATAAATGAAACCCCACCACCTCTCTATGTAATTGATACCATCTTGCAGCACTCAACTTTTGATTACCTCCATTGTCATTCTCTCTTCCAATTTCTCCTAAAATTGTGGTTCCCATAACTGGAATAATTCCCATGGTAGGATCTGACCAAGGCATTTGCCTTCCTTGCCCCAAAATTATACTGCCTGTTCATATTTAGTTTGCAAGCAAGCAGTATTCCCATATCTTTTTTGCAAGCTTATACTTGTGCGTTTGATTTTTGTTTCCCGAGTGGAGATACTTTACATCTCTATTAACTGTAATTGTTACTTCTCAGTTGATTTCTCCAATTGATCAATACCATTTTAAATGTAATTTCCGCTTTCAAGTATATTAACTATCCCATACAACTTTGTATCATCTGCAAATTTGACAAATGTTCCTTTCGCCACTTGATCCACATCACAAATGAAAATATTGAACAGCAGAGGATTCAAGACTAGTTCATGGGGCACCCCATCTGAAGCTTCTCTCCAATTTGTTGAGCAACCATTAATGAGCATTATTTGGGTATCATTTTCAGACCAACTATATGTTTATCATTATATACATCTCTGCTGTCCAGCTCACCAAACGTGCTTGCTAATCGGCATGCTATGTGATCCTTGCAAGAAAACAACCAGCTCAGAGAGCACCAAGACCCCTCATTTCAACCCTGAGCTACAAATATTCTCCTTTATTGTCTATAGAGATTCTCAGTCATCCAGGTCATGGTTGTCCCAAAGGTTCTTTTTCACAAGGCAACTGGACTTTCTTTTTTATTTTGGAAGACATTTTGCTTCTCATCCAAGAACTTCTTCAGAGCTGAAGAAGCTTCTTGGATGAGAAGCGAAACATCTTCAAAAATAAAAAAGAAAGTCCACTTGCCTCATGAAAAAGCATCTTTGGGATTCTCCTTTATTGGCACCATGTGATCCTTTGTCAAAAACTTGGCAGAAGTGATGATATGATTGCCTATACTCTTCCCTCAATCTATTAAGGAAGCTGAAAACAATACCGCCCTATAGCAATGGAAGGATAAACTACTCAGGAGTGTCTGAGTTGTTCAAGAGTGTTGATTAGTAAGAGTAGAAGGGGGAAACTACACCTTTATCAAGTAGCAATCCTATCAGTGCACCCTGAAATGGCACTCCAATCAACAAAGGAACTGCAGGGCCATTTCACATCAGCTTGAAAATTCCTTCATCACTGTCCTCAAAGTGGTCAGCAGGTATGCTGTGCTGAGAATGAAGATATATCCTCATTATAGAGAATAACCCTCTATTTGGCAGCATCCTCCATTTGAAGTGCTGTCGGTTTAAATCCACTTTAAGCATGAAAAATAATAAGCGAGAACAGAGTCCTTGAAATTGCCCATCAGTAATTATCACCTGTTCAGCAGACTGAGGAGATAGATTGCATATTGGTCATAGCCTTCTCCACCACACTGAGATATCACATATTTCTTTAGTAATTATAATAATAATGATGTATCAGTGGGTACTGAACAAAGTGGGCCTTGGGGAGCCATCATTAATTTCTTTATTATTATGAAACTATCTCCCCTTGCAGAGGGAAAGTAGATGCTTTGCTTGAATGTTGTGGAATGACTGATACAATAATACACCTAATCAATAAGCTGTGTCTATAAATGGTGAATATATATCTGGCCAGCGGAATTTGAAGTGTACACTCCTTGCTATGTCTAATGGGTTTCACATGCTGCCTCTTCAGAGAAGCAAAAGAAGAGAAGTTACTGCTTCAGATCAACTTTTCATTGTGAACTGCTGAATTCTGTCCTGCTTAGTGGACTCCAATTGTCCTGATCTGATTTGCAAGCTATCACACTCGTGTCTCCTATTTTGCCTCAACCATTTATTTGGACATCCCACAACTCCAGGGATTAGAAATCCCTGTAATATTCATTCATTCATTCATTCATTCATTCATTCATTCATTCATTCATTCATTCATTCATTCATTCATTCATTCATTCATTCCATTTCTTTTCTTCAGGGAGGTCTAAACAGTATCATCCTTCTACTAGTCCCCATAGCAGAAGACTTATGAAGGTAGGATGACTGAGAATAATTGACATAATATTACTTATGGCTGAGGAAGAATTTGGACTTCCCTGTTTCTAATCCCGCAAATATATGAATTAGCAAAAAAAAACCTATCATGTTTTATTTGCCTGTTGAATAACACCTGAATTATACAAAACATTTGAATAAGTCCTGCTTTAAGCAAAATGTAATGCTTTCTCTTTTTTCTATGACTCTAGAGTTATTTGCCAAAGTAAAACTCTAGAAATTATGTGGCTAATATAGTTGCAAGAAATCTAACTCCAGTCAAAGGATGTTATGATCCAAATGTAGCTCAGTTCTCATCTAACATGGGTTGTGGGGTTGAGTAAATGTGCAGTGTCATTGATAGTTATGAAACATACTAATATTTTAGATCAAAGAGAATTATAGATTCTGAGTAGGAAGAGTACACTGCTTGTGTTGAACTCTACGTGGAGGATATGTACTGTTTTTTGATTAGTGGAACTTATCAAAATAGTTTTGAAAAGCAAGAGAAAATATCATAATGCCATAGGCAATTTTCATAATATTTTAAAAAAATTCAGACTGAATGACACTTGTATATCCAACTAAATGGATGGATAAGTGGCCTGATTGCATATATGTCTTGAAGTCCTATGGCAAAAACCAGGATTAACATCCAAGTAAGGATGCCTATTAGGGCTGCTTTTTGAGAGCTATCTTATTTTTCACTGTCATTGTAATGGGTATACATTATAGTGCCCATAAAGAGCTGATAAAAACATCTAAACTGCACAGCTCTGCCAGGAAACTGAAATTCAAATTACTATGGAGAATGAATTTATTGAAAATTACAGCCTGAGTTTAACTGAAGAATAGCACACAAGGTGGCTAACAATAATAAGAATAAAATAAAAGCAAATTAAAGGCATGATTTAAAATGATATGCCACTCTAC
The DNA here is from genome assembly GCA_023970755.1 of Azemiops feae. Lineage (NCBI taxonomy): Eukaryota > Metazoa > Chordata > Lepidosauria > Squamata > Viperidae > Azemiops > Azemiops feae. Next base: position 492,556 of record JALGBA010000441.1, read on the forward strand.
CAGTTGAAACCCAGCAGTAGACAAATCAATGAAATCATCAAAGGCTACCTGAATGAAACATTTAGGATTGCAGTAGAAAATATCAAAGTTTATCTTGACCTCCTTTATCAGAGAGTTCCAAATCTGAAAGATTTTTCCAAAGTTTTAAATCCCAGGGCAATTCATAAAGGAGTATGTGGATTTTTCAATATTCACTTTATATGTTACAGCTCGGACTGTGGTTCAGAAATAGACTGATTGAATAGTAGACAATGAAGTATTTTTTAAACAAGAGAATTACCAGTTTCCTATAGGTAGCCCTAGTCATAATCTGTCGACAGTGTTCCTGATTACTGGAGGTTTCCAAACATTTTCTCAGTCCAGCAAAAAGTTCATCATAGTACTCCAAACAGGATCAGCATAGAAGCTTGAAGCAAAGATGGACATCTAATATTGTTCCTAGTTGTGAAGGATTAATTGGATTGAAAGTGAGAAGAATCTGGTAAGAATTTGTTAAAGTGCAAAGACTGTACAGTTAGTCCTCAACGTATGACCACAATTGAGCCCAAAATTTATGTTGCTAAGTGAGAAATTTGTTAAGTGAGTTTTGCCTCATTTTACAACTTTTCTTGCCACATTTGATAAGTGAATCACCACCAACTGATAAATTAGCAACATGGCTGTTAAGTGAATCTGGTTTCCCCATTGACTTTGCTTGTCAGAAGGGTGCAAAAAGTGATCACATGACACTGCAACCGTCATAAATGTGAGTCAGTTGTAAATCACATGACCAAGGGGGTGCTGCAATGGTCATAAGTGTGAAAAATGGTCATAAGTCACTTTTTCAGTGCCACTATAACTTTGAACGGTCACTAAGCGAACTGTTGTAAGTCAAGGACTACCTGTAGTATATATTGAGGTCTGCAGTGAAGCTTTTTTTTATCTGACATCTTTACACAATAGTAGTCATGTTATTTGTTTATATAAATAATTATTTTGACATCTTTTTATAAGTCTACAGAAATATTAGCTTGTTTCCAGTTACAGCATAATTTCCTTGTGTTTGCCCTAGAACCAAATGACTGTTTCTATTAAAAGAAGCCATTTTTCACTGACAACCATTAAAAATTGCCCAATTGATGCAGCAATCTCTAAAGAAAGGGCTAATCTGAGGGTCCTCCTGGATTCATGAGTCCTGCTCAAGGAGCAGGTGGAAGTCATGGCTAGAAGGTCCTTGCTCAACTCAATTTTGTGCTCTACTTGCGCACTTTCCTGGATTGGGAAGCCCTTCTCATAGTCACACATGCCCTGGTCATCCCCCAGATGACTACTGTAATGTGCTGTACATGGGGCTACTATTGAAAAGTATCCAGAAGCTGCAGATGATGCAAAGTGCTGTGGCATGAGCAGTTTTGAGTACTCCTGTGGTTGTGCATATAATACCTCTACTGTGTGAGCTGCATTGGGTGCCCCTTTGTTTCTGGGTCTAATTCAATGTGTTGCTTATCACCTGGTGTTGGTTATCACCTACCTGGTTAGTCAGGAAGGGCATGTTGTGGAATCCCATTGGCTAAAGAATTTTGACTGGTGGACTCAAGGAAGAGAGCCTTCTCTGCCATTATCCCTACCCTATGGATCAACTTGTCCCCTAAGGTGAACTTGCCCCCATTCTTCTGGCTTTCCAGAAGAGAGTTAAGACCTGGCTCGGTGAACAAGCATGGGGATCCAAATAGTGGTCTGGTATGGGGTGATTGAAGACTTGGGCACTGCATCTTTTCAATTTCTTGGGTGTTTTTTTTTTTAACTTTGCCTATTTTTGTATAGATTTTTATTTGTAAACCCACATTGTGTCACTTAGATAGTGAGATAGGTGGTGTGTAAATGTTATAGTAATAAATAAAACAAACAAACAAACAAACAAACAAATAAATGCCATCATCTGTGCTAGTTACAAGCCAATCTTGGGACTCCTTTCAAAAAAGCTGAGCCTTTTCGATCCTATCCTAAAAAAAATAATTCATGAGTTTTACAGTGAAAATCCATACTCGAATTTAGTTTATTAGGATTTTCTCATGACTTCAAAAGAATTGTAATTTATCAGATGGTTCCCTCTGGCTCTAAACTCCATTGCTGTTTCTTTCCCTCATCAATTTATTTGCAGTCAGTTTTGCCCACAGGAAGGTAAAAAGGGCAAAAGCAGAGGTGGGATTCAAATACGTGAACAACTGGTTCTCTGTGTGGATGCTGCTTCCAGAAGTCCATTCTGTGCCTGGGCAACAAAAAATTAGCTACCGGTTCTGCCGAAGTGGTGCGAACTGGCTGAATCCCATCACTGGGCAAAAGTACTTCTTTATCTTCTCTGTTTTTGCCATCTAAAAGTTTCACTTATATCTACTAAAGTGAAGAAACATATGAGATCTTTCATAGTGGGGAATATATGTTGAGGGCATTAAGACAGTAGTAATCCTCACTGAAAATTTAATTCATTTGATAGCTGAATGATAACTGTTTAAGTGTTAGAAATGTGATCTAAATGGTTTCCGGATATCCAACCAGACACATACATGTAGAGTTCAAGCTAACTATTTCCCAACAGAAACATGACAAGGACGGCACTACTTCATTAGATGTCCTAATGTGAGCTTCCTACAGATGTCTGGTTGGCTGTTGTGGGAACAGAACACTAGACTTAGCTCAAATACAGCTCTTAAGCTCCTATCAGGTATATCAATCGTCTACATTTTTCTACAAATGTGGAGCAAAATATAAGAACTATTATATACAAGTTTGTTAGTTACATGCCTTAACAAAGGGTCCTTATGATGCCACCTTGGGTGTTGCTGGTGGTGTGGTATTTACAGGCACTGCAGTTCTGACCCAATATACAGGTAGTCCTCCTCTTACAACAGTTCATTTGGTGACTTCGAAGTTACAATGACACTGGAAAAAATGACTTATGACCATTTTTCAAACTTACAACCATTGCAGCATCCCCATGGTTATGTGATAAAAATTTAGATGCCTGTCAACTGACTCGTATTTATGACGGCTGCAGTGTCCCTGGGTCATGTGATCCCCTTTTGCGCCCTTCTGACAAGCAAAGTCAATGGGGAAGCCAGATTTACTTAACAACCGTGTGACTAACTTAATAACTGCAGTGATTCAGTTAACCACTGTGGCAAGAAAGGTTGTAAAATGGGGCAAAATTCATTTAACTTTCTCACTTAACAACAGAAATTTTGGGCTCAACTGTGGTCATAAGTCGAGAAGCACCTGTATATTGAGAGAAAGGAAGAACGACATTTCCATTTAACTTTTATTAATATGAATCAATATTGAAGTGACAGTTTTAAAGAACTCATTTTCTTAGGCTAGTGAATTTATTTTAGTTTAGAAATGTATCAGGCTGCTCGATTCTACGATGTCCCCAGGGAGTGAATGCAAAGATCTTTTTCAGTTGCTTGATACCTGATGACGGCATCCACGCAACCTTTTTGGCAACAGTTATTGGATTAGATTTTCCACTGCCTTATTCCAGAATTATCACTGTATTTTCAATTTGTTTATGTCACCAACTCTCCTGGAACTCCCATGCAAGTATTAACCAGCATTGATTCGTTTCCAAAATCAGCCAAGGTGGATTAGGCACAGAGAACTCCTGAGCATCTCTTTTTTTTTCTTTTTTGGACTATGGATCCCTGATAACAATTATGCAGAAAGTTTTAAAAGTTGTTTCTGATAAGGGCATATCTCTAGGCTAATTATATCTGGGGTTGCAATGAGGCACACTGAGCTCGGTTTTGGAAGGACTGTCCTCAGCTCTGTGGTTTTGTCCCTAGAGCTGCCCCAAAGCTAACAAGAAGCAGTCTGCTATTCCTTCAAGCTGAGGGAAGCAACCCATACAGTTAATGAGCATAAAACAATATGCTGATAGATATGTGGAATATCATTCCATGTTTACTATGTCTGAAAGGGAAAGGGAAAAAAATAGATTTCCAGCAGTTTGCAGGTGTGCAGGTGTGTGTGTGTTAAGCAGCGAATGAGTTCTGCTAAAAATTGTGAAAGTAAATGGTAGGCTCCAAGAGAGCATAAAACAAGAATTAAATGTAGGCTGAGAAAAACGGTTTGTGCATTAAATGATGATCATTGAGATAATTTATCTCCCTCAAACATTTTCACTCCATAATAATATTACATCTGGAAACCCATTTTTAATGATGTTTATCTTTCGTGTGTTAAACTGGGCACGATACACTAAGCCTTGCCAAACCATCATGCTGAAAAGTAGTTTACCAGCAGAGCTTAGGAGCAGCAAAGGAGCACAAAACTATTTCCCCACATTTAAATAGACTGGATACCTTGAAATGACATGCATGCATAGAATCCTTTGTTAAATTGAGTCAGACTATTGGTCCATTTAGGTCAGTAGCAGCTGTATTGTTGGCTGCAATTAAATAAAAGTTTCAAGGGATATTTCGAGAGCCAATGCAGCTGCAGCCAAACCAGGTGCCGCCATCTTGAAAAAAAAATCCCTATGCCGTCCATCTGGTAAACTCGCAAGATTTGTTTTTCTCACCATGTATATGTATACACCCGAAGTAGACTGGTTTGTTTCTCTGGGCCATATATGTATGTGTATGTGGGTATATGCATAATTTATTTTTATTTTTTTGTTATGTTTATGCAGTGTATATTGGAGGTGGTTACCCTTTGAGAGCTGCATGCAACGAAATCTCATTTTAATACATGCTGATTAGTGTACATTTAAAGTGACAATAAAGTTATTATTCTATTCCAAGAGATACTTAGAAAAATCAGTGTAATTCCTCCCCCACTTTCCAGCTAAAAACCCAAACTACAACATAGAAAATATTATCCCATAGATGCCACAGACTTTCTATCTTAAAACGTTTTGCTGTTCACGTTTTGCTGCTTCATGTTTTTTTAATAATAGAAATAAGATGGTAACACAATTATTTTCCTGTTTAATTTGTTATTCAAAACTGCAGACACAGTTTTGAGACATTGAAAAAAGAGGTTGCAGATAATGACTGCTTAGTTTCTGAATTGCTGATACTTTGTGTCGACTGCTCTTTTTGAAAGCTATTCGGGATTGGCTTTGGATGGTGTTTGGATGGAAGACCACTGAGTACTATCAGGGTTGTAGGTTAGATTGGGAAGTGAAACAAATTCCAGAAAAAGGCAATGGCAAACACTTCCATAATGTTGCCAAGAAAAGTATATAAATGTGTCCATATAAGGCATTGGCTATCAATACACAGGTAAATAACCTTGCTTTTAGATCAACAAGCATCTTATAATGCTATTCAATATATGTGCAAGTCCTATTTTGTTCAGTGGATATCCAGTCTATGCCATGAATGTTTATCATGTTAATTCTGATTTCTTCCAGCGTCTGTATGTACCATATTGAACCTTAGTTTTGATCACAGTTGTCTCTATTTGACAAGTTGGGGGGGGGGGGACCAGCTTCAGTTGTATCATAAAGTACATCCCAAAGTATACAGAGTTTGACAAGAAATATCTTAATATGCAACATTTTGTGTATGTTGCCTTATGTATATAGGTAACATTAAAGGTGTGAATTTTGAAAGATATATAATGTATATATAACTTGGTAGAGGAGCCATGAAGGTCTTGGAAAAATTATTCAAATCCCATGATGTGTCTATATCTGCAAAGATCAGAATCGTGCAAGTCACGGTATTCCCTGTGACACCCTAAGAAAGCAAAAGAAGAAGAAGAAGTGGGATATAAAGAGTATCAACAGTTTTGAATTTTTATGAGGTTTCATGAGAACCTGTAAAGAGTCAAGAAACAAATCAATGGATTATTGAACAAATCGTTGAACAAATCAATCCAGAGTTGTCACTCGAGGCACAAACAATCACATTCAAGTTTTCCTACTTCTGACATATTATGCAAAGACCCAACTCTTTGGAAAAGTCTCTAATGCTGAGAAAACTGAAATGAAAGTGAAGAAGAGGATGACCAGGAGCAAGGTGGGTGGACAGTGACAGTGCTCCATTCATCCATTCATTACAGTGGCAATGGGAACACCATTGGAAGAGATGAAAGACCAGGCTAGGGACAGATTGTCATGGAGAAAATCTATGTGGCACTAAGAATCAGCAATGACCTGATGGTACATAACCAATCAAACTCAATAACCGAAGTTAAATATATTTCTGCCCCATTCCTAATTGTAACAAATAATAGATTCCAGAATTAATTATGATGTATGCCTGAAGACTCCTAATTACATTGTGATTCATGAGGGCTTTATACGCCATGTTATAAACTACTAATTATAATTATACAAATGTTGGTGTTTAATTTATATATTAAAATATTATCCTACATAGTTATGTTTAATTTTTCTTAATCAAATAATAAAATAAAGATATAATAATAGAATAGAATAGAATAGAATAGAATTAGAATAGAATAGAATAGAATAGAATAGAATAGAATAGAATAGAATAGAATAGAATAGAATAGAATAGAATAGAATAGAATAGCTTTGTCACTTTAAATGTACACTAATCAGCATACATTAAAATGAAATTTCATTGCAATCAGCTCTCAAAAAAATACCATTATGCATATACTCACATACACACAAATATATGACACAGAAAAGCATCACAATCTAGTTCGAATGTATACATATGCATGGCAAAAAAAAAAAGACTCCTGCAAATTTACAAGATGGATGGCGTAAAGAACAAAGCTGTTACAGAATCTAGTAGTTCTGCTATAAATCTTTTGAAACCTCCTCTCAGAGAGAAGGAACAGAAACAGACCATAGCGCTTATAAGCCGTATCCTGAATAATGGGAAGCGGGCTTCCTATAATCTTCTCAGCTGTCCTTATCACTCTCTGTATGGACTTTCTATCTGAGGCACCGCTACCACCAAACCAAACAGTGATGCATTTGGTTAAATTGCTCTCAATTGTGCCTCTGTAAAAAATGGCCAGAACAGAAGGAGAAAGATGTGCTCTCCTTTCAAGAAATGCAAACGCTGGTTTGCACGCTTCACAATATAATGTTTTATTTCTATAAAACATGGTTTAATTTAATCCATAGAATTTGTCTGGGTGTATCCAATCAGGTGAACTATTTGTAGGCTTTACTCTATTGTACAACTCTAAACTTTAACATACTATGCAAAGCTAATAGTGTAATATAGCTTTCATTTGATCATTTTCTGTACTTAATATAACACTATTCTTTTAAAAAGCATAATTCCTGAGAATTTGAGACAAGAATGCATTGGAATTCACACTTTTTTTCACATTCAATAATCTAAAAGAACTTCAAATTAAAAGCAAAAATGAAAAGGGAAGAAAGCAGATCTGATAGATTTCTCACCCAATCTGTTTAATAAATGCTTGATATATTAGATGAGGAGCTAAGTATTTATCTCTTAGAAATCTCTTTCTGAATCCTGAGTGTTCAGCTGAACTGAGTTGCCATCTCTTACATTCACCTCAGGCCTTTCATCTTCAACACCTACCTAAGAGAAAGGCAAAACAAGTTATTTTCTTTGTGTGAAATTCTACTTATTAACATCAAAGCTGCCGAGAGTCATCTTTCAGGGGAGATAGGCAGCATAAAAAATTAATAAATAAGTTGTAATAAAATCAAACATATGTAAGTGGATTAAAATTTCAGGTTTTTAAAAGTTAAGAGTGCAGCGATAGGTGCAAATGTTGGCATTAAAGCAATAGAAAAAATATTTTTTAAAATGAATACAAGTAGTTCTTGACTTACAACAGTTTATTTAGTGACCGTTCAAAGTTATAATGGCACTGAAAAAGTGACTTATGACCATTTTTCATACTTACGACCCTTGTAGCATCCCTATGGCCATGTGATCAAAATTTGGACACTTGGCAACAGACTCATATTTATGACGGGGTCATGTGATCACCTTTTATGACCTTCTGACAAGCAAACTCAATGGGGAAGCCAGATTCACCTCACAACCGGGTTACTAACTTAACAACTGCAGCGATTCACTTAACAACTGTGGCAAGAAAGCTCATAAAATGGAGCAAAATTCACTTAACAACTGTATCACTTAGCAACAGAAATGTCAGGCTTAATTATGGTCGTAAGTCGAGGACTGCCTGTATAAGGAAAAAGAAAGGGAGAGAATGATTTTGTCCAGCTTTTTAACTCTGTGGTGTTTTTACTTACTGGCAACAGTTTCCATGGATTGTAGACCAGAGTCTCTTTCCCATCCCAGACTAGAAATGTGGAAGAGATTGATCAGAGGTGCCTCAGCCACTAAAATACAGCGCAGGGAAGTCCTGATAGAGCAGAGCTCAACACAAAAGATTGTGCATCACTTTTCATCATTTGCATAATGTTATCATTACTCAAATGGTGGCATTTCATGTCATTTGAGTAACGACATTATAATTCCAATAACATAAATTGGTGCATAATTTGCATGCTAATGTTACCACCCAATGAAATGAATCATCACAATGATAAACAATGTAAATAATGCATGCTCCTTCCTTCAATTATTATCTGAAGTGAGGTCTTACTGTAGAGAAAAAACTTCAGTACTGGTTTTTTTTTAAAAAAAAAAACTAAATGGGGCACAGTGAGCCAGACATGAACAAATCATAGTAAAAATTATCAAAATAATGGGATCATGGCTTCTGGACTAAACTTGCACCTTCATGACTACCATTTATATCAGGGGTCTTCAAACTTGGCCCTTTTATGACTTGTGGACTTCAACTCCCAGAATTCCTCAGCCAGCGTGCCTGGCTGAGGAATTCTGGGAGTTGAAGTCCACAAGTCATAAAAGGGCCAAGTTTGAAGACCCCTGATTTATATTCACCTCTACATGACTCAAGAGAGAACTTTTTGGACTTATGTTTCCCCCATCTAAGCAATATTACACATACACAAACACACGCCAAGCCTGCTATTAGGTGTTACTGAAAATCTAGCTAACAGAAAAAAGGAAGAAAATTTGGAGATGAACTATTTGACATACAACAGAAGAATCATACATCAGAGTTTTAAGGGGATGGGAGGTATCTCAGCAGGCCTCAGGGGTTTTTGAAATTACTTCTAGCGTTATTGTGATGCCCAATAGAGCTTTTGAAAGTTTTCAGCAGATGCTTTGGGTTCTTGCTCAATCTGTTTACTCTATAGCTCCACAGGTGCTTCCTGCTTTTGGATTGATCTCCTGCTTTGTTTGCTATATCTTTTTATGGGAGCCTGGTTAATGAGATTAATGAAGATAATTTGGATAGAAGGGAAAAACAGGGAGAGAGAAAAGATAAGTCTTAATTTTATAATTAACAATTATTCAGAGTCCCTGAAAGAGAATATTCCATTGGAGGAGGAAGAGGGGGGAGCGGGAGGGGGAGGGGGAGGGGGAGAGGGGGAGGGGAAGGAATGCCTGGAGACAGCAGAATAGAAGAGAAAGAACCAGACAAGATCACAAAATATAAGGACCTGCAAATAGAAGTAGAATGACCATGGCAAAAGAAAGCACAAATAGCACAAAAAGTGATAGGCACCTTCGGTGCAATCCCAAAGCATTGGGAGCACCATTTGGACACCATTGGCCCTGACAAAATCACCATTAGTCAATTGCAAAAGGCAGCTTTACTTGGGTCAGTTTACATTGTGTGACAATATTTTTAACACCATCAAACAACAACAGATGCCTACCTTAGGTCCTTGGGAAGGACTCAATAGGCCAGGGGTGTCAAACTGCCGGCCCATGGGCCGGACGCGTCATGCGGAAGCCACGCCCACCCGATTGCCAGCAATGGCAAAATAGTCCCGATACGTCTCGTGACATTACGTGACAGCACGAGTTTGACATGTCTGCAATAGGTGGATAAGAATGCCAAATTGAATCTAAAATCTGGTTGTCTATGCGACCAACCATAACAATAATAATATTTCAAGGAGACTCACATAAAGGAGAGTGACTCTCACTACTATTCTTTGTCATTAATTCCTCTGTCAAAAATACTAAACAAGTTATGCTGTGCTGTCAAACATCAGAAATATCTGCCACCTCCTTTACATGGACAATTTGAAACTGGCAGGGAATTGTAATTTTAAAATGTGCTGTTTATTTTTTTAAAAGTCCTATTTCATTACTCATATCCAATAATCTTCAAGGTCACTCTAGTAATATTCCACATTAATCTTTGTGCCATTCTTCTCCTAGATAGGTGGACATGGTGGCACAGCAGTTAGAATGCAGTATTGCAGGCTAACTCTGCTGACTGCCAGCAGTTCGATCCTGACTGGATCAAAGTTGACTCAGCCTTCCATCCTTCCGAGGTCAGTAAAAGGAGGACCCAGATTGTTGCAGGTGATATGCTGACTCTGTAAACTGCTTAGAGAGGACTGTAAAGCGCCTTGAAGCGGTATGTAAGTCTAAGTGCTAAGTGCTATTGCTGTGTGCCATTTTTCAGTTGCAGCAGAAGAGATTGAGGCAGGTAAGTTCTTTAAATGAAAGAACTGCGTCTCCCCCCCCCCCCTCTCTCACACACACGCTCTGGCACTTTCCTAACCTTTTGGAATGATTTCTTCAGACTTACTATCTGCTCATTGTTAACAGTTTCTGAGGCAAATGCAGGACGCCTACACCAGCTTGTTATTGAAGCAAGGATAACTAAAACTTCTGCTCCTCTCAGTTACTGTGAATCCCAGCTTCTGATCTATTTCCGATCAAACTCTCAACATCTGAGGCTCTAAGCCACATTCTCTCTTCACTTTCTAATTTGTCCAATATGAGCTTTCTTTTCTCGTGCAAGTTCTCTTTGTGTGTCTGCATACCAGTGATCAATTCTTGTGGATGTTTCTTTGGGCTACTTCATAATGACCCACTGCAATACAATTTAACAGGCATCTGAAATTCATGACTGGCCCAGCTGTGTATGACTGTTTCTAAGGGAATTGCCACCTAGACTTTCTCTTTCTCTCCTTATGTCTCTGAATGAAAACACACAACCAGTAGGCTGGCCACAGTATGTATACTGATAGTCTTGGTTTTATAATTATGCCTAAAACTCAGATCTCACTAAAACAAGTTTTCCTGTAAGGCAGAAAGGTAGAGATGGGCCATCTGTGACCCTTCAACTGTTGCTGAACTATAATTCCCACAACTGAGCACGCTAACTGGGGTTGCTGTAAACGGTAGTTCAGCAACAGCTGGAGAGTCACAGGTTGCTCATCTCTAAATAGAGTGGGTGTAAACAAGAGATGCTGATCAGAATCCAAGACTGATGAAGTTCGGCTTACATAGTCCACTCTGTTGGACTGATAATGCCTGTGCTGGATGGTGCCCAGTGTCTTTATGCATAATAAACCTGACTTTGATGAGACTCCTTCGTTTCTACTTTATGCCATCTCCCAAGCTTCTTCTAGGCCCAGGAGGACTTTGGTCTCTCTATGGAGAATACCTCCATACAGTATCCATCCAATAAATCCTTAGGAAAAACCCACTTTTTTTTCAAACCTGCATAAATTGTAATAGCGGATAAAGTTATTAGTACAGAGAATAGCCCTTTAGAAAAGCTTCAAGGAAATTAACCATGAACATGAAAAAAAAATCTTGCAATATTACACTGAAATGTATCTCTTTTTGCTAGAATTTTCTAAAGGTTTGCTGCATCTCTTTTCAATTTCCCAAATGAGCCTTGATTTATTTTTCAAGAATACTGTGGAAGATAGCCATTCGTGGGGAATGGGAGAATAGGAGCATGTAGACTAGAGCTCAGAAATTCTAGCCTTAAATGCATTGCATGAAGAGACCTGTGCCATTCAACTATGTTTATGTGTATTATGCTTTAGTTATCTTAACACACTGTTGAAAACCAAGAAGATTATTTTGACATCTGAGCTTGTCCCAATATCATGATACATTTGAAAAAATAAAGTCATTCAACGACCAGGGTAAGTAGCAGTGGGAATTCTGCTCTGTTTTGGTAGTGGATATGTGAGATAGTATTAGCATTATAATTTTTATCATTTTGCTTTGGTATTTCTCATCAGGCATCAGAATTAGGCAACATCTTGGGGGGGAAAAACTGTCCATTCTTCCTTGTCAGTGGGAAGTAACACTTTGAGCATCAGACAAGAAAGAGCAGCTGAAGCTTGAAATTTCCATTCATCTATGAAACTCATTGAGTTTCTTTAGACTACTTTTTTTTTCCCTTCCAAGTGTTTTTCCTACAAGTGCTGGATCTGCCTTTTCCCCCCTCCAGATCGACCAAATGTTGATCCATTAGTTGCAAAAGGAATTGACTAACCAGCTTGTCATTCAAGTCTGCTGTGTTTTTCAAGCAATTGTTTGTTCAACAAAGCATCTTGTCTTAGCTGATGCAAATTTCTGGATTGCAGCCATCTAACATATTACTCTTTTAAGGGTACCTATAGGAATCAGGTGGGAATTTAAAGAAACATAGGTAACCACAGGAACAACAAAGCAGGGGTCATGACATCACATGCATTGTTACATTACTAAGCAAATGATGCAAATGATGAATGGATGGACTGTAAGTCATTTGCTTTTTTCATGGCTGATGCAAATAACAAAGGTTCTTGTCATTTACACCACTACATCGTGTGTGATGAGATTGTGGCTTCTACCAGATGCCTACGTGAGGAACTCTGGCAACAACAAGAAGCTGCAGCATGCTAGGTTTCTATTTAATTAATTTTAATTAAATCTGAAAACAAAGGCTGATGAGTCAAGAAGCAGGTAGATATTAAGGGAAATATCCTAGGATACAGACCCCTGTCGTCTCAGCCACCTAGTATACAGGGAATGGGAGGGGAACGTGATGTGCTCATAAGCTTCTTCTTTTTATTATTATTATTCATCTTGATATCTTGCACAACCATATTCTGCATATTCATGCCACGTGTGTACTCAATTATCACAAATGTAATCACATTTCTGTTATGTAGTTCTGACCAGCTGAACTGCTTCAATGATTTATTAATAGGATAAAAATGTCACCCCACTTCAGTGCAAAAGCTTGCTTCTCCTCTTTTTCATGTTTATCACAAAAAAAGTCTTTCTCACTGCAGTGTCAAGAGACAAGGATATGGTGCTGGATTTTATCTCATAACAATGGAGAGAGAAATGGGAAGTTCAGACAGAATTCGCCCTTAAAGTCTTCTGAAGCACAGACAGGATTTTATAAAAGAATAATAATAATAATAAAAAAAGGATATGAAATGCTGGGAATATCTCTATCACACGGTTCTGATCCCACAAAAGAGTTAAAGGACAGTTCACTGACGTGTCCATCTGGGTAACAGAAAGAAAAAAAAGAGAAAGACTGAGAAAGCAAATGCTGAAGAGCTAATCAGGAAGGATTTTCCCTCTCAAGTGGCTTTTTATGAGAAGGGGGGGGCAGTCTCCATTTTTGTCTTCTGACATTTGTATCCCACCCACCCCCTCACTCTCAAAGAAATTCAGGTGGGGAAAAGCCACAGCAACTATGTTTGAATTTGGTTGAACTGGAATCAGTAACACTAATTGCAGTATGTCTTCTGTTTTCTTTTATAGCCATGTGTTTATCTTTTTCTGCCCACCGCCTCAACTTAGGCAAATAGGAAAAAATGGTTTGAAAATACCACTAATAAGTACACTTGAGTGGATACCCTATATTAAGAGAATTAAGAGTTTTTCTAATTCTGAAGGACAGTGACAGGCAGGGATTTTCCATTCTGAACAATATTTTATACTTTTCCCTTTATTATGGCAGCTATATCTTGGGTGCAAATGTCCAGATGACCACTAGATGGACGTAGTGAGCTATAGAAAAACCCTCTGTTGCTCTGTAGCACTAGTCCAGATATTTGCAAGAGGGATTCAAGAACCCTGTCCTTTATAATAGGGGTCCCCAACCTGTGGGCCATGGTCCACTACCAGACTGTGGCCTGCTGGCCAGCAGGCCGTGGAACATGCTGGCCAATGTGCGCACGTGTGTATGTGTGCTCACACCCCCACTCATGCTAGCGCCAATGCCGCTATGCAAACAGGGCGCCACATGGCAAAAACGGGGCAGTGCTAGCAAGTGTCACGTGGACGCTAGCACCGCCCCATTTGCGTCGTGTGTGCTCGCGGCCCTTTTTGTGTGCGTGCGTGTGCGTGCACGTAAAACGCTTCCCCTTCCCTTTCCCTCTGGTCTGCCAACCGAGAAAGGTTGGAGACCTCTGCTTTATAATACCTCCCAGCTGATAGTTGGGAATGATAGTTTCTCAAGGTGACATTTTGTTTTTTAAGAAAGTGTTCTTCTTTTTTTCTGGCAAACCGTCAGCAATTTAGCTTTTGAATCAATTCACAAAATGGTTTTCAAGAGCAATCAATGTGTTTGCTAACAAGAAAAAAACAGGGTGATTTACACTCCATGGAGCCAACAGTATACAAAGCAGAGTACCCTTAAAATATACATTTAGAGGTTATGCATGTGTGTGCACATGCATGCATGTGTATGTCTATGTCTCTTTGTGTATTCATTCCTCAATAAAGTGGTTTTCTAGGGAAGCATATCCTTCTTCCTCTACCAAAAGCACAGGGAAGTTTTTTTAAAAATTGGTTCAAAGTTTTGTATTTATGCATTTGTGCTTGTTTTTCTTCCTTTGACTTCATATGTTTGAGGGAATGTTACCGAATGCCAGATTAGGACCATAGCTTGGCTTTAACAAACCTCTTAAATCTACCCTTGGTAAGGTATACCCACACTTGTGAAGATGTGATTAAAAGCAAGCTGTTACCCTTCTATTTTCTTTATAGACTCTTTCGTACTCCCCTTGCCTTTTTTTCTTACTCCCCCCCTTACTTACTTTCTCAATCTATTTTCTGCTTAATCCCTCTTTACTCCTCTTCCTTTCTATTTGGGGCCATTAGAGATAAAGTTCTTCAAAACAAATTGGAACAAGATTCCAGCTGTAAAGATAAGACTTCACCAGCTACTTCTCTTTCCCAGCTACAAACAGCAAGGAAAGGCCATACCAGTGTCTCTTATTTTTCCACTGTCAGAGCAAAAATGGAAAACAGCTAGTGGGGCACACTGGTTAATATGCATGCCTAGAAACTGGGAGACCATGGATAGGAGTCCTCCATTAGGTACAGAGAGCCAGCTGGGTGACTTTGGGACAGTCTCTCTCTTTTAGCCAGACTCTACAGCAGGGGTGTCAAACTGCCGGCCCATGGGCCAGACGCGTCATGTGGAAGCCGCGCCCACCCCATTGCCAGCAATGGCAAAACTGTCCCGATACGTTGCGCGACATCACGTGACGTCGCGAGTTTGACATGTCTGCTCTACAGGGTTGTTGCTGTGGGGAAAATAAAGGGTGGGTGCATTAGGTCTGTGCGCTGCTTTGAGTAGATCAGAATAAAAGCGGGAGAGGAATCTAATGATAAATAAAAGTGTGAATATTTGTCAGAGCTGGAGATAGGCCTGCTTTTTAAGTAGGAAAATGAAAATGGATCTGACCATTTCCAAATGTTTCCATTTGTTAAATTTCCACTTCTCTTCACAAATCACCACAGAGTATATGAGTGTGTCATGCAGTTTTACTCTCCAGCCACACCCTCAACAACAGTTTTTGTCCTTTTCATTTTTCTCTCCTTGTTTTCTCACCTCTCTCTTTCTCTCTCCACTGGAGTCTGAGTGGCAGCATGTTCACCCATCAAGAGAGGGGTGTCCCTCCAGGGATCTAGTCTCCAGTACCTGCATACCAGACAGGACCAGTGGGCCTGCTGTCTCTACCTCTGCCCACCGCAGCCTTGGATAGCAGCTTTGTCAACTCATCAGCCCCTGTGACAGCATGGCTGCCCTCAAGGGCAGGACTGAGCTTCTTCTCCCCTTTCTCTCTCCTTTCGCTGACTCACATCAGCACAGCAGCAGCCCTATCAGGCCACTAAAATTCATACACCACGTGTAGCTCAAAATACTATATGGGCAACCCTTGACTTAAAACCAGAACTGAGCCCAAAATTTCCTGTTGCTAAACAAGACATTTGTTGAGTTTTGTCCCATTTTACAACCTTTCTTGTCACAATTGTTAAGTAAATCACTGCAACTGTTAAGTGAGTAGCACGGTTGTTAAGTGAATCCCCATTGACTTTGCTTGTCAGAAAGGTGGCAAAAGGTGATTACGTGACCCCGGGACACTGTGACCATCATAAATATGAGTCAGTTGCCAAATGTCTGAATTTTGAACACGTGACCAATGGGGATGCTGCAAGGGTTGTAAGTGTGAAAAAGTGGTCATGAGACATTTTTTTTCAGTGCTGTTGCAACTTTGAATGGTCAGTAAATGAACTGTTGTAAGTTGAGGACTACCTATATGGGCAAAAAGTTGCAACTCCTTCTGTCCAGGAAAATGTAGGAATCTGCACTCTATCAGCGATTAGAGTAGGAAGTTCTCAGCATCTTCACCATGGCAGAATCCCTAGAATTCCATTTTTAGTAGCAAAAGTCCCTAGGCCTTCTGATACTCAAAAGAAGTTGTAGAGAGAGAAAATGTCCATCATTCTGGGCTTTTAGAATGCTGTCTACCTTCTCTGGGCACAGCAAGATGGAGTTTTCACAGGATGGAAGCAACTATTCTCTGCTTCTCTCCCACAGAAGGGTTCTTATTTCTCACCTGCCTACAGAAATCAACACTTTCCTTATGTCTGGGAAAGCCATTCTGGCTGCAGCTCAGTTGCACTGTGATATGGATATGAAACGAGTTCTCTTTGGATTTGTTTGACAGCAAAAGCCCAGGATCCACAGAAATGCCTCTTGGCCACAGCACAGATGGTAGCAGCGATGGAGTCCCTTACCATCCAGCACTCAGTTAAAAGGTGGTAAAACTCTGAGGGCTAAGCAAGGTAGTGTGAATAAATCAGCATCCTCTTTAGGAAACTGTGTTGGTAAAAAATTAGGACTGAGGTAATTTTGTTTGAAAAAGTGGCTGCTGGTTGTCCTTAGCAGCAGAATATAAACATAATTGTGGGAAAAAAATTCTCTTTAAAAAAAAAAAAAGCCTGAAACTGTTTGCAGATAACCCGCCAATTAAAAAAAAAAAAATTGCTGAAAAATTTGACAGAACAATACAGATAGTCCTCAGTTTGGAACCATTTGTTTAGTGATCATTCAAAGTTACAAGACTACTGGAAAAAAAAAGACTTATAACTGGTCCTCACACTTATGAGCACTTCAGCATCCCTACAGTCACATGGTCAAAATTCAGGCCCTTGGCAGCTGACATGTATTTATGACCCTTCCACCATCCTAGGGCCACATGATTGCCATTTATGACATTATTGGGGGTTTCTGACAACCAAAGTCAATGGAGGAAGGAAGGTGGATTCAATTAATGACTGTGCAAAAAGATCAGAAAATCAGGCACGATTCATTTAACAACCACGTGTCTTAGCGACACAAGTACTGATTCCAATTATGGTCATAAGTTGAGTACTACTTGTGGTTATAGTATAGGCTGTGCTGACGCCATCTGATTTTTTTTTCCTGATCCACACATCCCTAATCAGGCTTCATTTTTGCCTACGTGTGTGTGTGGGGGGGGTGTTTCTGTAAAAAAGAAATCAGTACCTGACGGGGGCATTTAGTATGGAAAAACTTCTCACATATCTGCCTCTTCCCAAATTTATTCCAGAGGAATGTGGAAAAGGCAAGCAATAGAGAGTCATAATATGTAAGCAGAAGTCCACTTTATCAGCAGTGAATATTATCCACTGGTATATAATAAATCGGAACAGTCATAATAATTTTTTTTTTAAAAATTATACAGCTGTCCCTGGAAATAAAATTTAAAGAACTGGCAATCTAGACATTCTGAACCAAGGAATGAAAATAGCCTCAAGACAAATAGGCATTGTGACACCAAGTAAGATCTCAAGAATCCCAAGGTTCTAGGTTTGTATACCTAAACCAGTTTGTTTACCTAACTGCAGACCAAGCAGCTTTCCCCCCCCACTCCTCACCCCCCACAAATGATGAAAACTCAAACAGTAACCAGCATAGAGAAGTGGTTAAGGCTTGGGACTAGGAGCGGGGAGATACTCTAGCTTGCCCTCAGAAATGAGCCACTCTCTCTTGGCCCTCTCTACCTCCTTGGAGTGTTGCCATAGGGAAAAATGAGAGGAGGGAGATAATAATAATAATAATAATAATAATAATAATAATAATAATAATAATAATAATAATAATAATAATAATAATAATAATAATAATAATAATAATAATAATAATAATAATAATAATAATAATAATAATAATAATAATAATAATAATAATAATAATAATAATAATAATAATAATAATAATAATAATAATAATAATAATAATAATAATAATAAAGTTGGAGGGGACCTTGGAGGTCATCTACTCCAACCCCCTGCTCAGGAAGGAAACCCTATACCATTTCAGACAAATGGCTGTCCAGTCTCTTCTTAAAAACTTCCAGTGTTGGAGCCTTCACCGCTTCTGGAGGCAGGTTGTTCCACTGGTTAATTGTTCTAACTGTCAGGAAGTTTCTCCTCAGTTCCAGGTTGCTTCTCTCCTTGATTAGTTTCCATCCGTTGCTTCTTGTCCTGCCTTCAGGCGCTTTGGAAAATAGCTTCACTCCCTCTTCTTTGTGGCAGCCCCTGAGATATTGGAACACTGCTATTATGTCACCCCTCGTCCTTCTCTTCATTAAACTAGACATACTCAATTCCAGCAACCGTTCCTTATATGTTTTAGCCTCCAGTCCCCTGATCATCTTTGTTGCTCTTCTCTGTACTCTTTCTAGAGTCTCAACATCTTTTTTACATCGTGGTGACCAAAACTGGATGCCGTATTCCAAGTGTGGCCTTACCAAGGCATTGTAAAGTGGTATTAATACTTCACGTGATCTTGATTCTATTGCTATTTATTTATCAAATTTCTGTACCGCACATCACACTTGTATGCCCCTGAGCTATGTATGACACCTTGTGCTCCTGAATGAATGGTGGGTTGTAAATCCACTCTATAAATGCATTTCATATAATGCCAGAATTCTCCTTCATCTCTCCCAAAAGGAAGTCAAGCTGGCACGCACAGATTGCTGCCCGTGTAGTAATGTCTCCCCAATTAGGCTTCTTGGGCGCACATGGCTTGGGAAAGATTTTAACGCAGCTTCACTTAAGATACAATTCAAGTGTACCTTAAGTAGACCGACTAAGCCTTATGCTGTACATCTATCTCGGTTACATATAGTATACTTGCTTGCTTCAGAACCTTTATTCATAGAAGCGAAGAGGCATAACATCTCCTCGGATTAAAAACCCCAAGAGCTGCCAAGAATTTTACTGAAGACATCCATTCTGTTGAAACCATGACAAGTTGAGTCACTCAATAAATGAGAGGAATCATATCTGTACTGGCAATATTGGCTTGCTCCCTTTGAATGGAAGAATCACTCACTCATTTAGCTCCCAATCTTAAATTTATTCATACGGTACTTCCCAAAGTGAGAATTTATAACACATCCATGTTATAGCTGGCAGTGCTTAATTTTTCAGGACCAAGCTTTTTGAAACAGAACACAGTAGATTATTTAAAATCAGGCTTAATGGCCTTGTTAGAAGAGCCAGCAAATTCCTTTAGGGAGAGTGTCAATTAATTAAAACAACAATAACCATTCCCAGAGGAGCAGTAATCTGAGCTTCTGGTTCTAACAATCTCAGAGCACACTAACATGATTGTTTTTGTAGCTTCTTAGTATAAAGTGTTATTCACCGATCCTTGTTAGTTATAAGCTCTTAATCAGTATCCTAGATACAGCTTCTTAGCCAACTCGGGCATCTGAAATGTAAAACCGAGTTAGAATAAGCTCAGTATGGCACATAGATCATTCTTTGCAGTCAAATAAATGATGCTCAGGATCTTATCTTTGCACTATAGGAGATATGTGATCCTGGCCAAAATGCTGCTTTATCTTCTAGTGCAAATAACACTTTTGTGGGGAATTCGAAACACTTCTACAACCGCCCTCACTCCTCTCTCTGAATAAATTTAAATTCATAAAAATCAAACACAGACACAGACATATACACATGACGAATAATACAAGGAATCAGAACATTTTAAAATCTCATTTGACCAGCATTCTGCTCTGCAGGATGGAGAGTACAAACTGACATTTCCCTAATCAAAATTTCATGCATACAAAAAGTAATTTACATGCCTCTATAAAGTAGTGGCTGATGATAAACCACACGCACATAATTGCCTGGTTGACTTAATGGCCACTAAAGCTAGCCCCTAGTGACAGTATCTTAAAAAAAATGCAGGACCACCTGCTGTGCTTCTTAATACTTCTTCCATTAGGTAAACTATTTGGAAGTTATTTATGAATCCAGAGCTTTCAATCAGTGTCCTCAATGGTTTGGGAGGCATTCATGCTGTCTGCCCCAGTGGTGGGATCTGATATTTGTCCAGTTACTTCCCTGGCAGAACAGTAGGGGGAAAAATGGCTTGCCTGGTTGTTATTGTCTGTTAAAATGGTTCGGCAGTTGACAAATGTAAAACAGGCAGATACCCCATAAGACACAGTCCACAATGTCTGGTAGATGCCCTCAAATAACCAGTGGGATCGTTTTTGGAAGGGTAAGGATGTTATAAGGAGCTACATAAGGGAAAGAAAGACAGAAAGATTCATTAGATAAGGTATATTTCACTCACTGGAGTTGAATTTTACTCTTTGTGAAAAGTCACTTCGAGTTATTTTTTTTATTAATGCTTTGCTTTTCTCACCTATAAAGCATAGCAATGTTTGTATGAAATGTTTAAGTTTCCATAATGTATGTTTAGCAGATACCAACTTGGTTTGGGAGGCATTCTGTTCCTTTGGTTAAAGTGGACACAACTTTTTCAGAATAATAACAGAAGAACAGAGTTGGAAGGGACCTTGGAGATCTTCTAGTCCAATCCCCTGCTCAAGCAGGAGACCCTATACCAGTGATGGCGAACCTATGGCACGCGTGCCAGAGGCGGCATGCAGAGCCCTCTCTTTGGGCACGTGTGCTGTTGCCCCAGCCCCACCTCCCCCCATGGCCCCCTCCTCACCAGCAGCCCCTCCGGAGGAGAGTTGCCCCTGGGCGCAGCCCACGTGGAGCAGCATAGCCAAGGACATGGCAGCCGGGCAGCAGAGACAAGACTCCGCCCTCACGCCCCGTTGCACACAGATGATTCTGCGGGCAGAGGGCGTGGCCACCATGGCACTGCAGGGCCGCCTGGGTGATCTACGGCGGGCTGTGGAGGCAGTAGATGGCCCTGCGGGCGGGCAGGGAGGGGGGTGGGGCAGTTTTGGGGCACTCGGTGTCTAAAAGGTTCACCATCACTGCCCTATACCATTCCAGACAAGTCACTGCCCAGTCTCTTCTTAAATAAAAGAAATCTCTTCTTTTCAATTAAAAAAACCCAAGCTGTTTGGGAAACAAGGTGGGTGAAAGAAGTAAGCAAGGGACATTGTAGGAAGAATGAAAAGACTGAGGACAGAAGCAGAATAAAGAAATTAATACTGTTGAGAAAGCAAAATAAAAGAATATAATTTTGTTGGAACTCAACAAACGTACTGGCTTTCTGCATTTATTATTGCATTGTGGGCAATAGAAAGAGAAATGTAGGGCCAGATGAAAGCAACTGATGCCCTAAACGCAGCCCAATAATGGAAACATAACTCTCATACTATGGGACAGAGGCAAATATGATATCTGCTGATGCCTTCAAAACAAACTTTTAATGACAAAGAAAAACTTCTGATCAAAGAGAGAAACAACCTGGAATTAAGGAGAAACTTCCTGACAGGAAGGACAATCAACCAGTGGAACAGCTTACCCCCAGAAATCGTGGGCACTCCATTACTGGAGATTTTAAAGAAAAGACTAGACAATCACCTGTCCAAGATGGTGTAGGTTCTCCTGCTTGAGCAGGGGGCTGGACTACAAGACCTCCAGGGTCCCTTCCAGTTCTATTCTATTCTATTCTATTCTATTCTATTCTATTCTATTCTATTCTATTCTATTCTATTCTATTCTATTCTATTCTACTCTATTCTACTCTACTCTACTCTACTCTACTCTACTCTACTCTACTCTACTCTACTCTACTCTACTCTATTCTATTCACAATGCAGATTAAAGTTGAACACAGCAGATATGAAGAATTGCAAAAAAAAGATTAAAATTTACTGTGGCAGTGAAAAAGTAAAGGGTATGATAGTTACAGAGGGAAAAAATTGTGCTTAAAGGTCAATCCAGGGCTAAAGAGATGGTTGGCAGAGAGAAACTGCTTTTTAACCTACTTTCCCAATCTAAAAAGATTCACTCTGCATATTTCTATGTCACATACCTTCTGTAGAATACAGACATGGCCCTGAAGATGGAATTCAGTGACTGTTAGGTAAACATCAACTTCGGCCAGATAGACAGGAAGAAGTGAGAAAGAAACTCAAGGTATTATAAATTGACAATGTCAACCTCTTGCAAAGAAAATCTATACAAAATGTTTTATAGATGGCACTTACCATCAGCAAGATTAGCAAAAATGTTTAAAAATATGTCAGATAAATGTTGGAAATGTAATTATAAACCAGGTACTTATTATCATGTGTGGTGGACATGTGTAAAAGCAAAGAGATATTGGACAAAAATACATACCTGGCTAGAAAAGATGTTGGGGAAACATGTAGATTTTAAACCTGAACTTTTTTTATTGCGTATATTGCCAGAAAAGCTTGATAAACAAAGTGCATATCTGCTTTTGCATGTGATAACAGCGGCAAGAATTATATTCGCACAATATTGGAAAAAGGAAGAAATACCATCGGAGGAAGAAATAATAAAAAAAATACTAGACTGTACGGAAATGGATGGACTTACTCTGAGGTTGAAAGAAAAAGAAGAAACAGAATGTTTTCAAACTTGGGACTTATTTTATCAGTGGTTGGAGAAACGTACTAGGGATTAGGAATTTAATTTGTATTAGTAAATGATAAACTCAGACAACACGTTTGTTGAATAAGCACGGTTGAACTGTATTAAAAAATCAATAAAAAACTTAGAAAAAAAAAGAGAGAAAGAAACTCAAGATTGCCATGCCTTTATTTTCTTTAATAGAAGAGGGAAGAGAGCATTTCTGCCAGGCTTTCAAGATTCTGTTATGATACCCTATGTATACCCTGGTGAAGTGGGCACAGCAGCGCCTGCATTTTCTGCGCCGCATGAGAAAAGCACATCTTCCTTCCCCTGTCCTGACCACTTTCTACAGGGGGACAATCGAGAGCATCCTGTCATACAGCATCACAGTCTGGTTTGGAGGCATCACTGCTTCAGACAGGAAGGCGGTGCAGAGAGTGGTGAGGATGGCCGAAAAGATCATTGGCAGTTCCCTCCCTACCATCCAGGACATAGCACAGAAGCGTTGCTTGAGCAGGGCCCGCAAGATTTTCTGGGACACTACACATCCTCTTCACAACCTGTTTTCCTTGTTACCTTCTGGGAGGAGGCTTCGTGGTATCCGTAGCAGAACATCCAGATTCAGCCATAGTTTCATTCCATACAGCATTAACCTTGCGAACTCTCAAACTTCCTCCTTGCGTTATATATTCAAGATGGACAGTATTTAATATTTATTTGCTATGTATATGTAGGGATGTGGGTCTATATATATGTTGTACATAGTATGTTTAGGTGTGTGTCATGTATATGTTTCACTTTGAGAGCGGGCAACTAAATTTCATTTTTTATGTGTGCCATTGTGCCCACAATATAAAAATGACAATAAAGGTTATTTATCTTTATTTATCTTATCTTTATCATAACAAAGCAGAGCTATGGAAGTTTACCTGGTGTCTCTTTCCAGACATGATCTACCTCAAAGGATTGACATCTTCTGTTGCTTGAACTGGAATTTTCAGGACTTTCATCGTTCCCTGCTGCTTTTAGTTCACTTCCATTTTCTCTTCGGAGTTTGAACTGTGCCATCCAGGTTTTCACCTGTTGTTTCACTTGTTCTCTTTCCATAAGAACACAATACAGAGTCTGAACGGCAAACAGCCTTGAGTAATTCAGGCTTTCCCATCACTATGTTGTTTTCATCTAACGCTTATCTTCGTTGTCTTTCTCACAAGCAAGCACCAATCACAACAATGTTTTATTTACAATCCTAATTTAATGTTTCTCTCTCTGTGCACTCTTTCGGTTGTATAAAGCCACCTGCTATCTGACAATTTTAAGAGATGTCTCTTCTTATTTTGCAGGTGATTATATCTCCTTCTCTTTATGCAGAGCAGTTTCTGTATACTTCCAGATAAGAGTTTAATTGTGCTTCTTTATTTTTACCTCAGTTAATTTTATTGGTTTAAGTATCTTCTTTTAAATAAGCCCGTATCGTGCATTTCTCAAAACTGCAAAAATTGAGTTGTATCAGGAGCTTTTTCAAGGACACCCAGACATCCAAAATGATATATTTTGAATATATTATTGTTTTACACAGTGATGTAAAACCTATAACTTGCCACTGTATACACAGGCACGCTGGCTGAGGAATTCTGGGAGTTGAAGTCCACAAGTCATAAAAGGGTCAAGTTTGAAGACC
Organism: Azemiops feae; assembly: GCA_023970755.1. Classification (NCBI taxonomy): domain Eukaryota; kingdom Metazoa; phylum Chordata; class Lepidosauria; order Squamata; family Viperidae; genus Azemiops; species Azemiops feae. The sequence continues at coordinate 517,207 of JALGBA010000441.1, forward strand.
CCTGGGTTAGATGTTTCTTACTTCTTTGCTAGCATCAGTGGTCATCTTGATTTTTGTACTTCAGAATCAGCCAGTTCTTATTTTTCCACCAACTTGATTTCCTGCAGATGTCATTGTGTACCACAGCAATTAAGGAGAATTCTTTTTTTCCCCTCTTCCAGTATTTGGCTTTTACATAAAAAAAATAAAATATTAGCAAATGGTAGAACAGCTCGAGATAGTTTTTCACCACCTAGGGCAGTGATGGCGAACCTTTTAGAGACCGAGTGCCCAAACCGCAACCCAAAACCCACTTATTTATCGCAAAGTGCCAGGGCCTCATCAGCATTGTGGTGCCCTTGGGGGGGGGGGCAGGGAGGCACCTCTGAGTGCCACCTCTGGCACGCAAAACCCGGGGGCGCAAAAATGGGCCACTGTGCTGCAAAGCACAAAAACGGCCGCTGCCACGCCACGGGGTGCAGATACAAGGCACTGCACCACACAAGAATGGAGCAGGGCTAGTGAGTATCACGCAGGCACTAGCCCCACCCCATTTGCAGCGCATGCATGCTCACGGCCCCGTGCGTGCATGCACGCATGTAAAATGCTTCCCCCTCCCTTTTCTTCCAGTCCACCAATCAACAATGGTTGGTGACCTCTGCTCTACCACCTCTACTCAAGCTTGCTAGTTGGCCACTTTGCCTCCTTTGTGCTGGGCGGGGCTCCTGCTCCGGGCGGCGGTGGCAGCCTGATGGACCTGCTGCTGGTGGCAGTGGCACGCATGCCAACAGCGAGGGCTCTGAGTGCCGCCTCTGGCACACGTGCCATAGGTTCACCACCACTGACCTAGGGGGTGAAATTCAATCTTGGTTTATAAGACTTATTTTATCATTAACCAAGGTTCCCTGACCAGGAGTCCTGCAGACGTGTTGGGAATGCCTGTCAGCAGTGTCATTTTGGACCAGTGTCATTCTAATGCGTCTATAAGAAAGGCTTGCTTCCTTGTAACTTCCAGGATGGATTTCAAAGTTCCCTAAAATTAACCACCGTAATGTACATTAATTGCACTTAATGGCATCAATGTAATTTGTGCAGCATGACAGAATATTCCACACTCTTAGTAAGATGTGTATGTGTGGAGATGTGTGTTTGTGTTTGTATTTGTGCTGGCAGAGTTGCTGCCACGTGCTGATTTGAAAAGAAGGTTTCCATTCAAATGGTTCCCTATGGGTATGTACTACCTACAGACTGAGAAGCTTCTTTCATTCTTCTAAAGCTTTTTGTTGCTTTTGCTCCACTACAAGCAACAACAGTGGCAAAAGCAGAATTCCAGCATCGACATCGCAGGTGCTCTTTTGTATCCGCTCCACATAACATTTTTCTGTTTTTTCCCCCTCCCTCAAATAGGAACAAGCCACTTTTGATGTAGCATCGATCTGTATCGAAAATTACTGTTCTCAAATATGAATAATTTCCCAGTCTAGTCTCCTTAAATAATCTAAACTATTCCACATAGTTGCATTGCCTTTTAAAATGAAAATTCACTCATACATCCAGTAGGAAATCCGTTTATGATTTTCAGAAACAAAGAATTTTTTTTTCTTATACAGAAGTGCATTCTATTCTAGAAATTCTTTTATACAAGAAGTGACATGTCATTTTTATTGGTATATGCTGTGGAATATTATCTTTGCAATTGAATGTTATAACATTTGGGATAGGCAAAGGGAGTGAATGTTGATTGTTTTGTCCTAGAAAGACATTAGATATTCCTTCTATTTTAAAATGTTATTTATTTATGTGCTTTTGAGTCAGTGTCAATTCCTGGTGATTGCGTGGACTAGTCCATGCAATTTTCTTGGCAAGATTTTAGAAGTAGATTTTAAGAGAGAATTGACTGGTCCAATTGTGAGTAGAACTCACAATCTCTCAGTTTCCAGCATGGTGCCTTAACTATTACCTTAAGCTGGTTCTCATTTGTTCTGTAAAGGATCACCCTTTCTTTTCTTTTCACCTCTAGTTTTCTACACTTTTTATCCTCTCATTTCCTTAGTCCCTTCCACATTTTTTTCTGTCATCCATCAACCTATCAAGTTCCTCTTTCTCATAGCCAAAGTCAGCCTGATAAGATTGTCCAGGGGTTTTTTTCCCCCTCAACATTTAATGAAAAGGAACCTTAAAAGGCCTTTGATTAGCTGCAAAAAAAGCAGCTGGGAGCAGTGGTGTGTATGTGTGTGCCTATGAGGTTGCCCGAAGAGCTTCTTCAATGTTCTCTAGTCATTTCGCTGGTTTGGAAAGTGCCACTGAACACAAAAATGGCTTAACAGATATACTGTAGCCTTCAAGAGCCTTGGCACTAGGCTGGAGAAGCTGGATTTTCTGTACCAGGCTGCCCTAAGGCTTCAGTCATAAGCTGCTTCTGGGGATGAAGTATCCCTGTACAACTGTCTTTTCACTTTAACTTCTTTCAATTGCACAAAAAAGCATGGATTGTCCCTGACTTGATAGTTGAATAAGTGCAGGGTCTTCTTCTTCTTTCTTAAATGTAGAAGCATTTCAAAATAAAACCATCCAACCCTACCCAAAAGATCTAAATCAATCAGAATAGAGCTGGAAGGGACCTTGGAGGTCTTCTAGTCCAACACCCTGCTGAAGCAGAAGACCCTATACCAGGGGTGTCAAACTGCCGGCCCGCAGGCCGGATGCATCATGGCGAAACCGTATCCACCCCATTGCTGGCAATGGAAAAAAAGTCACGATACATCATGACACGTAACATGACATTGCGAGTTTGACACCCCTGACCTATACCGTTACATTGCAGTTCACAATCAGTCCCCTTCTCCCCAGCTACCATGGTATTTTTTTTTTTAATTTAGAGAATAGTTCTCATAAATGACTGTAGGGAAAGAAGAACTCATCCTAGAAATGAAGCACATTTTGTCCACTCCCTGCTGAGCAAAAGTTACATAAATTCCAAGGCCAAAAAGAAGGAAGAGAAGGTGGAGATCTGGCTCAACAACTACCAGATGAAGGTAGAAAAAAGACAGTCCTTCCATTCAGATACCCTTCCTACCCCCCCCTTCCCCCATATACTACCAAACCACATGGTCAAAGATGAAATATGTCAAGTTTCGAAGTACGGTTTTGTTGCTGTAACAATTATTGCTTCTCAGCTTACCAACAAACTTGGGGAGTGGGGAAGGGAAAAGGATTGGAAAGCAGACTTCAAAGATTAAGAAAGCAGACTGTGAGAACTAAGGTCAGTTCACCAGGTGTTTGGCCAGACCCAGAGACACTTTCTCATAACAATATTTTCTCATCTAATTGGGCAATGTGACCTGATCAAGAGGAAGGAGGGAGAATTCTATGCTTTTATTATATGGGCTTGGGTGGGGTTTTGCCAGAGCTGTTTTTGCTTTCGTATGTGCCGAAATGATGTACTGAATAAATGTCTCAAAAGTGCTTGCTTGGTTGGGTTCATCAGTCGGAACCTTGACAAAATATTCATTAGTCACAGAATGAGCATCTGAAACAGTTTGTGATTTTTCCAGCAAAGAAGAAATTGTTAAACCATATGCCCATTCTGCCCAGAGGATTTATATAAACTCTTGATTATTTTCTTAAAATTCTGACATGACCTAAAGCCTGTAATTTTTGTTTTCGATTCCTTTTGATAGAGAATAGGGGTGAAGGGCCTTCAGAAAGCACCTATAATTTCCAGGTCTTTGGAAAGTACCAAACTTCAAGAGGAAATAGCTAGCTTAACCACAAAAGTAAACAGAACAACAGGAAAGTACCTGCAGTTCCAAGAACCTATAGTTTAGCCACAAGGACAAGCACAGTAGCAACTGAGCATGCTTAACAGGCTAATCAGTATTATCTGACACACTTTGCATATATTATCTGCTAATTATAATGTACATGTGTTGTATGATTTAGTATGTTTAGGGAGAGTCTCGGGAACCATGTAGAAAGCAGTCAGAAAAAGTGTAACCTCATAATACCTCAGCCAATGGGGAACTAGGAGGGATGCGGTGGCTGGGACAGGGGTATATAAAACAGGGAATGGTTTGAGTAGGAACTTTGGAGAGAATCAAGCTATGATAGCTTCTCCCCATTTGTTGCAATAAATGAAATGAAGATCTTCACTGTGTCTTGGCTGGTTATTGGTCAGCTGAACTACTGGTTGCGACGGAAAACAGCCAGAAGCATGTAATGTATTGAGTTGAATTTATAAAGCAGGTGGCTGGGATTGTGCAGGAATGGTTAGTAGACCACGTGGCCTACCAGCCAGACTTCCTGTCTACAAGCTTGTTAGCATGCATTTGAGCGGGAGAATACAGTGCATTCATTGTCTGCCGCCGCCCAGAGCTGACTGTATAAATAAGGGTGGAGCAATGTTTGTTAGTTTTCTGTTTTGACCTTCAGTAAAGAAGTACTTGTTTCTATTGCTGCCTCTTCAATGCTGAACCAAGCAGAAAACAGAACAAAGCACATAACACTTTCCTTTCTTTTCTTTTCTTTTTTTTTAAAAGCTCAGCATACCTGGACCCATAAGGAAATGAAAGGCAGTTCATTGTTCACTGAAAAAAATGAATGGAACTTTCCCAATGCTGCAAGTTGGGTCCCTCTTGCTGTGTTTCATGTGTTGTTTTATTCTTCCCCGTGTGGAGGATAGGATAGTTTCTGTAAACAAAAACAGATGTACAATAGCCAAAGGGCTCTCTCTGCTGCACAGAACACAGAAAATGCAAGAGTTGTCTTCCGTCCGCATGATCTAACATGGTTTGTGGAAAGAAAGAAAAAATCAATAAGTATCATGAAAAATTCTCAGAGGGGAAGTCTGCATATTCCTATCTTGGAAGCCCCCAAAATAACAATGTGGATTATTAATAGACTGTCTGCAATAACTGTATAGTTGCAACCCTAGACCTATACTGTTATTGCAAACAATGTACTCATATTAATGGTACCCCAGCTTTTTCCTAGGATATATTTCCATTCCATCCTAGCGCACACTGGCATACCAGCTGTTTTCATTAAGCGGTAGGAAAAGAAAATAATTGGCCACATTAACTGCAAAGATCGTGCCTCTCTTTTCACAATATAAAGGTTTGGGTTGTTGTTGGGTTTTTTTTTGTTTTGTTTTTTTAAAAAGGGAAGGAAGGGTGACAGAAACAGTTGCCTAATCCCAGGTTGCATATTGTCTGGCTTCTGGTTTCAATTAAACACACTCAGAGTGGCTATGGAAATTAGCAATTTACTCAAGGTCAAGAGATAATAGCAGACAAGGAATGCCAACCAAAACAGAATATCTGAAAGCAGCTTGCCTGAATGATTTTATTTTTAACAGGAACACACAGAAGAATAGTCTAAATCCAGTCCAGAGTCCCAAAATCCAGATTAGGTTTAGTCCAGAATTCAGAAGCTCATGAGCAGAACGCACATCACCCTTGAGATCAGACATTTGATGCCAACAAGGGTCAGGACTGTCTCTTAAAAAAGCAGGCCACAGCCAACAGCCTTTAATTAAGGAATTTACTTTCTTGCTTGGCAAGAAGCCTCATAGAATGCCTTGGCTCTGCTCTTCACCCTATTTGCCAGGTGTGGGGGCTGGGAGGCAAGAGGTGTGGTGGTCTAGTCGTGAAGATGCTGGCCTCCCACTTGGAAGGTTGAAAGTTCCATCCTAGATAGCAGCAGATGTTGCTCTCCTAGGGCGCAAAATAAAAAATATATACTGAGAACTCTGCATGGCATCAGGGAGGGCATCTGGTCAGTAAATGCTCAGCTCCATCCAGTCACCCCAACTCTACCCTGAATCAAGAGATTATAGGGTCATAAAAAGAGAGTTGGGGGGGGGGGGCTGGGAGGCCTGACATTATCATCACGTGACTGTTCCAGCTGCTTAGATGGCACCTATGTTTGATCAACCTCAATTGATTCTTGGCTTTAGGTCTCCTGAGGCTTACAATCCATGTATTTTTCTGGAGCCTCTTTCTCAGCGTCTGAGTTGTCTTTGACCTGACAACATATAAAGGGAGGCCTGGGTAGATCATTTTTCAAAGAAATGTTTGAAGATCAGAACAGTAGATATTTGAAATATCTATTTGAAATATCTACTACTAGATGTTTCTAGTAGTAGAAATACTACAAGAGTATTTCTTGCTCCTTCATTAAGTGATTGCTTTTATTGGTATTGGTTTTCTAATGGACATGAGAACAAGCTTATCCCTTCCTGGAAATGTTGGTTAAGGGAAGTATCAGTTGGACAAAACTGCCATATGAGTTTCAGAACAAAACTTGTCAATAGCAATTGAAAAACTTACTCTAACTGACAGACACCATTTTAAATTTCCCAGATTACCCTATTATGGCAGGATGAAATTTCTCCTAGAAAGTAAAAATAAACAAAAAATGGGCATTTCTTTTTTTATAGATTACTCTTTCTCTCCTTTAATAATTTTTCTTGGGATGGGATAGTCAGATATCAGCTATTACTTGGAAAGAGGGCTGAAGAAACTTCCTTGAAAAGTGTAAAAATTGCCAACATTCTCATTTCATGGAGAAGAGGGCACAAAACTGGGACAGGGTTCATCCTCAAAGGCTGGGATAAGATTGGATAACTGCACATTAGATGACTAGGCACTACATTTTGTTGGTTTTAATGTGTTTATTTTTATAGTTTTAATATGGTTTTATATGCCAATTTAACTTTTGGTTAACCCACAGTTGGTTAGAAGATAGGCAACTATATAAATGTTTTAAATAAATATATCTAGTCCTGTGATCATGCTTGCAGGATCCTTGCAGGTATGGGGGCAATTTTCACATAAGAACAAATGAAGCTTTCTCATATCAGGTTGTGTTAAAGTGAATGCAGTGGCAATGTGTTAAGATCCATTAGAAGTGTCACCTGGTTGCCTGAAGCATCTTGTTGTTACTACTTAGGGAAGAGATGTAAGATTTAGCTGTGTTTCATGCTACAGTTAGCACTTTAGCTATTTTACAAAGAGTCATCCTACTTTCATTATAAGCCATTCTGCATTCTCTACTATGACACAGATCAAACTGAGCCTAACCCAGAACAGTCATCAGTGAGAAGGAGAGCGCCTTCTTCACAACATATTTTCAAATCATCCTGAGTGGTTATTTTAGCTGTATTGATTCCAAATGCTTCTCCATATAAAAAACACGTTCTCCTACTGCATAGAGATTGAACAAGTATTCAGTAGGTAGCCCTGACTTATGATCACAATTGAGACCACAGTTTTGGGACCCAGCAAACAAGGCAGTGGGTTAAGTAAATCGTACCTGCTTTTATAACAATTTTTGCTATAGTTAAATGAATTACTGTAACTGTGAAATGAATCACAGGTCATTAAATGAATCCAGCTTCCTCCATTGATTTTGCTTGTCGGAAGCCAGCTGGGAAGATTGCAAATGGCAATCACATGACCCTGGGATGCAACAAACATTGTAAATACATGCCAACTCACAAGCACCCAAATTTTGATCATGTGGTTGTAGGGATGCTGTGATGGTCGTAAGTTGAGGACCAACTATTTTTTCAGTGTAGTAGCAATTAATCAAGGCCTAGCTGGTAAATGATAAGCTGACTAGGAATGGTCATAATTCCCTGCCCCTTTGATAAATTGATGCTGAACATTATTGAATAAGAAATGTTTGTCATATTTGATTTGATAAATCACATATGATAAACATGTGATTCCTTTGGCTTCTGGATAAAAAAATCCAATATAAATCGGTGTGAAGAATATCTGTTAGCCCATGGTTTTGTTTCATTCTTATAGTCAGTATTCATGTTCCATTCAAAGACAAGGAATAGTTTCTGATGTCATAAGATTTTTTTAAAGTGAGAAATTATGCATGTTAAACTCTGCTTATGAACTCCTTATAGTATGGGTTTATTTTAAACAGGCCTATAATATATATACTCCATTAGGCACAAAAGACACAGTGTCAAGGGCCTAGAAAAGCTTTTAAGCTTTTTTTTTTATCCTGAAAATATGAAAAGTAGCAATAACATTTGTATAGCCTAGAATCAAATACACATAACATATTATTGCTATTTTTATTATGCATATACCTACTGTGACTTATTCTCTGCAATATATTGAATAATAGATGCCCAGGGAATACTGTTATAAACCCAAAGCATGTGGGTGATTATCACAACTAGGACCTACAAAGATAAATGTGGCTAGGGCTTATAAAGCCTGAAGGTTAATAAGGATAACAACAATCTAATAAATTATTTTTTCATTGCAATTCTGTTAGTATAGGGCAGGGGTATAGGCAACCTGGGCTCTTTTATGGCTGGCTCAGGAATTCTGGGAGTTGAGTAATATAAACTTTGTGACCTTATTTATATTGTTAAATATTAGGTAAGTTGATAAGTTACATGCAAATTCATTTCTGATTGCTTAACTTGAACTGCATAGACAATTTTGTTGTATTTTTCATGGGGAGATTTATTCTCTGCTCTGGAAATATTAGAATAATTTGCAGGAAAAACCTAGCTGACTAACATGCTAAAATGCATCACTGATACAGTGTTATAAGTGCAGTATCTACATGTGATGTTACCAAATTGTCAAACTGCTAAGATGGAGAAAAGGTGGCATATACAATTAATACTGGAACAATGAAAATGTAGATTTTCCTTTTTAATTAATTCAAATGGGAGATCTCCAATTATATTCTTGCACTGTGTCCAAGCCCAGATTCATAGAAATACTTGTCTTCCGGTTTTTGCCTTGCCGCGTGTGAATCTTTAGAGCATTTCTGATATGAATGAAATCTAGTGATGATGACCATGATTTTGCCAGCCATTTTTTTTCTTCCCCCAACATCAAAGTTGTATCTCTGAATATGTTCTTTTTAAAAAAAAAAAACTATTCTTTCAAGATCACAAGGGATGGAACATTTTCATATTTTGAGAATTGCAAATTCTGCTATCATCACCACTAGAGAGAAAATTCTCCTTGAATTTTACCCTCCACTGGAGAAATCAGCCAGATTTATTTATTTCATTCACTTGCAAGCACCTTCAGTTGCCACTATATTGTACAGGCAATATACAAAGATGACAACAGCAAAAGGTAGCAAAACTTAAAAAAAGGAAAAAAAGAACTCATGTGGTAGACCTAGCACAACAATTGCACATTTAGCATGCAGGAGTCAGTGCCAGTCAAATCAATATTCAAAGCAGGATTGTAATGGCAATTGGGAGATAAGAGGAAAAACTACAGAGCAGACATCTCTTCCCACCCCCCCCCACCCTCACCTTTACAATTCAAGAAAATAGGGAGGGTTCCATCTGAGACCTTTGCCATGCCCCATTCCTTCTGCAGGCTCAGCTGCCTCTTATCTAATTGTTGTCCCATCAACAGTTAAACATGTAAAACCAACCATTTACCGCATTAGTGTTTGTTTTTAATTCAGTAGAAAACTATTATTAACAGATCTCCTGTATATCAGATACATAGTATGACTTTTTATCCGACTTTACAGAGCAGGGGTGTCAAACTGCTGGCCCGCGAGCCGGATGCGTCATGCCGAAACTGTGCCCACCCCATTGCTGGCAATGGAGAAAAAGTCGTGATACGTCGTGACACGTCATGTGACGTTGCAAGTTTGACATCCCTGTTATAGAGGATAAGATTTTTCAGGAATATTATCCATTAATGGGAAGCACCTGTGCAACTGACCAAGCACACAGATCACCTAATAGTTTTCTTTTTCCTGTTGGGACTGAAGGGTTCTGTAACTGGAACAAAAAGAAATTGTTTAGATTAACTATTGCTGTCTCGCTTCTGTAATCACCGTTTGTTTCAGGGACAAATTTCATGCAAGCTTGGGAAACGTACATGGATGGGATGTACTGAAGGAGGGAATAAGGGAATGTACAGGAATGATTGATGTCTTCCTTATGGTATAATGGCTGTATTGTCTGATTTTCATTGGCTAACAAAGTTTATAAAGCAATGCTACAAACTTTCTAAGGTGTGGCACTTCTGGACGTAACTCTGCCAGCGTTCCAGATTGTTTGCCACCCAGCTGTTTTATTTGATCAATATTAAAGCACTGATTCCTCAAGAAGCCTCCGTTTGAGTTGCCTGATTAGACTTTTAATGGTATCTCAAATTTAAGTAAGGACCAGTGACCCTACATGATTAAATATGCTTTTTAGACTTTCTTAATACAGGTAGTCCTTAACTTACAACAGTTCATTTAGTGGACTGTTCAAAATTACAATGGCACTGAAAAAAGTCACTTATGACCATTTTTCACACTTACGATTGTTGCAGCATCCCTATGGTCACGTGATCAAAATTCAGACATTTGTCAAGTGACTCATATTTATGACGGTTGTAGGGCCCCAGGATCACATGATCACCTTTTACGACCTTCTCACAAGCAAAGTCAATGGGGAAGCCAGATTCACCTAACAACCAGGCTACTAACTTAGCAACTGCAGTGATTCACTTAACAACTAGGGCAAGAAAAGTCGTAAAATGGGGCAAAACTCATTTAACAATTGTCTCACTTAGCAACCGAAATTGTGGGCTCAATTGTACTGCTGTACTGCTTTTATTATTTTTAATAAATAACTCAAGGTGGTGAACATACATAATACTCCTTCCTCTATTTTCACCACCACAACAATTCTATGAGACAGTGACTGGTTCAAAGTCACCCAGCCACTTTGAGGCCTTCTGGTTTCTAGGCCAGCACCTTCACCACTACACCAAACTGGGTCTCTTTGTAAACATTTCTAATCCATATCTGTGCACTTGTATTATCTCTTGAAAAAAAATGATGTAAAATGATGTCCTCTTTTATCTATTTTTTTTTTTTTTTTTGGCTTCTGCAGCCCATATTGAATGGTCTAAAGTAGGGGTGTCAAACTGGCGGCCTGCAGACTGGATGCGTCATGTGAAGGCCACGCCCACCCCAGCTCCACAAAGGCAAAGAAAGTCACGATACATCACGATACATCACGTGACGTGATCGAGTTTGACACCTGTGCTCTAAAGTCTCAGTGAAAGTTTTCAAGGAATACTGTTCTGTGTTCAAGATAAAGATTCCTTAGCTTTCTAGTCCATCTGTGCAGGATGATCCAAAGATTAGCTGAGCTCCTCTAATTTCAGACTTCCAAGTAAATACACAGGGAAGAGTTAGAATGCTATGGTATTAGTAAATGGCTATATATATCAAAGAACAGTTCCTGTCCTCTGTATAAGACAAAGCAAAGCTTCCTAGATGACATCCAATTAAAGGACTCAACAGGAACATACATGGGAATTCCACCACCCATTTGTGCTTGCAGTTGCCAGCTTGCTATTAATGTTAGATGTTCCTATACTAATTCACCTGCATATTGTGGCCCATTGATCATAAGATAAAAATGGTAATTCTGTTACACCAATCCTAGGAAATGCATTGCCATTTTTTTCTACCAGCCACTAGTATAAAAAATATTAGTTGTCAGAAAACAATCCAATTTTCTAGAGTTAATCTGTGCTATTAAGAATTATAGAAACCAGGTATGATCGGTGGTTTTTGGTATTTTGTTTTTATTGTCTGACAAAATATGAACATTTTCACACACACACACATATATATATATATTCTCTTATTTTAATCTTTGACCTTGGAAAAGTAAAATATATTTCCTTGACTAGTGAGATCTGAATACCTCATTGACGTTCCCATGCCACCCTATGTCTCCCTCTCATATTTAAAATTAGGATACGGCTCTGCAAGTTTAAAACAAAACACTGCAATTTGTTTTCAATATTAATTTCACACTGGGTATGGAAATATCAGAAAGACAGCATTATAAAATTTTCTAAAGAAAAACAAGTCAATTCAGGAATGTCAAAACAGCCAAAGGGCTTATATTCAAAGCTCTCAGCTTTCTTCCTGCAAAATTTGAAATGGAAACAGGCTTAGAAATGGATTACAGGCAGGGTTAGCATTAGGATATTATGGGATTCCACATGTTGTTTGACTTCCGAGTTTATCCACGTTGGCAACTCACTTCTACTGTTCTAAATAATTTATGTCAATATTAAGATATAGAATTTTGTAGGAAAAAAAACTATATAGACTCTTCCTATAACGTATCGTCTCAGCTCCAAGTGCCTCATTTCCTCACTAGATTTCCACTAACATGGTCCAAACTCACCAAGAAATGTTGTCTTCTTTAGGTGTCTCACTTACATACAATAAATAACTTGCACAATAGATTATGATAAGTTATAGCTTCATAAAAAAAGTAATAACTTGTTTCAGGCTGTAAGACAATAATGAAGGAAAATAAGAAGGCAGGCAGGCAAGCAGGATGGATGGATTCTGGCATTTTCTATATGCTTGTATAGTCAGTACACAGATCACTAGAAAATCTAGTTTTAACAACTAGAAAACTTGGATGATTTTCCAAGTTAGTACTGCAATAGAATACAATCGCTCATTTGATCTCAGTGGTAAAGAAAAAATATTGTCTACTTCACAGACAACTTTGCAAAGAATTTCAGCTTCCTCTCCCCCCCCCCCAAAATAGCATTGGCACAACTCCAAAAGGTGACATCATCTGGGTATTTTCCCTATCAGAAAAAAAAACCTCATTTATAGTACGGTCATCTTAATTAAATACAGAAAGGAATCTAAGCTCACCTTTATAAATGCCTATTTCAGTCTTAATATAGTGTAAATTATTAGTCTTTTACACAGCTAACCCAAATGAAGGAAACATACTAATTTTAAAAAATAATTTTATTGATTTTTTTTTTAAAGCAATAAAAGACAATTCAAACTAAAGTCAGAAGGGAAAAGAAAAATAAAGAGAAAAAAGTGCAAGAAGAGATAAAAAGGAAAGAAAAGCAAGAAGAAATAAAAAGAAGAAAGAGGGGAAAAGAAAATAAATATTTAAAGGTGGCTTTCAATCTTCATCAGAAATACAAACGTGGTAGTTCTTCACCTCCTATAAGGTTACACGCAAGTTCTCTTTGTATACATTAATTTAAAGAGACTGTGAAGCTGCATCGGAGGTTTTTATCTGCATATCTGTCCTTGGACCTGCCCCAGATATTGGTGTCAATTTCAGTACAGATGCAGATTTGATTGGTGTCAGTATGCAAAACCCAGCTTCAACCATGAAAAGTGTCTTGAATTCTTTTCTGAAAGCATCACGGGCATCTGCCCACATAAAGCTCAGATAGCAATGCATATGAAATATTTCAGTGTTCTCTAGCACTGATGATGTTACCTAGTCAGGTAATGAAATGTCTACAAACAAACAACTAAGCTCAGAAAGCACCAAGGTCTTCATGTTTCCATATCACAGAGTGGGTCATTTTATAGCTAATGTTAGTTTGTGGATTAGCAGTGGATATATCATAGCTATAGGATGCCTAATCCTATAATCTTTTTATTTGGGGGTGGTTTTTTTTTTCATAATTTCATGCCTATCTCATTCACATTTACTCTGTCATTTTAAATTGCCAAGTTGGTAAAAATGTTATGTCATCAAACTTAATAAACATTGGAAGATTTAAAAAATCGATTGCCTCTATGATGGACACACATACTAGAATAAATGATACACAACTGGGAAAATAATTTAACTCCCCTTAAACCTCACAAAGCACATGCTTTTTCTTGAGGAGAAATAGCATGTGCAAATCAATATACAACTTTCTTTGATATTTTGATTCATACAGTGTATTACTTACTAAGAAGAGTAAATGGTGTATTGTTTATAATTGAAAAAAAGTCCATAATTAGCTTTACCTGACCCCTATTTTAGTTTTCAATTTGAGACTGACAAATAGAGACATGAGTAATCTTTATATGAGTTCATTAGTAAGAACAGCAATTAACTGGCACACAAAAATCCCTTTCCTCATTTGGGCTCCTACTGAAATTGATACAGTTTATCTGGATTGCAAAAATTTTAATTCATAAACAGGTAAGCATTAACTTGCCCAGTGTGATATAAATCAATTTCCTCAATCCACCTTGAACAGAGACTATAAGAATCTTAAAGGAGGGTATTTGGCTATTCCACTTTTCCCCTATCCTACTTAGCATCTTTATATGTTTGCTTCTTTATTTTTCTTTGATTACATTCATATCTTACCTTTCCTGCCAATGCTTATAGTATCACACATAGGACCTTGCTGTAATTTTATTCTTCTAAGAACCCTGTGAGATAAATTGGATTGAAAAAGAATAACCCAATGCAATCCTGCCTAAATGGGAATTTGAGCCTGTAACGTCTCCTCTTTGTTTACTGTACACTTAGGCTTCCAGGTGCCAAAAAGTTGCAATTTGAGCCTGATACATTATAATTTCTAATTAAATTATTGGGTCATTGGCCAGGGAAATGTAGCCATGCTGTCTCCACTCCTGTTTGATATAAACTGTCTCTGCCTAAAGTTTTGCCTTGGCTTTTCCTCTCTGTTATTCGACCCATAAATGCATATAACTTTAATATGGAATTTCAATTAAAAAGTTCAAATTCTCTTACAAGGAGGCCAGAATGCTACCTGAGTTTGCTGTTTTATTCAATATTCTCCTCAAAAATTCATAGTAGAGGAATGACAATCAGAGGACCTGTCTGGTTATTCTGACAGGACGTTTAGAGTGTTTTATCATTCAGATATATATGACGAGACGCTGAGAAAGATACGCCCCAGCGACGCGGCCATGGCTAGATTCTACGGCCTCCCGAAGGTACACAAAGTGGGCATTCCTCTACGGCCCATCGTGTCCTTCAGAGGCACACCAACCTTGGGACTGGCCAAATGGCTTAGCGGTCGCATTGGTCACCTGGTCGATAACAACGAGACCACGGTGAAATCCGCTGAGGAGTTCCTTGAGAGAATAAAGCCCCTAAGGATAGAGAAAGATGAGGTAATGATCTCGTTTGACGTTACCTCACTCTTCACCTCCATCCCCCAAGATCTGGCGGTCACGGTAATAAAGGACTGCCTACAAGAGGAACAAGTACAGCATCCAGATTCTCTCCATACTGACGACTTGGTACAGTTGCTATCCTTATGCCTGAAAACATACTTTACCTTCCAGGGCGTCACATACGAACAAATAAAAGGGACGCTGATGGGATCCCCCATCTCAGGCATTATTGCGGAGCCGGTGTTACAGCAGTTGGAGACGATAGTTATGGCTAAGTACCGCCCCAAATTTTGGGCACGCTACGTGGATGATATTTTTGTAATCATCAAAAGACGAGATAGTTCCAAATTCTTGGGACAATTGAACTCTGTATTTCCAGACATCCAGTTTACGGCAGAAGAAGAGATCCAAGGCACACTTGCCTTTCTGGATGTACTTGTTAGCCGGCGCCCTAACCGCTCACTATGCACGTCTGTTTATCATAAACCCACTCACACTGATAGAATGCTACACTACAGGAGTAATCATCCTGTAGCACATAAAATTAGCTGTGTCAGGACTTTATTCAAATGAGTCAATTCCCACTGCAGCAAAGGTAGAGCCAAAATTGAAGAGAAAAAACATCTGTATCGCATCCTCAGGCTCAATGGCTACCCCACGGAATTTGTGAGACGTTATAGCAGACCACACCAACCTCACAGGGTCCAACATTCCAGGGCAACAACAACATCGGCCACACGCATAACTTTACCTTACATCTGTGGTGTTTCTGAGGCCACGGCACATCTGCTGGCCTCCCACAATGTGAGCATTGCCCATAGACCAGAGCAGACCCTAAGAACTAAGATCATGCATCCCAAAGAGTCGCTCCCCAACGAGGAAAGATCTTCGATATTTTATAGAATCAATTGCAAAAACTGCCCTTGCAATTACGTTGGGGAAACGACCAAAAGGCTCAGGACTAGGGTCCATGAACATGAACTGACAATTAAAAGGCAGGAGCAGCGCTCACAAGTGTGGGCCCAGATGGCCAGCCTTGTTCATACATTCGATCTGGAAATGCGCAGGCCATATCTCGTGAGACCACCAAGGGTGGCCGCCTTCTTAAAGAAGCCTGGCTCTCTGATGAGAACTCCATTAACTGGCATATAGACCTCCTACCGGCTTACCAGACCCTCAGAAGGTAGGAGAGACAACGCTGCAATCCATGGAGCAGACGGCCAGCCCGCCCTTTGCAAAAGCAGGGCGATGGAATTACAAATCTGGAAGCGGTGATCCTCAGAGAGGACAGCAAACCAGTAAAAAAAGGGGTGGGGGACCAGGAGTCACAACAATGGGATAGCTCCCTGCAGGATTGGGACGATAGGGCTACAGGTGAGGCAGCGATGACTTCCATGGGAGGAGACGATAGACTAACGAGGTGTCACGATTGGGTGTTGGAAACGTACGTACGGAAATGGCTTGGAAAGAGTAAGGGGGGGGAATAGAGAGCAGGAATGCCAGAATGGCTGTCCTTTGCAAGGTTGGGGCAGCTACGGGCAAGGCAACAGCAGCCTTGTGGGAGGATGACAGCCTCACAGGGCGTCTGAATTGCAGGTTGAGAGATCGCTCCAAAACAGGAGGGGAGGGAGATAAGGAGCAAAGGCAGCTGGACAGCCACCACCACCCCCCGAGCGCCCGTACGCGCGCTAGAAAAGTGAAGGAGGATCGGAATGCAACCATCGGGGCCACTGGCAGATTGCCAGGTGCGGATCAACTCAGCGCATTGCGGACTAATACAACCAATGGGCCGATGATGCGCTCGAGAAGCCGGGCGCAGAGGCAGGCGGCTATATAGGCCAGCTCCCAGATCGCCTTCTATTCCAACTCTGATGACGTCAGCAGTCTGGCCGACGAAAGCTTAGTGCTCTTTTATTTACAGGCTTGTTTGTATTAAACAGTCTTGTTTACTTTTATTCTGGTGTTTGCTTTTTCTTGTAAATTTTATTAATATGTGTATTCCCGGGATTTGCATTTTAGTATTATAAAGTTTAATACATAAACCTTCCGTTAAGATCAATGCTGGATCACAGAAAGTTTGAAGAATAGAGTATATATACAGAAAAGGGAACAAAGTTTTTATCCATTTCTCTGTACAAACCTCTTGTCATTAAGGATCCAACACCATGTCTGCAAAATGTCTACAGAACTCTAGCAGAATTCAAAATTATTAAGGTATCTCGGGAACATTGTAAATAAATATAGTTGCAGTTAAGGGTGGAGAAATCTTACACTCTTTTCCTCTTTTTTCCAAGCTTAAGTTCATACTTCTAAATTTTCAGATCACTTTAGAATTTTTTTTTAAAATAAAACTGCATGAAAAATCAGTGTTTTCTACTAAAATATACATTTATTCATATATAATTTGTTCATTTTGCAAGGTGGTTTTACTGATGGTACATCCATTTGTGATAATAGTGTTTTATACAAGACCTTATGGTAAATCAGCAAGCAGACCTGGTGTGAATTTCTGAGACCTGATTGGACATTGTCCAAATGCCTAGGCCAGGGGTCTGCAACCTTGACAACTTTAAGACTTGTGGACTTCAGCTCCCAGAAGTCCTCAGCCAGAATAGCTTTAAGTCCACAAGTCTTAAAAGTTGTCAAGGTTGCAGACCCCTGGCCTAGGCCAATGAAGACTTGTGAACAGGAACTCATTGATGATGATTATGCATCATCAGGTTGCTGTCAACTCTTAGGAATCATATAAATAGATTTTCTTTGGGACACTCTGTCCCCAGCTTGGGCCTTCAGACTTCCCAATAGTGCACTCATCACGGATGTAACTGAATCCATCCATCTTGCTCCTGTTCATCCTCTTTTTCTCTTTCTTTCTACCTTTCCCAGAATTATAAATTTCTCAAAAGAGCTAGGTCTTCACATAAAGTGTCCAAAGTATAATAATTTGAAACTGGTTATTTGTGTTTCGAGTGAAAATGCTATGATTGATTTGTTCTCTGACCTGTTTGTTTGTTTGTTTTCTTGGCTATCCATGATATTCTTGGGAGTCTTTTCCAACATCAAAGTTTTAAAGTATCAATATCTTTCTGTCCAACTTTTGCTCCTGTGGAGTATCACAGGGAAAACCACGGCCTGTGTGATCTTTGTAGCTGTAGACATATCACAACATCTGAGTATTTCCCCCCCCCAAAGCTTTTGTTGCTCCTTTACCAAGTGCTCTTCTGCAGTGCATTTCTTGAGTGCTGGTTCCTGTGCTGTTGATAGTCAGTTCTAAAAGATAGGAGCTATTACTACCAACATTTTCATTGTGAATGCTAAGGCAGGTTATTCTATCGGTTGTCACTATTTTGGTCTACTTTATATTAATCTTAACCTCATTTTTAATTGTGCTCCCTGACTTTCATTAGTACAGCTGTAGATAATGTGCATTTTCAGTCATCAGGATAGTGGAGATTATTTATGTTTTTTCTATCAATTTTAAAAGTATGCTCACCTTTTTCCAATCTAGCTTCCTTCACTATACAGGTTTAGATATTTGTATATAGTATACAGATATTCAGCATACAGGTTGAATAAATAAGGGGAGAGTATATAGCCTCGTCTTATTCTTTTGCCAACGTAAAGCAATTCTCTTTCACCATGGACCCTGTGGTGGTTTGCTGACCTCTGCATAGGTTTTGCATGAAGATAATGAGATGATGTTGTGAGATTCCCATTCTCCTAAGCACATTCATAGCTTGATATGAATGACACAATCAAATGTCATTCTATAATCAATGAAGCATATTGACTTTTGAGGGGCAGGTATTCTCTGTCTTTCTAAGTTAACCAGCATACATGATCAAGAATGCTTCTTGGTCCTTGACCTTTCCTAAAACTTGCTTGAACATTTGGCATTCTGTTAAGGTTCTAATCTGCATCTAATTTTAAACATTATTTTGCTGGCATGTGAAATTAAAGATATTGTATCATAGTGTGCACACTCTATTAAGTGTCCTTTGCTTGATGGTGCTATGTAGTCTGACTTCTTCCAATTTGTTGGCCACTACATCATTGTCCAGATTTGCTGGCATAGTTTGATGAGAACATTTACAGATTATTCTTCTGGTGCTTCACATATTTCTGAAAATATTCCATCAATTTATGTAGCCTTCCAACTTAGTAAAAACTACAGTGCTAATTTAACTTCATCTTCTAGTACTAAAAATTCTTGCATGTAGGGGGTATCTTCCAAGGTATCTTGAATATCACCTGTCTCAAATTCCAGTGTAATATAATAGAGTATAAAGTATAATAGAGTATAAACTCAGCTGGGTTTGATTACTAGCCCACCCATCTAACAGGATGGTGGGGAAATAGTGGGAGGAAAGAGTATTATGTATTGTGTGTTTACTGCCTTGAGGTACTTATAAAGTAATAAAGGTGGGATACGCATCTAATAAAATAAATAAATACTACTTCCATCTTTCTTTGATCTTCTGCTTGGAACCAATTTCATCTGTCCAATTAAAATCCTTTAGCATACTAATTTCAGGTTAGAACCTTCTGACTTTACAAATCTTCAGAAGGCTTTTTTTTTGCTTGTTTGTTTTTTCATATCTTTTTCTATCTTAAGTATCTTTACAGATGTTTTGTATAACACTGCTTCTTGTCTCTTCTAACAGCTCTCTGCTTTTCTTTGTTACGTTTCCTCCTGAGATATCTGTCTTACTTAACTTTTATTTCTCTTCTCTTTTTGGCAGTTTCGACCATTCTGACATCCAGATTGCTTTCTTCTGTTTTTGGTTTGGGCAGTATATTTTCACATTAATATTTGATTTCTTTCCATGGTTCCTTTGAATCCCTATCAATAAAGTTCAGACTTATCTATCAATGAGCTTCAGGATTCCTGAAGGACTCCTTGAAAATGGTGGGTATATAGTTAAGTTCATATCATGGAACCCAGTTGTCTTTCTTCTGCTCTAGGCTGAATTGAAACTGGCACATAAGCCAGTTTCAGGCATATAAGTTTGTGATTTGCTCCCACCAATCCCTGGTCATGTCTTTGCTGTTATAATTCAGATCTTCCACCTCCTTGTATCAATGATACAGTCAATTCTATGTTCTCCATCTAGTGATGTCTATGTATATAGGCATCATCTTGTTGTTGGAAATTTATGTTAGCAATGAAGTATTGTTTTTTGGTAGCAATGGCTGTTTTTTTTGCAAAAACCTCCCTATTGAAATCAGATTTGCCCCCACCCAGATTTTATATTGGAAGATGGTAAAATCTGTACCTTTCTGTAGAGCATTTGTTGATTAAATGGTGCCATCTGGGGTTTTAAATGCAATGGGATGGTCTTTGGGGTGATTGATTGATTGATCCTATTTCTAAACAGCCCATCTCCTTCAAAGATGATTAGTGCCTTACACATTAGTATCAAAATGGATTAGTATCAAACTGGGGGGGGGGGGCTGTATATAAGCCTTCTCAATGGATTATTGAAGCTTAGCTTATGTTTGATAGGTTATACAACTTCTATGGGAGGAAGAGGAGGAGGAGGAGGAGGAGGAGGAGGAGGAGGAGGTGGATTTTGCACCTTGTTTAGTTCTTGATATGGAAGGCTATCTGTGCATTTCTGGCACATTCTCTTAAATATCTCTATTTTTAAGCTCAAAGCCATGATTCTGAGAGGAACAACATGTCAGTTTATCAAAAGTTACGACTAATGAAAGCAAATGAGAAAACTCATTCTCCACTTGGCTGATAATGATAGTTTCGAAGGTGAACTATTTGCTTTCTTAAATGAGAATGACTAGAAAGATCTGCCTAGCATGCTTATGGTGGAGGAGCTGGGTAGAACGGGAGGTTATAGTTTTAATTGGAGTAGATTAGCTGGTTTTCTTCCCGCATTTAATCCCAGCTACAGAATGTGACTCCAGGGAGAACCCAGGCAAAAGGAGGGAGGAACAACATAATGAGATAAATTAAAACAGAATTAAGCTAGCCAATGTCTACAGAAGCAGAGCGAGCCCCTGCTTCAGTGATCCTGTAAAATAAAACAGCTCTTGGGACTGAATATCTTCCCCCTCCCTTCTCTAAAATTAATTTCACGGAAAAAATATTTTCATTTTCTTCATCTACCTCCGATGCTTTTTTTTTCTGATGTTGCCATAATTCTCAAGGAAAGAGACCGTAACAATTTTTTTGTAAGATAAATTCATATCTTTGCAGGTTCCTAGTTACTTTTCAGCATTTCATAGCAACATGTATCATGTTTATATGGTGCTCACACTCACAAACTCATTAATTTTGTCCTGTTTCCAGATTCATCTTTAGCTTTAAGAAAAATGCTCAAGTTAATTGCATATATTTGAATACATTTTAAAATGAATTTTCTCATAAAATACACATTTTTCTTCCTTTCAAAACATGTACTCTAATATTATACATTTTAACAGAATAACAGAGTTGGAAGAAACCTTGCAGGTCTTCTAATGCAACCCCCTGCTCAGGCAGGAAACCTATACCATTTCAGACAAATGTTTGTCCAATCTCTTCTTTAAAACTTCCAGTGTTGAAGCATTCACAACTTCTGGAGGCAAATTGTTCCACCATAACTGGATGCAGTATTCTAAGTGTGGTCTTACCAAGGCATTGTAAAGTGATATTAACACTTCGTGTGGTCTTGATTCTATCCCTCTGTTAATGCAGCCAAAACTGTGTTGGCTTTTTTGGCAGCTGCAGCACACTGCTGGCTCATATTTAAGTGATTGTCCACTAGGACTCCGAGATCCCTCTCACTACCGGTACTATTGAGCCAGGTACCACTTATACTATACCTGTGCATTTGGTTTTTCTCACCTTACTTTTTTCACCGTTGAATTTCATTTTGTTAGATAGTGCCCAATGTTCAAGTCTGTCAAGATCCTTCTCCATCTTAAGCCTACCTTCTGGAGTGTTGGCTATTCCTGCCAGCTTGGTGTCATCTGCAAATTTGATGATTTCCCCATCTATCCCCTCATCCAAATCATTGATGAAGATTTGAAGAGCACTGGACCCAAAACAGAGCCTTAGGGTATCTCACTGCATACTTCCCTCCATGCAGATGCAGTTCCATTGAGGACTATACACTGAGTGTGGTTGGTCAGTCAGCTACGAATCCATCTGGTGGTGATGCTGTCTAACCCACATTTTTCTATCTTACCAAGTAATAGGTTGTGGTCTACTTTATCAAATGCCTTACTGAAGTCCAAGTAAATAATATCCACAGCATTCCTCTGGTTTACTAATTTTGTCACCTGATCAAAGAATGCAATAAGATTTGTCTTGCAAGATCTGTTTTGACAAATCCATGTTGGTTTTTGGTTATGACTTTTTTGCCTCTGTGTGTTCTCTGATTCATTGCTTGATTATCTTTTCCAGAATCTTCCCAGGTATTGAGGTCAGGCTGATAAGTCTGTAGTTTCCTGGATCTATTTTTCCCCCTTTTTGAAGATGGGAACTACATCAGCTCTTTTCCAGTCCTCTGGTAGTTCCCTGGTGCTCCAGGATCTTTGAAAGATATAGTTCAGTGGTTCTGAGATCACGTCTGCCAGTTCCTTCAGAACGTTGGGCTGTTATTTATCTGGTCATGGTGATTTGAACTCATCTAGGATGGACAAGTGCTTACTTACCATTTTCTTGCCTATTTTAACTTGTATTCCTATTCTGTTTTTTACACTACTGTTTTTGATAGGTTGGACTGTTTTTTGCTTTTGTGTAAAGACGGATGCAAAAAAAACCAGTTAAGCAGTTCTGCTTTCTCCCTGTTGCTTGTTACCTTCTTGCCACTTTCTTCCATTAATGGACCAATCATTTCCTTGACTTTTTTCTTGTTTTTTACATGTTGAAAGAAGCTTTTGTTGTTGTTATTTTTAACTTTTGTTGCAAGTCTTAGTTCATTTTGAACCTTAGCTTTCCTCACTTCACCTTTGCAGGCTATTTGCTGATATTCTGCCTTAGTTATGTGCCCCTCTTCCCACTTTTTTATACTTGTCCTTCTTGTTTTTCAACTTATCAGAGAGTTCTTTATGCAGCCATGCTGGTTTCTTTTGAGAGCTGTTATTTTTCTTCTTCATTGGTATTGTACTAGACTGGGATTTTATAATCTCACTTTTGAAATTTCCCAAGCTCCCTTGGTTGGTTTCCCCTTGAGGATTCTCATCCATGGAATCCTTCCCAAGGTCTCTCTAAGTTTATTGAAATTAGCTCTCTTAAAGTCCAAGACTCTAGTTTGACTTTGTTCTATTGCTTGTGCTTGCATAATGTTGAATTCCAATATGTCATGATCACTCCCCCCCCCCCAAGGTTCCTGTAGCTTCAACACCTTCTATCAGTTCATCTCTATTAGTGAGAATTAAGTCCAACATGGCTGATTTGCTAGTTCCCTTCTCTAGTTTTTGGGAGACAGTTGTCTGCTAGGTTTGTCAGGAACCTGTTGATCTTCCACTTGGTGCAGAGTTTGTCTCCCAGTTGATGTCAGGATAGTTAAAGTCCCCCATTACTATTGTGATGTGCTTCCTACATACCTTAGTTAACTGACTAGCAAAAGATTCATCTATTTCCTCTATTTGGTTGGGTGGCCTATAGTATACATCTATGGTAATGTCATTTCTCCCCTTTTATATTGACCCAAATGCATTCAAGACAGTTTTCATCATTGTTGTGCTCTATTTCTGTAGAGATGTAGTTATTTCTTATATATAGTGCAACTCTGCCTCCTCTTTTATTTGGTCTGTTTCTTTTAAATAATTTAAATCCCTCTAGCTATATATTCCAGTTTCTGTAATGGCAACAATATCATATCTGCCCTCATTTACTTGAATTTCTAATTCACCCTGTTTAATCCTCATGCTCTGTGTTGATGTATAGACATTTGAGTCCTATTTGACTGACCCTCTGTTTACTTTCTACATATCCTGTTTTGTGCTTGAGTTCCCCTACTTCCTTACCACCTGTTTGATTAGTGCACATGGTATAGCACACGCTATCAAAAGCTTGATTTTCCTTGACAGCAAGGTTGGTATTGTTACCCACACAAACATCTATGTTACAAGCACTGATAACCCTATTAGTTTTAGGTTGCTGGGGACAGAAATGTGCTGTATCAATTAACTCTCTGTCCCCATTGTTTAGTTTAAACATATGTTAAGGTTTCAAAGCCAAAAATGCCATCATAACATTTGGAAAACTGAAGACGAAAAGGATTGTGATCTCCAGATGCTTTCAAGACATCAATATGTATATCAGGTTTCACACTCTTCCTTCTTCTGAAACAAAAACAAAAATATTTGAGCAAAATTTGCAAGAACATATAACATTGGGGTCCATTTGTAAAATTGTCTACTTGACCTAGTATGTGGTTTGTTTTGCAATTAGCCTCCTTCAGAAGACTGGCTACTTAATTATACCATCCATTGTATTCAGATCTATCCTTGGCAAAATTCAATGGCAAATCTGCTTTCTGCAGTACTGATTGTCTGCATCACAGTTTATTCCTATTGTCTAAAACACTCATGTATTGCAAAAAAACCCTGGAAATTAATGGAATTCCCAACAGCGACCATGTTCAGGAACAAAGACCAGAAGGTGAGTAAATCAAGTAAAAAAGGTAGGGATGTCCTTGAGTCAAGCACAACTCTTAGTGACTACTAATGCAGTTTCTTGGCAACAATACAGAAGCGGCTTGCCATTGTTTCCTTCTGGGAGATAAATACGATTACTTCATAATTAACATCTGCAGTGGTGAATGTTGCACACTATGTAGGCCATTACCGAGTTATTCAATAAAGGCAATCCTCTTCCATCATTCAACCTAATGTCTAATGACAGTTCCCAGCCTTCTGTACTTTTCAAGAATTGAACGGAATCTCCTGTGTTATAATTCCTCAAGTCATATGCTGTCAATGGGTGACATAGTGAAGTGAGAAGATGTAGCAATCCTTTGAAGGTACTTCCTTATGTTTAACAGTAATTCAGTCTTTATTTTACCCTAGCTTATAATGCACACCAGTCTTGTTGATGAAATCCTAGAGATTTAATAGCACATTCCTCACACCTAGAAGTTAAGTAAGTTGGGAGCAAACATTCAGCCAATGTGAAACTTCCATAAACAATATGGTCACACTGATCATACTGAATTTTAACCCATTGACACAATATGCAGTCAAGGCTTGGATTACCTTAAACAATCAATAATCACTGCATCCATCTGGTCCCAGCATCATATATAAGATGTTCCATCTGTTCATTCCTCAATTTTTTTTCTGAGATTGTCCAAGAAGCCCCCTGCAGATACTGCATGATGGGGGATAGTTAATCAGTTTCTTTTGAAGGGAAATCTTATTTATTCATTGTGGGTAGAGGAGAACTCTTCATATGAATGATTGAAGAAGCAGCTGTAACCTCATTGCTATTGCCAATAAACCTCTCTGGTCTAGATGGCCATAGAAGAGAAATGAATATATTAGCTCAATTCTCTCTGTCATTGTTTACATTATCTTATATTGAATATCATTAGTCCATCTAGCCTAGTATTAGCCGTACCCAAGTTTTCAAGCATGTGCTTTCTGAGTGATACTTGGAAATGCTGGAGGTTGAAACCGGGAGTATATGCATGCAAAACATGTCCCTTTACCAATGAGTTGCAGTCCAAAGTAATTTTTTTCACATGGAAAGCCTCCAGAGATAAAGAAGGCTTTTCTTAGCAAGCTGAGACTCATTAACTGCAAAAGTGTATTAAGATCCCAGCCCTCTTCCTCATGTGCACAGGCATCATGCCATACTAAGAGCTGTGGTGGCACAGTGGTTAGAATGCAGTATTGCAGGCTAACACTGTCGACTGCCATCAGTTCAATCCTGACTGGTTCAAGGTTGACTCAGCCTTCCATCCTTCCAAGGTTGGTAAATGAGGACCCAGATTGTTGGGGGCAATATGCTGCCTCTGTAAACAACTTAGAGAGGGCTGTAAAACACTATGAAGCAGTATATAAGTCTAAGTGCTGTTGCTATTGTTAATTCATAAAAAAGATCTTAAAACACTTGCAAATTCCACGGATAGTTATATTTGGCTAAACTTGTCTGAGCTGCATGGAGGTGCCCACAATGTCACTGGGAGTTGATTCAACTTTAATTTAATTGTGGGGTATTTCACAGGATATTTTGCAGTTGTTTTTAATTTAATTTTGCACTGCTATTCCATTCAATGATTAAAATAAAGCTAGACCTGTTATTTATGATGGTTGTCATAAACTCTTTTTAATATGTGCTGTACTTTTGAATGGAGGACATTAGATATGACCTTGAAGCTTGCAAAGAGAAACTTTTGGGAGGATAAACATCTTTATTTACAACACATTTTAATCTCATCACTGTCTGAGAAATATTGTCATCCATTGATTAATATATATTTGAACAGAAGATGTATGATGCCATCTGGATTTTTAGGGTTGCATAAAAAATTGTAGCTTAAGGTAATGATGTTCAACCATTCAGAGATTGAAAACAGTAGGAAAAGCTTTGTCCAGTTCTTCAAAAACCATTGTAAGAACTTCTATTGTATATGCAATTATTAGTTTCCAGATACTGTTTGGAAAGATGTGTAACTGAGAAGTATTTCACAGTTTAATCAGTTTAATCAACATAAAAGTTCAGTGGAATCCAAGTATTTTCTGTCAATATATATGTTAACTTGAAAAAAGGTTATAAAAGCAAACAAATATGTTACAGAAAGAAAAAGAATGTGTTTCTTATATTACATATGTAGATATGGTTATATTTTATCATCACATATTATTTCTAGGATAATTACAAAATTCCCATTTTCATAAATTTAGCAGAGAAAAGCTCTCAGATTCACATAACCCCCTTTTTACTGCTCAACCATAGCTAATAATCTGGATGGAAAGTTGCTCAATTATTCTGCATTATTAGTAAAGTGGGGATGTATGAAAATAAACGTTCCATGCATTTTCTAGCAACTAGGATGTGATCAGTTGTTATAGTGTTCTTTAATCATATCTTATTATACATGACATAACGTATAAAACACTATAATTCTGCTTGATTCCTTGGCCTTATAGCAATATTAGTGATCTATTTCTGTTTTATGCATGGATATTTCCCATTTGCTGGATGTTTGTATTACTATTATATTAAGATACTTAGTACAATAAATGAATGAATGAATGTAGGATGATGATTGAGGAAGGCGGCTTAAGAAAACTTCAGTAGGCTTCTTGGTTCTGTTATTTGTGGTATTTTTGAGTAAAGACTAGGGTTATGAACCTCTAATAGGTTACCATTGGTAACTGAGATAGCCAGATTAACCATGGTTTTGATGATTAGATAGGATAGATAATAGAATGAAGAAAGTCATGATGTAAATTTAGAAAGAGATAAAGTACAATTAAACTTATAATAATGGGAATAGGAATAGGAATATTCTTTATTGGCCAAGTGTGATTGGACACACAAGGAATTTGTCTCCAGTGCATAAGCTCTCAGTGTACATTCAAACAGCAAAATGGTCATAGATCATAAATCATAAGACACAATCATAAATTCTAAGATACAAACAACAAGTGATAAATCATAGGAGAAGGTAATAGGAAAGATGAGAAGATGAGAAAGATGAGAAGCATAATAGCTATACAGCCCTACTACATGGGTAAATATCTTTAGGCATCAGACAGTGCTATGGAAATTAGGTGTTTAGCAGAGTGATGTCATGGGGGAAAACTATCTTTGTGTTTAGTTGTTTTGGCATGCCATGCCTACATAAAGTATATATCATTGGGAGACAATTCCAAAATTAAACCGTCATTAACCTTTAATTTGAAATTAATTATTCTTGTTAGCAGCATGTTTTTGATATCAGAAGATGCTATTTCAGTCAGAATGAGACTTCAGACATGGCTGACAGTTTATTCTTTATACATGACTGTTGACTCATGACTGTTGTGCAAGGTTTGCCACCAACCACATTGTGAAGTATGCAGATGATACAACAGTAATGGGCCTTATTCAAGATGACAATGAGGGTGCTTACCTCAAGGAGGTAGAGACTTTGGTGAACTGGTATAATAAAAACAGTCTAGTTTTAAATGTTGGAAAAACTAAAGAGATCATTGTCGATTTCAGAAAAGGCAGGCACAGCCACACTCCTCTGTACATTAATGATTCACCTGTGGAGATGATTAGCAGCATCAAATTTCTGGGTGTGCAGCTAAGGAGTAGGCTGGCTTGGTCACTCAACAGCGAGACCCTGGTGAAGCGGGCACAGCAGCGCCTGCATTTTCTCTGTCGCATGAAAAAAGTACATCTTCCTTCTATCCTTACCACTTTCTATAGAGGGACAATCGAGAGCATCCTGTCATATTGCATTACAGTGTGGTTTGGAAGCGTTGCTGCATCAGACAGGAAGGCGGTGCAGAGAGTGGTGCAGATGGTGGAAACGTTTATCGGCAGTTCACTCCCTTCCATCCAGGACATAGCAAATAAGTGTTGCTTAAGCGGAGTCCGCAGGATTGTCTGGGACACTACACATCCTCTTCATGACCTGTTTTCCTTGTTACCTTCTGGGAGGAGGCTTCGTGGTATCTGTAGCAGAACATCCAGATTCAATCATAGTTTTGTTCCATACAGTATCAACCTTGTGAACCCTCAGGCTTCCTCTTTCCACTATGTATTCAAGATGGACAGTGATTAATATTTATATGTATTTATATTTAAGGGTGTAGGTATATACATTTGTATGTATATAGCATCTTTACATGTGTGTTATGTATGTATACACTTTTGAGAGCAGGCAACAGAATTTCATTTTTAATGTGTGCCAGTGTGCCCACAGTAAAAAAAATGACAATAAAAGGTTATCTAACATGAAGAAAAAGGAGGATGTGACATCATATAACAGAGACTTAAATACAGAACAACCTTAAACACTGCCACCTACTGACAAAACACAGAACACATACTTAGGAGGGTTTGGCAGCACAAGCAAACAACAGCCAACAACTTAATAGCCAGCCATCAACACTCCAATCAACATCTAAAAAAACCCCACATACAATAGGCACCATATAAATACCACACACAGAACAGCACACACTCTGCTAGAGAGAAGTTCCCTGAAGATGGGCACCAGCATGAGTCTGAAAGCTTAGCAGACAAAACCTCAGATTCTGGTGATCGACCTAGATTGAATCCTGAAACATAGAACATGGTATATTTGTGAGATTTTATTTGTTGCTTATGCAAGTAATCCTCACTTAGTGACTGCAGCTGATACTGGCAACTCACTTATTAAGCAAAAGTAGTTCCTAAGTGAAACTATGACTCTGCTTATGATCTTATTTCAGCTTTCCCTTGCTTATGACCTGCAAAGGTCATAATTGTGAGGATTGGTCATATAATTATTTTTTCACTGCTGTCCTAACTGAAAACAGTCTCTATATAAGGCAGTCGCTAAATAAAGATTACCTGTATGACAGTGTAAACGTGCTAGTCTAAACATTCTTTTCTACAGAAATCTACACTGGGAAATTTGAATCTTTATCTCAAACTCTGAAAGCTGGAAGAAACCTATCGCCACACTAATTAGTTAGCTATCTTGAGATTTACACAAATCTTGGGAGGCCATCTTCCTCCTTCCCTTCATATTAGGGAGGATGTGAGTCCCGGACAATTTTTTTAAAAAGGCCTCTGGGACCACAAAAAAAGTCTTGATACCATTGGAGCGAATGAGATCAAAATTCTGTCCATTTTTCTGAAGGTTGGGAGATTCAGTGGATGAAATAGGTGTCTTAAGGCTGAACGTATCTAATTTGCTTCACTGTAAAAATGGAGAAAATCACCCAAATTGGTGAGTTCTGGGCTTAAAGGGATAAAATGACTATCTTAAGACCTGCAAGGATGCATTCCTCAGTTCTGTAGTTATCCTGGAGAATACAAAGATGATGGGGATCTACGTGTAAATGTGTGTTGCCTACTCCAGCTTAGGAAGCAGGTTGCCAGGAATCTGCCTAGGTTCCAGATTTCCTGGATGTGGGTTCAAAAAAACAGGGAAGAAAACAAACATGGAACATTAATCAGCGATTCCTAAGAAGAAATTGACAAGCTCAATTAAGAGGAACTAAGGTAAGAAAGATCTGTATCACTCTTGTGAAGAAAAAATAATTTTGTTCCTTAATTCCCTACTGTTCTATTCCTTCTCAAATACCACAAGTCATTTATATGGTTCTTGAATGAAAAGGATTTTTTAGATTTATGAACTGTTTGTATGTTACACACACAGTTTCCTAAATAAACTCCATAAGTTGATGACAGATTTTGAGCTAATATATCCATAGATCCCAATTACTTTATCGAATTATTGATGGCACCTTTAGAGTTAGTGGGAAGGTATACCGTCAGCCTTATTCTTCATTGTATATAAAGTGGATGTGATGGTAGAAGATATCGCATAACTACCTCACATTCTTATAGAATTACAGAGATGAAAGGAGCTATGTTGGTCATTAAGTACAAGAATCCAAATTAAAGTGGCTCTGACAGATCTGTCTCCACCAGAAGACATCCAGTGAAGGGGGACCAAGCACTTTTCCAGGTAATTGGTTCACTGCTGAGTTGCTAGTCCTGTAAGGAACTTTTTTCTAACATTCAATTGGAATTTAACTTCCTGCAATTTAAATCTATTACTCCATGTCCCACTTCCTGAAATGAGAAAGTACAGTTCTTGACTTGCTATGTGGCATTCTGTCAAGTATTTGATGAGTGCAATCGTATGTCCTATCAATCTTCTCAAAAAATAAATATAACCAGATTTTTCGCTTAGACTTGATTTTTAGTTAATTGATCGTCTTGTTTCCCCTTCTCAGAGCAGATCCCAGTTTTTCTGAATTATTTGGGATTGTAACTTCAGATATGGATTCAAAGCACAATATAGTGGAATGATTATGTTCCGTGATTTGGACACTAAGTTTCTATTGAATCAGCCTAAAGATTCATTTGCCTCCTTTTTTTTTTGCAGCCACATCACACAGCTGATTCCTGCTCTGTTAGTAATCACTGGTGTTCCAAACTCTTTTTCACAACTGTTACTATCAAGCCAGATATTTTCCACCTTTGGACCTATAGACATCTTAAATGAGGAGCTGTGCATTTGAGGCTCTTAAATTTCATTCAGTTATTTTCAGCCTATTCCTTCTACCTCTTCATCAAATTATCAATGAAAAATACATTACAGAGCAGAGATCACAGAGCTGAATTTTAATGCACCCTACTCAATGCCTCTCTCTAGTTTGATCAGGAATAGTTGTTTGCAGTATCTGAGTTCAGTTTTCAAGCCAGCAGTGCATCTACCTAATTGTCATGCTATCCAGCAATTTCTCAGGGCTGTTTCCCCACCAACCCCCACTAAGGGTTTTTCTCCTGGCCTTAGGAAGAATGGGAAGAAAATGGAAAACAACTACTCAAAAAGTAAATCTTCCACATGTTTGAACTGAAGCAAGAGCTAGTACCAATACTTTCTGTTGTTGGACAGCTTTGTGAAGCCCATCAAGATTCCCCCTTGATGCAATTTGATTAGGTGGCATTCCAAGTTAGTACTTATTGCTTGACAGGAAATATATAATCAAGCTGAGCTCTACAGAGTTGCCTAATGGAAGCCAGGTATATTTCTATTCATGCAGGAACATTACTATTAAGAAATATGTTACTATGCTGATAAGAGATGGTCACTATAGTTGTTGGATTAACTGTTGCACAAGAAATAAAAAACAAGCAATGGTAAAAACAACACTGCTTTGCTAGGAGTATATATGAAATTGGTCCCTAATATTGTAGTGATTGCTGTTGTACAAACTGTCATGTGTGAATTAAGCTAGGGGTCCTCAACCCCCGGGCCGCAGACCAGTACTGTTACGTGGCCCATTGGGAACTGGGCTGTGCAAGTGGCTAGCAAGTGCATGAAGCTTCATTTGTGCATGGACGGGTTTAGGTTGCATGCACAAAACCATTTCCTCCCCCCCTGCCACTGCCGCCACTGCCACAGCCACTCCATGGAGCCAAAAAGGTTGGGGATACTGAATTAAGCAATTTAATAACTCTGTCCCACCAAATCATTCTTCCATGTATGTTTATAAGGTTCTTCAATAACAACTATAACTATAGAGCATCTTCTTTTCATATATCTACAGTAAATTATAGTGCAACACCAAGGAAAATTGAATTTTTGTTGACAATTGTGATTATTTGAAATACTGTGGCTTTTTTTTCCTGGTGTGTGATAGAAATGTCTTAATGAAATTAACAGAAGTGTACCAGACTGTTTTTTTCTGACTTGTTTATGGTACTGCAGCACTGTAAAATATGAAGTTGGTTCACAATTACCTCTCTTGTTAAACAAATCAAGTCTTCTAGTCATTTTTAACACATTCTCGTGGTAGTATCTAACCAACCATTCTGTCTCTGCAATAACCAGGTTTCCCCTACCAATTATATAAATATTTACTTCTAGCCCATGTTCCATTTGCTGCTGGATCTGAGTTTTCACTAAGCTATTTGTGGTATCCTTCCTCAACATGTCATCAATGTTTGGGAATATATGGTATTTCAAAACAATTACATTAAGACAAAAAAATGAACTTGTGATTTATGGGTTTGACAACTAATTGGGTATGGGTAGCATATGATGTAGCCTTGGAGAGATGGGATAATATATATATGCTTTTATAACTGCGGTCAAAAAGATTGGTAGCTGGTTTTTTATAACTTTTTTTTTGCTTTTCTGCTTTTTCTTTTTCCAATTTTTACTTATTCACTAGTCTATTTTTTTTCCTTTTCTTATATTTTTATTTATTTTAATCTTATAAAAATTCAATAACAATTATACTAAAAATTTGGGAATTTTGATCAGAAGGAGTTTAGGAATTACAATAGATAAATAAATAAATAAATCCTAGGAATTTAGGGCATCAAATTCCCTAATTTAAGTGATTTTTGAGGATAATTTCTATGTTTAAAATAACTCTGTATTCTGGATTGCCAGTAATCACACTCGAACCTAATAGCTAGACGGATCTCTGAATTCCAGGAAGTCCCAGTTAGGATTGTATCCTCAGAAAAATCATTGTGTAAATCAACTGATTTTCAGAAAAAGCCAATGTATTCTTATTGTGCTCCAAGTTGCCTTACTTAAATACTATAACAGAAAGTTAGTTAAGTATAATATGCAGTATGTAATACTACCGGTAGTATAAAAATTAAAGGGCTAAGATAAATAGTGCAAGAAGTAGGGGATTTACACATTTTTTATTTAATAACTCTTTCATGATGCCATATAGTAATGCATGAAGTCAGTTGATGACTGGAGGACAGTAAGTTTTTAATTGGAACTTAATTAGATGCAGGTACTCTCATGTGTTATTCAAATTAGGTTAATTATATCTATCAGATTTGTTTGTAAGACTTTTTCCTTATAGTTTTCTTATAGTTAAGAAGATATATAGAATTTTGCAGTACTATTGGTTTGTAGCCTCGAATTCTAAGTAACATTGAATTCTCCAGTAGAATTCTTCTGATTATGCTTAGTTTGCATATGATCTATGACAAAAGGACATTCTCCACTACAAGATACTGACAGAAAGCCCTTCTCATCAAAATGAAGGAGACATTTTGAATGGCCAAATGTGTCTGTAGAACTGTGGAGATAGCTAAACTGGACAGCCCTGTGATGAAGTAACATTAAGCTCTAAGGCTGGGGGGCTTGTACATGAGAGGAAGAATCATAATACTTTTTAAAATTGCCACATGATAATACCAAAAGAGAGAATGGATCGTACTTCATTTCATACCTGGGGCCAACAAAGCAGCATAGGCTTTGTAGTAGTAATAAAAATACTATTAGTTATCACCTTGATTCCTGGTGATAACATGGACATCACCATGCAGTTTTCTTAGTAACGATACAAAAGTGATTGCCATCACTTTATCCCAAAGTTTCTTTTTCTTATATTTCCCAGACTAAGATTTAATAGATGAACACTCTTGTTCATCTAAGTGTAGAAACCAAAATGAATACTTCCTGACAACTCAGACATGAACAGGCAATCCATTGGAGGCATGAAATACCTTGACAATGTTGCTGGAACATCTGACATGAAATTTTGCCTACTATGAATATTGGCAGCAGAAACGCTACTCTTGCTATGAGCCCCATGAAGGTTGACTTATTACCTACTTCCACTCTTCCCTCAGCCTGACTCATCCTCCCAGCTTCCTGAAGAAGTAAGAATGCAAATGAAAAAATGAAATCCCTGGACAAGGATGCTCTGCCTTTATTCTTTCACCGATGAGTTGATATTGGTGGTGGAGGTGCACACCTGAACTTGAGACTGTCAGGCTCTGTGGATTTTAGGTACTACATTGTAAACTTGCAGTTGTTCTACTGTCTTAGAGCACAAAGAGGATTTGGCCGGAGCTGTTCAAATTATTTGATTCAGTCATTCTTTTGAATAAAATGCTTCTGGTAAATGTATGTATACAAATTAATTAATTGTAATATTTCCATATGAGCTCAGTCTGGATTATTTTAAAATTACAACATATAAATACATAATCAATAGATACTTCTCATTCTGCCCAATTTGCATATTCTAGCTAGAAAACAAATATTTTTGGCTGGGATATTAAGACTATAAATATTTGACAAAATCTCTAATCAGAATTGACATTCTTAATCAAATAAAGTCAGTTCAGATGCCTGAATTGATATCTTTGAATCAATTTGGTGCTTCTATGCATAAAAAGAAATGGCTGTTCAGAAATTGGAATTGACTTGATTCAATTCAAATATCCATACTGAATTCAATCAATTTTCCATATCAGTTTGAATTATTGAATCAGATTCATTTTCTGACATTATTTGAATTTTCACATTGAAGGTGATTTATTTTCCAATTTTTCAGTTGTTGACTCAGCAAGTTCAGTTGAGTTTGCACTGATCTGTACAGGCCTATGAAATGGGGCATCATTGGAAAACTATGTTTCAACTTAAGCTCCTGGATTTACTCAATCCAAAGATTATTGAGAAAATACCAATCTCCTGGCCTCTATGTTTTCAATCAAAAGACCAGAACTGAAACCCCCATCTTGGCATCCATTGTCATGATGATACTAATGTAATATTAAAATCTTCAAGAACTAATGGAATGTCCAGAATGGCATGCTCTAGCCCTTCTTTTCTTCTTGGAAAGACATTTCAAAAGCAAAATCTCTTTCATAAAATTGAATGAACTCTACCAAGAGGTTAAAAAAAAAAAAGACAGATTTCTCCACACAACTTAGGTTGCACATCAAGACAGGTCAGAACATCTGCAGGCCTCCTCCAGATATTGGACTATAAATATGAAATGGAGAATAGTACTAATCCCCAACTACCAGCCTCTTGGCTGCCCAAGTAAGTATCCAGTAATGCAATGTTTCTCAACCTGGGCAAGATTAAGATGGGTGGACTTCAACTCCCAGACTTCCCCAGCCAGCTTTGCTTTGAGCTGAAGTCCTCCCATCTTAAACTTGCCCAGGTTGAGAAACACTGCAGTAATATATCACCTGAATTGAAAATATCAGCAATATTCTTACCCAGTAGTTCCCAAACCAGGAAAAGAGAAAGAGGCTGTATAAATAGAAAAGGAGAAGGATGTAAGAAAGAGGGAGATAAAAGTATGGAGGGGGGAAGAATTTAAAAAAAAAAACAATCGTGAGGAGTTGTGGAATGAATAGAAAAAGTGATAAAAGGGGGAAGAGGTTTGTGAGAAAGGGACAAACTTGGCCATCGACTGGTTGTGGGAAGAAGAAAAAAAGCAGACTTTAACTTTCCATTTACTGCTTTGTGTTAGCAATATGTAAATCTATCCTGTTTCCCTTTCTAGACTTTTAGACAATGAAATTCTCTGATGCCAAGAAAGAGCCATCATCTTTCAAAATCTTGACTTCTCATTAGAAGAAATGTAAGAGAAATTCCTGTAATTTTATTCATCTTCTTACTCTATCTGCATATTTTACACCTAGTACAATAAACCCAGCTTATTCTCTTTTCCTTTTGTACTCTGTTTTACACACAACCTTTCACACAACTGCTCAACAGCCCTTTTGACGGTGGCTTTCAGTTTTTCTTCATGTTTTTTGAGATTTTCCCCAGACCCTGCTGATTCAAACTTCTGAGAAGTCACTCTTCGTGCTTTTTCTCATTTCTTTCCCAAAGTTTTGCTTGAACCTTTTTTCCTGCTATGTGCTTTTGGTCTCAGAATGGTGCACTTTTAATTTTAGAATGGATATTCTGAGGACCTCAAATGCAGACTGTAAAATGCCCTTTCATTAATCCCTATTCATGGGAATGGCCTGGGAGAGTTTCACAACAGTTGAGATAATTAGAAGTTTTGATAAATGGGGGTGCTCTGTCCAAAGATTTACGCTGACACAGAGACTCCCGGTGGATTTGGATAATGAGCAGCTTCAGATATTAGTATTTTTATAGCATTTTAAGTCTGCCAACTATTTCATGGTTCTCAGCCAAGTTGACTCAGGTTGTAGCAGAACAGAACAGGGATGGTGAACTCCCCAATATTTTACTGTTCCAATTCCTCTAACCACTGATCTGCTGCAGCCCAGTGTGCTGCAAAGCTAATACCCAAATCTGTTCAGCCCGAGAGCCTTACTGCTTGTTATAATATTGAGCTAACACATCCAGGACCAAGTTTTTCCTTCACGCTTGACTATTTTTACTGTTCATTTCTACAGCTTCCCATTTTTCTTTCCGAATGCAAAACACTAAAACCTAAGATAGTTTGACAGAAGCGGCCTGAAAAACAAGGCAAAGAGAGGCTTTGCAAAACACGTTCACATCTTCTGAACAGCCCTTTCCAAACTATGAGAGCAGCTGCATTTTTTGGAAAGGTTTGTGCAGTTGCTTTGAAGACTGTCCCCAGCTACAACTACGTGTGCATGTCACAGCCATGATTTATTGTTAATGCAAGTGTAGATGATGCCTTCACATGCCCACACAGACAGTCACGGAAAACCCTTGAAATATCTCGGCCAGAACTTTAGAAGTACGTGGCTGGTGTAACACTTCTAGAAGGGAATTTTCTCTTGTGCTAACAAACGTTCTGAAACCACCATCCAAAACTGAATCCCCCTTGCAAAGGCAGGAGATAAATCATGGTGTGATTCCCTCCTGCCCCCCCCCCTTTCTGCTAGCTGCAATTTATTCTAATCAAAGAGGTTTTAAGCCTTTGTGTTCACACTTTTTATAGGATGAAATTTGTGCACATTTTTAAATTGGAGAACTGCATCAAGAAGCTGACTGCACAAAGCAAAAACTAACTGCATTCGCATATACATTGGAGAAGTATGAATTAAGTTGTTTTGTATTAAAATGAGAAGTTTACAGTTTCTCCCACATCCTTGTCTACTGTGCTATTCTGCTTGTTTCATTAGAGAATTACGAAGTCAGGTTTCAGTCCAGAAGTTGCATCAGGTGAAAGGAAGGTATTTGATAGTCAGGAATTACTAGTCTGTTAAAGAATGGGAAGCATCTTAAAACAGCAATGCAATGAATTAATCAGAAAGTAAGTCTAAGATCTCAAGCCATGTCAGGAATTCAAAGGGAGTTAAAAAAATAAAATAAAATAAAATAACAGCTTGTAACATGCAGGTGCTTAATGCCAAAGTCAGAATAGTTATATCCAACAACCTTATAAATAAACACTAAATTCCACCCTGTTCCGGTTCTGGTCTGACTAGAAGAAATACTGCTGTGTTTTCTTTTCTAGAACTGAAAAGATTTCTGTCTTCCCATACAGTGTTATCGGAGAGTTAAGCATCCCTTAACCAAAATCTGCTCAGAGCTTTGGCTGGAGCAAAAAATGTTTAATTCAGCACTATTAGACTTCTTTTCAACAACAAGTTATGCATCTGTTAAATACTTTGACTTCAAAGAATCAGTAATCTATGATATCTACCAAGATTGAGATAGTAACGCCAAGAGGAAAATTGCTTTGATTTTTCCTTCCCAGGAAGGAACAACACAGATTGAAGGCAGGCCCAATACGAGTTATGTGACTCAGATCCATTACAGTGTCATTTTTTATAGGGCTTACACTTCAAAAATTAAAATAGTGATCCAAAGAAAATCTTCTTGATATCATGTTCTTGTTGAAGATGACCAGACTGAGCCCGAGGGAGGGGACAAAGGCATCATAAGTCGTAAGTCCCTGCGCACCCGTAAGAGATCTAAGTTCAGCCCATTTTGAATTCCTTTCTTAATTTCCACTCATTTCCCTTGACCGCTAGTAGTTCAGATTCTTGTAGAGAGTTTAAGCTTGCAATAAATCTGTATACTCATTTGAACTGCCTGAATCTCCTGATTTCCCCAGGGCTTGGCAGTTCTCCTGCAAACATGGATGGCAGATATTCTGTGGATGTGTAACCATTGGTGACATATTTGATATTGTTTTGGAACTTCTAAGATTTGCATTAGTTATAATGGAGTACTACTCCATTAGTTATAATGGAGTTCCAGGAGACACTCCAGCAGACAACAAGAAGAAGGATTTAGGGAAGGAATGGAGATGGAGGCAAAAGGAGAAGGGTGAGAATTTTATGTATAAAACTGTTATGTAACAAATGCAATGAAAAATTCAAATTACAACTTACTCTGGAGTCTGTATCAAGAAAGAACATAACAATAGTAGTCAACATTTGCCAGCTAACACTGAACAGGAAAAAAAAATGGCAACACGTAAAAGCAATAGATGATTTTAATTGTTTTTACAATAATATGTATATTATTGTTTTTGAAGTGAAGGTATCATTAATTGAATGGTTCTTTTTGATTATTTTATTGTAGATATTATTCACTGTATTCAAGTGGGAATTGATCCTAATTTTAGCAGTGTAATCATTTCACAAGCAAACAGATTATTCAGAAAAATTGATGTCCCAATGTCATTTCTTTGTTTCTTCAATTTTAAATTTGGCTTGAAGGATTTTACATTACTTTGAGTTTTGTCTTTGTTCTGGTCCCCATTAGAACTGGACTCCTGAGCATCTGGTATTAGTTGGGTGATGATGATTATTTTTAGGGGTGAAGGCCATTGTTCTAACCATTGTGATGCTAAAAGTACACTGCAATTTCATATTAATTTATTGCCTATTGTCCAGCAATGTTTCTAATTAAAATAATTATTCTCCTCATATCAAAAATTTTGGTTTCTTTGTATATAAACTTCAAACCTCTGAAAGAAGGCTATTTTTTTTTCTTCACATCAAACAATGTAGCTCAGATATTTGTGTATACTGGATATTGAGGTAAATGTGTTAATTGGAATTATGCTCATTTTGCATAGGGAAAAAAAACCCCAGTTCAAAATTCTCTGGAAAATCCACATCTCAGGGAATGCATAGCTGACGCTGTCTCTCCCACACTTCACAAAGCAATGAAAATGCCAGATACATATTTTATAAATAATAATAAATAAATAAGAAATGTGATGCACTTCTGTTGCCATAGTGAAAAGTGAAATAAAAGCTAGGGAAAAGAAGCAACAAGAGAAACATCTGGAAAAATGAAGATATCCTTTGAAGGTGAAATAGAATCTTCTTCCACCCCCTGGCAATTATGACCTTATAACAGAGCTGATCCTGCTGGTCACTGATCACTTCTGAGCATTAAGCACACCATGCTTAATGCTGTGCCTAACAGCATTGTGAGGCACAGTGAATGAAATGACTAGCTGGCCCATTTTCATTTCTAGAATAATGTGTCTTGTTTCTCAGGACAGTCCTTGCTGCTTTTCACTTTGGGTGAATTATAGTAGGGATGGTACTATTTCACATCACACAAAAATCTCAATTGTTTAGAAGTCAGTGTTTGTGAGCTACTGGAAATGTTCCTCAGGGGTCTTTTCAGGAACATCCTGTATATTACCTCAGGATTATGTAGTATTTGAGGCTCCCTTTCATTTTAATAGTTCTGCCTTTACAAGAGGGGTACCCAAGCAGAGAAACTAAAAACAGCCAGTTTCAATTGCATATGGATACTGCTTTTCCTCCAAGATTGGATCATGTTTTGATTTTCTCAAGCAAAAAGGATTATCCTACCACTAAATTGGCTATAACCGTTGGGTTAGCTAGGAACATAGGCACATTCTTGCCCCAAGATAAAACTGACATGAACATTTGCCTCAGGCTTTTAGCATAATATTAAAGTCCTATAGTAAAATGCCATGTTCTATAGCAAAAATGGTTTCTTATCTTCTCCACAAACTTACAGATATCTATGGTACTATGCTTTCTATCCCATTATCTGGTTAAAATAAGAATTTAGTTCCTCAGCTCAGAGCTAATAATTGGGGACTTACTTCTGATTCTTTTTTTTTAAAGGGCAGCATTAAGAATTTTTTTAAAGAGGTCCTTGTTAATTGGAAGTTTGAAAACCAACAGTGTAATTAGGAAAAAGATATAATGGACTCAAATGGCAAGTGTTCCCATTAATATGAATTCTTTACTGCTGGGTAATAATTGAGAACTCACTGCTGCAGAACGCTGTATTGTATTAATCTCCCTTTGGATGTCAAATTATTGATTTTAATGTAGTGCCAATACTGGATAGAAATATTAGTCTGCAGAATCCTTGGTCTCTTCTAATGAACATTAGATTGCCTTTTACATCAAAAGTACCACAGACTCAGTGATGGCATGAAAATCAGGGAAAATATTTATTCCAGACTTCATTTAGGAGCTGACATAGAAGAAATGCATGAAGCTATTTGTTCTATCAATTTCCCATAGATTACTGTACAGGTAATCCTCAACTTATGACCACAATTGAGCCCAAAATTTATGTTGCTAAGTGAGAAATGTGTTAAGTGAGTTTTGCCCCATTTTATGACTTTTCTTGCCACATTTTTTAAGTGAATAACTGAGGTTGTTAAATTGGTAACACAGTTAAGTGAATCTGGCTTCCCCGTTGACTTTGCTTTTCAGAAGGTCACCAAAGGGGGTTGCGTGACCACGTGGATGCTGCAACTGCAAGCATCATAAATGTGAGTCAGTTGTCAAGCATCTGAATGTAAATCACGTGACCACGCAGATGCTGCGGTGGTCGTAAGTGTGAAAAATGATCATAAATCACTTTTTTCAGTGCCGTTGTAACTTCGAACTTCAAACAGTCACTAACCGAACCGTTGTAAGTCGAGGACTACCTGTACTTTGGGTTTAGGAATTTGATCAGAAGCTAATATCTTAGTATCCCAACTTATAGCAAACAAAGTCAAAGCAGAATTATTTTAAAATTCTTTCTCGTGCTTCTTCAATCTCTGGACTATGTTATCTATCATCCAAACCTCTCCTTAACAGCTCTTTCATAGCTTTCTTACAGTTAGCTTTAAATTCTTTTCCAGAGGCTAAGCTGGCATGCAGTACCAGATATTTTGAGTTTTTAACTTCATTTCTTTCTGTTTGAAGTAGGAGGAATGAGGGAATTTTGGTAACCACAGTACAGCAGAGATGATGGTGGGGCATAATTTGCCAGATTAGTCATTATTTATTCATGGGATTAGTATGCTGCTGGATTCTCCCAGGCTCCCAGCAGCTCTCAAAAAGAGAATAAAAAATGAAGACATCCATTGTAACAACCCTAATGAAACCTCACATACCCATGAAACAAAAATGAAATACAAAACCCAGTTTAAACAATATATAACAGTGATTAATATAGTGGTGACAATCACTTCAGAGGCCCTCTGGGAAAACTTGATTTTTACTAGTTTCCAGGCCACATTACCAAAGCAACCAATTTCATTTTTAGGAGAGAGGCATATTGGAACCTTATCAAAAAGCAACATTTTCTGGCCTCGACTCTCATCTTGTTACAAAGATGGGATACTGCTTGACATTTCTCCCAGGATATGGTATCTAGACAAGCTGTCTTGGAGATACCGGTATATTGGTATCAAGACTTAAGGCATAATAAGTCCAAGCAAGCACTTAGAACTTCCACTTCCAGAAACATATTGAAAGTAAATTTCTGGTGCACAAAATAGGCACATTATGCTCGAAGCCACAGCACTAGGAAATAAGCAGACCTCTGCAATAATAAAGGTAAAGGGTTCTCCCTGTCCAGTTGTGTCCGACTCTAGGGGATGGTATTCATCTTCCTTTTTTAGCTGAGGAAGCTAGTGTCCTCCAAAGATACTTCTGTGGTCATGTGGCCAGCATGACTATACATCCAGGCACACAGAACGTGTTACCCTCCCACTGAAGTGGTACCTATTTATCTACTCGCATTTGCATGCTTTCAAATTGCTAGGTGGACAGGAGCTGGGGCAAGGACGAGAGCTCACCCTGTCGCATAGCACTCAGGTCTTAAACTGGGCTGTCAATTTTCCAGCTGACAAGCTCAGCATCTTTAACCACTGAACCATCAATAATAATGCAATAGTGCAATAATAATTCAATAATAATGCAATAATAATTCACGCCTTTATTGCCGCCCAGTTAGATTACTGCAGTGTACTCCATTTATGTAATAGAATGTATGAAAGACCTTGGAAGAGGGGAGGGGGAAGAAATGCTGCCTGGGGAACAATCAGACAAGACTGGGAGAAGCCCACAACTGAATCAGGACAGAGAAAGGAACTTACAAAAGATCCTCCCTAACTTATCCAGCAGTTAAAAAGAGACTGTGTGAGATTTGTACTTTCAGACTTGCAAGAGTCGCTTAATGTAGCCTTACAATAATCTTGTTGTATTTCCTGTCTGGTGTAGCTAGGAGGATGATAACATGGGACTATCTTTAGAGACCACTGGGATGTAGGGACCTCTGTGTCATGCACCTGTCATGGGAAGCATATTACATCTGTGTTTCAGGCCTTAGCATGGCTTCTGATCAGTTTCTGGGTGCAGTTTCAGGACTGGTTTTGACCTATAAATAAGGACTGCTGGAAACAGTTGATAGTTTATGGCTTCTACAATGTAACCATCAGGCGCTACTTCCCAGTAGCAGCAACCCCAGCCCATCAGAACAGCTTTCCAGTGAAATTGGTCTGCCTCAGCCCTGCTCCCCCCATCTCATTTTAAAAAATACTAAAAGAGCCTGACCTCTTTCATACAGCACTTTTTGTTTTGAGTTAGCCTTGAAATATTCTGATTTAATGTGCTTGGTTAAGGGGGGGGGGCTTTTAGAAAAGATTCTACTCAGCCCCAAGAAAGAGAGAAGCATGAAAAAGAAACTTATAACGATCAAAATGTCTGTGTTTGCTTTATACTATAAAGCATGTAAATTGGAAAATGAGCTATGAAAGGATAGCTTTTCTATCTGATTTTATTTCCTATGTAATTTCCTTCTTTTTCTTTTATTTGCAATCTAGGATGTGGGTTTTTTTGTCCTTTCATATATATTTGCATGCTTCCCACCCAGTAACACAACAGGATGTTGATCTATCATTCAAATTGAAATATGTTTGACGCTCAATACTTATTTGTGTTTGTTTTCTTTAATTCTGCCATTTAGCCATAAAGCAATACCAAGTGTCCATTATTTAATTCTCCAGTTGAAAAGAAACTTTAAATGGGTCATGATCTGATATTGCAGTTGAATTTATCTGGCAATCTGTTACATTCTGAAGCAAATGCGAAAAAATCAAACATCTATTCTGATATACTTTCACAACACATAATTTTGGGAAAGTGATTTAGGATTAACGGCATTCTTTCTACCCAAAAAAACAAAGAAACCTTCAGTGATTTCTGTTTATAATAGCTATTAGATTATAGCTTCTCTGTAACCATATGGGAGTATAGTCTTGCATTTTCCCCTTTTCATTTAAATGTTGTTTCTCTACAATATTGTTTATTTTGTTGACTTCTCAGAAACATATTAGTGCTGCTACATATGAGATGCAAACAGCATTCAGTTTGGGCTTTGAAATATTAGAAATGTGTCAATTGGTTTCCAGTTTTGAAAACTGTTAACTTTCAAAGTGGAAAAAAAAAGTGTTTTATGCCACTATATATGTCAGCGGATGTCAGAGTTATTACTTCTGAATTATAAATATGTTTTTGAAACATACTGAAGTAGTCTGCATCTAAAATTGCTTTCAGAATGACACCAGTGGTATGCAGAGCAAGTATTCCCATGCAACACGGTACTTATTGCTGAGACCACCAAAATACAATTGTGATCCCAAATTATCATATAGCATTGTCTGGGTCCTGGTAGCCTGGCCAGAAGACTAAATCCCAGATATATAGGGGCCGTGCTGGTTGAGGATTTAGGAACTACTGTATGGCCACAGCATGTACAGGTGCCAGTTGTAGGACGCTGCCCACTAATAGCAAAGTAGCAGAGTAGATACCTGGGCAAACTCCTAAATTTTCTTTTTACAGGATGCATAGCAATTTTTTTTAACCCCATCACAAACATGCAGCAGCAGCATTTTCTGTCCACAGACAAGTCACCTCCACAAAATTTACAAGACAACTAAATCTCATACATTGGTGGAGATATAGATTACTATCCAGCATCTTGTCTTAGTGGGGAATCTGAAGATCTAATTAAAGGTGCAGTCATGCAGTAAATTATCTAACAGTAAATGCTGTTGAACCTAACAGCATGCATTTTAGAGCAGACATAGCTAATGTAATCCCAAGAAACGTGCCCAACTTCTGAGGTCATCGTGTCAAGTCAGTGCTAAATGTCTCTCCTCCACAATTTAAGCTGATAGTTTTCAAAGGAC
This sequence comes from Azemiops feae, assembly GCA_023970755.1. Lineage (NCBI taxonomy): Eukaryota > Metazoa > Chordata > Lepidosauria > Squamata > Viperidae > Azemiops > Azemiops feae. The sequence goes on from JALGBA010000441.1 coordinate 561,955, forward strand.
TTCTCAGTAGTGGCTCTCCCTTAAGGAAGTCCGCCTACAGAGAAATTTGCTTGGTATTTATTCCCCTTATCATTTAGCTGTAAGCTAAATGATTCTGCTCTCTTTGAAGGACATTGATATTTTTATCATTTATTTTTAAGGTATGCAGCTTCATTAAGTATCATAGAGTTTCATTTGGTTGTTGCAGTATTTTAAGTTACTTTCAAAACTGTGTGGCTAACTCCTTGAAAGACTGCAGAAGAGTGATGTAAACAAAGATGTCTGAAAAAAGGGCAGGATATAATTAAAAAAAATCAAAATGGCAGTCACAACTTAAAATCAAAGGCCTGCCCTTTTTGTAAGTGTGTCTATATCACATGCAGAAACAAAAAGAGAATTATGGCCACCATCTTCATTCTTCTTTTGGTCCACCCCTTATGGACACTTCTTGATGAACGGATTCTAAATTTTTCCTTCAATAACAAGATAGATAGATAGATAGATAGATAGATAGATAGATAGATAGATAGATAGATAGATAGATAGATAGATAGATAGATAGATAGATAGATAGATAGATAGATAGATAGATAGATAGATAGATAGATAGATAGATAGATAGATAGATAGATAGATAGATAGATAGATAGATAGATAGATAGATAGATAGATAGATAGATAGATAGATAGATAGATAGATAGATAGATATAATAATAGTAATAATAATAATAATCTCAAAACAACTGCAGCACCACTTGAACACCATTGGCATTGACAAATTTGCCATCAGTCAATTGCAAAAGGTGGCCTTACTGGGAACAGCTTCCATCCTGCAACAATATTTGTAACGCCATCAAACATCCAGATCTGCCTATCCCAGGTCCTTGGTAAGGACTTGATAGGTAGACAAAAATGTCAAATCCAGTCTGAATATCTGGCTGTGTGATGATTGATGATGATGATGATGATGATGATGATGATGATAATAATAGTAGGTAGTAGATAGTAGATAGATATTTAATGATAATGATGATAGATTAGGGTTATCAAACTTGCAACATCATGTGATGTGTTGCGAAATATCGTGACTTTTTTTCCATTGCCAGCAATGGGGTGGGCGCAGTTTCGCCATGATGCATCCGGCCCATGGGCCGGCAGTTTGACACCCCTGTGATAGATAGATAGATAGATAGATAGATAGATAGATAGATAGATAGATAGATAGATAGATAGATAGATAGATAGATAGATAGATAGATAGATAGATAGATAGATAGATAGATAGATAGATAGATAGATAGAACCAGAACCAGAACCAGAACCAGAACCAGAACCAGAACCAGAACCAGAACCAGAACCAGAACCAGAACCAGAACCAGAACCAGATATATTGGTCCCTTAAATAAAGGAATAATGTCTATGTTTACATTAAAATATCAGATAGGTCAAGCCTAGAAACTACTTCCTTTTATATTCATTCACTTTTATGCCCATGTACTTATGAAATAAATAAATCTTCTTTTGGGGATGACAAGATGACAACAAAGAGTAATTAGGGTCTGAAAACCAATAACAGTTCTACCCCCTACCTCATCATCTGACATAAGCATCATGACATCTTAACATTATTAGAAATTAAACAATTCATGTTGCTGGGAAGGGATGGGAGAAATTGTTTGAAATGACCAGGTTCGGTGAAGTCTAATTTTTAAGATATAACTTATGGGGATGTATGAAAGAAAAAGAAACACAACCGATAAGGATAAAATAACATCATAATTCAAAGCAACAGTTAGAAAAACAAATAGTTATTGGGACAGAAGCATTCAGTGATGGTTTTCGCTAGGAGATTGCAGTTTCATCAGTCATTTCGAATTATGCAATGTTATACATGCCCTTTAAAAAAAAAAAAGTAAGGTGGAAAACACTGGATGTCAACTGAAATATATGGGGAGATAGTCTTTATGGCTCTTCTGCCACTAACCTGTTAGAAAGGTTTACACGAGTCACGATATGCATTTTTCAGGTAAAAATGTTAGTGATTTTGCTTCAAGGTTGCCATCCTGAACAAGGCAGGCCTGCCAACAGTGAGGCAAATTTTGTGATCGATTTTTCAGTTGGGCTTAGGAATAGTAGAAAATCATACAAAATTGCCAGAGAATAGCTGCCTAAGCAGATAGCTGAAATCCTATAAATTGAGCAGTGGAGGGATAAATGGAATGAGTAGATAAGCCCCTGTGGAAAGAAGCAAATCAGCAAGTAAAATACTATGCTCTGTTGGTCTTTTTTGTTTGTCAAATGCATTATTTCAGAATAACATTATCAACAAAAAGGAATATTTTACTAACTCACATGTAATTTGAAGTCTGCATAAAGCATTTATTGCTGAAAGTTAGATGGCATTATGATTTTATACTTTATGGAGTTTAGGTAACAGGAACCTTATCCTTTTTGTCCTGAAACAGAACTGATAACAGAATATGAAAACTGTAATTTAACTGTCTTTTAATGCGTGGATATATATCAGGATGCTAATAAGAATACTGCTATCCTATTCCAAGACAAATATATGGATTCAGATAGCTCAGCCTTCCCCAACTTTAAGCACTCCTCATGTGTTGGGGCTTGAACTTTTAGGCAGAATGGTTGATGGCTGAGAATGTTGGTAATTTTAATCTCAGTACATTTGGAAAACAGCAGATTGGAGAAGGCTGATGTATACAGGGACACTCTTTTTTCCTTATTAAATTTGGGGATCTTATTCATTGATTGATTTGATTTCATTATGTGCCATCTTGTCTTATCCTTTATAACTGTATATACAGTGGGGCAAAAAAGTATTTAGTCAGCTACCAATTGTGCAAGTTCTCCCACTTAAAAAGATGAGAGAGGCCTGTAATTGTCATCATAGGTAGACCTCAACTATGAGAGACAAAATGAGAAAACAAATCCAGACAATCACATTGTCTGATTTGGAAAGAATTTATTTGCAAATTATGGTGGAAAATAAGTATTTGGTCAATATCAAACATTCATCTCAATACTTTGTTATATATCCTTTGTTGGCAATGACAGAGGTCAAACATTTTCTGTAAGTCTTCACAAGGTTGGCACACACTGTTGCTGGTATGTTGGCCCATTCCTCCATGCACATCTCCTCTAGAGCAGTGATGTTTTGGGGCTGTCGCTGGGCAACACGGACTTTCAACTCCCTCCAAAGGTTTTCTATGGGGTTGAGATCTGGAGACTGGCTAGGCCACTCCAGGACCTTGAAATGCTTCTTACGAAGCCACTCCTTCGTTGCCCGGGCGGTGTGTTTGGGATCATTGTCATGCTGAAAGACCCAGCCACGTTTCATCTTCAATGCCCTTGCTGATGGAAGGAGGTTTGCACTCAAAATCTCATGATACATGGCCCCATTCATTCTTTCCTGTACACGGATCAGTCGTCCTGGTCCCTTTGCAGAGAAACAGCCCCAAAGCATGATGTTGCCACCCCCATGCTTCACAGTAGGTATGGTGTTCTTTGGATGCAACTCAGCATTCTCTCTCCTCCAAACACGACGAGTTGTGTTTCTACCAAACAGTTCTACTTTGGTTTCATCTGACCATATGACATTCTCCCAATCCTCTTCTGGATCATCCAAATGCTCTCTAGCAAACTTCAGACGGGCCCGGACATGTACTGGCTTAAGCAGGGGGACACGTCTGGCACTGCAGGATCTGAGTCCCTGGCGGCGTAGTGTGTTACTGATGGTAGCCTTTGTTACGTTGGTCCCAGCTCTCTGCAGGTCATTCACTAGGTCCCCCCGTGTGGTTCAGGGATTTTTGCTCACCGTTCTTGTGATCATTTTGACCCCACGGGGTGAGATCTTGCGTGGAGCCCCAGATCAAGGGAGATTATCAGTGGTCTTGTATGTCTTCCATTTTCTAATTATTGCTCCCACAGTTGATTTCTTCACACCAAGCTGCTTGCCTATTGCAGATTCAGTCTTCCCAGCCTGGTGCAGGTCTACAATTTTGTTTCTGGTGTCCTTCGACAGCTCTTTGGTCTTCACCATAGTGGAGTTTGGAGTGTGACTGTTTGAGGTTGTGGACAGGTGTCTTTTATACTGATAACAAGTTCAAACAGGTGCCATTAATACAGGTAATGAGTGGAGGACAGAGGAGCCTCTTAAAGAAGAAGTTACAGGTCTGTGAGAGCCAGAAATCTTGCTTGTTTGTAGGTGACCAAATACTTATTTTCCACCATAATTTGCAAATAAATTCTTTCCAAATCAGACAATGTGATTGTCTGGATTTGTTTTCTCATTTTGTCTCTCATAGTTGAGGTCTACCTATGATGACAATTACAGGCCTCTCTCATCTTTTTAAGTGGGAGAACTTGCACAATTGGTGGCTGACTAAATACTTTTTTGCCCCACTGTATTCCATATAAATGTAGAAAAAAAAGAAAGAAAGAAAGAAAGAAAGAAAGAAAGAAAGAAAGAAAGAAAGAAAGAAAGAAAGAAAGAAAGAAAGAAAGGAAGGAAGGAAGGAAGGAAGGAAGGAAGGAAGGAAGGAAGGAAGGAAGGAAGGAAGGAAGGAAGGAAGGAAGGATTGATTTAGCTGTAGGCTAAAACATACAAAGAACAATTACAGAAATTGGGTATGTCGACTCTAGTCTAATGAAAAGAAGGACTATGTGTAACATGATAGCAGTGTTCCAATATTTGAGGGGCTCCTACAAAGACGAGGGGGTCAAACTATTTTCCAAAGCACCAAAAGGCAAGACAAGAAACAATGGCTGGAAACTAATCAAGGAGAAAAGCAACATAAAACTAAGGAGAAATTTCCCAATGGTGAGAGCAATCAACCAATGGAACAGCTTGCCTTCAGTTGTTGTGGATACTCCATCACTGGAGGCTTTCAAAAAGAGACTGGACAATCTTTTGTCTGAAATGGCATAGGGACTCCTGCTTGAGGCAGGGGGTTCGACTAGAAGACCTCCAACATCCCTTCAAATTCTGTTATTCTATGTTCTATGTTTTAACCCTATGAATCAAAGAAATAGAAACCTGAGCTCTGATTCTGCCAAAGTAATAATTATTCTTCACAGTTTTTAAAATTATAGAGAAATCCATGTTTGATTAACTTTTTAAAGAAGGAATTTTATATTTCACTCTGCATAATTCGTTTTAATATGGTTAGGGCTTATGGTCCAACAATTCTATTGAACACTGATATGTTGTCTTTCTATAAAGAATAAATGAATCTTCTGATTCAGTTTTTCCTTTGTGAAAGTTGGTCTGGACAGAGGAAATCATTCTTCAGCCACTGACAATGATGTTATATAAAAATGTAGCATCAGGCCCATGGAACAATGATGCAATTAAACAGCTGAAAGCAGCCAAGACAACATTTGAGGAGGAAGGGAAATGACTAGCAGTATGCAGGAAATTAAAAAAAAAACATGTTATGCTCAAAGTCTGGAACAAACAGCCAAATCTGAATATTCCCAAATGTTTTGAGTTGGCTACATTCTGCCAAACAAACTTTGAAAGGCTCAAGTGTTCATGTTCTTTTAGAAGAACACTAAAAAAATGAATCTTCCAACCCTGGGAAACAATGTCCCCTTGTTCCCTTTTTTTTTAAGCTCGGGGTTATAGGAATAGGTAGAATGGCTGACTGCCACCAGCCAGCTATCTCCTATGAAAAAAAAATGGCCATAGGGATACTTTTAAATTATTTTTGATAACTCCTTCAGGAAACAATGGGACACAAATCTTTCTTGCCCATTGAAAAAACCAGTTAACCTTCTCTGCTTGACTTCAAACTGCAAAACAAAAATCTGAAGAAAGAATGAATAGACTAAGTGGGAGGGGAAGACTGAGAAAATCAAGGCCCAGTGGAGTTGATGAGAACTGCAAAAAGATGTGAGAACAAAAAACAGTGTGGAAAACGGTGTATGGTCATGGTGCCAGCCAAGATAGTTAATGACTGTAGAATTAAATTATTCTATCTACTATCATCTCCATCTCCATCTCCATCTCCATCTCCATCTCCATCTCTCTCTCTCTCTCTCTCTCTCTGTCTCTCTCTCTCTCTCTCTCTCTCTCTCTCTCTCTCTCTCTCTCCTCTCTCTCTCATCTATCTAGCTATCATCTATCTATCTATCTATCTATCTATCTATCTATCTATCTATCTATCTATCTATCTATCTATCTATCTATCTATCTATCTATCTATCTATCTATCTATCTATCATCTCCTAAATTTCAGGTGGTGTTTTAGACAGCTTGAAGGACAATTTGGTTTTTGTTGTCACTGTAAAATGTAGGGTATTGGGAAGTTCACATACCTACACCATCTGCCACCTTCCATTCTTTTATCAAAAGCACGAAATAGTCCTTTTCATTATGCAATCCAGTCACAGGCTACTAACCACCAATAGTCACTTTTTCTTAATTTAAGAAAGAATAAAAATTAATGCAAACTAAAATGGAACAAGAAATGAAGAAGAAATAAAACAGAAACCTGAAGTGCAAAAAAACAAGAAAAGAAAAGAAAAAAGATGAATAGAAAAGAAAGAAATAAAGTCATAAAGAAGCAGTTCCCCATCTTTTTTACAGCAATTATAAGTTTAATTGTTCTTTATCTCTTTCTAAATTTACATCATCACTTTGCCTATTTCTTCACTCTGATCTCCTGTCTGCATCCTTGAAAAAGAAAGTGGATGGACATTACATAGATTTCTGGGCAATCCCAATGGCACAAGGATAATTTTTGCTCTTGGAAAATAGGAGGTGGAAAGAATGTGTATGGATTGGCAGGCCTGTTTTGGTTTTTTTGGTTTTTCAAAAGTTCTTCTAATTTCTGATGCTGAAAGTGCTGAAAATCACATACATGCAAGAACTTGGAAATAAATAAGAAGGACCTTGATTCATGCCATTCAGTTGAAAACCAAATCCATCTTGCCAACCACAAATCATATTTATTCATATTGAAGTATTATATAAGCAGTAAGCTAAACAGCAGAAAGTGAGGGATGGGTCCTGTCAATGTGTAACTCATTTTTCCAAACCAAATTTAAAGGCAATGCTCAATTCTTCAGTTTTTGGTCCTTCTGAGTCGAGATAGCACTCAGCTCAGGAAATACAGATCCCAAGTCAGGATTAATGTTTTGGCAGAAAAAGCTGAGCAATGCCATTGGGAGCCAAGGGTGTTGCTGAAATGACAGGAACAATTATTGGAGTGCAAGAGAGTTTTCTGCATATCTTGACTTCTAAATCACGATACCACCTAAATGACAGGTGGTATCTTGAGGCTAAATTGGAGGCCCCATCTAAGGGATTTCTAGGAAAGCCTCCCAGGCCACTTCCAGATCATCAGAATTCCATTATGCAACTTTCTGCTTTCAGAAATGATGTTAAAAGGAAGCATAATGTTGAGTAAACTGTTCCGAATAGACCTGTGTGGAATGCAGTTTCTGTGTTTTAGTGAGATATTGTTCCTTCCAAGACACATCACAATCTTCATAACATCATCTAGTAGTAGACCCACAAGTTAGCTTCATGACATCATTTGTCTATTTATCTAGCATACCCAGTCTGCAAAAATCCAAAAACCCACTAGATGGCAGGAAAAAGCTTCAGAAAGCACTTTGGCAGGATCTAGTGTTTGTCTCATTTTTTTTTTCCAGACAGAAAGCTGTTATGATCTGAACACTCCAGGCTAAAAATATTGCAGGGGTAATTTTGAAGGAAAAAAGAGAAGAATGTGCTGCAACTAAAAAAACAAGACACAAACACTATGAATGCTAACAGGACTAAATACTCTGAAATGTTTTCATCATAAATACTTTATATGATTTATCGTAGGATTTGTGGCATAAAACAAGAGCAAGTCTTTAACCATTTCTGTCAAGTCTACAAAATTAAAATCTGTCTTTTTTTTTTCCCCCTTTGGAGAAGCAAAAGTGATTGTGGATTCATAAATATATTCTTTAAATGTGTCCTATGGTGTAAATTTATTGATAGAACCCTTGCCCATTTCAAAGAAAAAAAATTCCACTCCATTTCCTTTACACTATATCCCACAAAAGAGAGATTTATTATTAATGAACTATTAAGACACTATCTGGAGTAATTTTTAAGTTTGAATATAAGAAATGAAGGAGCATGGTCTGAAATTGCAACTTGGCCAACTGAAAAGTCAACATCTTGATACACCAAAAGCAGAAGACTTGTTTTTTTAAAAAAAACTAATCTAAAACAAATCACTTTGAAGAGTAACATATTGACTGTTGTATAAAAAGTTGTTGTCCTTATTATTTTTGTCATCCTTGTGGAAAGATATGGAAAATAAACAGGTTTGTGATTACTATTTTTTATCTTTATCTAATAACTTTGTGGGGAAAAGTTGCACATCCCAAAATGTTGAGGCCTCATTTTGAAACATTTAATAGAAATGTTTGAAGAATGCTGGAACAGTTTGTGTTTTTTACAACTCATAAAAGGAAGAGATAATAGGAGAATATTTAAAATAAATAGCCTCCTGGTTTGGAATGCAGACATGTTTTTTAAAAAATATATATTTTATTGATTTTTTAACATAATCACCTTAATATTTGGTAAACAGTGTGTTGTCTGGGTTTATATTTTAACAACAATAAATAACAATTAGTTTCTATAATTCTATAGTCCACATAGCAGCTTTGCTTGATTTTATCTTCTTCCAATAATATTCTCTTTTGCCAACCTTGAATTAATACAATTCTTATTATTTTGATAAATAACAATTAAATATAGACATTTTTCTAATATTTCTGCAAATAATAACCACATCAATATAAAGCTTCTTTTCTAACTGATCATCTTGATTGCCTCGTCATAGATCCTGTTTACAAAATTCTTATTTAAATTTGTTTTCCCCACAATGTTCAAAACATTCTTACCAGTTAAGATTTTCTCAAAGTTAATGACACTTAAGTATTTAAGTCTTTATCCTGATACAGGCCATCCCAACACTTTTATATTTCTCATGTCTTAAAAAAAAAGAGAGAGAGAAGAAAAAGAAATAAGAAGATAGTATACTACTTAAAATACATGGCCCTCTTAGGCTAATGTACATTTATATCCAGAGAATTTTTCTCTTCTTTTTAACCATATTCAAACATATGTTTAATCTTTAAATGTTCCATTTAATAAATCCAATTATCTAAGCATTTTTATCCACTGAAGTTTTCTCAAGATCAATTATACTTAAGTATCTAAAACATTTCCTTTATATAAACCATCCCAACATTTTTATATTTCTTATGTCAAAAAACAAAAGAAAAAAGTAAAAAGAAAGAAAAAATACTATGTAACTTGAGGGGCTCATCCCTCTTAAACTAAAATTCATTTATATCCAAAATCTTTCCATTTCTTTAACCATATTCAAACATGGAATGCAGACATGTTATTTTGATACAAGATGCCCATCTCTTAATAATTATTTTAACCAATTGATCTGTGTTTCTATGAATGAGGAAGGTAATAAGCCATTTGTTAATCAACAACTCTGAGAAAGCTATGGTTCATCAAGAAGTGTAACTTCTATAGGAATCCAAGTAGAATTGATTTTCCTTCAAATTGCAAGCTCTAGTTGAATAAAGTCTCTTCAAATCTCAAATTGTTAATTTGCATCAAATAATCACTTACTTGGGTAGGCCTAACATACCAACAGCAATAGCACTTAGACTTATATACTGCTTTATAGTGCTTTACAGCCCTCTCTAAGCGGTTTACAGAGTCTGCATATTGGCCCCAACAATCTGGGTCCTCATTTTACCAACCTTGGAAGGATGGAAGGCTGAGTCAACCTTGAGTCGTGAGAATTGAATTCCTGGCAGTGAGCAAAGTTAGCCTGCAATACTGCATTCTAATCACTGTGCCACCACAGCTCAGTATCAACCCTAAAATCTCTAAAATTTGGCAAGACATAATATTTTCCTGATGGTTATGTTCTGTCTGACGATCAGACTATATCAGCTAATAATCTGGTGCTAAAAAACCCTATTTGTTTCTATGTAGTTCTTAATGGTGAAAGTTGCTTGTCAACTCTACAAATGAGCATGGCTGCAGCCATTTTCCTTCTCATTCTAGGTTGTCACATAGATCCAAAGGAGAGGGGTTGCCCCGGTGCTTTGTTAGTTAAAATAATCTTTTGTCTCATGGGAACCAAGGTCATCGGCTGCTCCCAAAACTGCAGGCTGGGCGTTGCATAAAAAGCCTGCCAAATAATCATATTGGGGAACGTAGTTGCCTGCATAGTTTTATGGGTGGGACATTTAACTTTGTATTGGAAAATTGTTACTTGTGTATCCAGACTTGGTTTCACTCTTGACCGTGCCGATACTTTGTAACTAATAAACATGTTCTTTGAGGAATTTGCAAGCTTTGGAGTTCTGCTTTATTCGTCTCTGTCTGTCGGGACCATGACATTGCTATCATATTAGAATTTACCCAGTTAGTTCCTAGTGATTATTCATTCATTGCTTTTAAATTATATTCTTTAATTGAACACAAGGCCCTGTCATTTCAATGCAAGGCCAGCTTAACTGTGGACTAATTGTCTGAAAAAAAAATACGCAATCAATCAAGTATCAAAGTTTTACACTTCGTTACATATCAGTGTCATTCTGGTAGGAAACGGCGCTTGCATTTAATTGACATTTAACAAAATGATTATGAATGCTTCGGGATAATTGGAGTGTGTACTGTATCAGCAAAGTGCTTAAAATACTTATTGACCTTTTGTAAGTGTGTTAATCAATAGCAAACATAAAATTGCTATTATGTCAATTAGAATGTTGATGCGTTGCTTCCAGATACATAACAGAGGAAAATAAATGATTGTCAGATGAAAACTGTTGGATGAGACACTGCTGACTTGGATCTCAAATACTGATAAAGATAATGCCCAAAGGACAATACATGAGTTGCTATATTCTCCAGGTAAAGGAATGAGCAAAAAATTTAATAATGCATAACAAAACCTTCCAGCTGACAAATGTTCTAAGTTCAGAAAGCTTTTGTATTATTATTTTATTATTATGTATTAAATTTATTTGCCGCCCATCTCACCACAGATGACTCTTTCATATTCATCAAAGTTAGCTGTTCCATTTTGCATATTTCAAAGGGATGCTTAGAAGGAAATTTGCTTTCTTATTCTTTTTTGGTTCTTATACCTCCACAGGACAGCCTCAAATTCCAAATGTGATGAATGGCTTGAAGTGGTTGGGGCCTCTATCCCACAATATATATTGATACATTTCCAGCATTCATTAGAGTTATATATGGTCTTTATTTTGCAAAACTCATGATGTCCAAAATGCATTTGCCTCTACAACAATCTTGTGAGATGAGTGGGGCTGAGCAAGACAGTGTTTTAGTCTGAACAGTACAAGCCTGATTCTGCTCTGGTAGAATTTACAGTGATCAAATTCTTTGCACACTGTGGGATTCTTGGTGGTCGTTGAGCTTGGTGATTTTCTTGCAAATCTTGCATTACCCAGCTAGGTAACATCATCTGTGTTGCACTGTTGATGTTACCTAGTTGAGTAATGAAATGTCTGCAAGAAAATCACCAAGCTGAGAGGCCACCAAGGACCCCATAGTTCAAACCTGAGCTACAAATATTCTCTTCTATTGGTTTTTGCATACTTTTAAGAATATTAGAAAACCTTTCCTTTTCTCCACTCCTGCAATTAACTTCCATGAAACATAAAATAGGAGGGGGGTTTTCTGCTCTTTTACCTCTAAATTCTGTTTTACTCCTTATGTAAGAATTTATAATCAGTCATAAAATTGGTTTATGATATCAGCCGAGTGCCTTAAAACAGGAAAAAAAAATAGTGCTGCTTCCCTTTCAAAATTCGCACAATCTAATTTTGTGGTGGTGGTGGTGGTGTGTGTGTGTGTGTGTGTGTGTGTGTGTAAATTGGCATACAACCAATCTTAAATACATACCAAAACAGCAAATAAAATGGTTTGCTCACCTGGAGAGGATGTTGTGGGATTCCATACCATACAAGGCATATACAAAAAGAGGAAAAGGCCGAAGAACATGAGGCAAACCCAGAAGAAGATGGAGAGATGACATCAAAGACACACTACAACAAATAACAATGGTTGAGGCTATTAGAAGAGCAAGAGCCAGAACTTTGTATTTCCCTTGACACCTGAAGAGGAAGGAGGAGGAGGAGGAGGAGGAGGAGTGTGTGTGTGTGTGTTTGTGTGTTTAAAGCCTGGCTTCATCATGGTTTTTACACTTAACTTCTCTTGTTATTCCTGCTGTCATAAAGGAATGGATTTTTTTCCTTTTTCTGCACTTAAATTACTTTAAGCTGAAGTTATTCTCCTGAAGTAGTTTCTTTCTCCCCTCTCCATTTTCAGATTTTCCTGTGATTTACTTGCTGGTGTGTGGCATCAGACATAGAGGAAACAAAATTGTTAAAGCAGCGAGTGTTGTTCTCTTGCCACAGCATCCCCTTGCAGTCACTGAGTGGTATGTGTGTGTGAATTATTGGCATCTTTTCATTCTTACGCTAGCTGTTTCCTTGAACAAGCTTCAACGCAGGCAACCTTATTCTCCTGTTTTTGTGCTGTGTTTCAATTCTGATTTTTTTGTTGGAAGGCTTTGTTCTTTCTGAGAAGAAGGCAAAGGAGAGAGTGCCTGGCTTGGGAATGAAAGCAATTTAACAGCTATGCCAGTTTCCTGTACTGCCAGCCCCCCTTGGTTTGCCTCTACAATCTGAACTGTTTCTGGCAAGACTTCAATTTCTTTGCCCTGGGTAGACTGTTGAGCTTCTTCCAATTCTACTTCTGTGAATACTTCATTTCATATTATATATCAAGGTCGATCTGCTAGCCTCTGTTGTTATTTTTAATCGAATAACAGATTTGGAAGGGACCTTGGAGGTCTTCTATCCAACCAGCTGAAGCAGGAGACCCTATACCATTTCAGACAAATGGTTGTCCAATTTCTTCTTAAAAACCTCCAATGATGGAGCTCCCACAACTCCTGAAGGCAAGCCGTTCCACTAGTTAATTGTTAGGAAATTTCTCCTTAGTTCTAGGTTGTTTCTCTCATCGATTAGTTTCCATCCATTGCTTTTTGTCCTGCTTCAGGTGCTTTACTAAATAGGTGGAACCCACCCCCTTCTTCTTTATGGTAGCCCCTCAAATATTGGAACACTGCTATTATGTCTCCCCTAGTCCCTCGTTTCACTAGACTAGACATCCAATTCCTGCAACTGTTCTTTATGTTTTAGCCTCCAGTCCCCTAATCATCTTTGTTGCTCTTCTATGCACTCTTTCTAGAGTCTCAACATCTTTTTTATATTGTGTTGACCAAAACTGGATGCAATATTCTGAGTGTGGTCTTACCAAGGCCTTATAAAGCTGTACTAACACTTCACGTGATCTTGATTCTGTTGCTCTGTTAATGCAATTTAGGATTACATTGGCTTTTTTTTGGTGGCTGAAGCACACTGCTAGCTTATATTTAAGTGATTGTCCACTAGAACTCAAAGATCCCTCTTGCTGTTATTGCTATTGAACCAGGTTCCACCTATTCTATACCTGTACATTTTTTCTTGCCTAAGTGTAAAACCTTATTTTTCTCACCACCAAATTTCATTTTATTAGATAGGCCCAGTGTTCAAGTCTGTCCAGATCCTTCTGGATCTTGAGCCTATCTTCTTTTTTCTATATTTTTTTCTATCTTCTGTCTTCTTTTTGATTCTGGATGTTGTTCTTTCCAGAACTTGTGCATTCTTTTCAGATAACCTCTTTTCAGTAATGTTGTTTGTAATAACAGATAATTATTTCTTTGTTTTCAATTTTTGTATACATTAGACAGATAAGCAACTTTTCTTCCAGTAGTCCTGCAGCTGCTGATCCTGATTGCTCAGTTAACAGTCCTGAGTCCTGTAGCCCATTTGTCACCAGATGTCCAGAAATTCCAATACCTAATGTAGTCCTTGTTGACTCAATCAAGTATAGCTTTCTGGAAATTATGTCTCATTATATTGATTATGGGAGAGGCACAGATCGTCAAGCTCCTTTGATAAGGCCTGTCCAGTGTGGTTTAAACTCTGGCATAGCTTTCATCCTTTTCAGAACACACAAACCCCCACAACCACATTCAAGATAGTGCCTCACTTGGGGATTATTATTATTTACACAACAATGTGATTTACTTAGTGATTTAGATTTAATATGGTCACCCAGTCCAATAGACCTTAGGATAGTTTTTATTCATTTATGTTTTGGAGTTGGGCGGCTAATAAATTCAAATGAATAAAATTAATTTTAATCTCCCTGTAAATAGGCAACCACTACTTTCACTCAAATTGCTCGGAAAGACCCAATTCCTCTTGTTCCCTTTATTTCTACTCCATATTTTCTGTGGGAGCAAAAGGTAGGGTGCAAAGGAGTATAAAAGGAGATGGTAACTTCATCCCCCACAAAACAACCATTTCATATCAGCTGCAGGAGAAATGTGAGTATAACACGGGTATCCTGCTCAGACTAGTCTGTCATCTTCACAACTCCATGGCTCTGTCTCAATTCTGGGTGAGGGAAAGCAGCCCCTAGTTCATCTAAAACTGCAATGAACATGCACTTTCTTTATGGAGGGAAAGAAATGTAAACTGGGATGCTTGACATCCTAGCTGGGTATCTTTGGTATATAGAGCCAATTTCAGTTTCATCCGCCCAAACAAACACTTGCAAATAAGTATTCATTTATGACATAGTATACATAAGCCATGAAAATCTGTTATGGCTCTGGTTGACTTACATAACACAACAAAAAACATACAATACAAACACAAAAAGTCATCAAAAGTGTGGACAAAACATTGTTTTAAAAAGAAGAAGATCATATAAAGCATCTATTGTCCACCCTAACCCAGGACCTCAGGACAGAGCCAAGGCCTCTTATTTAAGGACTTGCTTAAATAAGTTCAAATATACATCAAGTTGATTCACAGATGAGTTCACACTTTGTAGAAAGTGCCAGAGGAAAACCAAAAGAACAATCTCCACTTGACCATTGTCCCTTTCGTATACCGTTATGAAATTGTATCTGCCCCATCATTAAGACAGACTTGAAAATCACCTTTCCAACCTCTCCTCAGGCTCATATCAATGCAGAAAAACTATATGTGAAGAACAGAAAACAGTCTGACCTTCAGTAGAATGCCCTGGAGAGGTTGGACTTATTTAGTCCATAGTTTCTTTACACAAAAGCCTATATGTGGAAATCTCTAGAAATGTGCATCTCTAGAAATGTCCCTCTTCTCATCTCCTCCATCAGGCTGAGGGAAACAGGCAGCCGGCTCTCTCGGATGCCCAAAGAAGGCTAGGGCAAAGAACCCCCTTTATTGCCAGTTTCCCACATATAACCGAACATTCTCATCATGTACTGTATAAGTAATTGATGATAACAAAAAGTCAGGTACATGTGTATTTGATTGTTTTGGATCTTAGTCTCTTTAATAATGTTTAGAAAAGGCAACACCACTGTTTATAGAACACTGGGAGGGCAGATCTCCAGATGGACTATGGATTATTGACCAATTTGCTAAAGGTTTTGGTTCTCTCAACATCAAAACCACCTTGTTTCATTTGTCATTTTAATTCTGATAATGCTGATATACAGTTCTACAAAGGAATTATTGAGTCAGTCATTTGCACCTCTATAACTGCCTGGTTTGGCACTGCAACTAAATAAGACACAGACTTCAAGGGATAGAACTGCAGAAAAAAACAATTGCTACCAGCCTGCCTTCCATTGAGGACCTGTATACTGCATGAGCCAGAACAAGGGCTGTGAAAATATCTACAGACCCCTCACATCCTGGATATAAACTGTTCCAACTTCTTCCCTCAAGATGACACTATAGGGCATTGCACACCAGAACAACTAGATACAAGGACAGTTTTCCCCCCCATGCCATCACTTTGCTAAACAACTAATTCTCACAACACTGTCAAACTACCTAGTAAGGCTGTATTACTGTTATTCTTCTCATTTTTCCTATTATCTATCTCCTTATCTTCTTATCTGTCAACAGTATTAAGTATCTGGGGATGCAGATAACTAACAATCTGAATTGGTCTCTCCACATGTCATCCTAAGTGAAGTATGCAAACCAGCGTCTGCATTTCCTGTGTCAGATGACAGCACATCTTTCTCCTTCTGTCCTGGCCACTTTTTACAGAGGCATGATTGAGAGCATTTTAACAAATTACATCACTGTAATTTGGTGTAGCAGTGCCTCAGATAGAAGGTCCATACAGAGAGTGGTAAGGACATCTGAAAAGATTATAGGAAGTTCGCTTCCTGGTATTCAGGATGCTGCTTATAAGTGTTAAATGCTTAGAGCTCAAAGCATAATTAGAGACACACCCACTGTTATGGTCTGTTTCTGTTGCTCTCCTCTGGGAGAGGGTTTCGAAGTATTTATAGCAGAACTATTAGATTCTGTAACAGCTTTGTTCCCTATGTCTGGTAAACTCGCAAGATTTGTTTTTCTCGCCATGCACATGTATATGTAATCTGAACTAGACTGTATTATTTCTGTGTCATATAATATATGTGGGTATATGCATAATTCTGTATTTATTTATTTTTGTCATATTTTATGTAGTGTATATTGGAGGTGGTGACCCTCTGAGAGCTGTACGCAACGAACGTTTCATTTTAATGTATGCCAATTAGTGTACATTCAAAGTGACGATAAACTTTGCATTATGACATCATTTCCCTCTCCTCCAAAGGGGTGGGGCTTGATTATCCTGACAAATACAGCAGCCTCTATGGGGAGGCATGGGTTACGGAATCCTGCTCTTCACAGGGCCAGCCTCCAATGACCATTTCTGCCCCTCAGGGCACAGCTGTTCAAGGTGTAACAAAGCATTGTGTAAAAAAGTTTTTTCCCTTTTCTCTATCCAGAATCATTACACATTATTTTTTAATGGCTCGCCTAACCTTCCAATCAGATTTCCCCCCCAATGCTTGATTGTATAAAACTCTATAATGCCTCTCCTTTTGTCCAAACTAAAAAGCTCCAGATTCTGTAGTCTTTCCTCATAGTGAAGCTGCCTTAACTTTTTATTCCTGCTCTTGCCTCTCTTCCAGCTCCACAATACGCTTTTTGGAAATTGAAGATAAATCTCTAAGTATGGTTAGTTTATATCAGGATATTATTAGAGTGGTGATTTTATTTTCGGTTCCATTTCCTTCCTCATCCCCTTCTTTACAATGAATGTACCTGTACCACTACAATAAATATTTGTAACTCAGGGATGAACAATGGGATCGTTTGGTCTCTCTGAGTTTGGTTGTGTTCTTGTAGATGTTTCATCACCCAATCAGGTAACCACTCCCTTTGAGCACTGATGACATTACCTACTGTAATTGGATAATGAAATGTCTGCAAAATAAAAAATAAAAAAAACCACCCAAACTCAGAGAGCACCAAGGACTCCACAGAATGTACCCCGTGTTGGGTTAATGTTTTCATTGACTCTTATCGAAGAGCCACACATCTCTTTCCCCATTATTTTATATATGACCAAAATATGTGACTCTGTTAAAAAAAATATTCGTTCTTTTAAAACACATTCAACCACTTTGGAGAAATTGAATCCACAACGGTAAAAAATATCATTTTCATTATAGTAAAACAAGATTCCATTTCACAAGTATGCCCCAGGATATTGCTTAAAATTAGAAAAATTAAAGTCGCCATCATCGTAAGAGAGATTCAACTTTAACAGAGATCCCAAATAGTTATTTCTCCCTTCAAAAAGGTAACTATTAATTTATTGAGCTATTAAAAATATTTTAGTAGAACCAGCACTGGTATTGCTCTCAAAACATGTAAGTCTTGATACAAAAATTATTTTTATCATAATAATATTTTTCCATAAGCTGAATAATATTTTCACATACCTCTTAATACCCATTTTAATTGAGTAATAATACATACATACAGATACCCTTTTCCACTAAGCAAGATATTTTCCTGGGGATATTATCCTCAGGTTTTTAATCAATTTTGGGCAATTAAAAAAGGCACTTTGTTTACCTGTATTCACTGAAACTATTCTAATTGGCATAATTTTGACTTATTCCACTGAACTGCATATCTACCATTTCTACAAATTTAGGTGGAGATTTTTGGCTAATGATTGAAAAACATCCAAAACATTATTAACATATAACAGCAATTTTTGTTCAAACTTAGCTTACTAGATTTCCTGTTAGCTAATAAGAAAACTGTACTAGGCAAACCAATAGTTCTAATACCACATTGAAAATTAAGAGAAAATAAAGGACATTCGTGATAGTTCATATGTATAATTTTATTTGTTGCTGAAATTATCTCATTAATAAATATTCCAGCAGAGAGACTTGAAGAATACAGTATTATTTGAGGAAAAAAATAAATAACCTACATTTCTTCAATATTTCAACCACATTAAATGCATTTTTGGCATCCAACAAAGCCAAAAGGAGACAGTCTTTATTCTGTCTGATTTTGCTGCCATCTTCTCAGCACTTCACCAGCTAAACCGAAAACATATCATCAATAAGATCACTCTAGGAAAAATGTACCAGAGTTCAGAAATCTGGATTTCTTTAGCCAACCAGATGTTGCTTTATTTCTTTTTTCGACAGAAATAGCCTCAAAGAAGTAGGAGGCCAATCCTGCCATGATTTTGCAGCTAGCTAAAGCCCGCAGGTGGAAGAGGTAAAACCGACCAGCTACCAATCGACCATTTCTTATTCATGGGAAGAGGGGTTTGAAAGTGATCAAAATGGCAAATACAGGAAAACTGGCAGAGAAACATCAACACATTCTCTCATTTTTCCCAAATGAAATAGTGGTGTCTCCTCTCCTCTCCTCTCCTCGGAAACCTGAAGAAAGATTGGTGACAGAGGTGATGTAATGGGTTTGAAAGGAACTAAGTAAATATGGGTTAACGATCATTTAACAACTTACAAAGTTACAACATTGGTGAACAAGAAGACTTATGGCAGGTCTAGAGGTTGCAGCCATCGCAGGGTCCCTATGGTCCTATGATTGCAATTTGGGCACTTGGCAACCAGCTTGTAATTATGAAGTTGCAGCATCCCATGGTCACGGGATTGCCATTTATGATCTTCCCTGACAGCTTCCTATAGGCAGAGTCAATGGGGGAGCTGACAGAAGGTCACAAATAACAATCATGTGACATTGTGCCTAATGACCATATGGGATTCACTTAATGACAGCAACTGGAATTGCCAGAACTATTATTGTGAAGTTGGTGCGATCATCTGGTGTCATTTACGGCTGTCACACTTAATGACAGAATTCCTGATCCCAATTATCCTCATTAACTAAGAACGACTTTGTCAAGTGTGAATGGAAAGGGCAAAAGATGGAAGGGAAATTGCTAAAATTAAATGTTTAAAGGGGATTCAAGGGGAGGGGCAGGCCCATGTTTCCTAACACTCCCCAATCACACCTCCTCATCATAGCCATAATGGGTTACCTAATCTCTGAGGTAATGTCCTGCAAAACATTTCAGATTTTACAATATATTCCTTCATGCTGTTCTTTGATGGTGGCATTGAAGTAAAGGAAAAATGCTACAATTTGCAGTTTTATCTGGGGGAGGTGATTTTGCCTTCCCCTATCAGATTTTGGGCACTCTATGATCTGCTTCTGGTGCTGCTGTCCATGACCTAACATTTGCTAACTAACCTAAGTACTAACATTCTGAGATACATATTGATTAAGAATATATGACAATCAAAAGAAATGAACAAGAAATTTCCCTTTCAGCCTGAACTGCAGGCAGTAGGTGCAAGCCAAAGGTCCAGTGGAAGGGATATCCCTCAATGTTCCTGACAACCTGTCCAGCACATTGATGACCTGTCACTCAGACTATTTCTGTACATGGATTAGCAATTTTATGAAAGACTACTAAAACCATGGTTAGTAGAACTGGATAGGCTCTTTTTTGACTATGAGTTTAGTAGTCTTACCAAAGAACACTAGACTAGGACGAGGGGGGACATGATAGCAGTGTTCCAATACCTCAGGGGCTGCCACAAAGAAGAGGGAGTCAAGCTATTCTCCAAAGTGCCTGAAGGCAGGACAAGAAGCAATGGATGGAAACTAATCAAGGAGAGAAGAAACCTAGAACTAAGGGGAAATTTCCTGACAGTCAGAACAATTAACCAGTGGAACAACCTGCCTCCAGAAGCGGTGAATGCTCCAACACTGGAAGTTTTCAAGAAGAGACTGGACACCCATATGTCTGAAATGGTATAGGGTTTCCTGCCTGAGCAGGGGGTTGGACTAGATGACCTCCAAGGTCCCTTCCAACTTTATTATTATTATAAGAAGAGAAATTGCTATTGTCAAGGCATGATTATCCCATATGAAGTGCAAGAGGAGACAGGTCCATGGTTCTGTCCATCATGCTTTTGCCAAAGCAACAGGGTTTTTTTTAGATTTACTGAAATAATTCCTA
The DNA here is from genome assembly GCA_023970755.1 of Azemiops feae. NCBI lineage: Eukaryota > Metazoa > Chordata > Lepidosauria > Squamata > Viperidae > Azemiops > Azemiops feae. The sequence goes on from JALGBA010000441.1 coordinate 582,504, forward strand.
TGGGTAATAGTCTTTTATTTTGCTAGTCTGTAAGCTGCTTTAAAATATTTTGACTCCATAGTTCAGTATCTGAGGGAATAAGCAAAAAACAGACCAATCTATCTGTTCTTTTCTACCTTGTTTGAATACCCCATTGATTTTCTATGAGTTCATCACATTGTTTAGCCATTCTTTTCTCCTGCTTTACATGATGTTGCACACGTTACCTTATTGAATTTTCAACATAGTGTATTACTTTCAGACTCGACGTGAAAGACTTGGTACTTAGAGAAATACTAATGGTGTAATCTGACTGTGTGAGTGCTGAGTGCTCAGAATGAGATTCAGGTGCATTGTTAGCAGCAGAAATAGGAATAATAGTAGTCAGACAAATAATAGTTACAATAATAACAATATATTCTTAAACATCGATATAATGCATGATTATTCCAGGAGTATTTATTTGCTAGACAACCAATACAAATTAGGTTTGTAATACTAAGAATATTTGGGGAGTTTGGGGCAAGGTTGGGATACAGATGACAACTTCATGCTAACAAAGATCTATGAATACACTGGAAAGATAAATCACTTTATTCCATTTTTTAAAAAAATAAATCAATGGAATATTTTACCAGATGACTCTTAAAGGGAATATTTTAGATGGTATCTGTAAATATATTTATTAAATGTTTTGGGACTTACAGAGTCTATAAATGTACATCAGACAAACAATCCAAACTAATCAAATGCTCCATTACCAAAGTAAAAATCCAACCTCCCACAAGAGAGCTGTGTAAAAACACACACACATAAGCAGAGATCAATACCATACAAACAATCAAGCAGAAAACAATCTCTTAATCAAGGAACTACCAGGGAGAAAACTACACCCAAAATCATCATTGACAGGGCAAGCTATACTGTATATAAACAGGGAGCAAACCTCACACTCACTAGCACTGATGAGGTTACCTAGTTGGGTAATAAAATATCTGCAAGCAAACAACTAAGCCAAGAGAGCACCAAGGGTTTTACAAAAATAGAACACCTTTTAAAATTTAAAATTCTAAAATACCCTTTAAAAGCTCCCTCACTGGAGGCTTTCAAAATGAGACTGGACAACCATTTGTCTGAAATGGAATAGGGCCACTTGCTTGAGCAGGGGGTTGGACTAGAAGACCTCCAAGGTCCTTTTCAATTCTATTATTCTAGATCAGGCTTGTCAAACCCACGATGTCACGTGATGTCATGCAATGTATTGCGACTTTCCCCCCATTGCTGGCAATGGGGTGGGTGCGGTTTCGTCGTGACGCATCTGGTCTGCGGGCCAGCAGTTTGACATGCCTGTTCTAGATGCTATGTTCTAAATATGGAATTTCAAGGAAAAAAGATAGGGGCATTTGCAAGAGCGAGTGACAAAATGGCGCTTATGACCAGGCAATTGAAGCCCTGTTGCTTTTAGAATTGCATTGCACAGGTATAAAAAGGAATAGAGCCTTGATTGCCTGGTTACACCCACCATTTTCATATTCTTGACCGCCCCTGGACACACTTCTGATCACTGAAACCTGAAAGTCCATTGTCTTACGGGGATATTGGGGTGAACGGATGTTGTTAGTTATAAAATTGCAGCCATGATCTGAAATTCATGTTGAATTTTTCTACCAATTAAATGTCAATATCTGGATTTATACTTTGTGCTAAGAGATCATATGGTTTCTTTGAGTTGGCTTTGTTGATACTGTACATTATAAACAGCACTTATAGGTGAAATGGGCAGTGTAGAAATTTAATGAATAAATACATAAATATAATTTAATAATAGAGGCTAGGTGAAGATGGTTTGTTCAACAGTCTTTGGTTAATGCAGATGACAACTTGTGAGAATCCAGTCACTGAATTCCACAGGACTTACTCTGTGTAAATTACCTGGGTATAAGGAAGGACCAGCTCTCCCTTTGTTTGCTGACAATCCTATTTTTAATTGGAATTTTCAATATCATTGTCTCATTGGGCTTTCCTGCTAAGGAACAGAAATAATTCTACCAAAAGATATATGTTACCTGGAATGTTATTCTCCCAGTGTTGAATATTTCATAAAGGTTTTAAACAGATAATTGTACTGTTGTTTTTCTTCTGTTTTCTCTTTCATTGTTTTAAAATAATCACCTTTGTGTTCGGTAACATATATAGGAGGCTATAATTCTATTCCCATCTGTTCCACATTGCCAGACTCCACTCCATATGATTCAGAAATGTTTGCAAAGAAAAGTTCAGATTTAATGATGCAAACATTCAGAAAATGGAAGGATGGCTTCCAAGCTGAAATGGTATCTAAGATCTTTGCTTGCAAAACTTAGAAAAAAGTGACTTGCTGAATCATCTATCAAACCAAAACAAGGATGGTTCACACTTTATCCCAAAGAAAGTATATGACGGTAAGTATCTGCAATATGGTGCATATCTAGCAGCCCAGTTTGTTCTTAAATACACAGATCTAGTAAGGGATACATAACTGGATCCACAGCAGAGTACCACTATTTCTCTTCAACTTATGGTCCTTTTTCTTTGTGAATGATTAGTCAAATGTTCAACAGTTGCTTGGCAAAGGAGAAGGAATGTTCCTTTATTCAACACAGAACAATTGCCTTGCCCTCATCTATACCTTTGTAGATGAGGGGATCTTATTTTTTCATAGCTGCAACTTTGGCCATGTCAAAGAAGCCTAGAAAATAATGACAAGGATGTGTTCCTTCTTTTCTTCTGGTAGACCTTGGTTTGTTTGATTTCCCCCCCCCCCAAGTGTCTGACTCCATTGTTGTTTTCGCCGAATGAAGCAATTCTAAGTGTATTAATTATTCTGAAGAACTGTGTTTATCTTCTCTTCCATTACCCTTGAAAACTTTGCACTAATCTTTTAGAAAGTATTTCTGCTGTTTTCATTGTTTCCTTTTTAGCAGAGGTGAGAAGTGCCCTTCGACTTGCAGCAAGAGTTTCATTATTGAAATAATGTGTGTATAATGATGGCATGTTTCTTTTTATGATTCATTATTTAAATGCGCATCCCACCTTTTCATACAATGACTTTAGTGTACTGTATATGCTTGGGTGTTTCTATGCTATACTAAGAGCAGGAATGAGCTTCCTACAGCTCCAGGCTGTATGGCATCTCTGGATGTGACTGCTGAAAATTTGCAACACAGTTGTTTGCCATTTGGAGATAGGAAACGTGTACAAATTGTAGTGTAATTCCTAACATGAGTAATTCATAGTTATCCCTCTAAGACTGAAAAACACGTTAAGAGGGCAGTAGAGAATTCTGTGCAGCTCTTCCCTTCCTGAATGTCCTTGTCAGTTTTCTGTTTTAAGTAAAACAGAATCAAGTTGATGCTTATAGTGCTTAGAATGGAATCAACAGGAGTTAACATCTGGCTAATTCCAAACATAAAAACCATTGTTTTATCATTGTAGAGATTTCTTACAGTTAAAAAGTATCTGCCTTGGGCCTGATTATATGAATCAATAAATAAGCGAGTTAGCTGCATCTGAGAAAAAATATAAATGCAATTGGGTAAAGCTACAAGAAAATGCTACAGATGTAAATAGAGCTAATTGTAATAATGTCAAATGGCCAGGGAATTTGTTGTAGTGGTTAAAGTATTGGGCTAGAAAATGGAAGACCAGGAGTTCTAGTTCTAAAGCTGGGTGACTTTGGGATATTCACTTTCTCTCAGTCCTGGGAAGGAAGCAATGGCAAATCATTTGCAAACAACCTTACCAAGAAAGCTTCAGGGACTAATCCAGGCAGTTGTCAGGAATCAAAAGCTTGCTTTAAGGGACAAATAACCAAATAACCCATCAGTGAACCTTGGTTATCGCCCTCCTTCCCCAATAATTGCATTCCTTCAACACCACTTCTGGGGATGGTAATAGTTTGATCTGCCCTCTAGACTCCAAACTCAGAAACTTAGTATAACCTTTGAATCCCAAAAGTTTTGACTACAGCCCTCAGATGCCTTGCCAAGACATTTTAAGTTTAGTATGACACAAAGATAAATTTATTGATGCACTTAGTAGGATTCGAAGTATTTAATAACATGAAGACAGTGGTGGGATTCAGGTGGTTCGCACCGATTCGGCAGAACCGATATCGATACCTAACTTTTTGTTGAGTTTGGCGAACCGGTTATACTGGTGATGACGCCACCGTGAGGTGTGTAGTGCCAGCGATGATGTCAATGTGATGCATGTCACACTGGTGATAACGACAATGCAGTGATGACAAATATGCAAGGCACGTCGAGCTGGTGATGACGACAAACAGAACCAGTTGTTAAATTATTTGAATCCCAAAAATGCATGAAGAGTATTATTTAATTATATAGTCATACTCATTTTATCCTGGCCCCAGTCTATTTTTGAGGGGTGCAACAGCTGGCTCATCACCCAAAGGCCAAGCTGAGTTGTCAGTGGGAGAAAAGTTGCACTCTTGTTCTAGAGCATGGCATTTGTGTGGACAAGCAATTGATTAATGCAAAGCAAATAAGGTAAAAGAATAATGGCCTATTAAAAGGTAATGTTTGTCACCAAGCTTCCATAGATGTCTTTGAAATAAGATTCAGTTCTCAGTGTCTGGAAGACCACCATTTTTTTTATTTATTGCTGCTGTTTTGCTGTGACCGTTTCCTGTTGGTAGATGATGGTTGATTCTGAACTATGTGGCTGAGATTGCACTGTGATTTATTCAGCTCACCTAATAAACTTGATATATTAGCCATTTGTCCTTAACACTGGGCAAGATGCTGCACTGAAGAGTTGAAGGCTGTTTGCATAGCCCTGGCTCCTGGTCTCTAAATAATATGGGCTTGAAAAACTGCACCAGCTCTGTCATTCCACACAGCATGTAATCAGTTCTGGACATGAGAAATGGAAGTTCTGTATGCATACAAAAAAAAATCCCTGAGAAAGGGGAGCAGTGGAATTGGGGGGGGCAGGGATAGAGAGTAGATAGCCAAGTTTCAATGAAGATAAATTGATGAATAACAAAGCAATGAAAGAGGGCTTCGTTTACAGACAGCTTGTAGTGAGTGAACCCTTGCAAGCCGTCAGTTAGAAATATGATCCATGTTGAGCTAAATTATTCCTTTTTTTAATAGGAGGATATCCTTAGTACTTAAATTCATGGGTAAAAATAAAAAGCCACGAGGAAGTCAGTGCTATTGAAGCTTGTTACCTACCCACCTGCTGGGGGAATTCACAATCATCTCCTTCTCCTTCTCCCTTAATAAAATGGAAAGCTTTTCAAAGAATGAACCATACTTTGGCTAATCCCCAGATTTCTTTCCAACTTTAAGGCCACCACCACAGGAATGGCAAGGGCAACCATTCAGACTTTTTATTTTCCAATACCAAGCTCTCCCTCCTGATTCTATAAAACCTCCAGGCCCTAAATATGAAGTAAGTTGCTTCTTAAATACAAGGTTCCTTGTGGACATGTGCAAAGGAATCTAGAGACACCTTCAGAAGGCAGAAGGACAACATGTTCTGTTTGATAACAGCTCAATCATTCATTGGTGGAATATGTTATGGTCTATTCGGACTTCTTGGAATTCGTGTCTGAGGGGCCTGATTCATTGAGTTGCCAGCTGAGGAGCCAGAAAGACCATCAATAACCTGAGGCTGACCAGGCAGTTAGCCCAAATAAGCAGGTGAGGGCAGACTCAGATGAGGGGCCAGCACCCAGCTGTATCAGCAACTTTGAAAAGCAGGGCAAAGGAGATCTGCTCAATTCCTCAAAAAACAAAAATGAACGTTCAGCTAGGGCTATGTAAGAATAGTTGCCAGAGACTGGTTGACCATGGAAAAAACTCTCCAATGTTGCATTGTATGTTGCATGTCCCGATCTATTCCTGCAGCCATGCTTCTTGTACTTGACATCCAGACTGACTTAAGTAATTTTCTAGTATTTGACTCCAGGATTGCCCCAGATCAATCTTGCATTTCTGCTCCTGTCTTGCCCCATTTCCTGAAATCTGAGCTACATTGGCTGCCAGTCTTTTCTCCCAACAATTTGTTTCCTATAACTACAACTCCCAGCTGAACTTTATATTACAGACAAGACTTCACTACCCATTCTCATTCTCTCTCTCTCTCTCTCTCTCTCTCTCTCTCTTTCTCTCTCTGTGTGTGTGAGCTCTCTACTTGCCTTTGCATTTATCTGAAATGCTACTAATCATTAAACCAGTTGCAACTTGCTGTTGTGTGTTTGAGCACTCTAAAACAGGACATAAAATAGGCAGAATTTACAGCATAGCATTACTTCCCAAAGCAGTAACTATATTGATTTTCTCCATGTAGGGAAATATTTCTTTGAGCTGTCGTGGCCCTCTTCCTCCCCCAAAATAAGGGCCACAGCAATGTCTATGTTAATCAACTGTTATCCTTTGGCTATAGATGTCTTAGGTCATTACTAAATATATAGTGATGTTGCAGGAATCCCTCTTCCTTGGCACAAAAATCGGAGACTTACTGCTGCCTTCATTTATACTCAGTAATTGGTCTTAGAACATAATAATTAGTCTTTGGAGAAGAATTTAATTCCTTTCCTCTCATTCCAGTCCCTCCTCCATACTGTAAGGGTCTGACAGAAAAAAATGCTAGCTCTCCTTCCTTGATTTGAGGTAGATTCTAATGTGAACGATCCACATTTCACTTCAACAGTGTCCACACAAATGCTACAATTATATACCTGCATCAAAATGTCTTATAGAAGAATGTATGATATGGCATCTGCATGAAGATACTAACCATACCTATGTCATTATTTGACTCTCTCTTGGCTCCCTTTCACCCCATCCCTCCCTCAAGATAACCATACTTCCCTTGAATCTTCTTCCTTTCCTTATTGACAGGATTTTCCTTTTTTTGAGCAAAAATCTTACCTCCTGAATATCCCAACTGGCTGTTTGTTTATGAAGGTAACATACAATTTTCTAGAGTTTATCTAAAATTTATCTAACTATTCATTAAGGATCCAAGTATTTTAATCCAGGAAAGAGCGTTTGAATCAGCATTGATTCCTGGCAACTACTTGGATAAGCCCCTGCAGTTTTCTTGGCAACATTTTCAGAAGTTGCTCTCCCTTGCCTTCTTACAAGGGCTGAGAATGAGTGTCAGGTCAAAGTTATCCAGCTTTTGCCCAAGATTAGAATATAACCCTCAGTGTCCCAGTTTTTAGCCTAGTGCCTTAACCACTACACCAAACTGGATCTCAAATCATCTTTACCAGTAAAGAATTTGAGGATTGTTCTCCAGCTTTGAAGTTTGTTTTCCAAGGAGAATATTTTGATCTGCTGTAAATGCTTCCAATGCTATGAGAAGTTTTGTGCCAGAAAAAATAGATACCTCTGATGCATCTTTTTTTTTTCTTTTGAGACTTAAATTGTACGTATCCTTTTTGGCTTTCTCTCATCCATCACTGGCTGGGTCTTTGTTCCATCTCAAGCAAAGCCTGAACAGTCTCTTCTTCCCTTTAGGACAATCCAACAATTTAAAGAGTCTCGCAGCAACATACAGGAACTGATCCTTGTCTTCATCTATCATTTTCTTATGATGCCACCTGAAATTGGTTGCATCATCATTCACATGTCATTATTTCAGTAAGCGGTGAACTCTTTAACAAGGAAATCTACTTTCTCCAGTGCTGGTCATAGCCCCAAACCTAGTTTTCTATCTTTTTTTTTTTTTTAAAGTAAGAGGAAAATGTATTTGCAGATATGAAATTCTTATATGCCTATCCATAAAATGGCATCTGACATGCCGAAGATGTGAATAAATTCTCTGAAAATTAAAATGCTTAACATTTTTGACATTTCTGTTGGATCCAAAAAGACACAGACCAGAAGAATTTTTGAACTGATCCAGATGAGGGAAGAGAAATACAGGCAGCCCTCAACTTACGACCACAATTGAGCCCCAAATTCCTGTTGCTAAGCAAGACAGTTGTTAAGTGAGTTTTGCCCCATTTTATGATCTTTCTTGCCACAGTTGTTAAGTGAATCACTGCAGTTGTTAAATTAGTAACATGGCTGTTAAGTGAATCTGGCTCCCCCATTGACTTTGCTTGCCAGAGGGTCGCAAAAGGTAATCACATGATCCCGGAACACTGTAACTGTCATAAATACAGGCCAGTTGTCAATTTTGATCATGCGGCCATGGGGATAAGATAAGATAAGATAAGATAAGATAAGATAAGATAAGATAAGATAAGATAAGATAAGATAAGATAAGATAAGATAAGATAAGATAAGATAAGATAAGATGAGATGAGATGAGATGATATGATATGATATGATATGATATGATATGATATGATATGATATGATGATAAGATAAGATAAGATAAGATAAGATAAGATAAGATAAGATAAGATAAGATAAGATAAGATAACCTTTATTGTCATTTTTTTACTGTGGGCACAACGGCACACATCAAAAATGAAATTTAGTTGCCCACTCTCAAAGTGAAACACATACATGACACACACCTAAACATACTATGAACAACATATGTATAGACCCACACCCCTACATATACGTAGCAAATAAATATTAAATACTGTCCATCTTGAATATATAACAGAAGGAGGAAGCTTGAGAGTTCACAAGGTTAATGCTGTATGGAATGAAACTATGGCTGAATCTGGATCTTCTGCTATGGATACCACGAAGCCTCCTCCCAGAAGGTAACAAGGAAAACAGGTCGTGAAGAGGATGTGTAGTGTTCCAGATAATCTTATGGACCCTGCTCAAGCAACGCTTCTGTGCTATGTCCTGGATGGGAGGGAGGAAACTGCCAATGATCTTTTCAGCCATTCTCACCACTCTCTGCACCACCTTCCTGTCTGAAGCAGTGATACTTCCAAACCAGACTGTGATGCTGTATGACAGGATGCTCTCGATTGTCCCCCTGTAGAAAATGGTCAGGACAGGGGAAGGAAGATATGCTTTTCTCTTGCGATGCAGAAAATGCAGGCGCTGCTGTGCCCGCTTCACCAGTTTCTCACTGTTGAGCAACCAAGCCAGCCTACTCGTTAGCTGCACACCCAGGATGCTGGTAACCATCTCCACAGGTAAATCATTAATGCACAGAGAAGTGTGGCTGTGCCTGCCTTTTCTGAAATCGAAATGATCTCTTTGGTTTTTCTGGTATTTAAAACTAGGCTGTTTTCCTTACACCAGTTCACCAACCCCTCAACCTCCTTGTGGTAAGCTTCCACCTTGTCATCCTGAATAAGGCCCACTACTGTTGTATCATCTGCGAACTTCACAATATGGTTGGTGGCAAACCTAGCACAACAGTCATGGGTCAACAGGGTGAACAGCAGCGGACTTAAGACGCAGCCCTGAGGAGAACCTGTGCTCAAGAAAATGGTATTAGAGGTATTTGTTCCAACTCGCACATATTGGGGCCTGTTGGTAAGAAAAATGCTACAATGGTTATGTGAAAATCAGTCATAAGTCACCTTTTTCAGTGCTGTTGTAACTTCAAATGGTCACTAAATGAAATGTTGTAAGTCAAGGACTACCTATAGTGTATACATGTGGGGTGGAGATAGGCTATATATCATGCACATACTTTTTGCATATCATGATGTTCAGCTAGAGCAGTCTTCTCCAACTGGAATGTTTTCCAGATATGAGGGCTTCAACTTTCAAAATTCATATCCAGCCATGGGAGCTGGACTGTTTTGAGAATGTCACCTATATCACTGGAGAATACCCAGTTTGGCAAAGTCAGCCTAGATCCTTTGTGAGTCAGTCATTCTTTAATTCTTAAGATGCAGCCTGACTTAAAATGAAGGTCACAGAGAAGGAATAGTATTTCTATTTATGCAGCTGCTATTCAATTAACACAGATCTTGGCTTGTGTCCAAGCAATCTAGAACAGCCTTTCCTGAGTGTTGTTCTGCTGTAAAGTCTTCTCTTAGCTAAGTTTGAGTTTTGGAAATATCACAGACACACTGACAGTTTTCTTGGAAACAGTGTGGAAATAACGGGTCATTCCTTCTTCTGGCAATCCTTTCTCCCTCGTTTCCAATTTCTGGCAATCTTTGTAGACTGTAAGTGTATCAGCTAAAATGAAAAACTAGCCTGGAGTTGCCCTTAAGCAAAAACATTGGTGTGAAAAAACACAGATAATAGCCGTCTCTAATTTTGTGCCCCCATAGTCATTTTGGCTGGAGGATTGTGAAGGCTGAACTCCCAAATATTTGGAAAGCACCAGTTGTGGGGAAAGGAAGCTAGGTACTCTCCTGAGCTGATTAGAGAAACAAAGTAGGAATCTAATACAGGAGTAATATAGAATTGGATCCATAGTTTTCATTCTGCCAGCAGGATATTCCCTAAGTAGAACTATACTCAGAACAGATCTGATTGTGGAAAGAGTGAGAAAGGGAGTAATCTTAGTAGATTTCTTTTCTTTCTGTGTTATTACATTCTTGCGGTTTGCCAGTATGCTGTGCTCCAGAGGCACAGTTTTGGGAGACACCGAGATGAGCAAAACTTCTTTCCTTGCTTCCCTGATGCAAAAACCTGGCTGGATCATAAGTTTCTCCAGGACAGACCGGCTAATTCTGTTTACAGATAGCTTGTCCATTGCAAACATTCTTATTGCTGGAAAGGTCAACCTGAAGAATCAAGCTATAATTAAATATTATTTGGTTAAGCCACCAAATTATTAGATAGGATCTTTCGTATTGTAATGTATGATATCAAAACTTAATAAAGATAATAAATTTATTATTTAAAAAGGAATTATTAAATGGGTTTTGTTGTAGAGGCTTTTATAGTTAAGAGAGCTTTTCATCAAGACATACATGTTGCTTAATTAACAGTCATGGTAGTGCTATGTCTGGGAATTGCACAGATGAATTATCCAAATGAAGTCAGAGATACTGACACGAACTTGTAGCTTTACATAAATAAATATATTTTACATCTATATTTACACCAAACAAGATAGTCAGGCTAACAGGAGCATCATGAGGTAAATCACAGAGCACAGGGCACACAGAAGAAAAAGGTGGGGGGAAGGGAAACTCCCCCTCCACACCCACAGCAACCAATCACAGCGCAGATTGCCTCATGTAGGAGCCAGCACTCTTCAACCAATCAACCACAACTGTGTGTTCTGGCTCACTGCACAACTCGACTGCTCCAACTACTAAATTTAAATATCTTAACATGTTAGGATTCTAGCATTAGCTCATTATGTCCATCTTCATTGTTTACATCAAGCAGTAAGAATAACAAAAAGTCTTGTGTCACTTTATAGACAAATAAATGTTCTATCATCTATTAGCTGTATTTTAATGGATTGACATTAAATTCGTTTGAAACATTCTGTTGACAGGCAGATAGATACCGTGTTTTCCCAAAAATACAACCCAACCAGAAAATAAGCCCTAGCAGGACTTCTGGTTTTGCACCCGCAGCGCTTGGCCGCGTGAGAGCGGACCTCCGCTCCCCACAGCTAGTTTCTTCCTGCTTGGGGGACCCTAGATGGGTCCGAAGTTGCCCCGGAGAGGTGACCGTGAAGGAGGGGCACCCCGTTGATCACAAAGCGATGGCAATCGCTCCGTTTGATCTGGGGAAAGCCCTCCGAACCCAATAGGAGAAAGGCTAGTGTGAGATCAGCGTCTAGCCCAAGCTGCTTGCAGCCAAAATCCCAGAGCACAAACCTAAACATTGGTGAACAGCATGCTTGGAATTGGTGAGAGTATTGATTTTCTTTCTTCTATCTACTATCTAAATCCTTGATCCCCAAAGCAAGAAAACCTCCAGAGGTGAAGGGAGGGGACTATATCCCCATTCCCTTACAGATGGAAGCGGCGAATTAATATTAAAGGAGAGAAGAAATATATTAAAATTTGACTTAAAATACTTCGGTCTGGACAAATTTAGGAACTAAAAAACTGTCAAGATTATACCCCAATTTTTTTTTTATGGAATTATAAAAATATATAACAAAAATAACTTTTTGACTGAAAGAAAAACTGAAAAAAGAAATAACTGCTGACATCTAGTGGAGACTCAGAGAATAGAACACTAACAATAAGGACTCAAAAATTGGCAGAAACAAAGGCCTAGAAACAAAGAAAAAGTTGTTCCTTTGAATTGCAAATAACCTTGAAGACAGCTGGGAACAAAGGAAGAGCCAGCTATAAGATTAAAAAGTGTTTGAAAGGGGGGAAAAAACACCTGGACTGTTGCTTAAATCTAAGAACTTTTTATGGAAAAGAAAAACCTTGGCTTTTTGGCTAATCTTTTAGAGGAGAATCTGTAGGAAGGATTTAAAGTGGCTTAACATACTGAACTGTAATTTTGACTGACTGATAAATTGACTTTTGAATTAAAACATTGATCAAAGATTATTTGAAGGGGGGAAACAACATGGATATCACATACGTATCAAAAAATGACAGGAAGCCACATTCAATATTTTCTCCTGAAAGACGCAGCCTGGAAAATCAAGGGCCTCCAAAAGCAATACTTCAAGGCAAGATAAATACTTTCCAGGAGGAAATATGTGTAATGTTAGGACAAATACAAATGACAATAGACTCAAACCATGAGGAAATCCGAAACAACTTTGATGATTTAAATAAGCATATTTCCAATCTAAATTTACAATTAAAAAACACCCAGGAAATAACAACAAAGGCACAAATAAATCAGACAGCAGACTACAAATTAGAAGAGTATGATCAAATTGATGAAACAACAAAGGAAAAGAATTACAATTTGACACAAACAGGAAAAAATCTTCAAGGTTCTGATACAACAAGAAAAATGAAATTATCAGGAGAACCATCAAAGTTTGGGAGACAGAAAGTATTTATCTTACTTACTTCATTTTTGTATTCCCAACAACATTTGTGAAAATACAGGAACTGCTGGGTAAGTGGATTATATCAACTTGGAAAATTACTCGGCAAAAGAAGACCAGAGACAGATACAAGAGATTTGACTCGCCCTACCAGATGGACTATTACATGAATAAACATTTGTTTGAATATGGCTAAAAGAACAGAGAATTTTGAACACAAACGGGCCTTACAACAAGAAGGATAAGAGATTTAAGTAATATAGTATGTTTTATAATATATGAAATGTTAAAATAGTAGGTTGATGTAACTTTTATTAATATATAAGTGAAATATAAACTGATTAAAAAGGATGTTATATCTAGATATTATAAGATAGATAAAAAGTATAGTATTTTTATAATGCATGATATAAAATATTGGGAGGATGTACCTAAATGGGAAAATTTGGACAGTTAGATGACTAATATGAAGAAATTATGACTGATAAGAATTGGATTGAATATAAGGGAATTTAAGTGAACAAAAATTATAAAAATAGGATGTATGCTGAACTAATGAGATGATGGTTAAGAGAATAATATAAGCTGAAAAAAATGTTATATAGAGAGATTATTATTATTTGTATAAATATAAAAAATGGCTATATCTAATCATTTTTACATTGAAAATATTAAGAATTATATTTTGGCTAAGGTTGAAGAAGGAGAATGCAAACGGGAGAAGGGAAGATCAAAGAAACGTATCATTAATTAATATATTAATTATGGAATTATCAAATTTTATTATTATTGATTGTTAATTAATTATTATTGTCGTTGTTTTTTCTTGTTAAAATATAAACCAAGACAACACACTGTACACCAGGCACTGGAGATTGTTATAGTTAAAAACTAATAAAATATCTATAAAAAAAAAGAAAATAAGCCCTAGCATGATTTTTCAGGATGCTCATAATATAAGCCCTATCCCCAAAATAAGCCGTAGCATTGTGGTTGCCCTGGGGGGGGGCAGGTGGGTGTGGCCAGCTCGATGTCGGTCATGTGTGGGGGAGCCTGGAGGGGCTGGGGGGATCCATGGGTCTCTGGCAGAGGGGGGCATGACCAGGCCGGGTGCCAGAGCCTGATCCACTGGAGGAGCCTCGCCGACCCTCTCGGGCCATGTGGGGCAGTTCCAGGACTGGGGTTGGGTGGGACAGGGAGTCCCGGCTGCCTCTTGGAGATAGGGCCTCCCTGGCCTTCCCCATTGGCCAGGGCAGTCACGGGTGAAATGGCGAGCAGCAGGCTCACTGGAGGACCAGGTTGGATGGTGGGGGCTGAGCATGCAGGGGCTGTGGCATGGCACCACTCCCGCCCCACCACCTGCCTTGCCTCACCCCACAGAGGCACGTGGCAGAGGCACAGGAACTACTACTTTTGTATGGTACAAAAGAGGTAGAAGATACTGTTACCGCATGAAAGCCATTTAGTCTGAGGTGACCAGTGAACATGGTTTCAGCTTTTACCCTGTCCCTTGACTAGAATATTAGCGAGTCTAGTTCAGGGATCACTCCCCTTTTTCTTCAGCCTGACCCAAGCTCCCCGCACTTCTTTCCACTTCTGCCTCAAAGCCTCAGCAATTCAGTTCTCTCCCCACCTTCCCAGCATGCTATCCTAATCCCACCCCCTTCCTTTGACTACCACCTCATTTACCATATTTCTACCCATGAGGGGCAGGCTTTCTTTCTCGTCACTTGCTCTTCTCTGGGACTGTTTTCTTGCGGAGGGTCTACAAATATGGCTTTAAGGCAGCAGCTGGGTGAGTTTCAATTGCCATGCATAGCATCTCGATGCTGCAGGTTCGCTGCCACTGCAATGTGGCCCCTGCGCTCTCGGCCTGCTAAACCTCACTTCACTAAATTGGACAGAACTTCAGCGTACACCAGACTGAAGAGGAGCCCTCCCATAAGCCAATCACTAAACCAAGTGGAGCCCTCCAATAAGCCAAAACCAACGGGCATTGCTCCCTTCTCCTTTCAGAGTGGGACGTGTTCTGCTGCTGAGAAAGTAAATGAGCAAAACGTTTGCAGTGCAGCGAACCCACAGCGTCGAGATACCATAGCCATATTTGTATTCCCGTTGGGTTTATTCAACTCTTAACTGCTGTTGGGTTTCAACCCTATCGATCCTATTGATAAAGGGAAACTTTATTTTGAATGTTACTAAGACAGAATTCCTTAGATTGTTTCCTTATTTGTACCACTGATTAGTCAAAAACAATTTTTCTTCATCTCTATCCATTTTGTTCAATACCCAAGGGAGGATACCTTTTTCATGGAGAAAAATTGCTATTGTGCACATTTACTATGAGGTTTTTTTTTTCCTTTCCAGGGATTGGACACACCACAGCACAGCAAATCTGTACACAATGCTTTATTGCAGCACATACCTTCCCCAACAACAAGCTATTGGGTCAACTCAACCTTTCTAGAACTGATAAGTTGCTGTTGCCATGTAAATACATAGTTAACACTCAGTCCTTTATACTCAGTATATTAAATATTCAGTTCAAACAAAAGTCTCTTTAAAACAGTATACAATCTTTGTCTTATTCCAAAAGTTCTTGCACTAGTTGGGATGTTTCTGTGGAATTGTCCTTTTTCTGGTTGCTGCCGAGTTCCAGGCAAAGCTCCAAGAAGGATTCCCCCACAGGATATGCTGCTCCCCAAAGCTTGTGGTCCTGGCAGATGTACAATAGTCTTCTCATCTTCTTGCAATAGCTGCCAATCTCCAGATGTGGCCTCCACTGCCTGCCAATCACCTTTACTCCTAACCTCCTCCCCACTCTGTCTTAGCCTTTGCTAAGACACTGGAAGTGAGATAATTTGGATAATGGGATTTAGAGAGTGAAGTTTCTTTGGAATTTCTTGTCCAAAATTACAAATGCTGTTGGTGTGTTTTCTCCAGTGTGCACAATAGTCAGGGATTATGGGAACTGTATTACAATATCTGGAGAGTGCAGATTGGAAACCGTTGATTTGACTCAGGCAACTTTAGAATGGTAATAAGATAGAAGATCCTATCAATAAGTAGATGAGAAAGAAATAGGATGCCTGCTGTTAGGTCAGATTAAATCAGTCTTATCCCAGTTAAAATATGGATTAGAAAATCCCATGAAATCATCAGATTTATTGCAGGTATTTATTAAATTAAATTTTAAATCATACTGTGGCATTTATTAACAGCATGGTATCTTGTTTTATGCCTTTATTTTGGGTGTGGATATACTCAACTTCTTTTTTATGAGATCAAAATAGTCATTTGGCAAACAGCCCACGATCAAACTTAATCTTTTAATATTTATGTCAAGCTTTTTCATTACTCAATTAATTAATTAATTTCAGGAACATGGGATACGCCCTGCATTGTAACCTTCAAAGATAAAAGTATAAAATCAATCCTCATGCCCCCACCTTTAGTGGAAAAAAGAAAAAAAATCAAACAGTGACACACACTCAGCCCACTTTCCCCCCTCCCCCACCCGCTGCATTACAGGAGGTATCACTGCACTCTCTGCAAAATAATTGTTTTCAGTATACAATGCACAACTCCCTGGAATTCAGAGCAGCTAGACCACTTTGCACAGCTGCCTTTTCATGCCCCTTTGCCAAAGCTTGTCATTCTACCTTATAAGTCTATGTTTTGACAGGAGAGAGGAAAAATTCTGGGATATTAAAACTGCATTGCTGGCAAGGAGGCAATCATATTTCATCCTTCTTTTAACATTTGAGATGAACACAATCATCCATATTTATGGCTTCCACTATGTCAGCAGAGTAGCTTCTGAGTAAATTACATCAAGGATGTCATAAAGAAGGGAACTGTATGAACTGTCTTAACTGGTATTTTTGCTCATATATTCCAGCTTCTGGAAGAATCATTGAGACATGAATCAAATTTAGGGCTTAAGGATATAGAGTGGCTGTCGTTAATTCAAAAGCAACCCCATTTAGAGGCCTTTCATCTTGACTTTTGGCCCAGGGCTTCCAAAAATTAGGTTGACCTTGATTCTGTGTTATAACCTTAGCCCTGATCTAAAATGATTTTCCCCCACGTCTGTGTGAAACGATTAGAGTCGGTTGTTCGGAAATATAGAACCATCCTACTTTAATAATTTCCAGACAAGTATCCTTTCTTATACCAAGGAAATTTCAAAATTTGATACTGCCTAGCATTCAGTATGAAATGCACATCTGAAATTATGATGGCCACTCCATAGTTCATTGTCAAGTCACAATCCTGCACAGTTCTTCATTTCTGCTTATTTTACAGCCTGTTTCTTCGCTGTACATTCCTTAGTCTGATGAATTCCTGATGTATTGTCTACAACTGTACAAAATGTCAACTAATAGAGATAACAAGCAGTGTGTATTCACTGGATTGGATCATCTAACATGGAGCACCCCTTTCCCTCTCTTCATTTCTGAGGATCCAGAGGATTCTTCCATGTATTCCATGTACTTAAAGTGGACTAATTGGAAAGAGCTCCATAGGACTCTTCTCCCAAGCCTCCTCTGTTTTTCAACTAAGGTGTTTCTGTGGCTACATTCAGACACAACAGAAGGTGCCTGCTGGCCTCTTGATCTGCCA